>JAVLUX010000024.1:32427500-33115000 GCA_032164185.1 Moxostoma hubbsi | reverse complement strand
GAGTGGAGTAAATATAGAGACTTTCCCTCGATGCAGGCCTGTCACTTTTCCCACCGTCCGAAAAGAAATGAAAGTGAGATGTGAGGAAGGTCAATGCGAAAGCAGCCAGCTATTTCCCAACACTTGTCCCATTCTCGCGTCGTCCCGACAGCCAGCAATGAGAGGAAGTACACGTCTCAGTTTTATTTGGTTGCCATGACAACTGGAACGCTAACCATCACACCCCCCAGGATGGCTGTCGAGTTAGCCAAACATGTCACGTCTTCAAGCTGAAAATAGCCTCCCCACAACCTGGAATAATGGGTGGGGAAAAGAAAGCCACTTAAATCCTTAAGTGTACTGGGATTTTTCTTCATCACCTTGAAACTCAACATGTAGTGGGATCAAAAAGACTGAAACATTTTTGTTTTAAATTTTTCCAAATCCTAGAACTTTTTTAGGCTTAAATGGATAGTTCACCCAATGCCATCATCATTTACTCGCCCTCAAACACGTATTACTTAAATTCTGCTGTGGAAGACATTTGCTGAAGCTCAATCCAAAATGTTATTGAACCACAAACCTGAATGTTTAACAAAGATAAAGTGAGTTTGGTCTTTCTCAGGGGAATATATTAGTAGCACAATTATTAGGCAACTAAATTACAAAAAGTATGTATCCCAACTCATTTGTTGCACTTACTCTAAAAATTGAGAATAAACAATTAAGTAACACAAAATGACAATTAAATACATTTTTTGGCCTTTTCAAATATATTCAGTGACCAATATAGCCTCCCTTCTTTTCAATAACTGCCATGAACCTTCCATCCATTGAGTCGGTCAGTTTCTTGATCTGTTCACGCTCAACTTTTGCTGAAGCCTCCCAAATGCTGTTCAAAGAGGTACATTGTCTTCCCTCACTGCAAATCTCACATGTGAGAAGGGTCCACAAGTTCTCAATAGGATTTAAGTCAGGTGAGGAAGGGGGCCAAGTCATCTTTGAGCCCCTTACTGGCTAGCCAAGCAGTGCAGTACTTGCATGCATGTGATTGAGCATTGTCCCACATAAAGTTCATGGCCTCCTTGAATGCGGAGGACTTCTTCCTGTACCACTGCTTGAAGAAAGTACTTTCCATAAACTGGCAGTAGGTTTGGGAGTTTCAGTCCTCCTTAAACTTGAAAAGGTCCAACTACCTCATCCTTAATGATAGCAGCCCACACCAGTAACCCCTCCTCCACCTTGCTGGCACCTGACTCGAAGTGGCGCCCTGTGTCCATTAGTGATCCAGTCACGGGCCCATCCATCTGCTCCATCTAGAGTCACTCTCATTTCATTTATCCACAAAACCTTTGAACATTCTGTCATCGTGTAGTTCTTTGCCCAATCTTGATGCTTCAGCGTGTTAATCTTATTCAGTGGTGGTCGTGTTTCAGCCTTCTTGACCTTGGCCATGTCTCTGAGCACTTGGCACCTTGTACTTCTGGAAACTCCAGGTAGGTTGCAGTTCTGGAATATGGTGGCATTTGAGGATAATGTGTTCCTGGTAGCTTTGCGTTTAATTCTTGTGTGTGTTCCATCCATCTGAAAGGCATTTTACAATTTTTTTTTTTTACCTTTCAGTGCCAGTTAAATCTCTCTTTTTTTTTTTTTTGGCCCATTTTACCTGAGGTAATGAAGCTACCTAATAATAATGCACACTTTGATATGAAGTGTGAAGTCACTTTCGCCACACCCTCCCTCATTACACAAATATATACCACCTGAAAATGATTGAATCCAATAAGCATTCAAGTTTATATGGTTTGGAGTTGGAAAATTTGCATGGAAATAATGATGAGATCAGAATACTCACTTGCTTAATAACTGTGCACGCAGTGTAATCTTGAGAAGACAGGGTTTCAGCTTTATTGTCTTGTTGCTTGTTCTCTTTCATTCTGGTCTGGTTGGGTAAGTTCTTGTTGCTAGTCAGCTACAAGTTCATGTCTGGTCCTGTTAAAGTAACATTTGGCATGAAGACTCTCCAATATGTTTTGGATAAGGACCTTTATGAGCTCAGACTTCAGCTGGTCTCTGGTTCTCTAGACATTTGATAAACGCTCTTTAGATCAGAGACAAGAACTTTTATTGTTTGGGTTTGGTTGGGCCCCCTCTGCTCAAACATCCAGTGATGTTCTGGAGTTTTGTCTTAATCTTTTTTTTTTTTATCTGACCCCTTCTGCAGGCTTCTCTCGCGCTTCCATTTGTTTTCGGTCCAAACGAGATACTTTGCCCTGGGATTCCATCCCATTGGCTAGTAGAAATTTCACAGAAATTTCAGACTTTGCTTGGACGTTTCTTGTCAGACTCGCTCCTTTTGATGTCTACTTTTGGAGATGTTTCTGTTCCCTGATTTTAAGTGAATCATTTGCTTTGTCTAACGCCATGCCAAAACATTCAGATGAACCAGCAAAGCATTTTAGGACGACCTGATGAAATGCAGACGGTGATGAGGGAACAAGAAAATAGCGTGCAATTTGTTAAGTTCTCGACATCTCATTTCATTTTGAAGTAGTAGTAAAAAGACAATTTAGACAACAAGAAAATAATACTGACCTCCTGTCATATGGCAACAAATAATTTAGTTTTAAATGACATTTAGTGGCTGCACCACTGCAAAAGCTTGTTTAAAGTAGAGCTGGGCATCAGTACTACCTCACTATACAATACATATTGCAGTGTATATAATTCACATGATTCAATGCATTGAGATGCATCAAAATATCATAATTGGATTACGATTGTGTCCTAGTGCACAATGCCTTTTATTTGTTTATTATCCATCTGCAGTAATAGACATTTCTAAAGATTGTATACGCCGATCAGCCACAACATTAAAACCACCTGCCTAATGTTGTGTAGGTCCCCCTCGTGCCGCCAAAACAACGCCAACCTGCATCTCAAATTAGTATTCAGAGATGATATTCTTCTTACCACAATTGTACAGAGCGGTTGTCTGAGTTACTGTAGACTTTGTCAGTTCAAACCAGTCTGGCCATTCTCTGATGACCTCTTTCTTCAACATGGTGTTTCTGTCCACAAAACTGCCGCTCATTTGATGTTTTTTGTTTTTGGCACCATTCTGAGTAATTCTAGAGACTTTTGTGCGTGAAAATCCCAGAAGATCAGCAGTTAGAATATTTAAAACCACCCCAACTGGCACCAACAATCATCCATGCGATTTATCTAATCAGCCAATCATGTAGCAGCAGCAGCGCAGTGCATAAAATCATGCAGATACGGGTCAGGACCTTCTGTTAATGTTCACATCAACCATTAGAATGTGGAAAAAGTGTGATCTCAATGATTTTGGAGCGTGGCATGATTGTTGGTGCTTGCTTACAAGTTCTTGGTCTTGCCATTTATTATTTTATATTTCTATAGCCACATGATAAGATGCGCGGATTGACGGTCTCAGAAGTGGAGGCAACTGAGACTTGTCCTCCGCCACCCGGATTGAGGTGAATAACCGTGCCACGACAAGGGCCTGCTAAGTACTGGGAATTGGGCATTCCAAATTGGGAGAAAATGGGATAAAATAAATAATAATAATGAAGGTTCCTTAACGATTCACTTAACATTCTTTTAGTACTTTTGAGGAGCAAAACATATAATGTGTATATTTAACTACACTTTCAATCATATCCAACATCCAGTAATTAATCAAATGCTCATTCTTTTATGTACACGTACAGTAACAATTTTTCTTTTGAGTCGGACATGGTGAAATGAACGGCTTGTTGGTCAGCAAGTTTTGGATTCACTAAAAAGTACCAAATGAAAGAGTCATTCGTTCAGAAGGATGAACTGTATATTTTGATTTGTCGATTTAAAAGAACCGGGTCATAAAGGCCTTTGCACACCGAAGGTGACGTGATTATAAGAGGCGAATCGCAGATGACTGGCCCTTGTACATAGAAAGCGATGCGAATGACCGCCATGGACAAGCAATTGCACCTGTCATCTGGCCTGCCCTCCACCAACAGATACAGAAACAGGACTTGACAAGCAAATAAAAAAAAAAAGAAAGAAATCAATTTCCCTATAAGCTACAGCAGTGATGAAGAGTTTGTTGTTGATTTGCTCAACGAGAAAGAAAACATTTAAGACAATTTCACAATCATTTCAGTTCACCAGATGGAAAAGTTGACTGGAAGTGTTATCATGTGTACACAGTCTGAGGGGCATTCTCTATATACTTGTGTTAAGTGCATCTGTTTAAAATCACTGCGTTATTCACACATAATGACTGTTGTAACAGATGTTGTCAGTTGGAACTATACTTATTGTATCTTATTGTATGTACTCTATCTACATTTGCTCAAAACATGTCGCTAATAAAACGTGATGGCATTTAAATGCTCAAAGTTGCGATATAATGCATGCAATACAACACAGATCTCATCCAACAAAACCCATCTTCATTCTGGCCTATTGTTAGATGGCTTAAAACTGCCAACGACAGCACCACTGTTAACAACTATCAACAATTTCACAACAATTGAAATGAGGAGACGCCATGTTTTTGTTATACAAAGACAAACTGCACTGCAAGTCACAGCATTGTTATTAATATTTGTCGAAAGAAAAAAAACGTAAGATCCATAAAATGGTTTATTAAAAAATGTGGTACAAAGGCAAATACACCTCGATATGTTATTTTAGAGTTATAAGAGAACTCGCACTAGATTAAATGCAAAGGCAAAAATTGCAACAGTATGGAATAAAATTATGAAGACAATCCCCGTAAGATCAGAGAGTTATTTTTAAAGGTAGTGATGAAGCAATATCATTTACATGTTAAGAGAACCCATTTGAGAATGTTTTTTTTTTTTCTTCAGTTTAAGGCATTTAATGCAAATAATATGCACATGCACTAATATTGGAAGGAAAAAGAGTAGCAATATATTGATATGTATTTGCTCATCCCTAGTTTAAAGTGTGCTGATGCAACTTTCTTTCTTTTCCAGGTATATTGGGAAGTCGGACTCCATCACCATCAGCTTGTGGAACCATAAGAAGATCCATAAAAAACAGGGGGCAGGATTTCTGGGCTGTGTACGACTCCTCTCCAACTCGATTAACCGACTTAAAGACACGGGCTGTAAGTGTCTGTGTATGTTTGTGTGTGTATATTTGTGTAGCGATTGGCTTAAAACACAGCCTGTTAGGGGGTGTATAATTAGCTCAGAAAGCACAGGTCAAAGTGTGTGTAACCGGCTTAGGCAGACTACAAGTGTGTTTATCTGTGTAATTGGCTCAGAGAGGTTGTAAAAGTGTATTAGAAGGGCTTTGAGAGTTAAGTGCGCAACCTTTGGCGTGAAATCGCATTTTGGATTGTCTTTGGTTTTTATTTCATGTGTGTTATCTTTGCGATGATCTGTATGCAAGTGTACTCCTAAATGATGACAAAATCATAGCAAATAAAGGCATGCAGTTGAAGTCAGAAATTTACATACACTTAGATTGAAGTCATTAAAACTCATTTTTAACCACTCCACAGATTTCATATTAGCAATCAATAATTTTGTCAAGTCATTTAGGACATCTTCATTCTGCATGACACGAGTAATTTTTCCAACAATTGTTTACAGACAGATTGTTTTACTTTTAATTGGCTATATCGCAATTCCAGTCATAAGTTTACTTTCACTAAGTTAACTGTGCCTTTTAAGCGGTTTGGAAAATTACAGAAAATTATGTCAAGCCTTTAGACAATTAGCCAGTTAGAGTCTGATTGTGTAATTGGTGTCAATTGGAGGTGTACCTGTGGATGTGTTTTTAAGGCCTACCTTCAAATTCAGTGCCTTTTTTTTTTTCTTGACATCATGGAAAAATCAAAAGAAATCACCCAATACCTCCACAAGTCTGGTTCATACTAGGGAGCAATTTCCTGAAGGTACAACGTTCATCTGTACAAGCAATAGTACATAAGTATAAACACCATGGGACCACACAGTCATCATACCGCTCAGGAAGGAGACTCATTCTGTCTCCTAGAGATGAATGTAGTTTGGTGCGAAAAGTGCAAATCAGTCCCAGAACAACAGCAAAGAACCTTGTGAAGATGCTGGAGGAAACAGGCAGACAAGTATCTATATCCACAGTAAAATGAGTCCTATATTGACATGACCTGAAAGGCAGCTCAGCAAGGAAGAAGCTGCTGCTCCAAAACCGCCATACAAAGCCAGACTACAGTTTGCAAATGCACATGGGGACAAAGATCTTACTTTTTGGAGAAATGTCCTCTGATCTGATGAAACAAAAATGTAACTTTTTGACCATAATGACCATCGTCATGTTTGGAGGATGTTGTGGGGGTGCTTTGCTGCAGGAGGGACTGGTGCACTTAACAAAATAGATGACATCATGAGAAAGGAAAATGATGTGGATATATTGAAGCAACATCACAAGACATCAGCCAGCAAGTTAAAGCTGTCTCAAATTGGTCTTCTAAATGGACAATGACCCCAAGCTTACCTCAAGTTGTGGAAAAATGGCTTAAGGACAACAAAGTCAAGGTATTGTGGCCATCACAAAGCCCTGACAGTGAGTGTGCAAGCAAGGAGGCTTACAAACCTGACTCGGTTACACCAGTTCTGCCTGGAGGAATGGGACAAAATTACAGCAACTTATTGTGAGAAGCTTGTGGAAGGCGACCCAAAATGTTTGACGCAAGTTAAACAATTTAAAGGCAATGTTACCAAATACTAACCAAGTGTATGTAAACTTCTGACACAACTGGGAATGTGATGAAAGAAGTAAAAGCTGAAATCAATCATGCTCTCTACTATTATTCTGACATTTCACATTCTTAAAATAAAGTAGTGATCCTAACTGACCTAAGACTGGGAATGTTTTCTATGATTGTCAGAAATTGTGGAAAAACTGAGTTTGAATGTATTTTGTTAAGGTGTATGCAAACATCTGACTTCAACTGTATTATAGAAAATACATCAACAGAAAAAATGTAATCTTAAATTGTATTTCTGTAGCTCATAGCAACAAACTGGCATTTGGCTCTTTAAACTGTAAAGCAGGATCACAGCTATCATATTTAACAGTATAATTTCCCCCATTCATACATATACAGTACAGGTGACTCATCTCATCCTCATAATGTCTCTGGTATGACTGCCATCAGCCACATAAGAGTCCATGTTTTTCACTAAGGGAGCTTGTTTAGGGTACCAGGGCCCCTGCCATTGTCCATGGGGCTGCATTCTAGCCCAACGGTTGTGTTTTAAGACGATTTTAAACGCAGGCTTTCCTAGAAAGCCTCCAGTGTGACCACTGTCCTGGAGAAGCACAGGAAACCCACAGCCGCTCCCACAGCTGGAAGTGATTCACCATTTCCTGTTGCACCCCTCTGTCTCTCTGCCATCATTATCTCACTCTTTTACTCTCTCTACTTATTCTCTCTATTTCTAGGCCTGACGAATAAAACATGTATGATGGATCGATGAGCCCAGATCGAGATTTTACAGATATTACTGTAAGCAATAAAGATAGTTGAATGAAAAGTGTATTAAATATTAGACAGCGGTATTCGTATTCGACAACATTTGTGAAATATTTTTACACAAAATATAAGATAAATGGAAATTGTGAAAGTTGCAATTTTTTTTATTTATTTATTTGAAAATAGCAAAGATTTAAAAAATTGTCCACCATATAGATTGTATGCATGACATAACAATAGCAATCAGTATCGCCCAATATATCAGTGTAGGTTAGTCATTAAAATGTAAATTATTCAAATTCAACCCAAATAGTTTTATTTTGACCTTTTTGTTGTCTCATCATAATTGGTTGCCGGTGTTTGACCATGTTTAAAAGGTTTAAACGTGTGTTGAGTTTATTTGGGTAGGTGAACGCACCTCCAGCTCTGTTTAGTCTAGCTGTGCATCGTGGTGTGTGTGTGTGCGCGCATGCGAGGGAGAGTTGGTGAGAACAGATAGTGGCCTCTCTAATGTCTGCAGGCTACTTGTTATTCCTGTCTCTCTTTCCGGCAATGACAGAGAGCCTCAGCATGATTCTGGAAGCGTCTCGCTCCTATCAGCACATCTACAGTCTGAGAGGAATAATGCTGCCTCTGTGTACACACACACACACACACACACACACACACACACACACACACACTCAGAGCGCTGCAGTGTGGGTGAACTAATGCGTGAAATGTAGGTTTTTTTTTTTAGGCTGTTTTTAAGTCTGAGATGGCCCACAGAGTGAAGAAGGTAATGATTTAGACATTACACAGGCTGTTTGGATTTAACTAACTAAATAGTAGTGACGCTACTAACTTGGCTACATTTTTCAGTAGCGCAACTGGTTTTGATGCAGTATAGTTTTTCCCATTAACTAGTAAGGAAGGGTCACAATGGTCCAATACACCAGTCTAGTTTGTCTAGAATTATTTTCTTCTTTGTTGGATGTTTCTAGTGGTGGTGCTTTAAGTGTACTGTGAGTTTGTGTGGTAAAATCCTCTTGGAAAAGATGCATCTTGACATTCGTCCCATTTAAAGAACCGCCACTACAGCCATTCACATGTTGATGGCCATTTTTGGTCGTTGTATCGCATCTTGTGCTGTTTATTGAGCATCCTGCCATGAGCGATGCATTTCACGTTAGAATAGTTCTTTTAAAAAGAGGACATCTTGAGACTTATTGGGAAATCGGATGGTTTTTGTTACATAAACTTGTTATTAAAGATATTGCTCCTTTAAATAGCTTCATTGCAGTTAGCTACATTTGGTCAGTATCTTGTAGTTTAACCAGAGACATTATAAGGGTGAGGGGATGACCAATCGTATGAAAAATATCGGAAGAAAACCTAGCACTCAATATGGCAGCTGGAGAAATGCAAGGCCTTGCTTTTCAGTTAAAAGAGCCAATTGCCTTTTTCATTGTTTGTTTAGGCTTGTTTACTTGCATGTGCATTAATTTAACCAGCTTGGGGACTACAGTTTCAAGGTAGCTTCCCCAATGCTCTATGGTTTCTCATAAATTACCTCTTTCTTTTTTCTCTCTTCTTCCTATATTTGTTTCTCGGTTTCTCTGGTTTGTTCACAGATCAGCGTTTAGACCTCAACAAGTTGGGACCCAATGACAGTGACACAGTGAGGGGACAGATAGTAGGTGAGTCACGAGTCTTGTTCGGCCTCTACATTTCCTCTCTTCCACATCTGTCATTTTATCCAGTGAGTCACACCAGCACTGGAGAGCTTTAAAGCTTTTCATTTTTGAAAATGATGGCTAAACCCACACATCAACGCCTTTTAAAATTGTCCCTCAGTTGGGAGCAAAGGAGGAAAAATACACTCATTCTTGTATGATTGATTTATAAATTCTACTTTGATAGTCCACAGCGGTTTTCTTCTTTATACATCAGGGTCGGGTTGCACCAGCCATGCGTAAGTTCTCACATAAGTTAGGATGTAAAGTTCACACTAAGGGCTTAGTAAGTAGTAGTTTGTTTGTAACTAAGTCAGTGCTTCATTTTGCACCACCTGTTAAGGCAAGATTTAACTAGTAGGCCATAAGCTCTCCGTAAAGTAATGCGCAGTCGCATAATATGAAGTTTACCCTTATTTATCTAATTAAAAAGCCTTCATATTTATACACAGAAGTATTAAATATTCATGACCTTCAATTTGATCTTGTTACGGTTACGGTTGCATCCTAAAAAACTACAACGTTAGATTGTATCATGTATCATAATGTATGATAAAATGATTGATGTCACGCAAAACACGAGTTCATCGATGTCATAAAATATCTGACTGCTTTTATATTGCATCCGTTACACCTGGTCGGAGGCTTCCGTAAATGTTTAGTTTATACGTAGGGTTACGTCCTACCTAAGTTTAATGGTGCAACGCTCAAATATTTATTGGTGCCCATTTACGCCAAAAATAGGCCCCAGAGCTTTCGAAAAGCTGCATTGTTCCATCATCAGTGTGGAGTTGAGTGGGGTGCTGATGTATTTGATTGCACACAATCTATGGCCACACAATCTGAACATGAATGCACTCACATGGTTGTGTGTTTTCAACATCCCTCTAACATATCCCTAACATTAAACAATATTACCATGTTTAACATAAATTAAATTACGTTACTTTTGTGACACATATACATTTCATGATGTGTTGCTGTTGCCAATATGAAAGAAGAATGCTTGAAAATATAAGACTGGGGTATACTCCTTTCCAAATTTGCGTCACGTGTACTGCGCTTGAGACATAGTGGCACACGGAAAGCTGAAGTATGCTTTGTCCTTTAGTATTCTTGGCAGTTTGCAAAAGAGCGAAATCTTTGCAGTTTTTGGGATGCATTTAAAGATCAGATTTTTCACAGCAGTGGTAAAAGTGTTGTGGTTTATCATTCTTTTGTTCACATCAGGATTGTGCACCTTTCAGAACCGAATTTAAAAATGCCAATTTCATTCCAATTCAATGCTTGAATTTGAATTGAAGTAACAAGCAGGATGTAGAATTGCAACTAAAATGTGAATTTAAGATGAATTTGAAAGAAATCGTATATAACTGTTGAGTTTAGTTAAATTGATTTGATGCAATTTAATTTGGCTTGACTTGATTTTGAATTGAAAGGGTGTAATTGTCATAGGAAGCTTTAAATTGGCATAATATAGGAAGTCTTGAAGATACTTAATCTAAATTGGTAATTGTTGCAATGATGGCAGATTTCAAGTTATGGTTTTTAAATTAGCATTTCTAAGTTTTAAGTTCAGTTCATTTACTTAAAATTAATAATATGATATACATAATAGAATATAATAAAATAATATATATATAATAAAATATAATAATTTTTAAGATGCCATTTATAGATATTTTTATTACACTTATTTTGCTGTATTTAATATACTGTATTTTAATTTTATGGACCATGGTGGAAAAACACCTAATTTCCCGAAAAGCTCTTAATTTACTCCGTATATTACACAAGTAATATTCAAATTTTGAATCCCTTTTTTGCAACCCTACTCTGATCTATAAAGTTATTTAAAAACAATGTATTGGACCATTTCTGAAAAATGAAAAAATCAGTTTAAAGTCATTAGATATTAGAGAAATGTTAGATAATTTAAAAATAATATTAATATTAGAGAAATATTATCTCTTATAAGTGAACAAATGTAATTCTATCTGTCAGTGAATAAATAGAATATATGACTGTTATATTGTTTTTAATTACAGTTCGTTAAATTCCATTTTCTATTGTTCCCATTCAAATTACAATTATGCATTCTGCAGGGCATGGACAATTAAATTAAAATTCCAATGCATGAATTGAACGAGAGCCATGATTATGTCTGAGTTTTGCCCAACCCTGGTACATGTGAGTAATCGGAATAATCGGCAAGGAAAATAAACTGACAGGCATCAATGTTGAGCTGCAGTAGTTTAGACAGAAGTAAACAACTAGACATACCCAAGCCCTGTCAAAAGAGTCAGATTTACAATCATGAGCACAGAGGTCCATTTTATCTATTCATGTTTTCTATCATCTTCCTATTCTCTGGGTTGTACTAATTGCTGCGTGCTGCTTTATTCCTGGCATTGCTGTCACATGGTTTCAGTCAGTTTGTGACACAGAACACTTTCACAGATGTGAACTATCTAATAACTCGTTTTTGTGGTTATCATTTCTTTCTGTTTGTGTGTTCATGTCAACAGTAAGTCTTCAGTCCAGGGACAGAATAGGCAGTGGAGGGCCAGTCGTGGACTGCAGTCGTCTGTTCGACAATGATTTGCCTGACGGGTAAGTGAAATAACTCTTTACATTTCTAAATAATGAAATCAGTATTTCCATATAAAACAATATTTAAACTTTAGCAGATACTCATTAATAACAACAACCACAGTTCTTATCGGGCCCTTTTTTGTGTGTCCCTGCGCATATGTGCGCGTGTCCATCTATCTGTTTGTCTGACTGTATGAACGTCTCTTTTGTTTTTCGTCTGCAGCTGGGAGGAGAGAAGAACTGCTTCTGGCCGGATCCAATATCTGAATCATATCACACGCAGCACCCAATGGGAGAGACCTACAAGGTGGGATTAAGTTTCACTTGTTTTAATGTATTTCAGAGGTGTACTCGAATACTTTTTTTGCTTATTGCTAGACTTTTAAACTGAAAGAAATGGTAATGCTGAAAATAGTATTTTTAAAATGATGTACACTCACATGAGAGTCTTAAAGAAAAAGCTGCTTTGTTCTACATGTGGTGCTGGCCACACATTCATGAGCGCTGCCATATAGAGGTCATGTGACCAGACACGTGTCGGTCTGAAATCCTGTAATTGGACCTTTTCATTTACTTCGAATATCGCATTTTTACTCTGACTTCGATAGCCAAGTAAAACCATCTATGCCACTAAGAGTCAGTGCAACAAACAGAAATTTTACCAAGAACTCCATTAAATATGTCTTGTTTTGATAGTTAGTCATTTCAATACAAATGGTTTGCAATAAGAAGTTAATAATTTATCCAGGTGGATTAGCAGTTACACTGCAAATGTAAAGTGGTCACATGCATTTTTGTCTACCTCCGCAAAGCTTATTGCGAGGGAGCGCAAAGCTTATTGCGAGGGAACTAAAATATTTCAAAAAAATTATTCCCACCCTGTCCTATTAGGGCTACATGCAAACCAAATATTCCTAAATTTGGAAAAATGTATAAACTTGTTATTATTATTATGATTATGATTATGATTAGATTATTTAGCGTATTATTTTAATACATACAAATTTATGTTCCATCCATCTTCAACCGCTTATCTGAAGTCGGGTCGCGGGGGCAGCAGCTCCAGCAGGGGGCCCCAAACTTCCCTATCCCGAGCCACATTAACCAGCTCTGACTGGGGGACCCAGAGGCGTTCCCAGGCCAGTTGTGGGGATGTAATCTCTCCACCTAGTCCTGGGTCTTCCCCGAGGCCTCCTCCCAGCTGGACGTGCCTGAAACACCTCCCTAGGAAATGGGCTAGGGAAGCCCATTTCGGCCGCTTGTACTCGCGACCTAGTTCTTTCGGTCATAACCCAACCTTCATGACCATAGGTGAGGGTAGAAACAAAAATTGACCGGTAGATCAAGAGCTTTGCCTTCCGGCTCAGCTCTCTTTTCATGACAACGGTGCGATAGAGCGAGTGCAATACTGCCCCCGCTGCCCCGATTCTCCGGCCAACCTTCCGCTCCATTGTCCCCTCACTCGTGAACAAGACCCCGAGGTACTTTGACTCCTTCACTTGGGGCAATACCTCCTTCCCTACACGGAGTACGCACTCCATCGGTTCACTACAAATTTATGTTTAAGATGAAAAATTAAACGTGGAAAAAAAAAAAAAGCTGTCCTGAAATCCCAAGTTATTGAATTAATAGCATATAAGGAATATGCTGAAGTGTAGCTAATTTTTAAGAGTTTCTTTATCCGGATTTTGCATTTTATGTTGCGCGTTTTTACGGAAACGGCATATACACAACGTAAGTTACACATTCTGACTAGCGTGTAACTTATTTCATGAAAGTCTTGAAATATCACTCTTGGACTGGAACATGGGGAATGTTGAAACCGAGGGCAGACGATGTTTTTCCTCTAAATGATTTAGCCCTCTGTTCCCGTTTTCTGAGCCTCTGTTGTTCTTAGATGGTTCCACATCACAACAACAGCACTTGAAGTCGACCGGAGCAGCTGGAAAAGGACACATATTTTGCTGCCTTGTTGGAGAGTTTGCACCATATGATTTGAAACACTGTCAAGTTGCTTAGCTGCTCAGTCTGCTCCAATGCATAGCTTTGACATCATTACATTATTCATTTAGCTACTTACAGGATGTTTTAACTGTAGAGACAATCCCAGTGGAGCTACCTGGTGTTAAGTGCTTTGCTTAGTGGAGGGTGGTTGAACTTAAAACCACTGGGTTTCCAGCCCAGATTTTTAACCACTAAGTCAAGCTTTGTGGGGGTAGACTGATATAGTGGTTTTACCGATTGATCTGTGCCAATAGTTGCTGTTTGGAGCTGTCGGTTATCAGCAAATATCTATACTGATTGTTGCCCATAGTTGTCTATTTTTCTTAATTGTTTAATTTATTCCTCTGTGCTCCTTCATTCTTCTGTGGCCGGCGCTGGACGATTGTACAGTTAATACAGATTGATGTCTTACACCTTGTAGGGGTTTGCTGCAACTAAATCGTTCCTCATTAACAATATTCATCCATATTTGTGTCCTTCCTTCAGTGCATATTTTGTTTCATATAATCAAGTGATTTACATTGAAGCGAAGGCTTGCAAAGAGAGATGCTATTTTCACTATATACAGTCAAAAATAATAGTTCCTGGTGAGTTTCGGGCTTGTTTATAGCTTTAAAGTCCCATGTTATACACCAAATCTGAATTTTTTTCTGATTGCTATTAGGATTTATAGTTGAACAATAAACAACATGGTAAATGGTCTGCACTTATATATAGTGCCTTTTTTAACCTTAGAGGTTACCGAATCGCTTTACACTGTGTCCCAATCACCCATTCACACTCGCATGCGTACACCAATGGTGGCAGAGCTGCCATGCAAGGTGCTAGCCTGCCATTGGGAGCAACTTGGGGTTTAGTGTCTTTCCCAAGGGCACTTCGGCATGTGGAGTTGTGTGGGCAGGGAATCGAACTGCCCTGCGATTAGCGGCTGACCCGCTCTACCACCTGAGCCACAGACGTCATCAATCAATCAATCAATCAAAACATCAATGTTTTTATTCATTTTGGACTCTTGAAGCCTTAACGTTTGTGCCCTTCACAGTAAGGAAAGATTTAAAAAATATTTCTACATTCAATACATTTTTATATTTTAAACTATGGGCCGATTAATCAATTATCAGCCTTTTATCAGGACTGGCAAAATCCACTATCAGTCGACCTCTACGCTATTGTGTGTTTTGGGTTTGCACACCTCTTGGTTTTACAGTCTCACATCCTGTCTTGTCAATACAATGGCTTTGGGGTTTGCTTTTTAAGAATAAAAAGGATCCAAAAGTATCATAAAAATGTGCATTGCATGGTCATTAGCGCTATGGGAAACTGTTCCTCATTCTCCTCTATTAAAGATATAACCTGCTTAAGACTTATGAGGTTTTGCATACATTTTGACCATATAACTGTAGCGAATGCTCTCTGAACCAGATGCACTGCTGAGTTTTAAATGTTGTCCATTTTATCCCCTAAAATATTAAAGAGGGATATGTGAATAAGCACCTAAATATTCCTAACACTCTCCTTCTCTCTTTCATTCACACAGGCCTGCGTCAGAGTACTCGAGCCCCGGCCGGCCCCTCAGCTGCCTGGTGGATGAGAACACGCCCATCATGACGCCCAATGGGGCGGCGGGTGTACCTGCAGATGACCCACGCATGCAAGAGAGGAGGGTTCGCTCTCAGAGACACAGAAATTACATGAGCAGAACTCACCTACACACACCACCCGACCTGCCTGAAGGATATGGTTCGTTCAAAGACACACACCAGTTCTTCCACAAAACATTTTCATCTTGCAAAGGTCAAAAATACACTCTGCAACATGCATGTGACACTGAGTTTCACACACACACACACGCATGCATGCATGCATACACACACACACACACACAGTTGTGCTCTGGAAAAGTGAAGTTTGCACTTCAGCAGAAGTAATTAAAATGTCTCTTGAGCTCTGTAGAAAAAGGAACTTGTCTGAAATATCTCCGCCGTGTCGTCAGCACCAGCTGCAGGGTCAGACGAGTGACCTGGAAATCCATCTGTGTGTGTGTGTGTGTGTCTGTAGAGAGATTCAGAGGCCAGAGGTTATAGACACAAGTTAAATGGAGCTCTGTGTGCTTTTCTCTGTTGAAGTAGCACATTTCTGACACTGAGTCCTGTAGACACAAGATACAGGTCAAAGTACCTGTGTGGGCCAGAGAGGATCAAGCAGTAATAATGGCATGGATATTGAATTGTTTTGCATTTCATTTAAAGACTTTGGCAGTATTTATTTAATTGTGCATTAAATTTTATCCATTCATCCAGTAGCAGCGATTTACAAAAACCAAGGGTATGGCCAAAAACCCTTGGAGAACCAACACTGCCCCCCTACCGCTGAATTTAATTTGTAATTCAATCATGTGGTCGCATGAAAACTCTGGGGGGGGGGGGAAAAAAAAAAAAAAAAAAAAAAAGAGGCCTAATGGCCTAAAAATAGGCTTATTTTTCTATATGCAACATAGAATTTCTTAAATGTGTCTTTTGATTTTTGAGTAAAATTGGACAAGGATATTTTCTTGACGACTTTCGTGAGAATCACCACATTGGTACCTCCATTCAGATCTTTTTCAGCAGTTCTACTCGGAGTTGAAATATCTCTACTCGGTTTTACTTGCTCTAAGATTTGTTTGTGATAATGTGATGGTCATGGTTTCCAGAGATGGATCAGGTAAGCATGTGGTGAATCAAATTGAAAGTGAAAGTCTAAATCTGAAACTATCATGCCACTTTACCACTGCGCAGACACACACACACACACACACACACACAAATATACTTACAAAAAATTATTATGTGCTGCCACTCATCTTTTTATCATATTGCTAATGAATTATGGCGCCCCCTGGTGTTTATCCACAGAGCAACGGACCACACAGCAGGGCCAGGTCTACTTTCTCCACACACAGACTGGCGTCAGCACGTGGCATGACCCCAGAGTGCCCAGGTACTTCCTTTTCTTTCAAATATTTCATGCATTTAATACAACTCTGTTTATGTGCTGTTAGTCTAGCTGTGGCAACTTGTACTAGCGACCATAGTACTACTAGTGTCATGCATTGTTTACTGTCTGCGACTTTGAAAACCTGTGATCTGTTACTTTGATGATGTTTGGCATTAGGCTCAAAGCATCAACACTAAAGTTTGTTTTGTCCCAATCGTTTTTCACTTTCTCACGTTTGTCCTCTCTCTCTCTCTCTCTTTCTGTTTTGTCTCTCTTTAGGTATCTTGCTTTGATCTTTCCAATTTTGTATTCCTCTACATTCTCGTTTTGCTTTATAATGTGACATGGATGTTAGACTGGTTAGCTTCAAAAGCACTGTTAGGCTTGTTATCAGAATTTAATTATAATCCAAAGAGCTTTCGAAGCACTTATGGGTTAATAAGTGAGAGTCAATTATTTATTTGATGTTGAAGGATCCTCTAACTAATGAAGTAGGACATTAGCTTGTTCTATGTGCGCTTATGTACAAGCCAAAATCCTTGGTGTAGAATAATGTTTCAAAATCGTAATGCAGTCATATTTCATTTGTTTTGCAGCTCAACATAGAGGAGAAAACGACTGTTCTTTATGGAGGCCCAAACCTGCAAAAATAATAAATAAATAAATAAATGTAATAATAAAAAAATAAAGGAATAAATGATAAAACAAATATAATTAGTTTTTAATTACATTTATTCCTGAATGTATTATTGTATGACTTTATTCCTTTATTATTTTCTAGATTTTTTTTTTTATTATTACATGTATTTATTTATTTATTATTTTTGCTGGTTTGGACCTCCATAAAGAACAGTCATTTTCTCCTCTATGTTGAGCTGCAAAACAAATGAAATATGACTGCATTACGATTTACTATATATATATATATATATATATATATATATATATATATATATATATATTATTTATTTATACTTTTCTGTGTGAAATGAGGGAGGCGGTCCTTGTGTAGCTCCAGTGCATGATTGGTTGAGAGCTCAATAGTACTTATCGGAAGCAAGTAAGATGGACGTCCCACCTTAACACCCCCTGACTCGACATTCTGTCCAAGTCAAAACATTCTGTCCAAAACATCAATAAGCGCCTCTACTCTAAATGAAGCAGTCATTTGATGCGGTTATCGACTTAATTTGCAAGTTGCGCAACTCTCTAGATATATGTGAAGCGTCAGCTATAGATTTGATTTTATTGCAGAACTTATATAAACATACATACAGGATCAGGGAAATGAAGCATGGTTGTATCTTTTACAATGAACAATCACAACAATAGAAAACTATATTATGGATTTGCGGACATCAAAATATGAAGTTTTATACACCGAAAGAAAAGCAAAAGGAAAAATCATATTTATGAAACTTGCTCATTTTGTTGAAGAAACAGTTCCCCATTTATTTTGTGATTGTATAACCAATAAATCTTGGATTGACTGAAGCTCTTATGTTTTTAGCCCCACAAATAGCTTTAGTTTACACGATATGGCTGTGACCAAACGTCACATCAAAACAAGTCAAGAGTAATCGAACACACGCTTCAATCTACCATAAACCAATCGCAGGACCAGCCCACATCATTATCATACAAGAGACAGAAATGTAAGAATAAATATAAAATAAATACTTGTGGGAATATATAAATATGGAAATAAATACAGGTGGTAATAAATAAATGAATGCATAAATAAATAATAATAAAATAAAAAGAGGAAATAATAAATAAAGGAAAAAAAGTTTACAAAAATAAATTCAGGAATAACTTTCATTAAAACTAATGTTTTATCATCATATATTTGTTTTATCAAGACATTTATTCCATTATTTTCTTATTACATTTTATCTGAATTTTATTATTACATTTATCTATTTTATTTTTGCAGGTTTTGTCCTCCATAGTCCTTTGCAGCAGAGCCCATTAGTGTCTTATGTCTAAAACAAAATCAAACTAATAAAATGAAACGGTAAAAATAATGTCTCTAAATCTCTCTCACCCAACAGGGATCTTAGTAACGTGAATTGTGAGGAGTTGGGTCCGTTGCCTCCAGGCTGGGAGATTAGGAACACGGCCACTGGACGGGTTTACTTTGTAGACCACAACAACCGAACCACTCAGTTCACAGACCCACGTCTCTCTGCTAACCTGCACCTTGTGCTAAAGTTAGTTTTTCATTAAAAAAAGAAAACAAAAATGAATATATATGTGTGTGTGTGTGTGTGTGTGTGTGTGTGTATATATATATATATATATATATATATATATATATATAATTTATTTATTTATTTATTTATCAAAACTCTTGCAAATCTTTCCTGGTATGTCTCATATTTGTTCTCACAGTCCCAGTCCAAATGGTTCCCGAAGTGCCGTTGAGGCTCAGAGCAGGTGAGACGAGATTGACCATTTTCTCCATTTTTCATCTGTATGCGTGAATGCGTGTGACCATGCATGCCTGCGTGTTGTGTGAGCCGGTGGAATGCATTAATGGGAAGCGATTGAGTTTCCCTTTTCCTGTTCTGACAGATCAAAGACGTGTCCCACATTCCGTCTTCCCACCTCACTTTTTTTTTTTTGCTGTAACAAGAAAATGCAGAGGGGTACGGCATATTATCAGGACATATATTACAAATCCTCATAATATTCCGTAAATAAATCTCGCCTAGCATCTTCTACACGTACATGCTCCACAACTCCGATAAAAATAAGAGGAACCCAGCCAAAGCAATGTAAAATGTCCGCTTGGATGTGTTGACTGAGTGTTATTTATAGGCCGATTTATTTTACAAAGCATTTACTCAGAATTCATGTACTTAAAAAGAATTAGAAAACCATGTGCACATTGAAGTGCCAAGTATGTCTAAATCATCAGCCTTACTGATACATAGCTCTGTCTCTAGTTACGAACTGATCGTTTTCAAAACAAACATGTTTTTGCTTAAAAAAAAAAAGTGCAAAGAGTAAAACAGAACACGGGTGTCCCAAGACCAATGTTTGATAACCTACAAGTAACTCGCTACAAATGTAGAATTACTTATCTAAAATTGTGATATGATTACGGTTTACTTCATTGGAAAATAATCACATTACTTATTACTTTTAAATTACTTTATAAAATACTTATCGTAGAAAATTAATCTTTTATACTCCCCCTCTCTTTCGCTCCAACCCACACTTGCACACGTGGACACACACACACATGCGAGCGACAAACAGTCTTCATGTCAGCGCAGTGGGGTTGTGATCAGTTGTTAAGGTTTACAATGGGAAAAACTGTATACAACAATGGCGACACTTTCATGCTGCTGCTGAGGAGTGTTTAAACGTACATCTTGGCGATTTCAAACTGTTACTTCTGACGAGAGCTGCAGCAAACAACGGTAATCCCACACACACGGTCTCTCTCAGTTTCTACGTTTCGGGCTCTTGCTCACACACGCACTCTCACAAACGTACACATGCAACAAGCAACAGCGGCTCGGGCTGTATCAAAACAAGACGCTGAACCCCTGGTGGAAGAAAGAGGTTTTTAGGGACGAAAAGCAGAAATTGTCTTGAGATAAAACCCTTTAGGTGTGGCAACTATGGTATAAGCAGAATAATTGATTTGGGCCCGTTGAATTAATGAAAAATAATGAGCATTCTGCTTCACATCATGGATGCATTACCACCTCAGGAGTGCGTTATTTTTCAATAATTCATCGGCCCGTCATCAATTATTCCTTGCATATTTTTTCATGTAATGCCTATATTTAATGTCCATCTCTCTTTTTTTTATTTAACACACTACAAATTTCTAATTACGTATCTAAAATTGTATTAAGATTATTTTACTAGTTACTTTGTAAAAATGTAATCACATTACTAATGACCTTACTTTTTAAGTTACTTTCTAAAATACTTTTCACATAAATAATGTCTATATTTCCTCCTCGTTCATTGTGGCACGCAGGTCATGCATTCAACTAAATGATTTGTTAAAGGACGCACACCCTTCAGCTCTCGCTGAAACCCAAACAGACTTACAAATGACTGTAATTCATGCTTTAATGTATTCTACATAAATCATTTTAGAAATTTGTGTGCAAGTAACTTCATTGACTGTCAGTAACTGTAATCTGATTGCAAGAATTTACTGATTGAAAGTTATTCAATTAGAGTAACAAATTACTTTGTAATCAGATAGCACATAACATGGCTTGAGACGTGTTTTTAATAGTTGGCGTTCTTTATAACTTGACCTTTTAACTTTAACTCACCGGCATTTAAAAAAACATGACGCTTCTGTTTGAGATGTTGCGCAATAGTCAAAAGCCATCTAGTGTATATTTACATAATTGAAAAACAACACAATTGCTGTAAACTGCTCCTTATCCATCAAGCAGACTGACTGCTCTAAACTAAATGTCCCTGGTGTCTCAGTTATACTTGGGAAAAGACATCAGATAGATTATGTGGATGGAGTATCTGTCAGGACATCTGCCATATATCAGAGTAGAAAATCTCACCTCTCATGCTGCACCTCCCTGTCATCCAGCAAAAATCCACTTTGCTTTGCATGTTTATTTCAGCATTGATCAGTTTATGTCCTCCTAATTGGTTTATGATCTCATAATCATTAACCGTTTTAAGTGCATGATGGGAACACTGTATGTATGGTTGGCACACACGTGTATGTGTTCGTATGGTTGTGCGTGTGTGCATGCATGAGTTACTGTTTTGATGAATCCTCCCTGTTGTTGCATATCCAGGATTTCATGGTTCGTTGACGTTAAAGTCAGACAAGTGATCCAAAAATCTTCTTTCTAAGATCATGTGCAACAAGAGACATTTACGTTTGCATATCGTCACGCACAACGGGCTGTTTTAGTGTAAGAACTGAATTAGGGCGGATTTAAATTTGATTTAAATGCAAACCAGATCTTAAATCAGTCCAGTGTGGTACAATATACTGTAAATTCAGCATTATAAAATGGATAGATGTGACTCAAAATTCTGAATTGAAGCTGTTGCAAAAGGACTATAAATGCACCTGTGAGTACAGATTTTATATTATGTGCCAAATTACTACACGGCTTGGCAACATAAAACAGTCTTATATAGGATAATGAACAATATCTTGCAAGAACATGCGTTTAGTCTGATAATTATTAATATAATAAGTGGAACTCTATTGAACATCTGTGTCCATTATAGGGTCTGTTCATGTCGGAGAAGGAAAGAGAGGAAGGGAATATTTGAGGAATGTGGGGTCACGTGGAGTGAGTGAATGAGTATAAGGGTCCATGTCACATGGATAAATGAGAATGTGTGAGTGGTTGTGAAGTAAGACAAATGTTAGTTTAGTTGTTTGCTCAGAGCATGTATTTTCAGGTTGAGGAATGTATCGTTCATGTATGAATGGATGCACATTTCTTTCTTGGACCCATTCATCCATCTCTTTACATATCTTACTCTGCCTTTTTATGCCACCTTTTTTATTAGCCGAACATTTAATGGGGGGGGAAATTGTATACCTTTTGTTAATGATAGATGACGTAATTCTGCAAAAACATCACTTTCGGCAGAGTTCTGCACTCAGATTCCTTTTGCACACTACATCATTGCAAACCATTACTGTCCAACACATTTAATCTTATGTGAAATTATTAGATGATAATATGGGCATTATATCGACTGTTAGCCGTCCTGCTCTCTAGGTCTCAGCCGTAGTCACTTTGTCCACCTGTTCACATTGAAGATTGTGGGAACCATCTATTTTTGGAAAGTCGTTTTTCTCTGGTTGACTTTGGTCACGTCTGGCACTGGCGTGACACATATCTGTAAATTTGGCCTTTGTTGAAGCCTGCACGGGTGAAGATAGGGTCATAGGAAGATAGGATTCGCAAGAGATGCCTTGTCTCATTTTGTTCTCCTCATTTCTCTCTCCTTCTCCGCAGTCGTCCCGGGCAGCTGAAGGAGCAGGCCCAGACTGTCGTGTCTACCGGAAATCTCCCAGAAGACCCAGAATGTCTCACGGTGCCCAAGTACAAGCGAGATCTGGTGCAAAAGCTGAAGATCTTGAGACAGGAGCTGTCCCAACAGCAGCCTCAGGCGGGACACTGCCGTATCGAGGTCTCCCGCGAGGAGATCTTTGAGGTGAGACCCTCAACTCGTATTAAAACATAAAAACAACAGCAAAAAAACAAGCGGTTCAGAGGGATCTATTCATTTGCTACTTTAACTCAAACAGTAAAGCTTATAATATTGAATTCAGTAAAATATTTGTATAATATTAAATTGTATACAGCAACTTTTCAAATTGCTTTACTGATAATATTATTACATTTCACTGATGTGCTCCGATAGTTAGTTGCACTACTATTAACACTATGAACATGACCACCAAGGATCACATTTAATAGCACTTGGAAAGCCTAAAGGCCTGGTTAACCTTTACCAGAACAGCCTTTGAGTTCTGCTTGATGTTACTCACAAATCTATTTATGAATGGAAAAAGCCATAATGCATCAGACACCCTGTTAAACTGTAATAGCGTGCTGCGATCACCTCGGTTATGGAGAGAATGCGAATGACTCGCACTGCACACATGTTTCTGAGTTTAATCAGCCCCCCCCCCCATTCTCAAGTGATTTTTGGCTTGGGCGTCTGTTTGGTCATCTGTTTCGGGGTGTTTATGGGTGTTGCGCTGAATGCACACAGGCATTTCTGGATGAAGCATTCATGGATACTGTGCTCTCTCTCTCCCCATGGACGAGTCTGGCCTTAAACATTTGGATTATATGAGCCCTTTGCATGGGTTCTTTAGTTGGTTTCGTTCTTTGAGATTATTGGCCAGCTTATAAAATGAAAGATTGTAATGGGTCATCGCATTGTAGCAGTTTTGCTGTTACTGATATACCAGTGGTCTTCTTGGCGCAGCATTGTCATTACTCACCTGAGCATTAACATTATATCTTCATCTTTATAATGTACTAGACACATTTCTGTGACTATACTTATATTTTAACCAGGGTTATTATAGTGTTGAGTTTTTTTTCTTATCCGTTTGTCCTTTTCAATTTAGTTTCATTTAAATTTTTATGTTTTGTGACTTTATGACTGTTAGTGTTAGTTTTTGTTTTTTCCGCATGTTTAGTTGCCGTATGTTATGAGTGCCAAAGGTTATCGCTATCTAGTGGCGTTTTTGTCACTAAAATCAAAACTAAAACTATCAAAACTGAAAACGCATTTGTGGTCATTTTTCTTTCATTTCAGTTTTGCAGTCATAAATCAAACGTTGCTAACCGCACACTAAAATGGGTATAGCAAAAAGATATAACTTTATTAAATTTGCATCCTAAAAAATGTGCAAAGTGAGTTAAAAGCCAGAACAACAAAGGGAACAGACATTTCAGCACATTGCTTTCTTCAAGGCTCATGTTGTAAAAGACGTTCACCCATTTTGGAGTCATGAAAATGTATTTGTATTTTTAAGTACATTTACAAGTATTTTTATTTGTATTTCTGTCTAGTTTTCAGTATATTTTTTTATTATTGTGTATTTATTTCTGTTGTTTTTTGTTTCAGTTACTTTCATTTTCTTCGTTTTTTTTTTTATTTACGTGTAGTTTTCGTTAGTTTTTTCAATTGTGTTATTTTTAATTTTTATGTTAGTGTTTTGTTTTTTTGTGAACTATAATAACACTGATTTCACCTCCTTGTCTCTCAGGAATCATACCGGCAGGTGATGAAAATGAGGCCGAAGGACCTGTGGAAGAGGTTGATGGTGAAGTTTAGAGGAGAGGAGGGTCTCGACTATGGAGGTGTTGCTAGGTATGATGTGAACGCTAAACAAATAAACACTATAACAAAAGCCCTTACAACTTATGCAGTATATTCCTGTCTCCTGAAGCCATGCAATAGCTTTGTGTGAGGAACAGACTGAAATGCAACATTTTTCTATGATACCTTCCCCTCCACTGGAGCTCACAAATTTAATTTGCACTTGTGTTTAACTAAAGGAATAGTTCATCCAAAAATTATAATTCTCTCATCGTTTACTCAAAATGTAAATCTTGCCATCTGCAGTCCCCTTGGCATGAGGATGATTTGAATCTCGATTTATACTTCCTTGAGTTTGAAGCATGAGGAAATGAGTTGCCTTTAGAAGCACTGCACTAAGTTTGATATGACTGACACCAAACGCCATTGTTTTTTTTTTTGTAATTATAATTTTTTTATTAAATATTATAATGACAAGAAAAGCAAAACACACACATATATATATGTGTGTGTGTGTGTGTGTGTGTGTGTGTGTGTGTGTGTGTGTTTTGCTTGTCATTATAATATTTACATGCATACATAATAATCATACTCACTTAAAACTATACTACAGTACTCTCCACACCCCACCCGAGAGCTCCCCCAAAAATCCCAAATTACCTGCCCCATTTCCAGACAAACAAATCTAAATCACCCCGTCTTCCCAATGACACCACCTCATAAGGCGCTACCCTCCCCGCATGTCACATTCTTTAAAAACAAAAAGTTTGGAACGCTTGGAATGAGAGTAAATAATGAAAAAGAATTTAAGCGAATCTTTCCTTTTAAACATGCATTCTGGGATAACTACATTCCAAACATAAGGCATCAGTGAATTACTGGCACTTTTGCATGATGGGAAATAATGTCATCATTCCACAATGCATCTCACAGATCTGAAGACAGTCAAGTGAATAATCTGTTCCAATGTGGGTCAAGTTTAAACCCTGCGTGTCCATCTAGTGGTAGAATTAAAGTGTAACACTTTACACTTTTTGCTGTGTTAAAATGAGAAGGGCATGAGGATCAAGACAACGTCTGTAATTCTTGCTTGTTTGTGTGTTTAGGGAGTGGTTATACTTGCTTTCACACGAGATGTTGAATCCGTACTACGGGCTCTTCCAGTATTCACGAGATGACATCTACACGCTACAGATCAACCCTGACTCTGCTGTTAATCCGGTAATTCAACCTAGTTACCAAGCTGACTAACAAGCTGTCTGAGACATAAGCGAGACATGCAGTATGATCCTTAAATAATCTTTATCTGATTCAAATTGAAATAGTTTAGAAATGTACTACTTATCCCTAAATGAATCACCCCTTTAGCTTTATTGCTTATTGGTTAACCTGTTGGTGTTACTACACTCCCTATTCTCTCCTACATAATGTTTACAAAAACATTTCATCCATTTTATTTGTGTTTTTTTTGTTTTTAGGAGCACTTGTCCTATTTCCACTTTGTGGGGAGGATCATGGGAATGGCGGTTTTCCACGGCCACTATATAGACGGTGGCTTTACTCTACCCTTCTATAAGCAGCTGCTGGGGAAACCCATCACTCTCGATGACATGGAGTCAGTAGACCCGGATCTCCATAACAGCCTCGTCTGGATCCTGTCAGTGTACTTTTATATAATTATAATTTAATCTCAAACTCAGATTAAATACTGTAATGCACTGCATGTTATAGAAGAGAGAACTTTATACACTGAGTTTTCAGTGTGCTGTAAAAAAATACACTGCAATTATTTTAACAATATAAACTTGGCTGATTAGATAATTGCATGAATAATAAAGTGTGTTATTAGGAACACCTGTACACCTACTTATTCATGCAATTATCTAATCAGCCAATCGTGTGGCAGCAGTGTAATGCATAAAATCATGCAGATACAGGTCAGGAAGTTCAGTTAATGTTCACATCAACCATCAGGAAAAATTGTGATCTCTATGATTTCAACCGTGGCATGTTTGTTGGTGCCAGACGGGCTGGTTTGAGTGTTTCTGTAACTGCTGATCTCCTGGGATTTTCACACACAACTGTCTCTAGAAATGACTCCGAATGGTGGCAAAAACAAAAAAAAACTGTCAGTAAGTGGCAGTTCTGCGGACGGAAACACCTTGTTAATGAGAGCGGTAAACGGAAAATGGCCAGACTGGTTTGAGCTGACAGAAAGGCTACGATAACTCTGATAACCCCTGTACAACTGTAGTGAGCAGAATAGCATCACAGAATAGCACAACATGTCAAACCTCGAGGCGGATGGGCTACAACAGCAGAAGACCACGTTGGTTCCACTTCTGTCAGCCAAGAACAGAAAACTGAGGCTACAGTGGGCACAGGCTCACCAAAGCTGGACAGTTAAAGACTGGAAAAATAGGGCATAATTTTCTGCTGATGTACACAAATGGTTGGCTCACTGCAGCCTCAGCTTTCTGTTCTTGGCTGACAGAAGTGGAACCAACGTGGTCTTCTGCTGTTGTAGCCCATCCGCCTTGAGGTTTGACATGTTGTGCATTCTGAGATGCTGTTCTGCTCCATACAATTGTATTGCAATGAGCATGTCACGCTCCAAATCACTGAGATCACATTTTATTCCCATTCTGATGGTTGATGTGAACATTAACTGAAGCTCCTGACCCATATCTGCATGATTCTATGCATTGCACTGCTGATTAGATAATCACATGAATAAGGTGTACAGGTGTTCCTAATAAAATGCTCAGTGAGTATATAAAAATGGTCTTGAATGATGGATGCTAATAATGAGATGTCTATGCTTCAGAAATCTTCACAGACTTTTAAATCCATCTTTTAATGGAAACTTTATGATACGTTGCCTATGCAGTTGATAAGTGGCATAAGTTCCTAAATTTTGTGTCAAACGTTTTATAGGCGAAATGTATGTTTTTAGATTTAACAATTTTTTTAGAAGCATTTTAAGCACCTCTCTGTCTTCACTAGTTCACTTAAATTTGCCCTTCGTGTGGCATGACAAATACATATAAACTTTTTTTTATTTTTTGTCAATTAATATGAATGTGTAATTATACAAGAGTTGTTTTTGAAAAATGAAATGGTTTGTATGATTCAAATGAAGATTTTTTTTTACATGATATTTATTTTATGTATGTGTTTAGTGATAATGACATCACTGGTGTGTTGGACCACACGTTTTGTGTAGAACACAACGCATACGGAGAGATCATTCAACACGAATTAAAACCCAATGGCAAGAGCATGCCCGTCACTCAGGATACCAAGAAAGAATATGTCAGGTGAGCGTGCTATTTACTGCTTACACAAACATTTGTTGCCTTTGAGTCTTTATCTGTTCTGCATTTGAACCGTTTAATCTCCACTGTGTTTTGAGTGTATCTGGCCTGCTCTCATTAGGCATGTTGTCTCTTCCTGTACTTGTGCAGGCTGTATGTGAACTGGCGTTTCTTGAGGGGTATCGAGGCTCAGTTTCTGGCCCTGCAGAAAGGATTCAATGAGGTCATCCCTCAACATCTTCTCAAGTCATTTGATGAGAAAGAGTTGGAGGTATGAAAACATCAAGCCGTTTAGAGGTCTAAGAAAGGAATCCTGCTAACTTGCAACGTTGTCCATCGCATGTGCTTGCGACACAAAACTTGTTGACATGAAGTGCAGTGTGACGTGCTGAACTCAATCTAAAGCTATCTTGAAGATCATTGTATAATTATTATTAGAGGTTGACCGATAGTGGATTCTGCCAATACGATAACTAAGCTGGTGGATAAGGCCGTTAACTGATTAATTGACCGATAGATTTAAATGCAATGTTAAATATCTTACTGTGACGTGCATGGAAATGGAGGCCAAACTAATATGTCCAATATGAATAAAATCCCAGATGCATTTTATTGTGCAAACAAAATCCCAATAATAACCAAAGACGTGGGACGTTTAACTATAAACAACCCCAAAAATCCATCAATATTAAACAATCTCTTACAATATACAAGTATTACAATATAAACGCTATGAACACTACGAATTAAGACAAAAGGTGAGCAGTTTCCCTCCATCACTTTGTGACATTGTTCAAACCATTGGAACGGCCAATGTTAGCATCCTCCTCTTGTCGGCAAGCATGCAAAAAACTGTCGATTTCCGATAGTTTCAAAAAGCAACCATCGTTGTCGAGTTATCGGTGAAACCGGTTTCGGTCTACTTGTAATTGTTATGCATGCAGTGTTATGACCTCATATTAATTGAGAGACTACATTAAATATTTGGGCCCTATTTTCAGAGTGCTAAGCGCAGTGCTATGCCATTAGTCATAAGCGCAAAGTCAGTGGACATGGACATGAAGTTTTGGTATTTTCGTGCCAAGTGAGTTTGGCGAAATCACGTGAGCAACGCACTAATGGGCTAGTCAAGTCAAATTGAATTCTGAGGTTCTTCCGGTTATTTTTCATGCTATTATATTGTTTATTCCTTCAAGCATCAACTATCTAAACAAAGACGGCGTATTCATGAGACGATGAAAGTGTAAATGGAGTGTATCCAATGAATTAAAGAATAGAAATATGGACACGCTCCTTTTATAAGCTTTAGAATATGTTATTCTCGTCAGGATTTGGATGTACGCTCCCTTAAATTATAGGGTATGTTAGAATTATTAATCATTTTCATCTCTTACAAATCATTGCTTCAAACTAAGCAAAGATGATATTAAAATAACGAAATGGTAAAAGATAATCATACCAAATCCAAACATTTTACTCTCTCCAACTTCTTCCATCGGCACCTTTTTGCAGTGATCATAAATTCAATTGTAAAATTTCAATATAACTTGGTGCAAATTTTAAATAAATCACAACCTCTAAAAAGTTTTTACAAATCTAATAAAGTTTGGTTTCATAAAACGGCTATTGTCAGGGACTTTATTTGTTGTTCCACTTCATTTTCAGTGTTTGGACATGAACTTTATCACCACCTGCTGGTGCAATCTCCAAACTGCAAATGCAGGAAGTGAATTTAGACTTTGAAACATTAATGCAGTGACCTATTTCTCAGGAAAATATCAAATTGCACTTTGCACCAATTAATTCAAATACAATACACCCACAGTTTGTGTGCTTACATCCACAGATAGCACAAACACTCCTACCCATGCCCACTTGCGCTGGCATGAGAATTGTGCTTCGAGTTGGCACACTTATGAAAATTGGATAAGACATGGCGCACGGTCATTGCGCATAGCGCTGCACTTTGCACACTCAAGAAAACAGATCCCTTGCCGTTTTAAAAATCTAATTGTCACACCGCAGGACTATTTAAAAGAAATAGTAAGGCAAAAAGGTGATCAAAAAAGTTTTTTAAAAATGTTACATGTCAACTACCCTAAATGTTTTCATTTTTGTAAACTTTAGATGATTAAACTACATAGTTTGGGCCCTGTTGTTAATTTTTTTAATGAATATTTTTGCAATGTTCCAAGTTAGAAGGTTCAATGTATAAGAGAGACATTCACAAATCATTCTCCTGTGAAAGAGGGTGAATGAGAGAATGAACAGAGGAACGAATGAAAGAATGAACAGAGGAACGAAGGAGGGAGGCGGTTTATTCAGTAGCAATGCCAAAATGCCAAGAACACATACTGATAAATGTTTGGCTTGAATGCACAGTGTATTGCTTTGAATAAAAGCATCTGCCAAATGACTACATGTAAGTGATTCAATTGTTCTGTTGTTTTCAGCTTATTGTGTGTGGCCTCGGTAAGATCGACATCAACGACTGGAAGTCAAACACTCGTCTGAAGCACTGCACGCTTGACAGTAACGTTGTGAAGTGGTTCTGGCGGGCCATTGAGTCGTACGATGAGGAGCGGAGAGCCCGGCTGCTGCAGTTTGTCACCGGCTCCTCAAGAGTTCCCCTGCAAGGATTCAAAGCCCTGCAAGGTACGTGATGTCATTTCCTTTAGTCTTCAGAGTGTTCTTTCAGGATTTGGAAAGAAATCTCAGGCTATACGCTGTACACAGTCCCTCTGATACAGAAAAACATAGGCCATGTTGTTAAGATGTACTTAATTATGTGCAAAAAATCTTTGTAATTTGCCACAGTATGTTTAAAGGAATAGTTCACCCAAAATCTTTACTCACCCTCATGCCATCCCAGATGTGTATGACTTTCATTCTTCTGCTGAACACAAACAAAGATGTATAGAAGAATATCTCCGCTCTGTTGGTCCATACAATGCAAGTGAATGGTGACCAAAATTTTGAAGCTCCAAAAAGCACATAAAAGCAGCATAAACGTAATCCAGAGGACTCCAGTGGTTTAATCCATGTCTTCAGAAGCAATGTTATAGGTGTGGTTGAGAAACAGACCAATATTTATGTCCCTTTTTACTATCAATCTCCATTTTTGTTTTTGACAATTCGCATTCTTCCTGCATATCACTACATACTGGGCAATTTATAGTAAAAAAGGACTTAAATATTTATCTGTTTCTCACCAACACATATCATATCACTTTAGAAAACATGGATTAAACCACTGGAGTCACATGGATTACTTTTAAGCTGCCTTTATGTGCTTGTGGAGCTTCAAAGTTCTGGTCACCATTCACTTGCATTGTATGAACAGAGCTGAAATATTCTTCTTAAAATCTTAATTTGTGTTATGCATAAGAAAGTATGCATATCTGGGATGGCATGAGAGAATTTTAATTTTTGGGTGAACTATCCCTTTCATTTGTGTATATACTTTGCTTTTCAGGGATTTGTATCATAAATAGTGTTAAAATCCAATGGTTTCAAACTAGACTTTAGCAAGGAGTTCAGACTCTTAGTGGAAATTTGAAAAGCAAACTATTGACATGTATTTGATAATTGACATGTAGTTATGTAAAACTCTGTATGTGGGATCCAGGTGCTGCCGGACCACGACTCTTCACCATCCACATGATCGACGCCAGTACCAACAACCTGCCCAAAGCGCACACTTGGTAAGCACTTTTGTATGAAGATTAGACTTGACCAATATTGTTTTTTTTATTGTCTAATGCTGATACAGAGAGCACAGGGTGGCCATAAATCGAAGCTCATAAGTGAAAATGCTTCTGTTTTGCTTTTTTCTAATTTACAGGGATGCAAACTACTCGGCTTCATCTTCAAAGTCATCTTTTCTGAAGCTAATTTGGCCCAATTTAAAAAAAAAAAAAAAAAGTTTTAAATCTTTTGTAACTTTTAAGCTCAAAAACACTTAAAGATTTAAATGCAACAAAAAGGTTTAATGTACAATAAACAAATCAAGTGAACATCTACTGTACATCTGGAACACTTACTGTGATTTTCTCACCTTTTTCAACGAGTTTGCATCCCTGAACTGAATTCAGTTTTTGTCATTTCAAAATATACTGTCAGAATAGTTATTTAACATCTTTTTATCTTCATTTGGTCAACTTCTGTTTGAAATATTAAATATGTATTTATAATTTCATGTGACACCTGTACACCTTATTCATGTGATTATTTATAATTTTACATTATAACATTTTCAGGTTTACATGAGGGAAAAAAAATCTCAGATTCTCTATGTGGTCTCAGGCTTTTAGCAAATGCATAATTGCTCAAATTAAATGTTTATTGTAAAAAAAAATATTGACTCAAAATTCACTTTAAAATATTCGGAGGGGAAAAGCACACATTTAAAATAGGGCTGGGTATCGATGCAAATTTCCTTATTCGAATCAGATTTACAAGCATTCAGTACGATTTTGATTTGATTCTGATTAAATTGTGTACATTTATATTTTATCCATTATGTCCTTTTCACTTGCTTATGAAAGCAATTTGATGATTCTCAATCATTTTGATACCACAAAAAAACACTAATTTGAGGAAACATTGTTTCAAGTTATGAAGGATACAAGACAATTAAACAGTCAATAAAAAAAGTAAGAACAAAGAAAATTTAATTTACAAGCAATAGAACAAATATTTTTTTTTAGCAAAGATACAAATTAAGGAAACAGTGCTATAAGTAAATGTAACTTAAAACTACCAGTACTTGGGTTCATGGGTATCTCAGCGAGTATTGACGCTGACTGCCACCCCTGGAGTCACAAGTTTGAATCCAGGGCATGCTGAGTGACTCCAGTCAGGTCTCCTAAGCAACCAAATTGGCCCGGTTGCTAGGGAGGGTAGAGTCACATGGGTTAACCTCCTCATGGTCACAATAATGTGGTTCTCGCTCTCGGTGGGGCGTGTGGTGAGTTGTGCGAGGATATGTCGTGGAATATTCACGATGATTCTCTCTAAGTTGTAAGAAAAACTCTCGGAGTCCCAAGTTCCAGATGCCAAAGTTATAGTTTATTGAACACCAACAAACTACATGAGACCGGTCAGCTGTCCGTTCTACTTTCATTTTCCTAAGTTCCCAATTATATACCCCTTTTTTGTTATCATTCTGCTCCTTATCTCTAGCCAATGGGATTATTTCCCTCAATTCTTTCCCTCGCCACCAATATCTTTTATGTTCTTTGCTAATTAAATATTGGTGGAAAATCCCTCGCTCATCTATTTTTAAAAAAAACATGTATCTTTCACATTCAGCCAATTACCTCATATTTTGGACATATTCCATAGTTCATAGAAGGGGCACTTTAATTTAGAAACATCTGTGTACGAGAAAAAACAGCCATGTCCTCATCACACATCCTTAGCCCTTGATCTACAGGTCAGTGTGCCCTCTTGATGAGGGGGGCTTCTTTTGCTCTCACACACAATATTATTAGATCAATGAAAAGGAGTACAAGCTCTAAAGATATTCATTATACTTTCAGTTTGTTAGAGCAGACACCATGACCGATCGAGAGAGATACAACTAATTAAAAGAAACACAGAAATACACCATATATCTGTTTTTAGAGAAATACACCATAGATGCCGCGGAGAATAGCGTGAAACCTCCACACGCGCTATGCCTCCGCGGTAACACGCTCAACAAGCCACGTGATAAAATGTGCGGATTGACATTCTCAGACGTGGAGGCAACTGAGATTCGTCCTTCGCCTCCCGGATTGAGGCGAGTCACTACGCCACCACGAGGACTTGGAGCGCATTGGGAATTGGGCATTCCAAATTGGGGAGAAAATCCTCCCCAAAAAAATATACCGATACTTAAATTACTGGTCTTCACCGTATGATTATAATGTATATTCCAAATATTGGCCAATATATCGGCCTATCAATAGCCAGACGTTGCCAATTTTACTCCAGCACAATATTAATTCACCACTGTGTTCAATTTCATCTTAGCTTCAATCGGATCGACATTCCTCCATACGAGAGCTACGACAAACTCTACGACAAACTGCTGACGGCCATCGAGGAGACCTGCGGCTTTGCTGTGGAATGATAGGGTGTCACTAGCGGCCGCAGAGGACCCTTTCTCCAGGCGGGTCAGTCCTGTCACACAGCCGACCGAACCGCGGACCTCACGTTTTCCCCTAGCGGACGATGAGACTCAGACGGAACAGCTGATGACGGGTGGATCAAGCCACAGCACTCGAAGCCGAATGCTGCTATATGGAATTTTCTGCATTATTTGAAAAGAAGAAACAACGTGTCTTTTCAGCTGCTAGTAACTCTGACTTTTTACTTACTATTTTTTGGATCCTCCTTTTTCTTTTTTTGTTGTCCGTATGTTGATTTATTTTTTGCATTAAGACCAACGATATTTACCGTATTTCATGTAGCATTTTTACCGACTAGACTCTAGCAGAGGCTGAACTTTCACGGGGAACAAAGAAAGAGCGCTCCGGCATAAGCTAACATAGTACGCACTACTGTCCTAACCGAAGACGAGAGAGGAAGATGCCAATGTCAACAAAGGACCGCAAACAATTTGCGTTTACCTTTGGGACACCTGCAAATCTTGTCTTGTTGTGCAGGGTGTTGATTCTTGCTACGTTGGTGCAGCAAGCTTGGACATCCACGAGCTGCGCATTGAATTTCCTTGCGATCAGGGAACACGATTAAAGGCCCTGCTGGGCTCTTCTGGGCTGCCCTACACTAGATGGCTTCTAACTACCTGTGCACCATTCCCCACGTCTGTCGGACTCATAATCTTGTTAAAAGTGAATGATTGAATAAACAAACTGTTAGGTAGGTAGTCTAGCTTTATTTTTATATGGTGTAAGAGGATGGGGTTCAAAGAAAAACAAATATACAGAAGATATAATATATTGGCAATGTGGCAGAAACCGTTGCCGATGATTCCCAAAAAATGAAGTTTAAAAAAGGATGGACGCGTTCGAAATGATACAGTATCTAAAGATTCAGTTGGATTTACATTAGCTTTGAATTTTTTGTTTTGTTTTTGTTTTGTTTTTAGGAATAAAGAAATATTGTGAAGTAAAACATTTGAATATGTTCTGTCAGTGTCGCCTTTTTTCTTATAATGCAATTCTGATCTGTCTCTGATGTCAGTTGAACCCTTTAAGATTTAAATATGATGCATATGTATGAGCATGTTAATGAGACGTGAAGTGTCTTCCATTTCATTCCCTCTCATTGCGGTGCCACCGTTTCATTTTCAGAGTCATGAAACAAGAAATGCAATTTTTTTTACCCCTCATGGAAATTAAGGGAGGGTAGTGTTCACTTGCTATTTTTGTCATTTATTATTAACTCATTGTAGTACCGATTATACCATGAACACATTTTACCATGCTAAATTTTCACTGGCCTCCAGTGAGCATTACACACACACTGCAGGAGGATGGCTGTACTGAAGAAGAAGAAGAAGAAGAAATAAGTCTATATTTTATCATTCAGAAATTGTTTTTAAGGTGTAAATCTCTTAGAAGAAAAGAACAAAAAGCATGTTGAATGTGCTCTTTGTTGTCTTCAATGCACACCTTGAAACGTAGATTAACCATTTCCTTCAGGATTATTAAAATAAGCTGCATAAAGAAACTAATGCAGTTTATATATATAAAATCTCTTTTGTTACTTTTTTATAAATTGAGTGTGAAGAAAGTGGAAAAAGACACAAATAAATAAAAAAAAGCCACTGGATGGATCGGTTAAGTATTCTGAGATGGTGTTTGTATAGTTATAAAATATTGTTCATATATGTGGATCACTGACTGTCACTTATCTTTAATTTAATTCGATTTGAAAGAGGACACAATACACTATAATGGCTGTATATAATAGGCAAATAATCTATTTACCGCACTCTTTATGGATTATATTCTGAATGATTATATATTTCATTTGAATTCTGGTGCACAGATCTCTTTGTCTTCTCTTCTTTTTAACTTTTTTTAATTTTATTGTGTTGTTAAAAAGGCTTTTTAGGATTTCAAAGGGTTATTCCTTTTCAGCATGATTTGCTAGCAACACTTTTAACTTTCATAGCTGACCGGTGCAATTTGCTAAATGTAAGACGCATTATCATTTTTGTAAGAGTGTTTTATTTTTGTGTGTATTTAGATCTGATTAAACTTGCCTTCATGATGGGATAACAGTGGCCGTCTGGCTCTGTATGACTTTGTTTAAAAGATTGCATTGAATACACACGGGATAATGTCCTTATTGCAAAACAAACCACAACTCCGGACTCATGGGTTTTTACATCACCCCGAAGAGGACTGTACATGACCCTGCTTATTACACGGCTACTTACCAAATAAACTAATGGACATGAAATATTGATTTGAGTTGAAATGGTTTTATTATGTGAGAAAAAAAGCGACTGTGGAGTGATGCAAGAGAAATGAGCAAATTTTGGTAATTGGTTGCCTGGGACAGTGATTGTCAATTATAGTTGAACAAAAACGGGAACAATTTACAATCCAGTATTCCAGAGAGCCGTGTAATAGTTTTAATTTGTCATTCATTTTAGTATCTTTTCAATTCAACTGATATAGGAAAAGTAAATTCCTGGGATATGAGATATTTATGGAAGGCCATATTGCGACATATATGATCGCTATACAGTACATGGGCCTTTGCAGGTGATAAAAGGTGGGAGAACATCCTTGATACATTATGTTTTGGCCTTTCGTTCTTATCGTGATTTTAAGTGCATTAAAGGGATAGTTCACCCAAAAATTTTAAATCTATCCTTGTTCACTCCCCCTCATGCCATCCCAGATGTGTATGACTTTCTTCAGCAGAACAAAAATGAAGATTTTTAGAAGAATATTTCAGCTCTGTTTGTCTGTACAATGCAAGTGAGTGGTGACCAGAACTTTGAAGCTCCAAAAAGCCCATAAAGGCAGCATAAAAGTAATCCATAAGACTCCAGAGGTTTAATCCATGTCTTTTGAAGACATATGATAGGTGTGGGTGAGAAACAGATACATATTTGATACATTTTGACTCTTAAATATCACTTTAACTTCAACCTCTTTTGTTTTTTTGGCAATTCACATTCTTCTTGCACATCACCCCCTACTTGAAATTCATTGTATAAAGGGACTTAAATATGTATCTGTTTCTTACCCACACCCATCATATCACTTCTGAAGATGTAGATTTAACAACTGGAGTTTTATGGATTACTTTTATGCTGCCTTTATGGGCTTTTTGGAACTTCAAAGTTCTGGTCACACGCACTTGCATTGCAAGGACCAACAGAGCTGAAATATTCTTCTAAAAATCTTAATTTGTATGCAGAAGAAATTAAAACACATCTGGAGAAAATTGTTATTTTTGGGTGAACTACACCTTTGAGTTTCCTAAGGCATTTCTTGTCAGCTGCATGTCTCATGGAGGCTCAATGTAATGAGTATCACAGTACTTTACTGTCTTATTGTGAAAAAAAAAAGTGAGTGATTTTATCACACTAAAATCATTTTTATATGCATATCCTTTGTTCTGTGGCTATACTTTTGAAACAGTGAGTATTTTAACATTAAAAAATCGGCCCCCATTCAAATCCACTGTAAGTGCCTCACTGTCACCCAGATTTTTGCTTTTTTAAACAAAAGGACGAAAAAAATTTTGGTAATCAACATTATGCCACAAATGCTGTCGATTGAGCTTAACTTGTTTTGCATGGAATAATCCTTTAAAATCTAAAGGTTTTTAGAGGTTAGGAAATTGGAGTTTTGCCGTTATATAATAACTAAGAAAAGTACTGTAGCAGTATACCATACAATGTTAGCGTCAGATGGTAATATCAGTCTTTTTATTTTTATAACTTTTTTTATACTTTTATTCACATCAGGGTCAGAAATTAAGGGGGACTCGGGACAAAAATGCCAGTAAAAGTTTAAAAAAATGTCCCTGAAATTCAAAATGTGGGGCAAAGGTTCCCCCGTTATGATATTTTCATTATTTACACACACACACACACACACACACATATATATATATATACAGAGATCAGTTACAACAACAAAACCACCTGCCTAATATTGTGAAGGTCCCCCTTGTGCCGCCAAAACTGCGCCAACCCGCATCTCAGAATAGCTTTATGAGATGATATTCTTCTCACAACAATAATACAGAGTGGTTATCTGAGTTACTGTAGACTTTGTTAGTTAGAAACAGTCTGGCACCAACAATCATCCATGCGATTATTTAATAAAATCCATAAAATCATGCAGATACGGGTCAGGAGCTTCAATTAATGTTCACATCAACCATCAGAATGAGGAAAAAGTGCATCTCAGTGATTTGGACTGTGACATGTTTGTGGGGGGGGGCTGTTGTTTTCATAAAATCACCTTGAACAAAATTGAAAATGACAAATAATTATTTTGTTTCAAAATAAATGTGATAATTCCCAGGATATTAATTTGCTACATAAATGTTCAACAATTACAAATTTATTAAATATTATATCAGATTGCCTCAAAATCAACCCTTAGACGTTACACACAATGATCTTGTGGAAAGGGAAATATTTGCAGTTCAGACAGGTGTTTAGGAATGTCCATGTGGTTTGTGATGCTATTTAGTGTTTTGGGAGAAAATAAAATGAAAGGAGCCTTTAGCCCCATTGCCCCCTACATATATACAGGGTTGGGGAGTAACAGAATACATGTAACAGGATTACATATACAGTATAAAATACAAAATATAAGTAACTGTATTCAACTACAGTTACAATTAATTGGTCATTAGAATACTGTTACATTCTAAAAGTATTTGATTACTGTAGAGATTACTTTGCATTTTATTGTCATTTGTTTCATTTAATAATTCGTCCTTTCAGCTGGAAAACATTTATACATATAAATGATGTGATCCAACAGTTGTGAAACACTTTCTTATGATGTGTTACATTCATACGAGCAGACAGAGAAGTACGTTTGAAGTAAGTTTGGAGCAGAAGAAATATAAATAAACCTTGTGTAAATTGTCAGGATTACAGTAAGCTAAAATGCTAATTCTAGCCATTTTACATGCACATGTTACCAGACACCATCATGTGTTTTTTTTTTTGTTAAGGTTTTCTAGTAAGGTCTTTGATATTAGGACAAATATCATATTCTTGATAACAATTTTTTTTATTGTTTTCCTGTAAAAATATCTAAAAATCAAAAGATCAATTTGAGAGTTTTTATAGTCAAAACAAGTGAAAAAATATATCACTGCTGAAGAAGTAATCCAACGTATTTACAATACGTTACTGACCTTGAGTAATCAAACGAATGTGTTTAGTAAAAAAAAAAAAAAAAAAGCCCTTTTGCCCCTTTATGGAAACGTTAATTTCTGTCACTGATTTACACGGTACTCAACGATAACTGAAGTGTATCTTACTGCTCTGGTCGTACCAGTGTACATTTTGGAACGTTTTTGTTATATATTTAATATAAGATGTTATGTTCAATACGTCAGGCTATATATTTGGTACTTCATGCCTATATTGAAAGATAACTGCAAACCTTTCCTTTTAAACTGCATGGCAAAGCTAAATGTTCCCCTGTCAAGTGTAGCTTTCAAGCATGCGCGCATGCTCGGTGAGAATGAAGTGCCCTCTGAACATCTCGTGTCTAGATGGAAAACATCCTTGTAACCGGAAGTCTCGCGAGACCCGCATGTGACGTCCACGCACTTTGATTATTGTGTTTATTTGGAGTCCCACAGAAACCCTCCACCTACCGCTATCGCTAAATTTTATCCTAACCCTACCACTACATATAACCCTAAACATAATCTTAGTTTTAGCGAATAAGACTCTCGCGAGACTTTGGCTGCTGGGGCGTTACCCCCCCCCTTCCCCCCCCCGATACAGCAGACATCTGGATGACGTCAATGGTTTTTCCGGAAGCCGCTTCCTCCTGCTATAAAACCCGGTGAGAACTTGTTGTGACCGGCGTTCTTGAGCACCATCACACCGCGTCAACGAGTAACGTCCGATTAATTTATTTTTTAGTCATAATCTTCGAACACAAGATGCCAGGATACACAGACAGAGACCGCGGTCGCGACAGAGGGTAAGCTGTTTTGTTTATCGTCGAGTGATTAAACGCTTAATCCCATACGCAGATTTCATAAAAAATACCGCGGTTACTTTTAACGCATTCGTGGAATATTGATCACAGTAGATGACGTACTTCATTGTAGAGTCGAATTGGGTCGTGTTTATTCGCGTTTTTCTAGTTAGTCGGGTGGACACGGGAAATGTCATTGTTTTTCACCGAGCGAAATAGAAACTAATGGCGTCTCTTGTTTGTTAACGTTTTTAAAAAATCTTTTTAACGTTGAAAAGTCGCAGTGCCACTATTTTTATATGGACTTGGTGTATTTTTGACGCATAAAGGCCCAGCTGTACATGTGGCTCTGGTGTTGTAAAATGCCGGACGTTTTTTCCTCTTTGTCTCCTGTCGGTAAGAAATAAAATGGCAGCGGGTTTAAAACGTGGCGCAGTAAAACTCAACACGATGCGAGCTGAAATCTGAGCTTCCCTGATCTATTATTCAAGTCATTTTCATTGCCTACATTTGTCTGGTATGAAATGCGTCTACGAAAGTACCATGGCATTACAATTAATATATTTACTTTGGACGTGTACCGTAGTATTGTGCTGAAGTACTAGAAATGAAACCAAAAGTAGAAATGCCATTGTGGTAATCAAGTTCCTGTGTTTTTACAATGGTGTTTCTGAATGAGCAGAGCTACCATGCCAATATTTTTATTTTAATTTTTTTTTGGACAAATATTATGATGTTACCCCCAACATGTACAGAGTACTTTATTCTAATGCATTCATTAAAGTGTGATTTTTTTCTTTTTAAATATCCTAGCAGTTACAGCAGTGGCCCCCCACGTTTTGGAGGCAACCGAAATGGACCTCCCCAAGGAAAGAAGTTTGGGAATCCTGGTGATCGTCTGCGGAAAAAACACTGGAACATGGACGAGCTGCCCAAGTTTGAGAAAAACTTTTATCAAGAGCACCCTGAGGTTTCTCGGAGGTCAACTGTAAGTAAATGCACACGGGTCAGTTATTCTAGTGTTTTCCAGTGTATATAAGCATTTTTATTTCATCATCTGAAAGTTCCTGCGACTTGTAGTCCGAAATGGCTTGGATGCATCATTTATACGTAATTGATTTGGCCAGTGAAACTATTGAATGGCATATCTCGTATTGAAGTGTGAATTGAGGTTGCCGATTTAACTTAATTCAATGTGATTTTAATTCATATAAAAAATAACATCTTAAACTATTTTTTGCGATTTAATCATGTCCCCGTACTGTAACGGAGTATTCCTACCAGCCAGGCAGTTCAAGCTTGGAGTGCCACCAGTTTTCTGCAGGGGGCATTAAGCGAAACTCCAGCTGTATTGACTACACGCAGCTGCACAGACAACAAAACACTTGGGCTTGCTTGACACCAGCAACAGTGTTCTTGCGTTAAAGCGCAGCTGGATGGAGCGCAATTCCGTATGCATGGATCTCGACACATGTTTTTCTACTTTTCAAACTATGTTTAACTTATAACGGTAACTCAACGGCGGTTTCATGTGATGCAACCAAATCGTTCGCCTGGTGCATGTGTACATGGATGCGAACTTTAGAAAAGCATATATATATGCATATATAATAAATAACGTAAAATTATTTGATTACATTTTCTTAGGTGAAGAGCTTTCTCAAGTGTGTATGTGTGCAATTTTAATTTGATCGACCATCATATGTAACTTCGATTATACATTTTAGTCTGTCCCGTCAAACGCACCTTGCATGCCAACAATTACATTTCATCTCACTTGTAGTAAAAATATTCGGGCATTGAAATACTTGGTGCATATCAAATTTACAAATATCAGAAATGTCCACCGACAATCGCTAACTTTAATAGAATACAACAGACATGTTGATTTTACTCAGACTAAAATATTTTTATTTGTATACAGCATATTTAAATGGTTATAAACCGATGCAGCTTATTTGTTACATATTTTTCATGAAATACAAACACATGAACTGTTAGACTTCCTGAAAGCAGATGCTCACAATTAAAACAAGCCAGAAACACCGTGACGCAATGCGTGGATCTAAAGATTCTTCACGGAGGGAATGTTGACATGCCAGTGAGTTGCTGAAATGAAGTTGTGCTGCTGCTTCCACGGGTGCGAGTGCCTGACGCATTCAGCCCCTGGCAGTATGCCTTGTACACAGATGTGGTGTATCAGTTTTCTTTTTTTACTCTTAACAGTGCGAATTTGACCATGTGCGACTATTTCCGACAAATACGGTAGTGATGGAAAGGATAAGAATTTTGCCTATCAAGAATTTTTTCTGTATTTCAGCAAGACGTTGAGCATTACAGAAGAAATAAAGAGATTACAGTGAAGGGAAGAGACTGTCCCAAACCAATTATGAAGTTTCATGAAGCAAACTTCCCAAGTAAGTTCATACAAATCATTAAAATAATGGAGTGTTTGAAAATTAGTTTTAAAGTAGCCATTTTATCTTTTTTACAGACTACGTGATGGATGTGATTGGTAAACAGAACTGGACTGATCCAACTCCCATTCAGTCTCAGGGGTGGCCAGTGGCACTAAGTGGCAAGGATTTGGTCGGCATTGCACAGACGGGATCTGGGAAAACCCTTGCGGTATGCTATGCATATGAACCAGGTTCTGAAATTAATGTGAAATTTGGGGCAAAATTGCACCTCAAAGTGACAGTTCCCAAAAAATGCGAAATGTTGGGCCAAAAAAAAAAGTTCTCATGAATTTTTATTATATGCTGATATATTATCATCATGTGATTTTTAATTCTGATTTAAATTAATTGGTCTTAATTTCTTAACTGGACTTATTTTTTTGGGGGGGATTTTTTTTTTTTTTTTTATTTATTTGATAATTTAATATTTATTTATTTTTAAAGGTTTAAAAAAAAATTCCCTAAAAATCAGAACGGGTGCAAATGGTGACCTATAGAAGTACAGTTTTGTTCAAGTAATATATGAAGTTTGTTTTTTGCTCATTTTGAACTGCTTTTCATTGGTATTTTCTTTGTCTACAGTATTTGCTACCCGCTATCGTTCACATAAACCACCAACCATTCCTGGAACATGGCGACGGCCCCATTGTAAGTCCAGGCATGATAAATTATTAAGGCAATAGTTTGTCTTAAATCAGTGTGGTAATTGGGCGTTTCTCACTTTAGTGTTTAGTGCTGGCTCCCACCCGTGAACTTGCACAGCAGGTCCAGCAGGTGGCGGCAGAGTACGGGAAAGCTTCTCGTCTCAAGACAACCTGTATCTATGGAGGAGCTCCCAAGGGACCACAGATCCGAGACCTGGAAAGGGGTATGTAGGATATATAAAACTTCAGAATACTTTTGCATCTCTTCGGTGTAACCTTTTAACTTTCCTATAACTGTTCTTAGGAGTCGAGATCTGCATCGCCACCCCTGGTAGACTTATTGATTTCCTGGAGGTTGGAAAGACCAATTTGTGCAGATGCACATACCTAGTGCTAGATGAGGCTGACCGGATGCTGGATATGGGGTTTGAACCCCAGATTCGAAAAATTCTGGACCAAATTAGAGTATGTGCTCCTTGTCATATGAATGAAACCATTTAAGTTCTTGAATGTGTTTGCTTTGGTCATGTATTATGTATAATCCTGTAGCTCTAGCTAGCTTTTGTCTAAAATTGTCTTATTTGCTCCTCCGTAGCCTGACAGGCAGACTCTGATGTGGAGTGCTACCTGGCCTAAAGAGGTCAGGCAGCTCGCTGAGGACTTTCTGAAAGAGTATGTACAGATCAACGTTGGAGCTCTGCAGCTCAGCGCCAACCACAATATCCTGCAGATTGTGGATGTCTGCAATGATGGAGAGAAAGAGGACAAGTACTTGGAGTCTTTAATTCTTGTCTTACTCAATGTGCCATTTCACAATATTGAATTGACTTCTGGTGAGAGGCTTGTGTAATAACATGTCTAACCTTTCCAGACTGTTGCGCCTGTTGGAGGAAATCATGAGCGAGAAGGAGAACAAGACCATCATCTTTGTAGAGACCAAAAGAAGGTGTGATGATCTGACCAGGCGGTTGCGCAGGGATGGGTAAGATAACCTTTGCTCTGTCCCAAGTCATGATTGCTCCATGTGTGGATGGCAAAGGCAGAGAACTTGATTAGAATTTCCTTGCCTTACAGGTGGCCTGCAATGGGTATCCATGGAGACAAGAGCCAGCAAGAGAGAGACTGGGTCCTAAACGGTACGTGTTCATCAAAAGGGTGTTTTGATTAGGGCTGGGCATCATAGTACAGTTTATACCTCGATGTACCCTTAACACTGATTTAAGTCTTTGTTTGCCTTCCTAACAGAATTTAAATTTGGCAAAGCCCCCATTCTCATTGCCACAGACGTTGCCTCCAGAGGACTAGGTTTGTTATCCCTTTTTATTCTGAGGTTTATCATTTCTGTATATAGTGGTGTTTTCTAAAGTATTGTTGTTTTAACTGCTGTGCTTTCTGAGCTCCTCCTCACCTGAAGGTGCAGTCTTGGAGGCAGGAGCTTGGCATGACACGTCCAGGTTTCACCGGAGGGGGTAAGGAGCTCCTCTGTGGAGTTCTGCCTGTCTGCCAGCCAATCAAATTGCATTCAGAGGTGATTGGGCCGAGTCTGAGAGGCACCTAGTGTGACTGCATACCAAGGAGGGGTGTGGCACTACAGGGTGGTTGCACTACGTCCTGCTCGCTTCTGCTCTCGCGCAACAACTCGAATGGTTGAATTTGCTTTTCCCAGCCCAGAGTTTGACGTCTACGGTGATGGTATAAGGCTGTCATTGGTTGGCTGAGGTGTCATGAAATGCGTGACAATGTCAGGAAGTGAAAATATTGAATGAAGTCATATTTATTTATTTTTAGTAATGCTTTTGCTCTATAATTTCGTCAACTAGAAATTTCTTTTTATTTTGTGAGTGCAATCTCTTGTGATTTCAATTTGTATAGCGCTTTAACAGTAGATATTGTTCCAAAGCAGCTTTACTGATGATAGAAATAGGAAGAGGAAAAACTCCCCAGGAGAAGTCATGGATATACATTAGACAAAAATGATGGGAACCCTGTAATGGGGAAGTGCTTTTTAAAAATTGGCGTCTTTCGACAAGAGCAGTTGCTTTAATCTCCATGCCTCCGCACTGAATGCGATTACCCGGCTGGTCGATGTGTTCCCTCCTTTGCTGGCTTCAGTCATGTCGAGTCCTGCCAAAGAGAATTTTTTTATTTTTTTTTTCTCAAGTGAGCACTGGTTGGTTGGAAATCTTGCCACCACTGTACGGTCAAATTTAAGACTTCTAATATGCTCCTTTTTTTTGGGAGCATGTTGATCTTGTTTTATCTTGGCAAGATGCAGCAGTTTGTTGTGACCAATATTAATTGAGGGAGTCCATAGATGGTCATCACATTTTGATTGGTTTATAGACCACAATGTTTGGATCATTCCTGCTGATTAATTAGCCTAAACATCTTGATTAACCATCTTTTCCTCAGCTTGGTGAGTAGATTTTCCACAATTGATTGCTTCCCTTGCTAACTTTTGTTCATGTCCTTGCTGCTATGGTGTGGCGTGCATCCCCGCACTATTCCTGCCATGGCACGTCCATTTATTTTTTTAAACAGATGTTGAAGACGTCAAATTTGTCATTAACTATGACTACCCCAACAATTCTGAGGACTACATTCATCGTATTGGCCGTACGGCTCGCAGTCAGAAAACTGGAACGGCATACACTTTCTTTACACCAAACAACATGAAACAAGCACACGACCTGGTCTCGGTCCTCCGCGAGGCGAATCAAGCCATCAACCCCAAACTCATCCAGATGGCCGAAGACAGAGGAGGTAAATCCAATTGGTGAGATACAAGAACTGAGCTTTATTTGCAGCCAGTTTTGTCTTTCATAATCTCTTAACCACAAGGGGGACACCTTATTCTAGGCCAACTAATTAATAGACAGATACTAGTTTTGTATTGGCCAAGTTGTTTAGTGGTTTGTAGTCTGGACTGCAAAAAAAAATATTTTTCGTATCTATACTTTGTGGTTGTAGAATATTTCCCCCACTTGTTTAAGTCTGATTTTTAAAATGCGACTGGTCCATTTGAAGTTTTTTTTTTTTTTTTTTTTTTTTTTTTTTCCCCTCTTGCAGGTCGTTTCAGGGGTGGACGCGGTGGAGGGTATAGGGATGACCGTCGGGACCGCCATACTGGTGGCAGACGGGACTTCAATAGCTACGGTCAGGACAACCGCAACGGGGACTCTTACGGACAAAAGAAGGTATTTGGAAACAAGACTCAAAATGGATCAAGCGGCTACAATAGCGGCGGTAACAGCTATAACAGCGGATACAGCAATAATGGACCGTCTAACTTCAGTGGCAACCAGTCTGGTGGCTACGGAAACCAAAGTTATCCGAACCAGCAATTTGGTGCCAACCAAGGGGGTGTTCAGAATGGCATGAGCCATCCCCCACAGTTCCCCTTTAACCCCCAACAGATGCCCCAGTCTGTATCCTTTCCCATGCCCCCTCCTGCCTTCCCACAGTAAATGCAATCTCAGTTGCATCCCTAATCTTTATGATTGTTCTGTTTATTAAAGTTTATGTAACTTTCTATTTAACAGGATTTAAAGTGAACATGCATTCCTCTGTCCCGGAGTCTGCTGTGCAGGGTTTTTTTTTTTTTTTTTTTTTTAAATTCTTTTGTTAGTGGTATTTTGTTTTCAGTAAGTTAAAGTTATTTTGTACTATGTAGAGGTAACCCAGAAGGATTTACACCTGTTAAATGTCAAGGGCCAGTTAAGGCCATTGCATGGTCCTGATTCCTCAAATAAAAATATTAAAATTTACTCCTTGTCTGTGTGATTGTTCTAAGTGTCATGTCTTAATCACATGAGTAAATGTTTTGCTACTGCATTACTTTTATTGCTCTATCACAAGACTCATTTGAAAGGACAAAAGTGTTTTGTAGCATGCGTGTATATTTATGAAAATTGTGACCAGGAAGTGGGCTGATACTGAGGCCTGTACAATGAAACTCCCTGAACAAACTCAGGGTTTCAGGTTGACATTCAATCCAATCAGGCTTAAGTGGTGCCATGATGCAGCACATCAACTTTCTCAAACTCCGGCGTTTGATCCTTACAAGGGTAACACCAAAATGAAGCCAAAAAAGACCTTTACACAAGAAACAGCAGCTGCTAAGAGCTCAAAAGGACCGCTGCAAACAAATAATGTGAGTAAAATATAGCTGGTTTATCAATGTAAGTGAATTCATATAGGCCCTCAAGAAAACGCATGCTTGTTCATTTTAAAAGCGAATATAGGCTGCTACTAATTTCAAAACTGAGAGCCTTCAAAGATGAATATTTAGTTAAGTTTATTTTCCTTTTTCAGAATCTACGTGTGTGTGAATGTATGTTATATATATATATGGGATAATGGGAAACCCAGAATTAGTCTTAATTCTTAAGTTGTCAAAAAGGCTTTGAGGACTAGAATTCCCAAATTTAAATGATAAATCTGCTAAATTCCACCTAATTTCTTTTGATGAACCAAGAATTTAAAGTGAAATGGAGGAAGATGGAAATTTATCAAATGGGGGTTAGTATATCCCTGCTAAAACAAATTTTATAGATAATATTTGTATTAAAAGTACTTTTAGAATGGTAAGAAAGATATAATTAGTTTACAAGAAATTGCTAAAGATCCTGATTTCATGCCAAATAGATTGGATAATACATTTAAGTTTTGGGCAGATAGAGGCCTGAAAAGATATCAGCACCTGTTCACTGATAAAGGAATGGACACCTTTTCAAACCTAGCAAAAAATTATGGGCTTCCAAATTCACTATTTACAGAAAAGATATTTATTAACAGAAGTTAAAGGAAATGCATCATTAATCAATTATATAATTGATACAACTAATCCAATAAAAATTTACAGTATTTTAAAGAGTGCACTTCAAAGAAATCTACTGTATACAGGAATATAATTGGAAGATATTCCTAGATTTTTAAATGCAATAGCTGTAAAAGGGGATTGTTGGATAAACTGTAGAGAAAAAGGCTCATTACAATGCTCTAAATTGACAACTTATTGGAATGAAGCGATGGTTAATTTAATACTTAACTGCACAATAGAAATACATCCAGAAAACCTTATTTTTGGTTAAAATGCCATTGTCCTTATGAAATAAAACTGAACAAAATATATTTAGGTTAATCAGAATGCAGCTTTAAAACAGATTACAAAAAAATGGCTAAAACCACCAGAACCCCCACAATGTCAAAGATGGAGAGAAACGATTTCGGAAATATACCAAATGGAGAAAGTAAAATTTAAAATGAATAATAAAAGTCTGGAATGTGAACATAAATGGGATTTGCTTAAAAATATTATAAATTAATTTAAATAGGTTGTTTTCTTCAGATTCTTGATTTTTGAATAAAATTTGTTAAAATAGGTATGATGTGCTATTACTGATTAAAACACACACACACATATATATATATATATATATATATATATATATATATATTAAAGGAGGTGATGCCTTAACTTTATGTGACATTTAATATAACATGTAAATGAATGAATAATACATGTTAGAATATGTTGTGAATGTTATTTGATGTGGTTATTCCCAATATAACATCATGTTTCTTTTTATTTCTCTTTCTTTATGTACAATTTGTACATTGTCTTTAGTAAAAAAAAATGCTACTATTGATTAATTAAAAAGTGAACACTTTGACACTGTATGCAGATAATTGGTATGCAATAATAAGACATAGCCTCTTTAGTGTACTGCTCATATTGCTTATTGCTTATATTATTACTTCAAGTAAAATACTGTATGTTCATCTTGAGTGCATGCAAGAAAGAAGGGGTTTGGGTGGCATTCACTCCTTTCCATAGCAAACTTGAGATCTTAATATTTTAAAAACTTGATTATTTTTGGCAGATTAATCCATCTTACTGGCTGTTTTATAGATTGCCTAATATATTATGTTTATATATATATATATATATATATATACACTCACCTAAAGGATTATTAGGAACACCATACTAATACTGTGTTTGACCCCCCTTTCGCCTTCAGAACTGCCTTAATTCTACGTGGCATTGATTCAACAAGGTGCTGAAAGCATTCTTTAGAAATGTTGGCCCATATTGATAGGATAGCATCTTGCAGTTGATGGAGATTTGTGGGATGCACATCCAGGGCACGAAGCTCCCGTTCCACCACATCCCAAAGATGCTCTATTGGGTTGAGATCTGGTGACTGTGGGGGCCATTTTAGTACAGTGAACTCATTGTCATGTTCAAGAAACCAATTTGAAATGATTCGAGCTTTGTGACATGGTGCATTATCCTGCTAGAAGTAGCCATCAGAGGATGGGTACATGGTGGCCATAAAGGGATGGACATGGTCAGAAACAATGCTCAGGTAGGCCGTGGCATTTAAACGATGCCCAATTGGCACTAAGGGGCCTAAAGTGTGCCAAGAAAACATCCCCCACACCATTACACCACCACCACCAGCCTGCACAGTGGTAACAAGGCATGATGGATCCATGTTCTCATTCTGTTTACGCCAAATTCTGACTCTACCATCTGAATGTCTCAACAGAAATCGAGACTCATCAGAACAGGCAACATTTTTCCAGTCTTCAACTGTCCAATTTTGGTGAGCTCTTGCAAATTGTAGCCTCTTTTTCCTATTTGTAGTGGAGATGAGTGGTACCCGGTGGGGTCTTCTGCTGTTGTAGCCCATCCGCCTCATGGTTGTGCGTGTTGTGGCTTCACAAATGCTTTGCTGCATACCTCGGTTGTAACGAGTGGTTATTTCAGTCAAAGTTGCTCTTCTATCAGCTTGAATCAGTCGGCCCATTCTCCTCTGACCTCTAGCATCAACAAGGCATTTTCGCCTACAGGACTGCCGCATACTGGATGTTTTTCCCTTTTCACACCATTCTTTGTAAACCCTAGAAATGGTTGTGCGTGAAAATCCCAGTAACTGAGCAGATTGTGAAATACTCAGACCGGCCCGTCTGGCACCAACAACCATGCCACGCTCAAAATCGCTTAAATCACCTTTCTTTCCCATTCTGACATTCAGTTTGGAGTTCAGGAGATTGTCTTGACCAGGACCACACCCCTAAATGCATTGAAGCAACTGCCATGTGATTGGTTGATTAGATAATTGCATTAATGAGAAATTGAACAGGTGTTCCTATTAATCCTTTAGGTGAGTGTGTGTGTGTGTGTATATATATATATATATATATATATATATATATATATATATATATATATATATATATTTTTTTTTTTTTTTTTTTTGCTATGGCTAAAGTGGGTAAATGAAAATCAATTACATTTTAAAAGTAAATAAAATAAATAAATAAAAACACTCTATCTGCTGAAAATCTACATTTAGATTCTCCAATAATTTATTTATCATGAAGAGTCAATTTTGTGGATTTCTCAGATTGTGGTTGTGAAGTGTGCTTTAAGAGACACATTTCAGAGATGTCATTTTACTCACAGCTGATTGGCTCAGCATATGTTAGTGATCTGTAATCCAGAACTGCTGTGGAGCAGGTTAGTCGTGCAGCGTCTGTTGTTATGGTGATGAACACCGCTAAAGCCGACCAACTTTCATGGTACCTAAAACCTGGTGTTGAGACAAACTAATCTATAACTTACCTTGCTAGCCTCCGAAACCGGCTTCATGGTACAGGCCTCGGCCGTTTAGGCCACATTCAATGTTGCCCTATTTAGACATTCCCCAGTGTACATGACGCAGTTGACGCAAAATAATGACGTGTTTGTATATATTTCTGTAACGTAAAATGTAACTGTACAATCGAATTTTAGTGTTCTAAATGACTGGATTCTAAATAGAATTCTAGACAGATATTTTGTTATCCGGGAAAATACATCATGTGTGTGAATACATTCGTGTTATATATATATATATATATTGTGAAGGAGGAAACAAAATAAATTTATTCACACACAATGTTTTTTTCCGGATAACGAAATAGAGAAAAAAGTAGAGAATGCACAGCTGAAGTATGTTCTTTGCCCGAGAGAAGTTGACAACTGTTGCAACAACACACATTTTAACTGCACTTTTCCAGTTCTTTTGATTTTTTAGTTAAAATCAATAAGAAATAAAGTTCTACATTTGAAATCAAGGTGTCTTGCTTTATTGTGTAGGCTTAACCCTAACCCTGCTTAACAAAAATTACTCCATAATTTTCACATGAATTTTCGCAGTAGTCTTCGTTGTTTTTATGTGGACTTTTTTCTACGACCAACCGACCATTAAACGGCAGCCTTAATGTCGATATAGGACTCATTTTACTGTGGATATAGATACTTGTCTGCCTGTGTCCTCCAGCATCATCACAAGGTCCTTTGCTGTTGTTCTGGGACTGATTTGCACTTTTCGACACCAAACTATGTTCATCTCTAGGAGACAGAATACATCTCCTTCCTGAGCATTATGATGACTGCGTTGTTCCATGGTGTTCATACTTGCATACCATAATGTTTGTACAGATGAACATGGTTCCTTCGGGCATTTGAAAATTGCTCCCAAGGATGAACCAGACTTGTGGAGATCCGCATTTTTTTTTCTGAGGTCTTTGCTGATTTCTTTTGATTTTCCCATGATGTCAAATCAAAGAGGCACTGAGTTTGAAGGTAGACCTTAAAAAACATCCACAGGCACACCACCAATTCAGTACAACTCCTATCAGACTCTAACTGGTTAATTGTCTAAAAGGCTTGTCATAATTTTCTGGAATTTTCTGGAAAGTGAAACAATCTGTCTGTAAACAACTGTTGGAAAGATTACTCGTGTCATGCACAAAGCTGATGTCCTAAACGACTTGCCAAAACTATAGTTTGCTAATATTAAATCTGTGGCGTGGTTAAACAGTTTTAATGACTTCAACCTAAGTGTATGTAAACTTACCTAACTGTACTGTATCTATCTGACAAGGACAGCAGTCAACATAAAAGTTTGTCTTGTCTGACTTTCCTTTCTTCTTAGTCTTTAGTTTAACTGTTAGTTAAAGTTAGTAAAGTTAAATGTCTACTGTTTTTAAATTGGTTTGCATTATTAATGTGCAGTTTTTGACTTAAGTCAGTAGAAAACATCACTCTAATACAAAGAGCATAAACCAGAGAGAGAGAGAGAGAGAGAGAGAGAGAGAGAAAGAGAGAGAGAAAGAGAGAGAGAGAGAGAGAGAGAAATAGAGAGAGAGAGAGAGAGAGAGAGAGAGAGAGAAAGAAAGAAAGAGAGAGAGAGAGAGAGAGAGAGAAACCTAAAAAAAACCCTGAAAAAAGTCCCCTCAGTCAGCTGGTTCTGAGACTCACTAACCCGGTTAACACAACTAACACTAACCAGCCTCAGACCAGCACTGCTTTACAACCAAACATCAGAATAAAACAGATCATCAACACCTATCTGGAACATTGGGATCAAGAAACTAAAACAAAAATTACAATTCTATCGGACTCTAAAATCAAAGTATGAATTGGAAGAGTATCTCCTGACTGTCAGAGATACAAAGCAGAGACAGATCTTGAGCAAGTTATACACTTATATAGCCCTTTTTTAACCTTAGAGGTTACCAAAGCGCTTTACACTGTGTCCCAATCACCCATTCACACACACACTCATAGACCAATGGTGGCAGAGCTGCCATGCAAGGTGCTAGCCTGCCATTGGGAACAACTTGCCCAAGGACACTTCGCCATGTGGAGTCGTGTGGGCCGGGAATCGAACCGCCAACCCTCTCTACCACTTGAGCCACAGCCGCCAAGTACAGGCTCAGTGAGCACAGTCTCGCCATCGAGAGAGGCAGACACAGAAAAACATGGTTACCCAGAGAAGAAAGGGTGTGTGCTCACCCCCGTGTGTCACCCCAATGTTCACAGTGACCCTCAGTTTATGTGTGTATATTCATTTGTGTGTCAGTGCTCTTCACTTTTTTTTTTTTTTTTTTTTTTTTTTTTTATGTATATATAAACACTGTGGTCTTCAGCAGTTCTGAACCTGTTTTGTATTCATTTTTATAACACAGCCTCTGCTTTGGCAATATTGTACTGTTTACATTCATGTCAATAAAGCCCATTTGAATTTGACTTTGAGAGAGAGAGAGAGAGAGAGAGAGAGCGCGCGCGCGCGCGCGTGTGTGTGTATGTATGTGTGTGTGTGTGTGTGTGTATAAAATAATCATCCCTGTAAAGAAGTCACGAGACCGCGCGCGCGCATCTACTGTGAAGTTAGTTTCCTGCGCGGTTGAAAGTCGACAGAGAAACGCAACAGGAGATATCCGAACTGACGGATACATGCAGCAGAAGCAGCATGGGGAGGTCGCGCATGTCTGCCAGGTAAGAGATCAGATGTTTCTGTTGCATTTTCCGCTTGTTTCAGTGGGGAAATCTTACACGAATGCTCCGGGTTCAGTACAAGTTATGCTCAATCAGCAGATTTTGTGATATGTTGGTAATAAAATCAAAGTTGCAGTGAGGCACTTACAATAGAAGTGAATGGGTACAGCATATACACATTAAAATACGCACTGTTTCAAAAGTATAACCCACAAGGCACATTATTTATTTTATTTTAGTGTGAAAAAAAAAAACCTAAAAATGTTCAACACTGCTGTCATTAAAACGTAACATGAATAAATGTCAGATAACATTGTGAGGTCTTTAATCCAGAAGTGAGGAAATGCAAATATTTAACAAATGCTGTCTAGTAAAGTAATTATGTTTTATCATATTCCATGTTTCATATTCTTCATACTTTATGTGGGAGTCCGGTTTAGTGATCATTTGATAAGATCTCTAGCAATTAATATAGAAGATGAACCAGTCATACTTGTATAACAGTCCATCGGTAGCAAGAAATACTCATCATAAATCCACAGTTAATAATAAAAATAATAATAAAAAATAAAAAAAATCACGCAAAAGCAAATATAATGCAAACCAATTAGGAAAATGAACCCTAATGGTGGCTTCCATGAACTTAAAAGATCTTGCGGACTAACTTGTATACAACACCTGCCTTGAGATCTACACATGTCAGAATTCAAAGACGTTTGGTGGTGGAGGGTGCGATATCTGTTCACTGAAATATGTGATGTGTACACAGGAAATTTCAAACACTTGTGAAGGAACCGAAAGACAGACGTGGTGTTTCTCTCATCATTTACTCACCCTCATGGCATCCCAGATGTGTTTGACTTTCTTTCCTCTGCTGAACACAAAACAAAGATTTTTACAAGAACATTTCAGCTTTGTAGGTCCATTCAATGCAAGTGAATGGTGACCATAACTTTGGAAACTCCAAAAAGCACATAAAGGAAGCATGAAAGTTATCCGTGTGACTCCATTGGTTTAATCCATATCTTCATAAGTGATACAAATGGTTTTGGGTGAGAACAGACGGAAATTATCCCCTATACATGTTGACATCTGCAGTCTTCTTGGCGATCGTGATTTCAAGCTCGATTACACTTCCTAGTGCCGTCTAGCTCTCTGCACATGTGTTAAGCACTAGGAAGTGTAATCGAGCTTGAAATCACGATCGTGTCAAGAGACTCCAATGGAAAGATATACAGCAGGGGGTATTCAATTAAAGGTTCAAGAGGTCCGGTCTATACATTTCCTTACCAGCAAAGGTCCGGATAATAATACTTAGCTTACATAGTGCCATGTGGCTATGAAATTATATAATATTTATTTCTGAATATTTTTTTTGTAACTCGACACATTGGCAGCAATTGTACTTTTGTAAAAAGTGAAAAAAAGCTGAATCCCAGCAGTCCGGCTTTTTGTGTTGAAATATTTTTACTTTCAGAGTATACAATGGCGGCCAAAAGTTTGGAATAATGTACAGATTTTGCTCTTATTAAAAGAAATTGGTACTTTTATTCACCAAAGTGGCATTCAGCTGATCAAAGTATAGTCAGGACATTACTGATGTAAAAAACAGCACCATCACTATTTGAAAAAAGTCATTTTTGATAAAATCTAGACAGATCTCATTTCCAGCAGCATCACTCCAACATCTGTGACAATAAAGTGATTTGATTTGATTTTGATTATCCTTGAGTAATCATGATAAACTGCTAATATGGTTCTAGAAAATCACTTACCATTATATCAAACAGCTGAAAGCTATTTGGTTTGTTAAATGAAGCTGAACGTTGTTTGTTTTTGAGTTGCCACAGTTTGCAATAGACTGGCTTAACCTGTTGATACGCATTTCCCCACATGCGGTGATTGATTTTTTAGATTATAAAAACATGTTAAGCACAAAATATTTCTATTACTATAAACTTCAGCTTCTCTAACTTTAAAAAATAACAACCTATATTAATTCTGAAACTTGAAATACAACCATTTAAGTTCAGGTATGTCATTTTCATGGTTTGTGCTCAAAAAGGGTTGTCAATGTCAATATTAGGTCAAAAATGCCAATAAAAGAAACAGCTTTCTCTAGAAACTCGTCAGTCAATCATTGTTTTGCGGAATAAAGGATATACAATGCTTGAAATGGCTTGAAACAACTGAAGATTTCATGCAAAGGTGTAACTACAGTCTTCAAAGACAAAGCACAACTGTCTCTAACAAGGACAGAAAGAGATGTGGAATACCAAATGTGCAACTAAACAAGAGGATAAGTACATCAGAGTCTCTAGTTTGAGAAATAGACGCCTCACATGTCCTCCGCTGACAGCTTCATTGAATTCTACCCGCTCAACACCAGTTTCATGTACAACAGTAAAGAGAAGACTCAGGAGGACTTATGGGAAGAATTGCAAAGAAAAAGCCTCTTTTGAAACTTTTGTGGGATCAGCTAGACTGTAAGGTGCGTGAGAAGTGCCAAACAAGACAGTCACATCTATGGCAAGTGCTACAGGAAGTGTGGGGTGAAAGGTCACCTGAGTATCTGGACAAACTGACAGCTAGAATAACAAGAATCTGCAAAGCCGTCATTGTGATCAGTTGAGTGCCACTTTGGTGAATAAAAGTATCAATTTCATTCCATAAGAGCAAAATCTGTCCATTATTCCAGACTTTTGGCCACCAGTGTGTTTGTGTGTGTGTGCGTGTGTGTGTGCATGTGTATATATATATATATATATATATATATATATAAATATTACTATTTGTAAATATTTAATCATTATATATTGAATTATTTGCATTCTTAGCAAATATTTATATATGCGATTAATATAATTTGATTAATTAAATGGTATACCATGTAATTTGATCAACTGTCAGCCCTAATAAAAATGTAAAAGTCTGGATGGACCATATTTATATTTTCCTAAAAGTGAGAATCTACTAAAAAACAAACTATTTACATAACAACAGTGAAGCGTTAAAATACTGTTTGCTTAATTGAAGTACAATAGGCTTTCCTTGCCATCCATGCCATGATGACATCTCCTCAAATTTTCACAAAATTAGAACAAAAATCTGTTTGTTTATTATGAAAGGCTCCTAAAATGCTAATAAATAAAGCTAAATTTAGATATAGTCTAAAGGCGGGACGTTAACACAAACCTGGCTGAATCGTCTGAATCAAACATCAGACAGATGAAGATAGTTTCACTTTGCTTCATTTTTGTTTAAGTGTGAGGATGTGTTTAAGTGTGTTTAAGTGATCAATGGCAGTATCTGTCGCAGTGTCTCCACTACTTTTGTTAAAATAAATGCGCCTGCAACTCTACCTACAGTAACTCAGACGCCTCATCTATAGTGGGGAGAGAGGCAACACACACAGAAAGCAGGAATAAAGCTTTTCCCGCTTCGTGAGCATATGCACGTATGATTACACAATCACTTAGAAAGGTGATAGATAACAAGCACAAAAATTAGACTTGGTCCGGATTGAATTGTACCTTGATCCGGACCGGAGTCTGTCTATTGAGTACCCCTGATGTACAGTGAAAAATAAGTTGTATTTCTGTTCTCTCCCAAAACCGATTAGCTCAAATGGATAGAAGACACTGATTAAACCACCGGAATCGTACGGATTACTTTAATGCTGCCTTTATTTTCTTTTTGGAGCATCAAAGTTGCACCTGCTGAGCTCAGATTCTTCTTAAATTCTTTACTTGTGTTCTGCAGAAGAAAGAAAGTCATCCACATCTGGGATGGGAGAATTTTTTTTTTGGGGTGAACTATTCCTTTAAGAAGAAAAATATTATTTTCCATGTCAGCTCAAAGTCAGGTCCAGGTCAGGCTACTCTACTTTTACTCAGAGTAGTTTATAAAACACTGAACACCTGCAGTAATCCGAGGTCAAGTGACTTACTCAAACACACAATAGTGATAATTGTCTCCATTGTTAACGACTAGCAAGAATTCTAATTTGCAATTCAAATTTTTAGATCTGAAAAATACTTGACAGATTAATGGAACTGGAACTGCTTCTATCCATCCATTCATGATTGTTCTCCCTTCGAAGTGCCCTTTGGAGGTGGATTTATCCCGTTTGGAAAGCAGGGAATATCTGACAAAACTGCATGTAAATGTGCACACAGTGTTACCGACTGTCTCTAACGGACGTAGGTACATTTGTACCTGTTTGCTAATAACTCTACAACGCCAGTGTGTTCATGTTGACTGATTTGAACTGAACAAAAATTTGTTGTTGGCCTCAAAGAAGTTGAGCTCCAGATCACACCTAACAATAACATGGACCAATGGCATTAGGAAGGTGTTTAGCAGCCGGCATGAATGCTGCTTTCCATTTGTCTCGGAAGTCGGAGCTCGGTACTCAGATCACATTTCACATTTCTGCTCGGTTTGTAACATTAGGCAGTGCTGTTGTAGCAACATCGGCAATTGTTCTTATAGCAGCAGTGACCATTGTTGTTGCGACCTAACCAATTTTAGCTGTACCTGTTTATAAACAACACATTACACTGTAATTAATGCGTAACAGGATAGGCAACTATAGGCAACGGTAATACAGCATTGTATATACAACTTACTAAATTGGACACAAAAAAGACAAAAGTGCTAAAAAAAAATGTTAAACCCACAGCATACTTACAGTCGATGCGAGTTTGTCTGAGTTTCCAAGTAGGAATTCCGACATCGGGGGGCAACTCGGAGCTCCGACTTCCAAGACAAATGGAATGCACGAGACGTTTTCTGATAGTTTGTGCTGGCGAGCTGTTACGAACTACTAAAACAAACACAAAACACCTTTATTTGGCTTGATTTTGTTCAAAATGACATCACCCTTTGTTCTTCGATTTCATATGAAGGATGCCTTAAGTAACCACCTAAAAGCCACAGAGAACATCTTAGCAATGATCTAGCAACCATATAGAACAACCACATAGCAACACGTTCAGAACTTCAAGAACACAAATACTCAAGTTACTGTAAGTAAGTAGTCTTTCCCAGGAATTGTACTTTAAGTAGTTTAAAAAGTGAATACTTTTACTTGAGTACATTTGAATGGCTTGTAGCTGTACCTTTAAATGTGCTATTTTGTCTTGTGACTCCCATCAAATCACACGTAAAAAACTTGAACGGCAGCTGTAGATTTGGCGCCATTTTTTATGAATGTGGAGGATGCCTCAAGCACAGTCAACACCTGAACATCACGGCTGCACCTGAAAGGGCTGTTCGCAGTGAAAAAGGCCAATTGCATGATCGTGTCAACGATTGTGAAGGGATTATAAGGGAAAGGAGGAGGCGAGAATAATCAAATACACTTTATAATTCAGCCAATGCCCGTCTTGGTGAGGCATTAATGTAAACGCAGTCAGTTTGGTCTAAAGTGAATTTAAACAGTGGGACATATAGCGTATTTGCATCAAAATGTTGGACTTGAAGTGTGCATGTAACTGAATTGGTCACTGTTTAGTAGGCTAGATGTCATATAAAGGCTATTAATCAAACAATAATAACAAGGAAACAAGAAAACCACTCACTACTTTTGGCTGGAGAACTTGAGTAGCTTTTAAAATATTAATGTAATAGAATAAAACAGTGACATTTTAAATAACACAATTTTTTAATAATATTGACCCCTGATGCAGAGAGTTTGTTAATTTGTATAATAAATTACCAGGAAAGTAGAGATGATAAAATTATGTATAATTAGGCCTTTATCATGTTTTTTTCTAATGCATCTTAAAAGGAGGACAATGTGGCCCCCCATGTGGTACTTAAAGAAGTAGTTCAATCAAAAATGTAAATCCTCTCATCATGCCATCCCAGCTGTTTATGACTTACTTTCAAAAATTTAAATTTTTGTCCCTGTACCAAACAACTGCTCTACCCCCTCTATTGTGACATGCCAAGTGACTGTGCTTTTTTAATAGGGGTTTTTATTGCATTCCTTGCATTGTTTGAACATGTTTATGTGCAACAGTAACTCTCTCTGTCGACACTAAGGAAAATTTAGACATTACACATATACTGGTTTTATTGTTATCGTTTCATACATTATGATACAAAATGGGGATCATTGTATTGAAAATAACTTTTTCATCTTTCAATTTCTGTAATCATGTCGCCCTTTTATTTTTATTTTTTCCATCAGATTCATGTAGTGTTTACAGTATATTACAGATAAGTGATGTATTTTCAAAGTTGTCAGTCACAAACACCTATAAAATACCTTTATTTTTTATTCTTTCTGGAAAACTACCGTATGTGTGCTACATTTCAGAGTTTTTTTTATAAAGGGGCACAACTTTCGCAACTCGGTACTCAATACCCTTAACCCTTAAAAACCCTTAAAAATAACCCTTAAATGAGCTACTCTTTTACTCTTACTTGAGTTTGTAGTTTTTCAAACTACTCAAACTACATTTTTTAAGAAGTAACAGTACTTTTACTAGAGTATTATTTTTTCAGTACTCTTTCCACCCCTGCAATGCGCTCAGCCACCCACAACACCCTAGAATATAATGGTGGCAAGTTTTTCAATAGCAAGAACCATTCACATTTCTTCAGAAAATATGTCTTGGTAATCTTGGGAATGCTGCCTCTGACACCCACCACCTTGTAATTACTTTTGTTCATTTCAGTGAAGTGATTTGACTATTTCCTGAAATAATTTGACGTGTGTGTGTGTGTGTGTGTGTGTGTGTGTGTGTGTGTGTGTGTATATGGGTGTAAGAGAGAGACTATAATCCTTTTTCTCTGTTGAGTGCTACAGTATGGTAAAAGAGTTTGCGGGTGTGCTGTGCACCTGTTTGTGGTTGTGTGTGTGTGTGAACAGAGAGCTTTTGTACAGGCTGAGAAAACAAGTTGACATTTGAGAATTGGAAGAGGGAGAGCCTTGTAGACAAAAGGAACCATGGGTGCCCTCTGCGGAAACACATTCGCAAACACACACACACACACACACACACACATGCAACCTGGTCTCAGAATCACGTTACTATAGGCCTACCTGCAAAATTATTTTCATGTGGCTCATTGTACATATCACGTTAGTTTCCTTGAACAATAGAGGCAATACAACAACAAGTACTTTTATTTACTTTCAAACAAATGACGAGTAAAACGGTACATTATTCTGCACACAATGCTGTCTTATGACAACTAAACAATTTCACTATAGTGCATGCCATTTATTTAAAACATTTAATGTGTTTTTCCTAATCACGATTAATGCATTTAATATAAATGTTAATATTGTTAATATATTCTGAGAAGGAACTAAAGGCATTTTGACGGGAAATGAAGTATATTAAGTCCAACTGAAGCACTTTTGAAAACTGTGATTAATCTCGATTAACTATGAAAAATAGTTAAATGGCGATTAAATACTTTTTAATCAACTGACATTTGCATGGTAGCTCAGCTCATCTACACTTGTAACGCGAAGGACCACGGTTTGAGTCCGGAAAAGCATGTGATTTTACATGAGCCAGAAGTGTCTTAGAAGCACCACAAAATGACGTGAAAGTGAAAGACGTGGTTGCATGTTTCATCTCACATTTGCTTGTACAATACTATTGGTTAGGTTTAAGGTTGAGGGTAGGGAGGTAGGTTTAGTTGAGTGAAAGGTTTAGTTGAGTGAAAACGCGATAGAGAATTAACCTTAACCTCATCAGTTTGGGAGAACATTTAACTCTCTTTCAGCACCACACAGTGGACATTTCACCTCGGAACTGTCGAGATACTGTCGAGGCATTTTGCAATTTGGTATGCCCAATTCCCAATGCGCTCTAAGTCCTCGTGGTGGCGTAGTGACTCTAGTAGTGGCGGAGGACAAATCTCAGTTGCCTCCGCGTCTGAGACCGTCAATCCGTGCATGTTATCACGTGGCTTGTTGAGCACATAGCGCATGTGGAGGCTTCGTGCTATTTTCTGCGGCACAACTCACCACGTGCCCGACTGAAAGCGAGTACCACATTAAAGCAACCAAGAAGAGGATACCCAATGTGACTCTACCCTCCCTAGCAACCAGCCCAATTTGGTTGCTTAGGAGACCTGGCTGGAGTCACTCAGCATGCCCTGGATTTGAACTCGTGACTCTAGGGGTGGTGGTCAGTGTCAATACTCGCTGAGGTACCCAGGTCCCTTGAGACTCATTTTTAAATATACTGCAGCATCTAAAAAATAGCGCAACAGCCAAAGACATCTGTCTAAATGTGCATAACCATGACAGTGGCACTTTCAGCAGGATGAACTTAAAAGATGCATTGAAGCAATACAGCCATGGCCAAAAGTATTGGCAGTGACATAAATTTTGTGTTTTGCAAAGTTTGCTGATTCAGTATTTGTAGATTTTTTTTTCACATGTTTTTATGGTATACTGGAAAACAATGATAAGCTTTTCATAAGTTTTAAAGGCTTTTATTGGTTAAAACATTCAATGTATGCAAAGAGTCAATATTTACAGTGTTGACCCTTGTTCTTCATTACTTCTGCAATTCACTCTGGCATGCTGGATATCAGCTTCTGGGCCAAATCCTGACTGATGGTGATCCATTCCTGCCTTATTAGTGCTCGGAGTTGATCACAATTTGTGGGCTTCTGCTTGTCCACTCGCCTTTTGAGGATTGACCACAGGTTCTCTATGGGATTAAGATCCTGGAAGTTGCCTGGCCACGGATCAAAAATTTAAATGTAATGATCTCCGAGCCACTTCATTATCACTCTTGCCTTGTGACATGGTGCTCCATCAAGCTGGAAAATGCACGGATCATCACTGAATTGCTCCTGGATCGTTGGGAGAAGTTGCTCTTGCAGGATGTTTTGATACCATTCTTTATTCATGGCAGTGTTTTTGGGCAGAATTGTGAGAGAGCCCACTCCCTTGGATGAAAAGCAACCCCACACATGGATGGTCTCAGGATGCTTCACTGTTGGCACGACAAAGGACTCATGGTAGCGGTCACCTTTTCTTCTCCTGACTATCGATTTTCCAGATGTCCCAAACAGTCGGAAGGGGGCTTCATCAGAGGAAATAACTTTGCACCAGTCTTCTGCTGTCCAATCCTTGTACTTCCTGCAGAATTGGCCTTGATACTTTTCGTGGAGAGAAGTGGCTTCTTTGCTGCTCTTCTTGACACCAGGACATCGTCCAAAAGTCTCGCCTCACTGTGCGTACATGCACTCACACCAACCTGCTGCCAATATTGAGCAAGCTCTGCACTGGTGGTGACACGATTCCGTAGCTGACTCCTCAGGAGGAGATGGTCCTGGCGCTTGCTGTGGGACGTCCTAAAGCCTTCTTCACTGTAGTTGAACCTCTCTCCTTGAAGTTCTTGATGATCCAGTAAATGGTTCTTACAGGTGCAATATTCTTTGGCCCCAAACTTCCCTATTCCGAGCCACATTAACCAGCTCTGACTGGGGGACCCTGAGGCGTTCCCAGGCCAGTGTGGAGATGTAATCTCTCCACCTAGTCCTGGGTCTTCCCCGAGGCCTCCTCCCAGCTGGACGTGCCTGAAACACCTACTTAGGGAGGCGCCCAGGGGGCATCCTTACCAGATGCCCAAACCACCTCAACTGGCTCCTTTCCACGCAAAGGAGCAGCGGCTCTACTCCGCGCTCCTCATGGATGACTGAGCTCCTCACCCTATCTCTAAGGGAGAAGCCCGCCACCCTTCTGAGGAAGCCCATTTCGGCCGCTTGTACTCACAACCTAGTTCTTTCAGGCATGACCCAACCTTCATGACCATAGGTGAGGGTAGGAACGAAAATTGACCGGTAGATCGAGAGCTTTGCCTTCCGGCTCAACTCTTTTTTCGTGACAACGGTGCGATAGAGCATTGGTCATTTGGGTTTTTGTGATAAAGTTAATTTTTTTTGGCCAATGAAGATTTTTGCAATTATTTCAAATGCATCTGATCACTCTGTACAATAATCTAGAAACATTGTGAATCAACATCACAACAACTGAAGCAGTAAACACAAAATGTATTTCACTGCCAATACTTTTGGCCACCGCTGTACACATGCCTCCCTTGAAAAGGCCTCTCCAACAAACTTGTGAACATGCTGGAGACCCGAGATCTTTCCAAATACCGATGCTACTATTGCACGCAACAGTTTCAAAATACAAAGGCTGAAACTTAAATAGAACAAGCCAGAACAGGCACATTCATGTGCTCCACCCAATTGCTAAATCTAGAAGGTGAGATAATTTTTGTAGCACGTTATCACATGCTATCTTCCGATTTTTTTTTTTTCTCACAATCTAACTCTTTTATCTTTTTGCTGTATACTTAAATAGTGATACAGTGTGAGAAATTATTTTTTAGGGAAACAAATATTCCATTTAGTCTCACAATTAAAAAGGTCATAAAACTGCATGCTTATGAAATGTAAAAGATTCAGAACAAATGGCTTAAAATAGTTTAAGAGCAAGTATGCAATGTCACGCAATAGGAAACAATAATAACATGTCATTATAAATCACCAAACATATTCACTCTTTAATAAAAAAAAAAAAAGTGTTTAATAACAACACCTTAGGGATCATTTATCAAGCCTGCATGCATAAATGGAAAATAGTTCTTCCGTATACAAAAGGAACATTCAGAACAGCAGACATGACATGTATTGAGTCACACCTTAACCAGCATCATTGTGTTGACCTGGGCAGAGGTTTTTCATAGGTGGTGGCCACAGGTGGATTATAACAAGGCCTTCAGTTTTTAAAAATATTAAGGCACTTGCTCTTTTGCAAGATTACCAGAGAATCAGGCCATATGGAGCATGACAGATCATGTCAAGCATGGGCAAGCACAGGTGATGATGTTACCGTGAATGTACATGTTGATTTAATTAAGTGGCATATAATAACCTGTCAAATCATGGTAGCAAATCCCTGAGAACCTGAATACAGCTGTAATTACCAGTGGATGAATCATAGTCATTTTGATATATTCAGGACAACACTTAATACTGCTTAATTCTGCCTTTAGAAATTTATAGCAACAATTAAAACTTCTATATGGCACTTCAATTAAACAAAAGATCATGAGACATGTGCCTGAATACATTGTATTTTATGCAGCTGTTATTACTTGATCAAGTATAAATACTGCACTTTAATGATGGGATTGGCAGTGTGTGCATTTGTTTTTATAGTTTGTTTCGGTTTTAATTTCTCGTTAAACATAATTTTGATGGTTTGTCCGGTTCCCGCCTCCTCCTTTCCATTTTATCCTTTGTTACAACATCATAGTTGCTAATATCCAAGGTCATTTTTCATTGTTAATTTGAAAAATAGTGAATGGGAAACATAATATAATCAGTCAAAACAAACCTTTGTTAGAAAACCCAGAAAATACCTGCAAATTGTTAATGATTAAAGAAAAACATCCATCATATGGTCTAAAAATGCCCCTGTACATTTATTAGATTTCTAGTCTAGGCCGAGGCACACTCCAAACAAATTAAGCCTATTTTTTAAGATTTGGACATTTTAATTTTATAACAAATTTCCACCAAATTGAATTGAGTAATCTTAAACAAAATGTAATTATTAAAACAAACAGTATCAAAGTTTTTTAATTTTTTTTTTAAATGTAATACTTTTAATGAATTTAATGGAAATTTGTTATAAAATTAAAATGTGTTAATTTTGAAAGTGTGTATATACAGTCCCGGTTATATGGGGGGTGCTTGAGGGTGCTAAGCACCCTCAAATGAACCTTAGAGCACCCTCAGCTGCAGACCAGGGCAAACTACTGACCGCAGGTCGATTTATCATGAACATTTTTAATTAGATCTTTAATTTATCTGGCTTTTGGACCTTTCGCGCATCCACAAGCTTTTAATATGCGCAGGGTTGCCAGATAATATATGCAATACCCCAATCAGTGATTTACACGTGCAAAAATTGTAAATATTTCGCCTTATGTCATATTTCATTTATGCAATCGGGCAACCATATATGCGAGCATTTTCTCTCCGCAAAAAAACAAACAAACAACAACTTAGCGCTCAATAGTGCATGGAGGGGATGCGCGAGCAAACCCAAGTGAGAGATGAATATATTTATTCTTTGTGTTATGTGTAACACAACAGATATCTGAAATTTGAGTTTTGACTAGTCAAAACATGATTACGGATTGTCAAATCTGAAAATGAAATGATAAAAGAGCCTGCCTTAAATATTATGCTCAAAGAAAAGTGTGATGCAGCCACTCCGTGTCCATTCGTGAGGCTTCATGTGCTGTTTAGTGCCAAGTCTACGAGCAAACATATTCAGTGATAAACTTTAGTAAAAATGTTTGTTTTTTGTGTTATTTGTGAAATGCTGAATGCGAATGTTACCCTGGCCGTAATCATTTATCAGTGTCATGCAGCCTGTTGTATTCAGTGGAGTGCTGAATGGGGTGCCAAACATCCCAACTGACGAGACCCACATCATGTCCCATGAGTGTGTGCACAGGTTTATAACGTTCTGAGAATAAAACAAGTAAACGGGTCCACTTTATGGCCAACGTTAAAATAAGCTTTTTCCCGAATATTTTATTTTACTTTTAAACCAGACTCCTGATATAGAGTGTTAAATACTAAATGACCATTGCATTGAAGTATGGTAAAATAATATTTAATAATAAATAATAAATGTATTCAGTTTTACTAACACATGATGCAAACGCAGAATGGTCCCATCAGAATACACTTCAGAAAACTGTGCATCATTCAGTGAGTGCATGTCTGGGCTTAAAAGATAAAACTATGCAGAAGTGTTATCTTCTCTGTTCCATGTTCTACTTAACGGTTGATGTGTCCCCAGTACCAAAATAATTGCACACCCCTGCTCAAAAGACTAATACTGTAAATTGGCAAGCAGATTTTCTTGAATACCAACAAACACACACAAATCTGCATTTTGTGAATGCTAAAAATGCTGCATCAAAACTTATAAACGTGTATGTTCATTAAAAAAACTAACTTTTCTTTACATTGTTTAAGAAACATGATTTAATCTATTAAAAAATATTGTAATTATGATACATCTCTACTTTATGTTTTCTGGAGCACCCTCAGTGAATTTGATTTGGAACCGGGCCTGTGTATATATATATATATATATATACAGTGTATAGTGTATACATAGTATTGCATAAAATATAAAGTAAAAGATACTTCATAATTACTCAGAATGAGAATTTATGCTAATAAATTGATTACATTGAAGTATTGACACTAAAGGATGACACGGTATATTTACAGGATTAGAGTACACATGCCCTCATAAAGGTGCACTTAAAAAAATCATTTTAAAATTTGCACATTTCAACTTCATAACACAAAATTACATTTATTATATATTTTTTTAAACATTACACAATTCAATTTTATTTAATTTAGTTAAGAAATTAAAATGCGTGCAAAAAAATATTAAAAATGCCCTTGAAAATCAAATCCATGTGGCAAATATTGTCCCTTAATGGAAAAGTTAATATCTGACACTGTCCCGTGCCGTATACAAACGGTTTGGACACAGTATTTTCCAAATTTCAGAATAATAGTAAAGTCATCAAAATGAAATGACACAAATGAAAGTTTGGGAATCATGCATTGACCAAAAATCTTATATTGGTGACGCTTTACAATAAGATACCATTAATTAACATATAATGCATTGAGTATCATGAACTAACAATGAACAATACATTTCTCATAGCATTTATTCATCTTTGTTTATGTTAGTTAATAAAAATGCAATTGTTCATAATTAGTTCATGTCAGTTCATAGTGCATCAACTGTTAACAAATACAACTTTTGATTTGAAACAAACGATTAGTATATGTTGAAATTAACATTAACCAAGATTAATAAATGCTCAAATTATTTTTTATGTTAAGTAATGTTTTTAACTAATGTTAACAAATGAAACCTTATTGTTAGGGCTGCACGGTTTGGACAAAAAGTCATATTGGGATTATTTTGAAAAACATTGCGATTGCGATTTGAGCTGCGATTATGATGGTCATGTTTTCCACATGTTCAACTGCAAAAAGGCTGCTGGGGATTTCACACTTGAGCCCTCTTAAAAAGAACCGAGAACTGAGACCTTTTTCAGTTCAACCACAAACAAATAAATATATAAACAGTGAAACAAAGTCTTCTTCATATCCAAATGTTACCGTCCACGTGTACCTGTTTTTGTCCATTTTGTGACAGGATCTCAGCCCGCTAATCATCATCATTAGTTTTTGAAACACAGTCAACTTGAATATTTGGGATGCTCCAATCAGGATTTTAACATCCGATACCGATCTCCAATTTTCTTTTCATCTCATCAATCGATGCTGATCATTTAACTTTTATCAGCAGCTCTGTCAAAACTGGTTATATGTAAGCTTTCTGCTCAATGTCACTGTTAACTACATTTCCCTGTCGGTAAAACCAGTTGTTGCCTAGTTTTTGCTGTCAAAAATAATGTTGGTTGATTGAATAATAAAGTATACACAAACTATAATTATTTTTTTTTTTTTTACTCTTTATTCTAGGCCTTAAAAATTAGTAGGCTTATACAAACTATTCTTTAATGTATATAAGATAGTCCTAAAGAATGAGGCTTAATGTCAAACTGAAGTTGAACTGATAACCCATTGGTGTAATTAAACTTAAAGTGAAACTTTTGGTTAGTTTGTCACCATTTCATTTAATTATTTGTATGAATTGTTTTATTATATTTAATTTAACAATGCATTATATTATAATAACAAAATATTTGATATACATTTATTATATGTATGTTCCTTCCTTTTCATTATGTTGGATGGTGGTAATATTAGTTCCGCTTTCACTTGTTTCCGCGGGGAGTGTAATAAGTGCGACACGCGCTCGCGTGAGAGGTAAACAAATGACAGGACACTGGCGGAAGAGCGCATGTTGGTGTTACTGTTAATACTGTTTGCTCTGCAATCATTTAGTAAATATGTTTGAATTATACCCCATCTTGTATTCTGCGTTATTATTATGATACCTGTGCCTTGCGGAGACTGAGATGCTGCTACCGCAGATAATAATAAAAAAGGCTTCACTCAGTATGCGCCAGTTTAGTGTAAATAAAGTGTTTAACGCATGTAAGCAAACAGAACCGAACACTTCTGTTACTGTAAGCATGAGAGGGAGTTGTGGAGCACAGAACCGCTCTGAAAACACTGTAATAACGCTCTGACTTAATATAGACTGGACAGAGCAGCGCAAATAAACTTTGAAAGGAGAAGACTATTTATTTATTTTATTGAATTGCAGCCTTTGCAATTTAATAATCGCACGAGGTCATATCGTGGTTTCGATTTTATTTCGATTAACGTTGCTCTTATTTTAGTACTCTTTGTCTACATTATAGTTTTGCACTCTCTGGGCCCAAATAACCTGGACACATTTTTTATTTATTTTATTTTTTTTCTTCACTCTCTGGTCCAACTCCTTTTAAATTAAATTATATTTTTGTAAAGCAATGCAGGCTCAATTTTAGATTTATCTACAAAAATTATTTCAAGCATTTAAGCTTGACTTTTTTTTCCTACACCAAATGGTTTTAACAATCTTAGAGAAGCATACTCAAGTCAACTGCGTCCAAACGGTTTACGGTTTTTAAAGTCAGTGACGTGCTTCCAACATGACAGATTGGCCGGATTATAGATAATCAAGTAGAGCATGTTATGCCGTTTGTTATTTACACTGGCAGACAAGTAATAAGTGGTAAGAAAAAAGAAAGACTGAGATCATAGGACAAGATGATCAATTATTTACACACAGGTCATTGGGGCCCCAGGGGCTGTCTGTGTTCCACACAGCCAAATCAAAGGGTTTCATGTCACAGGACCCGAGGTCCCAACATCTGATGTTAATGCCATTTTCACTCTGGGTTCTTTTTTTGGTGTGCACATACGTAAGCTATACTTTGCTTTTCCCCAACACACTCCAACAATGGAGTAAGACAGAATAGCTTAATGGTGAGATTGCTTTTGCTGGTCTTTCTCATGGTTGCTAATGTCACACCGCTCATCTGTTCGTAGAGTGAGACAAAAACACTCCAGTGTGGGAGACGACTATGATTAGGGACTAAATCATGTTAGTCAGTTAATATTGAACGCTCTTGAACAACACCCGTGATCCGCTGCAAAAAGCGAGCGTTGTGTGTCATCGCATTTTCTTATCGCTATGCAGTCACGCTGAAGGGTTATATGGCCTTTTGTCCTTGTTATTATGAACTGAAAAGACACTCAGAAAGTGAAGTTTTGAATTGCATTTCAGACACACTGAAGTTTGGGAACGATAGCATGTTAGCATAAACTGGATTTGCAATGACAGTGGCACCAAAACGTGTTTGGACACTTTAAGACATCCTTAGAAATGCATGGATGTCACTGCATAAGGTAACAAAATATCTAGATAATCTAGATAAATATCTAATAGAAGCTTTCCATTGTAAGTGCCTCACCGTATCCTCTATTTTTGCATTTTTTATTTAATGAAAAGGAGGAAAGAGTCAAAACAATGTTTTGAGAGGGGGCCGTCTGAAAGTCCAAACATTGTGCTAAAATGTGCTAAAACTTTGGAGGGTGAGATAAGGGACTGTACTACACTTCACACACTTCATGCATGAGTGTATAGTGTACAGTGTGAGTCCATAGTGTATAGTGCATCATTTAAGACACAGATATTGTATTTGGACAATGCAATTGGAACCAATGTAGGCTTACATTGTTACATTTAGATGAATTTAATAGTTTTGAAAAATCTTAATTTTTTTTTTTCAGAATATGTTTTGACTGTCTCAAACCAAAGTCCAATTCATTTAGAACTAACACATTTTTTTTTCTGTTACAGGAGGAGAGTTAGGATGTATAAGCTCTTCCTGTTGTGCTTGCTAGGGCTCTATGTCATTTCCTTTCTATATTATTACAAAGCCCTGCGCAACGTTCCACTGCTCCAAGAGCTCTACTCCTCCTCTTCACAGCTAAAGACTCTGAAGTTGTTCAGCAATTTCTTCTGGAATGTGCCGGATTCCAAATTCCAGTTGATTCGTGACAATCACAAACACGTCTATCTTAAGGTAAGGTTGTTTTTTTTTTTTTAGGTTTTGCGTCTGACTCCAGTTGGTAAATAATGAAAATAATTATTAGCAGGTCTTGCTTGCTCAAGTTTAGGGTTAGGGATTTGAACAAACCCCAAACCCTAAAGGCACCAGTTTACTTCTGGCGAAATCCAAGAGATAATGGGTGTGACCTCACTTAGAACTAAATCTGTCCAGAACGAAGGTGTTTTTGATTTTGTTGCGGTGGTTCGAAAGCGCTTGCCAGTGCAAACTTTCAGGAACACTTTGTGCCTGCTGTTAAACTGCCTTTTACTGCCATTGGTCCACATCATCGGTGGGCTTGACCCAGTGTTTCACGTAATTTGAAGCAAACTTCTAAACTTCAAATTTCTTTACTCAGTCCAAATCAGTCTACATGAGTTTCTACCCTCTTATAAACTCATCTTTGCATAAGTATAAAATATAAAGTTTAAAAACCTTTTTCATGATCTTATGTGGATTATTTTCTCATAATTCACCGTAAAATTCAATCGCAGTTGGTAACCGGTGCATATTATGACCACGTACAGGGTGCTAGCTGTAGCATTAGCGCCATGAATGCTAAATAACAAATTACACATTACACACAAATCATCGAGTGGATAAAACGGCTTCTTTTAGGGATCTAGTATGTATTCTATCCATAGAATAAGACATGAAGGAATAGATAACACATTTTAATGTCACATTGGATAATGCCGTGTTGACAGGACAGTGTGCGTCTCATATTTTAAATCTCCACTAAACGCCATGGGCAGTGTCCAAATGTTCACAAGCAGTATAGCATTGCTCAGCTGTTTTCTTTCTAGCTCTGAGCGAAGAATGACGAAGATAGTAAACTAAGTAGTAATCTTTTCGCCTATAACTTGCCCCACACATTATAGACTTGGCAGTGGGCTCTTTTGACTGGGGCCAGCATGCAACCACCCAGAAAACACTAGCCTTGTGAATTGAAGAAGATTGCACAATTTCGGGTTGGGTTAGTTGGGTTGGGAAATAGGGTCTCATTTACAAAAGCCCGGGCCGACCTCTACAGTCTGTGCATCACAGAGAACAGCTGTTTCTTGATTCATTTTGAACACACAAATCTTGGGTGATGCTTTTGTTATCATGTTATAAAAAGACCCATATTGCTGAGCATCATAGCTCAAGATAATTAAACTTAACCTTGAATGTAATTAATCCAAACAGAATTTATTATAAGCTTCTTTTGTTCCAAAAAGGGCTTCCTTGATACAAGTGACCTTCATGAAAGTACCTTTATCCTCCATGATGATTCCACACCCTTTTTCATCCAAACCAAATCTGGAGCAATGTGCTTCCAAAAGGGGACTAATATGTCTGACACTGTGTCTCAATGTTCGATACTGCAGCAGCAGCATCCTCAAAATGATTCGATCAATGAATGCAAGAAGGAGGTTAAGTGCGCCTGCCGCCAAGGCTGGCACGGCCCTCATTGTGGAATACCTACAATCGTGCAACATTCAGATCTCTCAACCAAGTCAAAATTAATGCCAAGAAAAGTTCCACGGCGAGTCATCAATGCCATCAACATTAACCACGAGTTTGACCTTCTACACGCTCGGTTCCACGAACTTGCTGATGTCGTGGATGTGTTTTTTGTTTGCGAATCCAATTTTACCGCATACGGTGACCCAAAACCTCTTTATTTCCGGCAGCTGATCCTCAATGGAACGTTCGATTACATTAAGCATAAGATCCTTTACATTTTTCTTGACCATTTTCCAAATGGTGGTCGTTCAGATGGCTGGATCGCCGATGATTATCTACGAACGTATTTGACAAAAAACGGAATGTCTCGCGTTCAGGGCTTGAAAGCGGATGATGTTTTCATTATAGACGATGCGGATGAAATTCCAGCACGAGAGGGAATCCTTTTCCTCAAACTCTACGATGGCTGGACTGAGCCAGTTGGGATCCACATGCGGAAATCTCTGTATGGATTTTACTGGAGGCAATTCGGAACGCTGAACGTCTTGTCAGGTTGCACGGCAGCTATGCTCTTGATGGTTTATAAGGGCGATGGAATTCTTCTTCGACGGCGGACGTATTACACAATGTCGGGATTCCGGGAGTATGAGAACTCTTCGGGGCGTGTTCTGGTACCGTGGGCCATCGGAAGCCCCGTTCACTATGGTGGATGGCACTGTTCCTGGTGTTTCAAACCAGAGGGGATTTATTACAAACTTATATCGGCCCAGAATGGAGACTTCCCACGTTGGGGTGATTACAAAGAAAAACTAAATCTAAGTTACATTCAAGAGTTAATACGAACTGGGGGTTGGTTTGATGGGTCAGTACCAGACTACCCACCTACAGACACCAAAGAACGTATGTATGCTCCAAAATACCTACTGGACAACTATGAAAAATATGGATACTTGCTGAGGAACGCATACAAAAAAGAGAAAGGTTAAAAAAATGGGAAGTTTAATTAAATAGGCACAACCACCTCAATGTCAAAGTTTAGCCCAATGAGTTTTCCCTCATACTTCATCAAACCTCAGATCTCACTACTGAGAAAAGATAATTTTATAAATGAAAGTGAAAACTTGATGTGAAGATAGAATATTTATTCCATATAAATGAGCACAAGGGAGCCGAAACATGATCATGTGTTGAAGCCCAATAGACAGTAATTCAAGCAATGGCTTCCATCTTCATAATCGACGCATTAGACCTACAGAGAGTTTTATGGTCATATCAATACTGCGTTATTACTTACACGTTGCTTTGATAGTCGATTTGCATTTGCAGTCATCATAACACAATTTGTGTGTTGACACTTTGGTAAAACCAATTTTCCATGATATGAAATGCAAATGAAAATGGAAGCCTCATCTTATTGGCTATCATTCTGTGTATAGTTGACTAAAAATCATGTGCTTAGTTGAGAAAGCTGCTTAAAATCAGGAGGGTGCCCAAAGTCAGAGGGAAAACCTGAACTGATATGATTGATATACATTTTGTCTGTTTGTGTTCTGCTCTAAAATATTTAGTTAGCTTAATATTGCTCTTTTGTAGAGTAAAGCTTGCATGCAAAACCATAGTGATGTCATAGTAATGATTTGTGAGCGAATCGTTCTGTTGAGTTGATTCTTTTCAATGAATTGTTTGAATCTGTTTACAAACTGGTCTGAATTTTTTGATCAGTGAATCAGCCTTAATTTAATGTGAAAACTTTACGGTGACCTCATAGCTGGTTATGGCCATGGTAATTGTGACAGTAACTAATTATCGCAAGCTTTACTCTACAAAAGAGCAATATTAAGCTAACTAAATATTTTAGAGCAGAACACAAATAGACAAAATGTATATCAATCATATCAATTCCGGTTTTCCCATGTATACAGTCTTTCAGCAGGTGGGTGGCTACTTTCAATGGGATTAGAAATAGACAATGCATCTGTTGGGCAATAGATTTGTTATGAAGAATGTTCAAAGTGGGCGCTCACTATATGATACAATCATAATGGAGATTCATTTGCTTGTAGAACGCTTAAGATGTAATAAAATGTCAAATGTGATTAAAATTAACAGTAAATGTTGCATACTTTTCTGAAGTGGATATTTTGAATAAGCATCATCTTAATTTGTTACTCAAAAAAAGCATCTCGCTATCTCAAAAGTATTTGCATTATTTAACATATTTTGCCCTGTAACTATTGCCCCTATATCTCTCTATCACTATAACCCCTCTGTGGGCCTTTTATCCCAAATGTAGTGTAAAAAGCCCCCTCACCACCTAAAAAAAAATACTGCTTCATCAATATTCAGTAAAAATAATATTTCAATCTTGTGACCAGAAAATAACAAAATTACCTTAACGTGTGCCTTCAATCCCACTCAACTCTACTGGTAATTTAGTAGTTGCTTTTATAAATGGAGTCACATTTGTGTTGAAATGTGCATTTATTGTTGTAAAATAATGACTTTTATAAAATAAAATTTGAAATGCTTTCTTATACTTTTCTAGAAGTCATTTGTTCAAGTTTTCTACATACATAAATCATAACGTGAGTTAATTGATTTCTCTGTTCCATCATAATAATATGCATCATTCCCTCTCACCACTAGAGTGTGTGATAGCACCAGCATGTCCTCTGGTTATGAAATACATCATGTAATCATGTATTGTTATCCTCAGTTATGAATTTGGTTTCAGTTACCACCTGTTTATTTTTTCCAAATTGACACCAGTTGGATTAAACTTTTATTGTGGCATTTAAAATCATTTAGAAAACACTGTTTGCTAGACATTTCATCAAGTACACCCATTGAAATCAACAATTATAGCTGTTCATTTTACACACCAAAATATTCCCACAATGGAAGTCAAGTATGTATCTTTTAGCACCTGTTAAAATGTGTTGAAACTACAAACATTTAACATCAAGCACCTGATTTCATTGGCAACTACCAGATGTTCAGCGAGGTTTACGATTCGATTTGTATTTTTACTCAGCATTATTTCTTTGTGCATTATCGTCTCAGAATCTTCCAATTCCTGAGAGTCAGATTCTGCGGCACAGACTGAAGCAGGGATTAAGAACGAAATTTCTCCTTTACTCAACGCTTCTTTTGAGTCAAGAATATAGGGCGCAATCTGTCTCCTGTGGTTTGAAAATGTTTAATCTTGCTATCACTCCCTCTCTCTGTGGAATGCTATCACCTTAGTCTCTCTCAAGTGGATTCTTGCTTCTGAAAAAGGAAAGCCACATACATAAAAAGCCTCCCTTTGTCCTATAAACAGAACCAGACAACACACACACACACACACACACACACACACACACACACACACACCCCTAGATACACACACATACCCCTACATACACACACACACACACATACATACACACACATATACACACACACACACACACACACACACACACATACACACACACACACACACACACACACACACACACACACATACACATATACACACACACACATATATATACACACACACACACACACACACACACACACACGTACACGCACATACACACATACACACACACACCCATACACACACACACATACACACCCATACACACACACACACACACATATACATACATACACACACAATGCAAGTATTTTATTTTTTATCTGGGCCTGCAGCTATGCCAACAAACTCTCATCTGATTAAAAACAGACACATGGCTGATGTCCAGACTGAGATACTGAGAGTAAAATTATTCTAGACATTGCTCTACAACTAATACTTGTTTTTTCGTCTAAACACTGTGGGTGCATTGTTTGTTTGAGCATACCGAACCAGCTCGATACAGCAATATTGGGGGAGTGGGTGTTTTGGGTACTTTTTTGAAAACATAATTATGTTTGCAATTCCATTCACTGACACTAGTGGTGCAGAAATTATACACTTCACCTTTAATTCCCTTTATGGCTTATTATATTGTCTGTAAAAGTTGCCCAACTGCTAAAGCATTTTTTGGCCTGTTTTCAAATATTACGTCAATAAATCATCCCTTTCCCTCCTTTCTGCCAATGTTTCTCACTCAGATTCTGGTTTAATGAGGTATCCATTAAAGGTAATGTAAATATCCACATTGTCGCTGTATATGGCGTTCTCGCGCTCACGTTTGTAGAGGCGGACCCAAGCCGCATCGCCCTCCTGTAGAGGCAACATCACGCTCTGACTCTGCATGATGGAGCGGTCACTTGGCTGAGCATAAATGATCGCCTTCTCGCTCTCATTGTGCATGATGTGCAGGTACGTCTCCTTTAAGTTCCATGTGTGGATGTTTACATTGAAGAAGTAAATGCCCGGTATGTGGCAACGGAACTTCCCGGAAAACATGTCGAAGTGTTCAGGGGAGTTTACGAATATGGTGTCGAAAATCAACGCCTGGTAGTTGTCAACGCTGTGAAGAGACTTCCGTCGGCCCACAGAGAAAGCAGAGTGCTGGGACTTGCAGGCGTCACCCGGAGGCCCGGCATGTCCTTTCGCTCCTTTGGGACCCTCATCCCCCTGTGGTCCCACAGAACCCTCGAACCCAGGCTTTCCAGGGGTTCCTCTTTCTCCACGGTCACCCTTGTCCCCTTGGAGAGAGAGACAACCAATGTTAGGCACTCAAAAAGTAATTCACTACAAATGACTAATTACTTATCTAAAATTGTAATCGGTTACTGATAGCTTCATTGGAAAAGTAATCAGACTACTATTGACTTTAGTTACTTTGAACTCTCAATCTACATAATTTGCAAAATTTGCATAGCTCGTTCTGCATATAGCGGCTCTTTCCTGGTGAAATGAACAGTATAATGTAGGTGCTACATCAACAATTACTTTTAATACATTTTCACACAAATCACAAGTAAACTGGACTATGATTTCATAAACACTAATTTTTCGCCCTGTTCTTCACACAATGCTATCTTGTGACATCGAAGCTCTTTTACTGTAATGCATTATTTGTTGAGAAAGAAAGCATGCTCTTCAACACGTGAGCCAAAAGTGTCATAGATGTACAACAAAATGACATGGTTGCTTCAGCAGTTACACTCTTCACCGCACATTAGCTTTTATGACACTATCGTTTAGGTCTAGGTGTAAGGTGATGGTGGTTTTGTTTATTTTACTCTTGCATTAACCTTAAACTCCTCATCGCACATTTGCTTTTTATGACGCTATTGGTTAAGTGTAGGTATGAGGTTTAGATTAGGGAGGAAGGTTTTGTTCATTTAAAACTCAACAGAGCATTAACCCTTAAAACCTTTTCTGTTTGGGAGAATATTATACTCACTTTTTAGCATCGCTGGGACATTTCAGTGGACATTTCACCTTGAAACTGACACAATACGTGAAATAAACCAAGTAATTGCATTTTGCAAAAAAGTTTGCCACAGTCTTGTAATTTTCACGAGATCAGCCTGGTTACTTTCTAACACTCAATGTTTTTCCACTTAACCTGTTCATTGACTTATTAGTCCTTAAGGGGGCAGAAGAGTTTCCTTAAAATGTCTGTGCCAGTAAACAGAAAGTGTTTACTATTATTAGGTCACTGAGAACATCATACAAAAGTGCTCTATGTTAAAAAAAGAAGTTAATAATAATAAAAACACTGAAGAGTTGAATGTAAAGGAAATATGAATACTCAGGGCATTTATTACATATTTAAACATATAAACATATATATTAATATATATTTTACTGTATATGCATGCTCTATACTTGGAATCAAATGTAACTTAACCTGTCCTCAGCAAGAGGTCACAAGGTTAAACTGCTAAACAAAGTGTTTAAAAATGCAACAAATTCATAAATATAAATATCAAATCATAAATATTTTCCTCAAAGTTGTGTTCTCACTTTGCCTCACATCCTGCTCATGGTGGATGCAACAATATGACACGTGGTCTGGTAAGTTTAATATGTTTTATTTTATTTTATTTATGTGTTCACAGCTTCAACATATCAACTCCATCATCCCTTTATGATCATTTTAAATAAAAATAGAGGCAGCTGCAACTGAGGGAAAAAACAAAACGGCACCATTGTACAACACACGGTTTAGATGGAAAAATATAAAAATATACAATTTTGCCATCTCTCAGAATTTTCTGAATAGTTTGAAAACTGCATTTTAATCACTTAACTCCTTAATTAGATTAAGACTTTCCATTCTTGCTGAATGGATCATATTAAAATAGCGCGCTTTTTAGTGTGTCTGACAGAGTTGACACAAATCACAGTATGATGTATGTTATGAAGTGAATAAATAGTGTTTTCCTAAAAACTTGTTTGCTAACATAGTTTGTTAGCTGATACCTTTATATGTATATCAATTTCAGATTAATTTAATATACAAAAAAATTTGTTCCTTACCTCAAAAATCAGCGAGTGCTGTCAGTCGAGTAAATATTTTAATCGCAGATTATGAAAGTGCTGAAATTTGACCATGTATAATTGTCCTGTAAAAATGCCTTTATTTCCTTCTTAGGAAAGAAAACAAAACAATATGGTAACATTAATGCTTTTTTTTAACATTTTCCAAACAATAAAGATAAAAATAGCACTAAAATAGCACCAATTTATATAATATTAAATGCTTCCCAAAGTGTAAGTGGGAGGTTTTCTAACTGAAAGAACTAGTCCCCATAGGTTGCATATTCATTGGAATGCACATTTAATCTCTTAAATCTCTTTAAATTTGACTGGCAGACTGCGGCTATCCACTTTACTACAGCAATTGTGACAATTGTAACAAATCGATAAATGCATTAATTGCGATTAAGAAATATGAACATGTTAAACGTTTTAAACTAATAGCATGCATTATACGTTCAGTTTGACAGCTCCAATTCTTATTAATATTTACATTTATGCATTTGGCAGACGCTTTTATCCAAAATGACTTACAGTGCACTTAATACAGGGACAATCCTTCCCGGAGCAACCTGGAATTAAGTGCCTTGCTCAAAGACACAATGGTGGTGGCTGTGGGGATCGAACCAGCAACCTTCTGATTACCAGTCATGTGCTTTAGCCCACTACACCACTGCCAATTGAACTGGGCCTGATTTCCCAATGATGATTGATCCTAGCGGTTAAGAGCATTTTCTATGAGCGATTTTGTGAACGTTCGTTCCCCAAAACTGCGCTTAACATGAACGAGCGAGGACTCCCTTTAATTGCCACTTAAGATAGTCGCTGTCCGTGATACGGTGCTGAAATGTGAATGTATAGTACTACTCGTCGTTGTAACTTTATTATATTTGTGCATAACTTTACAATCATTTGTAATTAACCTCTCTAATATTTGTTTACAAATATTTTCTTAAATATTCAACCTATTTAACTTCATATTTAAATATTTTATACAATAATTTTGAGCAGAACAATCTAATTCTTTTACACAATCTGCTTCCATAATCAGGTGTGCATGTGTAATATTTCATTTTCACACATTTCTCTCAATATAAAAGCTTCCGAGATTTGTGAAGACAGCGGAGGCCCGGTGTATGATCCTGCTAATTACAAGCAGTCATTGAATATTACGAGGCCCACCATGTTATCACGCAGCGCAAAATAAAGAGACGCTTAGAAGAAGCAATTCAGGGGCATTCACCAATGAAGCGGAGGTCAGCTCTTTATAATGGTGACAGCAATGCTGCATGTGCGATGCTACACATCCAGGGACTTAATCATTGACGAGGTGCTAAATCATTGACGGGGGAGCTGAGTTTTGGTCACTAAATATGTGCAAAACCCGGCATGGCCAAGCGATATTATTAATATCAGTTTGCACGTGTTGACAACAGATGTGAAATATCGATGCTGCAGCCTCAGTAAAACAGGCAACAAACTTTCAGGGGTGTTTTCAGCTTTTTACAGTACTGTCTCAAGCACAGATACAACAAAACAGTGTACCCTTATTGGAGGTCTGGGGACATGCTCCACCAAGCATTTAATTCTGATGACTTTAGGAGCAGCATTTTTACCTTTTCACAAGTATACAGTATATCTCATGTAGTAATTAATGTAACTATGGGCTACAAAGCATTGATAAAAGACTTATTCACACAGCACATCCAGCACAAGTTAAACTTTCTCAAAATCAACTACCTGCTGTGGTAGGACCATGGTATTGTGATGGTATCAGATGGTAATACTGCAGTGTATTTATGTACACCATGGTATATACATACAGTAGTACTCCAATATACATGTAAAAAACATGCAATGATACTTTTTGATACCTGTTTGGTTGGAAAAATGGCTTTACCTTGAGTTGTTTAAAAGCTGCACATGCAGTATTGAACTTTATAAAGACATTATTCATCGCTGTCAAACAAAGGATGCACTTGCAGGTTTCGATTCAAAATATGTCCATCACCGTATGAATGGGGAGAGCCTTAAATGGACACCTATGTTGCAAAATGGTTTGTGACTTCTCTTAAAAAACAGCCATTTTTATCATAGTAAACTCCACACATTGTTCACTCCAATAGGATTGTTGAGTGTAAAACAGGTTGAGGATTAGTGGACAGTTATGTGCCGTTTCCTCACAAAAGCAGTTTATTATATTTGTCTTTTGTCTGCTCGCCATGAACCGCCAGAAGAATTTCCTGCAAAGTGTGTTTTTTTTTGTACACTTTGCAGGATCATCTTGGAAGAAGGGCTCCGGTTGTTATAAAGCAGGTCTGGGGTTGCTAGGTGGGGGCTGCTCCTCCATAACTGAGAGAGTTGTTGTGAGACATGCAGTTGGAGTGAGTGTGCATAATAAAGCTTTAACAGTTAAGTTGACCTCCTCATCTGCTCTGTGTATCACGACTGTAAATACTCCACTTGATTGATTTCATTTCTGTTTTATGAAGTGAGAAATGCTCCAAACTAGACTAGCTGTCTGAACGATTCTGACCATTTGCTAAACCACTTGACTTATTCTTTGAAGGAATTGACTCAAATGACTCAAATTGTAAATTGTGCATCACCAGTTCTGATTCTAAACAGGCGACAGAAATACGGGACACACAACATGATTGCTAAAATATTGTCAGGGAAAATGTTTCTTCATACAATCTTCATACAGAGAATAACCTGCTGGCTGTTACAAACATTTGCTGGGGGTGCTATGAACTTTCTTGGGGAGGTTGAAGCGCACGCTAGCCCCTCCCTAATGCCGCCTCTTTACACAACTTGTAGTGCTGGCGAGAGCGCCTTTGGGTGAAGATGGAGACAAGTGGAGACAAGGATAATTAGTCAATATACAGTATACTGATAATTTTCATACAGTTATTGACATTTTTTTCTTCTCTCTCTGATTTTAATTTATACAGTTGTCTGCATCAATCATGCCACCACATTGCTGTTACCAACTAGTCCAACTAGTCAACACAAATAACTTAATCTGTTTACTAATTCAGCCATTTATATAGACCAGTGGCAGATTTAGGCATGAGCGACATGAGCAGTTGCCCAGGGCGGCATCTTGTGGGGGGCGGCACAAGGTTGTGGAACCGTTGGGGGCGTTCTCATTTACAATCACCACCACCAGAACCACTACTGATATAGACTATCTATTTTATGCATTGCATTATTATTATTATTATTATTATTATTAGACTTGTCTGTTAAAATAAAAATATACAAACATAGGTATCCTGATAGTAACGTTTTAGCATAAAGTGTAGCTATAGGTATTTAAATGGTATCAGGTGTAATTCCACGTTTGTCCTGCAGGTGTCTGCAGAAGTCACTGTGCTTATGGTGCTCTTAGCGCTGTACGATTACTCCAGAGCGCTCGTAAACCTATGAGCATTTTGAAGTACTACTGAAGTACTACTGAAGTCACTGTGCTTTTGGGAAACGGGCCGCAAAACTAAGATGAATCATAAGATGATTCTACGATCTACTTAGGCTTACGATGCTTTTGGGTAACGAGAAAACTTACCATATAAGGCAATTTGTGCTAGTGCCCCTTGTGGCAATGATGATAATGCAATACATATGTGTTACACACCTCAGAATGAAACGATGTGTGAAATCAAGCTTGCTTAGCTAGAAACATTTGTGTTTATATGATATAACCTGTATATAGAGATTGATTCAGGCCTTAATTTGATACCATACACATTTATATATACCAGTTCAAAACACAGATTTTTTTTAACAACACAATGGGGGGTAAAGTTGATGGGTGACTTGTGCACAAACAATAAAAATCCTAGGCAATACCTCATAGCTCAAATACTGTATGATCACTCTTTATTTGAATGCTGACACGAAATTGGCACTAACAAACAAAAATCTACCAGACCAAAATAAGGCTCAAAACCTCAAATCACAGCTTCTAAAAAGGCCAAAATAAAGGAATGATTTTAGTCCACTTATGCACTTTTTTATTGCTATTCCATTGGTCAACATACAATAGTTTTTTTGTTTTGTTGCAGTAATTCTAACCTCAGCTCAAAAAAGTTGCAGACTTCATTTTCATACATGCAACAAATGCATGCACACATGAAAGTTACTCATATTTGCCGCTGGCCAAATTGATGGGGGGTGAGAGAAAGTGCAAGCACGAGGTGATCGTCTGTGTTCCACGACTGCTTCTGGGTCCTTTAATAATGTATAGCATGCAAGTAAGGGTAGCCGGTGGAGTTCTGGTGCCCCCCTAGGGAGTTGGTGCCCTATGTAGAATGCGTAATTTGCATATAGGGAGCGGTAGAACTGCATGTGCGAGGCACATAAAACTGGTCATACTGTTTCTGCCACATCAGCATCTTTTCTGCCAGACTCGTCATGTCCTGTTCACTAAATTGGCCTCCAGTGGAGCAGAAATTCCAGAGCCAAGAATAGAGAGGTTAACTGAGGCTCACAAAGGGGAGGAAAGCAGCTGAAAACACACAAATCTAGCGTTCAGCCCAAGAGAGCCATGTTTCCCTGCAGAATCACTATTATGATTAGTTTGCCAGTTCAGATCCAGTATCCCAGAGCACTTGTGCCAAAAGACAGACAGGCAAATTGGGAAATTTGGAAAACTAAAAGCAGAAGAAAATCAGTTATTCAGTCAATCAATGGAGAAAGACATGTTTTGAGTACCTTTGAGAATGGTCATGTTGATGAATGTGCGGACTTCAGGCATTGCAGGCATGCTTTCGGTAAGGGTTCCAGCATCGTCTAGTCGTTGGAGGTTGTCACAGCATCGACGGCAGGGTGGTTGAGGTACAGAGACTGCCAGGTGAAGAAGTAAACAGGTAGACAAGAGGAACCCAAACATGGTGGAACCTGAGAAAATAGTGAAATACACAAATTTTGCAGAGAACCTTGCTGAAATAAACAGCTTAAACCAGTCTGTTCTTAGTAGGTCTCCCAGCCTAGTCAGGTGTATCTGGTTTTAAAATGGTTTGGGCTCTTTTAAGATAGTCAGGCTGGGAGATCAGCTGGCCGACCAGCTAAACTGCCTGAAGACCAGCTTAAGCTGGTTTGAGAATGTTATGGAATTTTCATATGCTTCCCTGATGAAAAGACCAGCATATATGTTTTGGGTGTTGGAACCCAGCATGGAATGGCTTGTGTCCCCTCCAGGCTTCTTAAAGGAAAAGTTCACCCAAAAACGAAAATTCTCATCAATTACGCACCCTCATGCCATCTTAGATGTGTGCAACTTTCTTTCTTCTGCTGAACACAAAGGAAGATTTTTTTTTTGTATTTCAGCTCTGTAGGTTCATACAATGAAAGTGAATGGTGACCAAAATATTGCAGTACCAAAATCCACATATGGGCAACACAAAAGTAATCCAGACGACTCCGGTGGTTAAATCCATATCTTCTGAAGCGATATGATAGGGGCGATAGTGGGTGAGAAACAGATCAATGTTAAGTCCTTTTTCTAACAATCTCCACTTTCACATTCTTCTTCTTTTGTTTTTAGCGATTCACATTATTTGTGCATATCACCACCTACTGGGCAGAGAGGAGACTTTATTCCAAAACTGATTATTGATCTGTTTTTCACCCACACCTATCATATCATGTCTGAACACATGAATTTAACCACCATATGGATTACTTTTATGCTCTCTTTATGTTGATTTTGGAGCTTCAAAATGTTGGCACCCATTCACCTGCATTGTATTAAACAGACCTTCAGAGTTGAAATATTCTTCTAAAAATCTTCATTTGTGTTCTGCGTAAGAAAGAAAGTCATACACATCTGGGATGGCATGAGGGTGAGTAAATGATGAGAATTTTGATGGACTATCCCTTTAAATATTGATCTGTTTCTCACCCACACCTATCATATCGCTTCTGAAGACATTGATTAAACGACATATGGATTACTTTTATACTGCCTTTATGTACATTTTTTAAATATTCTTCTAAAAATGTTAATTTGTGTTCTGCAGATGAAAGAACATCATTCACATCTGGGATGGCATGAGGGTGAATAAATGATGAGAGAATTTTCATTTTTGGGTGACTATCCCTTTAACTAGCTTCACAATTGACCAGCTTCACCAGTGAAAAACAAGCTAGAGCAGCACTAAGCCTACATAAACTAGCCTGAATCAGCATAGATAATAATAAACTGGTATTTTCAGCACATTTGTAAAGTTTTCAGATGGCAGGAAGATTTTGATTTTCAAATTTTTGTGTTTTGTTCAAGTATATTAAGTCGCTCCCTACAATACATTTCCACACAATGTTATTCTTCAGTTAACGTGAGAGGGATGCATTAATGCTAGACTGTGTAGTTAAAAAATGGCATCATTGAGGTAGACTGGATTAAGGTATGAAATAATGGATTGAGAAAGAGAAAGAGAGACAGAAAAAAGTGAGAAAGAGTGGAATGTGGCCTGACAAATGTGAGGCCCTTCAGGACAGATTAATGTTTCTGAATGTGAGTCTAACCAGCACACTTGACTACAGAGTTCAATGTGTCTGTCTCTGCTCGACTCCAACACCAGACACAATCCAGCTCTAATCTGCAAGAGGTCATCTGCTAATTCTCCTGAGCGAAGTGCTGATAATGCTTCCAACTTCTTCAACCCAGCTGAAGACACTATAAACAACAATACTGAACACTAAATTATGTAAGATTAAACTCTCAAACACAATTACACTTACGCCATCTATACACTGCAAAGGCGGGACAGAAGGCACATCTGAATGGGCATATATACCATGGAATGGACCATTTTCACAGCAGTGATAGGAAATAGATGAGAGACAGTAGCTCTGCTATTTTCACAACTGGTTGCTTTCCCAGAAGTGAGATACTTTTTCAGACGATTTTGAATTAATGAATGAATGTTACATTTATATCGAGCTTTTCTGACATTACACTCAAAGCGCTTTACACACTGAACCAAGCCAAGAGAATAAACAAACATGTTCACTTAAACTGTCCTCTCTAACATGTAGCACTGGAAAATCTGAATAATTTAAGTGAATCTATTCTTTTGGACAGTTCATGTAAATTAACTGATTAAAATAAGTGATTCACTAATATTTAGTGCTGGGAATTCCAGTTCATTTGAGTGAGTCATGGTTCATGTTAATGAACAAGTTCACTTAAATGACAGAAAATGGTAATAATTTTTGGTCATAAGTTCTCCTCCCTATCCAGTAGGGGGCGATATGCACGAAGAATGTGAATCACCAAGGAGAAAGTGAAAGTGAAGGAAAAAGGACTAAAATATTGATCTGTTTCTCACCCACACCTATCACATCACCTCAGAAGACATGGATTTAACCACCAGAGTCACCTGGAGTACTTTTGTGTTGCACTTATGTGGATTTTGGAGCTTAGAAATTTTGGCACCCATTTACTTGCATTGTATGGACCTACAGAGCTGAGATATTCTTCTAAAAATCTTTATTTGAGTCCAGCAAATGAAAGAAAGTCAAAGACATCTGGGGTGGCATGAGTGTGAGTAAATTATGAGAGAATTGTCATTTTAGGATGAGCTATCCCTTTAAAACTTGGGGTACATCTATTCCTTTAATAGACCAATACTTTTTACGTTTGATACTTAAGTACTTTTGAAAGCAAGTGTTTTTGTACTTTTACTCATGTGGAAATTTAAAAGGAGTAATTTGACTTTTAATGGAGTAATAATTCATCTAGGTATATGTACTTTTACTCAACTAAAGGATTAGAGTACTTCATCAACAACTGGCCATTTACAACAGGTTCCAGAGTCAAACGTGGTCTGACATGTCGAGACTCATAAGAAAATAAACGCTTTTAATACTTCCAGCATGAAAATGCTTAAAGGTCTAACCCAAAAGAGGGTCGCAGGTCATTGTCTGCAGGGTCGCGAGATCTTTTCTGTCACGAGTACAAATGACCAATTAGAAGGATCGAACTGTACATTTGGGAAACAGTGTCCTCTATTGTCGAATTGTGTTAATAACTTATGCTAATATTTTTAATTATTAAAATGTAATTAAATAAATAATAAAAATGATTTAATATACATATTTTGAAATGATGTAATTTCTTAATTTAGCCTTGACAAATAAACAAAAAAATAAGCAAACAAAATAACAATAAAGACAAAATCTCTTTTCTTTTAATACAGTATCAAAATCATCTGTTGATTTTGAACAAAAAGTAACCTTCAGCAATAAAGGAAATGTGCCTTGCTATAAAGACAACACTTTGCTTTAAAAGATACCCTAAAGGCATGTGGCTAAGATATATCAGCAGTAGATCTCAGCCGTGGCAGAGCACAAACGCTTTGCACGTGTTCCCCTCAGTCTCTGCAGTTTTACATCTGCCAACACCGGCAAGCTGTTAACTTGTGCTGTCAAGCATTAAACACAGCATGCTTCCTGCTAGAAAGCTCACAAAAGACTCATGTGAACACGTAACGCACAGATTACCATAATAAAGCTGCACAATCTGTTCTGAAAGTCTCTGTAAGATAATACCTTTTATTAAAACTTTTAGAAATGGAAGCTGCAGTTTCTGTATAACCCTTGTCTAGCTAGTATGATGTACTGTATGTGTGTGTATGTAGCAGTACTTACAGTAGTTCTTGATGCTGGGCTTGCAGCTGCAGTTGGGTCAGTGAGCTGAGGAGAGAAAGATAGAGAAAGAGAAAAGACTGAAAATTCCTCAGTCAGCTTATTTTTCCCTCCCTCTTTCACTCACTCTCCCTCCCTTTCTTTCATTCTAATTCAGTCTCCCTCTCCCTTTTCTTACATCCCATTCGCTAACACACAATGAGCCTCCCAGTCAAGACAGACTTTTCCATTTTTTTTCTCTCTCTCGCTTGTGTAATTGTATAATACTTTTTAATCATGTCTATAATATCTAAGACTTTCACATGGGATTTGTGGGTGGTTGCTAGGGTAGTGTTGTACGGTTACTATGGTGATCCGAGCATTTTTTTAGCATGTTGCTTGGGTATTCTTTGTCCCAAGCCCTCTAAATGTGCCTCGGTTTCCTTCTTCAATTACCACATTTACATGGACACCAGAAAGTCAGTGCCGCATTGCGTGAAAGCTGCTTAAGGCTGAAACCAGTGTATGCGTTCACATGAGCTCGTTCAGTTAGTAGGTTTCTCCACAGCAACGTTACTTCCCTGTTGGGCCGGCGCTAGTCAAATTGATGCCCTACGTGATATGAGCGTGAAGCGATCATCTGTGTTCCGCAACTGCTTTCTGGTGCCCTCCTAGGGTAAGATGGTGCCCCCCTAGGGAGTTGGTGCCCTACACAGACTGCGTAGTCCGCTTATAGGGAGCAGCGGTACTGTTTTTCCTGCGACGCTTGTGTAAATAACTCTATTAAATAACAACGTTATTCTCCGTTGCTACTCTTCATTTCATGATATTCCAGAGTTGCTGCTGTGTTTGTTTCCTTCACATTTAATTGTGACTGAATTGCGCTGCAATAGTGCGGTTTACCTCTTACGTCAAACTCTGGGATTCCCCCAATGTACGAGCGCATATAAGCAAACGTGAGGGACCGTTGATATTTTACACTGGTGTGTGTAAATGGGTATAGTTTATAGTGTGTGTGATTTTTCCCACTGTACTGTAATGTTATTATTCCCACTGTGTTGACTTATTGTTGTATGACGTTTTTGAGATCCGGTTTGTTCACGCACATACGCAATTCTCAAAACCCTGTAACAACGTCACTTGTGCGTTTACATGATCAAAATAATCCATGTTCTCCTGAAGAAACCTAGTTGTTTTAAACTGCTTTCTCTTAATCCCTTAAACAGCATAAGGAAATAAGCATTCCTGTTTACATCCAGCAAAAATCCTTGAATAAAGCGTTTTCATAAGTGCATGTAAATGTGGTATGTATTTGGGGGTTTTTCACCAGTTTTACCATCTGCCAGATGAAAAAGTAACACCAATTTATGTATCATTCATGTCCGTAGCTCAAATGGTGCGCAACAAGCTCCGCTGTGAATTTTAATTCTTGGGGTTAAAGAAAAAACCTCAAATTAGTTATTCCAAGGTAATCTGAGGAAATCTCAGTAATTAGGAGAATTATTTGTAATAAGAAAATGAATGGCCAATACTGCACGTAATGGTTTATGTTTAACACACATGCACCATTAATTGTATTAGTATTGTTATAAAAAAGGACATATAGTGCATTTGAGGATCTGCACACACATCCTTCTCAAAATACACATTCTCATCTGTTTTGCATTAGTACGTCTGGGCCATTGGTTACATTCCTGGTGGTACTTATGTAATAGCAATAATCTCATTCTCCCCATATGGAAAGAAAATTAAGGTCTGTCATTGACCTTTGACAAAAGTTCGGTTTTGTCTACTATTCAGCCCATGCTACATTCCCTCCATCTGTTCCCTTATTTTCCTTTCAGTATTTTCCTCTGCAACTGTATTTGCATGCATGATGATTCTCTGTCAACATGAGTATTCATGGAAAAAAATGTATATGATAAAACTAATCTTTTCTTCTAAGGTCTAATAAGCACTATCAACAAAGGAATGTTTGATTTAGAAATTATAGTAATATTTAATCTAAAATGAAACTTCTGTCATCATTTACACACCCTCATGCTCCAAACTCATATGACATCAGCAAAATGTCCAAGCTGCTTCTTTCCATACAATGAAAGAATACAGTGACCACGAGCTGTCAAGCTCCAAAACATAATAAAAAGCACCATAGATGGACCCTTAAAGAAGTCCAGATGACATGTATGCTATAGTCAGAGTCTTCTGAAGTCTCAACTCTGTGTGAACAGACTGAAATTTTCATCCATATTCGCCGAAAAACTTGCCTTCCGCGGTATCTCTCAAATCTTGTTTAGACATTCACATATTCAAACTTTCCACATTGTGATTTGCCACAAGTTACACAAGAACCAATAAGACATCTTTAACATCCCTAGAGGAAGCCATCAAGGTTAGCACCCCCCAATAAATGTAACGTGTACCTGTCATGTTTAGATGTGTTTTTGTTCGTGTTTTGATTTCATGTCTTTTATTTTGACATTTGTTCACTTCCTTGTCTAGTCATGTGATTATCCTGTTCCCACCATGTTTCATGTGTTTTGTTCTCATTGGTTCCTTTGTTTATTGTATAAACAAGTCTTGTCTTGTTATTGGTTCATGTTTCATTGTCTTGTTAGGCTGTTAACAGTTCCAGTTTGTCATTGGCTTAGTTTTATAGTCTTGTTTACAGTTCTGTCTGTTCATTGGTTGTCTTGTTACCCATGTCATGTATTTAAGCCCTCATGTTTACCATTGCCCTTTTGTCTTAGTATTGATGTTTGAAAGTGTAACTTTGTTGTTTTTGTCCATGCTATGCCAAGTAGAGTCTAGTTTAAGTCAAGTTTATGTTTAGTTCTTGTTTATTGTTAGGGTTTTATGTTTATTTAAATAAACTGCACTTGGGTTCTTCACTCCTTCATCATCATCTTCGTCCTTGACAGCAACATAACAGTACCAGTATGCTAGCGAAGGAGACCAGAGGCTGTTCTTTCTGATTGGATGTCAATGGAGGAGTTGCTTCAGTATGCTAAATAAATAGCTTTTGAGTAAACATCTCATCACTAGTTGAACTGCTCACCTGTTCGCTAATCTTCAGCAGGTTTTACTTGTAATCAGTTTGGAGGGAACTATCTTTAATGACTGTGGTATTCTTGAAACTGGAGATCCGAAGCATTTGAGCTTTTCCAATGACAAAATTTGTCAAGATTAAGAATTTTAAATAATGACTGAATTCCTCCTCCATGCTCTCGTTTCACTATTTTGGTGCATTTCTTTTAACTCATATCTCGGTACCTGCCCCATGTCCGAAACATAAATACATATAATTATAATAAACCAATCCATAGAAAAATAAGTCACTGGTAGAATATCTACTGTAGGCCTAATCTAATTATTATTTTGTGAATTAATAATTTTTTTCTTTTGAATACATACAGAAAAAGGCCTTTTGCATCTAGAAGGGTGTAGTTCTGACATCTACCAGCAGGAGCTCATTGCCCAAGTAAAGCCCATTGTACAAAGGTGCCTCAGTTTGTTTTGTTCCTGGAAGGCAGCCACCCCCCACCATAATCTTAACTATATGGAGCCTGTAAAGCAGAGTAGCCTGCAGGAACAACGTACAGCACATTTCCCCCATCAGGCAAAGGCCACCAGACAGGACAACCCAAATCACTCATTTGAAATGAGGACCAGTGTGGCAGGGACAATGATTACATCACATTCAAATAAAAAAAGCATGTCTGCCTGTCTGTCCATTTTTCTTTTTTTTCAGAGTTTCAGAGGACAGGGCCGTGTTGAGGTTCACTAGGTTCATTTAACAGGCATCGCAGAGGAAATAAGCTTGACTTTGTCTGGTTACACAAGCTGCACTTAAAAGCAATGAACGGAAACGGGCTGGCACTTATAAATGTCAGACCACATACTACCTGCAATAACTCCACTCATTCAACATAGACTCACTCAAGCCTTTTTTGTAAACAGCATGTCACTTGCACCTGGCATATTTTGGGTTTTGTCATTTATTTGTTATATTTAAATTCGAACGATATACAGAAAATACATGTTTTAATAAAAAAGTAAAATACAAACAAACTGTAACATAACACAAAAAATCATTCCAAATAATTGTGTCCTTTATACAAAAAAGTGAATATGAATGTAAAATAATTACAAATAATGCCACTTCAATCCTTTGAATCTTATTTTAGAAGTCATATGAATCTCACAATATGGTAGAAATATATAGGAGTGTTGTTGAGAGGTTTTTATTGAACCAATAACAGCCGTTTGCGTTCATGAATTGTCCCCCTCAATTTAAAACTGTTATTGGCATATTTATTAAGCAGCATTAATACCATGTTCATAACATTCAGTAGCTTTAAAGATGAAACAATAGCAGCAAACAATTAAGCCAACTTTTTAAAACTCTTAAAAAGAGATTGTACTGCCAAATCATTTTAGTCAATAATCATTTGAAAGATTATATATAAACTGTGATATGTAAGCAATATAAATGGTTAGTGGTGGCAATTTATTCAACAGATCTTTAAAAGTTCTACAGGCTACAATGAATAATGGTAAACAAACGAAACATTTATAAATCGATAAAGAAGACTTGGATACAAAGGTGTTAAACTACAGACAAACTTTCATTCATATGTTTGAACAAATTTCGAGCACTTTAAAGTCAACATGAAATAACAAATTGATTGGAATGTGACATTTAGGCTTTCCATATAAGAATGAAGTCAGAGCTGAAGGCAACACTCCAGAGCATCTCGACTTACATTTCCAAATCCTTCATTATTTGCTATTACAACTGTGCTGTGAATACAATAACAAATTAACATATGTATAAAATCATGAGCACTAACATTAAAATGAAGACCAGTCATATCGGTCACCTTATAAAATCTGTTTTATTCTACATGGAGAGGGTCCACACACATGGGGGCTGCCATGTTAACATCACATGACCAGCTGAATACTGCTCGCTTAGTCTCAGTAATAGTCCTGTTAATGGACACTTTCACTCATGGATTAATTAATCATGGCTGAATGTGAATAGTGAATTTCTACAAAGGCATTGGGAACTGAAAACTTTTGTAGCTCCAAGATGACCGAAACAAACGAAAACGTGACGTTAAATAAAATAAAAATAAATTGATCAGTTGTCACACATTATACATACATTTCTGCATATATACAGTGAAATTATTTATTTTTCACATATCCCAGCTAAGCTGAGCTAAGCTGGGGTCAGAGTGCAGGGTCAGCCATGATACGGCGCCCCTGGAGCAGACAGGATCAAGGGCCTTGCTCAAGGGTCACACAGTGGTGTCTTGGCGGTGTTGGGGCTTGAACCCCCGACCTTCTGGTCAGTAACCCAGAGCCTTAACCGCTTAACAAATAGCCCACACAGCCTCATGACATCATCTGAAAAGGAAAGTCATCTCAGAGGCCGAGCCACTTAAATCTTTATGAATAAACTCCAAATTAAAATGTGGACAGTAAAATGAGGACTATATTAAGCAATAAATATGGTCAGTTTTAATCTTATGTTGACTTAAAATCTAGCTTATAATGTCGCTATAGAATAGACTCTTAGATCACGTCCACAAATATATTTTTTCGATTAAAATACGTTGATTTTGCAACATTATGCTGCTCATCTACACTGGTAGGCCGTTTTTCAGCACCAGATTTTCGAAAACGATTGCTAGTACAGCATATTTAAACAAACAAACAATGTTAGGAAACATAAAACTCAGATTTCAACCAAAAACGTACTGTTGTGGACGTGGCCTTAACATTCAAAGCTGTCATTGTAGCTCTTACAGCTTGCCAGGTGTTGGATTGCTAAAATTTGTAGAGCTACATCCAATTAATGCACATAAATTGATGACGGAGACGCAACAAGACCTGCACTCAAATGGATTTGTTGCTGAATTTCTGCATCTCTTTCAGGGTCAGATACCCACTAACACATGGCTCGATCATAGAGGAGGGTCTGACCACAGCGCCATCTGCAGGCTCAGAGGTTAAACTACAGCTAGGCGCTGTCACAATTTCAGGCCAGGGTGTGAAGACGGTAATGGGAGGAATCCTCTCTACGGGGCGAACTGAACTGAAGGAACCCTGTGACAATGAGATAATGTAGGAAACCAAATTATTTCCTTCAGTCACACAGGTCTCTGCTTCATCGTTTTCTTCATCATCTGGGTCTTCCTCATACTGCTCCTCCATGCCAAATCCAGATTCTGGACTCAATGGCTCTTCAACTTTATTACTAGGGTTTTTCAAACGTTCATAAGAGCTGGACGACGAGAGAGCAGGGTTTGGGCCTTCCTCAGGGTGGTAGCTGAAATACACGGGACAGGTTTCTAGATACAAGGATCCCAAATGGGATTTGCTGTAGAAGTAGCCAATATTTGAGAAACCGGACGAGGATGCATGGCTGGTTCCGCTGTTCTCGAGTCCAGAGTCTGCCTGATTGGAGTGAAGGAGTGTGGCTGTAGACATCTGAGGATCGGAGTCCATCAAGGCCACATCCCATATGTCAGAGACCTCGATAGGTGAGATGTCATCATTAGACTGTGGGGTTAAATACGGCCCAACAGATTTCTGACAGCCTAGCCATTTCTGTGGACAGGCAAGAGGAAATGTTTGAGTGTGTGTGTGTTTTGGTTAGCTGTAAGAAAGAAATGAGTAAGCATTTACAAGAACTGCATGCTTCAACCACATCATTAAAAATGTGTATGTGTGAGAGAGGGTGTGTGTGTACGCACCTAGCTAGTTTGGGGATAAATTTGTCCTCAAAAGTCTGATAAAATCTTCATTTGAGGACATTCTCATTTTGACAAACAATTAATTAATAACGTAAATATATATTTTTTTTTATTCTAAAAATGCAAAAAGTTTTTATTGAGGGGTAGTTAATAGTAATTATGAAATTATTAATAATAATGAGCCATATATAAAGACAATAGAAGTCTATAGTATGTCCCCATTTACACAGCTAAGTAAATGTTTACATTTAAATTTAGTCATTAAGCAGATATATTTATCATGTTTAAATGAGGAAAATAACAAGCAATTTGTGGATATCACTGTGTGTGTGTGTGTTTGTACAGCCAACACTGTTTATTTCGCATAAGAAGACGAATATGTTAACCTGAGATTGTTATTTGTGTTTATTTCCATTCACTTCTATGAGTCTGCGTGAATACACTATATAGAAAGTGAGAGAGATAACTGCATACTGTACTGATTAATTCTTCAATTAAATCCTTTAATAGATGCTTTTTTCAAGAGCATTTCCTGCATTTGTAAGGAGCAATATTGCAGGAAGTAGACATACTGTAGATCCTGGCTATTGGGAAAAAAAAAACAAAAAAACTATATTGTAAATATTACAATATTTACAGCAACCCACTGCTAAATTTCTAGAATAAAATCTAGTTGTACTGAATCTAGAGAAGCTGCAGAAAATGATTATTATTATTTTATACTGTAGGAAGTGCCTTTGTGTGGAAGCCAGATCCTGCCTGGCATGAGGGTAATAAAAAAGCTAGTTCTGACTTTAAATATTATAATTGTGAATATTTCTTCCATTGTAATTTCATTTCCTGTTATTGCGAGTCTATATCTAGAAAAATAAATATTTATTGAAAAATAGTCACAATTATGAGATATGAAGTCACTATAGCGGGATATAAAGTTACAATTGTGTGAAACAAAGTCACAATTATGAGAAATAAAGTTACAATTGCAAAAAATAGTCACAATTGTGAAATATAAAGTGACAATTGTGAAATATAAAGTGACAGTTGTAATGTATAATGTCGGAATTGGAAGATATAATGTTGCAATTGCAAATTTGATATAAAGTTACAATTGCAAAATATAAATTGACAATTGGGATATATTAAGTAGCAATTGCGGGTCTAGATATAGTTACAATTACGACATAAAGTCGCAATTTGCAAGGTGTAAAGTTGCAATTGCAAAATCCATCCATCCATCCATCTTCAACTGCTTATCCAAAGTTGGTTCACGGGGGCAGCGCCTCCAGCAGGGGGCCCCAAACTTCCCTATCCCGAGCCACATTAACCAGCTCTGACTGGGCGATGCAGAGGCATTTTCAGGCCAGTGTGGAGATGTAATCTCTCCACCTAGTCCTGGATCTTACATTACATTTACATTTATGCATTTGGCAGACGCTTTTATCCAAAGCGACTTACAGAGCCCTTATTACAGGGACAATCCCCCCGGAGCAACCTGGAGTTAAGTGCCTTGCTCAAAGGCACAATGGTGGTGGCCATGGGTTTCGAACCAGCGACCTTCTGGTTAGCAGCCCTGTGCTCTAGCTACCACGCCACTACTACGCCACGTCCAGCTGAGGCCTCCTCCCAGCTGGACCTGCCTGAAACACCTCCCTAAGGAGGTGCCCAGGGGGCATCCTTACTAGATGCCCAAACCACCTCATCTGACTCCTTTACACGCAAAGGAGCCGCAGCTCTACTCCGAGCTCCTCACGGATGACTGAGCTCCTCACCCTATCTCTAAAGGTGAAGCCCGCCACCCTTCTGAGGAAGCCCATTTTGGCCGCTTGTACTCGCGACCTAGTTATTTCGGTCATGACCCAGCCTTCATGACCATATGTGAGGGTAGGAACAAAAACTTCCGGCTCAACTCTCTTTTCGTGACAACGGTGCGATAGAGCAAGTGCAATACCGCCCCCGCTGCCCCAATTCTCCGGCCAACCTCCCGCTCCATTGTCCCCTCACTCGTAAACAAGACCCCGAGGTACTTGAACTCCTTCATTTGGGGCAATATCTCCTTCCTTACACAGAGTATGCACTCCATCGGTTTCCTGCTGAGAACCATAGCCTCAGATTTAGAGGTGCTAATCCTCATTCCAGCCGCTTCGCACTTGAATGCCAAGCGATCCAGGGAGACCTGAAGGTCACGGACCGATGATGACATGAAGACTACATCATCTGCAAAAAGCAGCGATGAGATCCCCAGCCCACCGAACCGCACACCTTCCCCACCCTGACTACACCTCGATATCCTGTCCATTAATATCACAAACAGGATTAGTGACAAAGCGCAGCCCTGGCGGAGACCAACCCCCACATGGAACGAACTCGACTTCGTGCCGAGGAGCTGGACACAGCTCTTGCTTTGGACGTACAGGGATTGGATCGCCCTAAGAAGGGACAACACTCTCTGATCCCCCTTTTTGAAGTGGGGAACCACCACCCCGTTCTGCCACTCCTTAGGCACTGTCCCAGACTTCCATGCAATGTTGAAGAGGCGTGTCATCCATGACACCTCCTTCATATCCAAAGCTTTCATCATTTCTGGTCGGATCTCATCAATCCCTGGGGCTTTGCCACTGCGGAGTTGTTTGACTACCTCAGTGACCTGCCCCAGGGAAATAGAATCTGATCCCCCATCAGCCTCCGGCTCTGCCTCTAGCATAGAGGGCGTGTTGGGATTTAGGAGTTCTTCAAAGTGTTCCTTCCACCGTGCAATAACCTCCTCGGTTGAGGTCAACAGCGTCCCATCTTTGCTGTACACAGCTTGGATGGTTCCCCATTTCCCCCTCCTAAGGTGGTGGACGGTTTTCCAGAAGCACATTGGTGCGGACCGAAAGTCCTTCTCCATGGTTTCTCCGAACTTTTCCCACACCCACTGCTTTGCCTCCCCCACGGCAGAGGCCGCAGCCCTTTGGGCGTATTGGTACCTTGCAACTGCCTCCGGAGACCTCCGGGACAACAACTCCCAGAAGGCCTCTTTCTTCAGATGGACAGCTTCCCTGACCACCAGTGTCCACCACGGTGTTCGAGGGTTACCACCCCTTGTGGCACCTAAAACCTTGAGGCTGCAGCTCTCCACCGCGGCTTTGGCAATGGAAGCTTTGAACATTGCCCACTCTGGTTCAATGTCCCCAACCTCCACAGGGGTGCCTGAAAAGCTCCGCCGGAGGTGTGAGTTGAAGATCTCGTGGACAGGGACCTCCTCCAAACGTTCCCAGTTCACCCGCACTACTCGCTTGGGCTTCCCAGGTCTGTCCAGAGTCTTTCCCCACCCCCTGACCCAACTCACCACCAGTTGGTGATCGGTTGACAGCTCCGCCCCTCTCTTCACCCGATTGTCCAAAACATATGGCCTCAGATCCGATGACACGATTACAAAATCGATCATCGTACTTCGGCCTAGGGTGCTCTGGTACCACGTACACTTATGAGCATCCTTATGTTTGAACATGGTGTTTGTTATAGATAATCCATGACTAGCACAGAAGTCTAATAACAAACATCCACTCGGGTTCAGATAGGGGAGGCCGTTCCTTGCAATCACGCCTTTCCAGGTGTCCCTGTCATTTCCCACGTGCGCGTTGAAGTCACCCAGCATCACTATGGAGCCCCCTACTGGGGCCCTATTCAGGACTCCATTCAGGATCTCCAAGAATGCCGAATACTCTGAACTGCTGTTCGGTGCATATGCACAGACAACAGTCAGAGTTTTCCCCCCCACAACCCGTAGGCGTAGGGAGGCAACCCTCTCGTCCACCGGGGTAAACTCCAACATAGCGGCGTTCAGCCAGGGACTCGTGAGTATCCCCACACCTGCCATCGCCATTGCAAGACAAAGTCAGAGTTGCAAAATGTATACTGACTACTGAGAGATATGAAGTCGTGATTGCAAAAAATTTAATTGCAATGTCAGATTTCGATATAAAGTTGCAAACTGCAAGGTATAAATTCGCAATTGTAAAATAAAAATTGTAACTGCAAGATATAAAGTGACAATTGTGAGAGTATAAAGTGTTGTTTGGGAAATATAAAGTAGCAACTGCAAGAACTAAAGTTGCGATTGCGAGAACTACAGTTGCATTTGTGAGAAATAATAGAGATTTTATTTTCTTCTCTGCCAGAATCAAGGCTCCATACCTATGTTTATGGTTTAATTAAGTGTAATATTTATTCTGCCGTATACACAAACACATTGAAACTAGTGTGTAGTGTCTAGAACTCACCTGGAAGTTTCCTCCATGAATGGTGTGAAGAGGCTGGAAGTATTTGGAGGGATCAGGAACATGTTGATGTTTTGGTTTTAATAGCCTGCTTTAAAAATTATATATAAATTATTTGATACAGCAGATGTAACTGATTCAAACAGTACCATGAATACTAACACTTACTCCAATGCACAAACAAATGCAAATACATTAGGTGGACACAAACTGATACGAACACATACAGATACCTACACGAAAATCTTATAGGTAGAAACATATACACCTACATACAGACACCCCAGACATGCATACAAAACACTTTACATGAGCAGGATAAAAAATATGGGCTGAAACTTTGAAAAAGGTCAAACTTATTTTGTTTTTCAACAAAGGGTCGGTAAAATTTGTTTAACCTTCATAAAATGTTGATTGTCAAAATAATTATATGAGCAGTTTTATTCTCACTGTACTCTAAATAAGGTCTGCATTTTTGCAAGCTTGTAACCAAAGTTTAGTATTGAACATTATACTCACCAGCTGCTTTTGTTGACCTTGTAGATAATCAAAGAAATACCAGCAAGAACAAGTAAAACATGGAAGCCAATGATTAGAAATGTACGGATATCATCGGGCACAGCTGAAAAAGAGAAAAACTGCTATCATATCCATACGTATACAAACTATATATGTATACGTATATATCATATGCATAATATATTATATATATAATAATAATATATTGTTATAATCCAGAATATATATATAGTTATAAATCCTGAATATATAGTTATAAATCTGAATATATGTACAGTAAGTCTGAATATATTGTTAAAATTAGGAATATAAATTCATCCTAAATGTACTGCTAAATCTGAATATATAACTATAATAGTTATAAATCAGAATATACAGTTATACAAATATATTCATATTAATCGGAATAAATAGTTGTACATTTTGATATTTAAATATAAACAATATAACTATATAAACTTAATATAAAATTATACAACACAACCTTAATACCTAACAGCATATAGCCTACAAATACAGTGTTATTTTATGAGGTTGGCAGGAGGTCCCACCTAGTGGTGGGTTTTCCTCTGGTTGCAGTGGCGTTTCTGTCTTCCCAATCTCAGACCGCCAGGACACAGCAGGGCTCCAGTCACTCCATTCCCCCTTAAAGTGACCTGTATCTATTGGTTCAACAGGCTTCACACGCACCCTGGCCTGGTACACTTGTCCTACAGTCAGTTCATTATTGTTCAGAACTACGGAACTTCCATGGGACACAGACTGAGGTCTTGCCACCTATAACGCAGGGGCATGCACAAATATGCAATCATTGTTCGTAAAAACTGGTTATTTTTGCAATTTCATTTAGTTACACCAGTGGCGTAGAAATTAAACACTTTACCTTTAAATAAAACTTCAAATTAATCAAACACAAATGCATGCTTACCTCCCAGCTTGTGTTTGCTTGTTTAAACTGTAGCTCAAATTCATATTGTTTAATGTCATTTGGAAAGTTAACGCCTCGACTCCATGTTATGTTGTCTCCACTTACAGTTGGCTTATCTGGTGGGTGCGTCTTAACTGTCAATGGAAAAAATATATATAAACCAAGATAAAAAATGCTGATTTGTTAAAATGATAAAACAAAAAGCATCTGGCTTCACAAAACACATGGTCTCCTCCGTTCTGCTGTATAGCAATTGCTAATGAATCCATGCACAATTGTGAAATGTGTCATTTCAACTCCTCTAATGTCACCAAACGGAATTGCAAAAAATAAACATTGTTTTCAAACAGCTTTCCTGAATATTCCCCCCATCTTTAATTGTTCTGCCAAAATTATAGTCCTGCCCCCAAACTCATGCCATTGGTTGAAACAATGTTGCCGTATCTGGCTGATCGGGATGCTCAACCAAACAGTGCAATGTTTTAAAAGCTCCAGTCTTTACACTTTTTGGGAAAATTAGCAGACAAATTGAGAGATAAGTAGCTGGGATAGGTGAATGTATTTTAACATTAAAAACGTTAAAAAAAAAAAAGAAATGTAAACAACAACTTTCTGTAATTCTGCTCATGTTACATTAACCCAACTGCTAATGGACTTTATTCACAGTAGTGGCATCTTTAATTTTTGACGGGAATGACAATGAAGATGTGAAGGATAGGCGTACGGTCTCTTCAATGGTTTGTAGAGTTGTTTAAATGTGTTTTGGATCATTCCGCTGACAAACATCTTTTCAAGAAATTTTATTTGACAAAAACGTATGAGTTATGAGTAAGATGTGATCTAGGGGCTTTATTCAGCTTTATACAGTGAATGCCACCAAAGAGACTAAATTTATCTCTCAACCTCATTTTCATTCATGTCCAAAATCAAATATGTTGCTACTGTGAATAAGTTCCATAGCAGAGTCAAAAAGCCACTTACTGTGTCGGCCAGGATGATAATGCATTTGAGTAATGTGAGATCCATTACAAAACACAAAAAACCAGATCCTATCAGCAAAGAAAAAGTTCTATGAGAAAGAGAGAGAGGTAAAGGAGAGGACACTTGTTGATAAAATGAGGATACTAGATGTCAACTTAGGTGAAAAGTATTAAAATCCATCTATTTTCTGCTCACCCCTTCCTCAAAGTTTACAGAACAGCCTCTCAATAGATATGAATGACTCTTCAGTGGCACCAGCTCACATTTTGGCATTCTAAACACACACACACACACACACACACACACATACATCACAAAATAAACCAAATTCAGATTCAAGACCACAATTTGTAAGTTTATTTCCCTAGCTGTCACTCACTCAATGTTGTGTCGATGTAGTGACGCTAGGGGTCGCACTTGGGAGCCCCAAACACCTCAGATCTTTGCCTCACAAGTGAGCATGCGCAGTTTGTTTTGAACTACTTTGAATCATTCTGGTGCAGGACAGCACTGGCTTCAAACTCGAGTCCCGAGGTGGGCATGGCACTGCGGCACACATCGCGTTGCCATCACGCCGTCTGCTGCCACTTGTTCAGCCCTTGGACAGACCTTGTGTTTCTGCAGGCAGGAGTCCCCCTACAGCAAGTGTCCAGGCGTGTCTCCAAGTAGGGCTGGGATGCTGTGTGCAAAGCGCACACAGCCGCTGGCACCAGGACAGGACTGTGTTGGCACATCAACTGCCTAGAGTTGCTGGCAGAACTGCTCGCCCTGCGGAGGCTATTGCTATGGATCCAGGGCAAGCACGTGTTTTTTTGGCTTATGTTCTTGTCGCATGTCACAACTTGCCCGCCATCTCCTCCTCTGGCTAAGGTCTAAGGTCCCTGCGGGCCACTCACATCCTGAGAAGCCTCAATGCCACAGCAGACGCACTGTCGCGGCAGGTGGCGCTCAGGTGAAAGTGGAAAATCCACCCCCAGGTGGTCCAGCTAATATGGAGTCGATTCTGCAAAGCACAGGTAGACCCGTTTTCTTCCCGGAAATCCGCCCACTGTCCACTCTGGTACTCCTTGAAGGGAGCTCCCCTCAGAACAGACTGGCTGGCCCTGGGGGCTGCGCAAATATGCGTTTCCCCAGTGAGCCTACTTGCACGGGTTCTGTGCAAGGTCAGGAAGGATGAGGAATAAGTCATCCACGTGGGGCCATATTGGCCCACCCAAGATGGGGTTGAGCCGGTTTCGTCCAGTGTTTTGTCAGGTACAAACAAGTAAGTTTGGGAATATAGCGCCTTTCCCCTCCATGAGGTGAAGACATGTGCTCCTTCCCCCATGCAAGTTCACGAACCCGTGAACCCTGGATGTCCTTCCTCCCTAGCCCTCTGGCTAACGTATTTGGCAGAGAAGTTCGTAGTTGAACCCAGTACGTGTGTTAGCATGCCCTGTACTGGGGTTTGTGCTACACAGGTGCCAGTTACCCTGGTAACCCCCTGTGATGTATCTTGCGCGGTACAGTCTCCCTATCGGTAGACCCGCATCTCCCATTCGCTGTGTTTGTAGAGCTCCTCCCCTTTGAGACAGGTCCTACAGCCGCGCCTCTTCCATGTGCCACTGTGAGCCCACGTGACATATTTGCCACATGTTCAGGCAGGATGTGGTCTCCGCAAGGTCTTTTCCCCCTGAAAGAAGAGGAAAGGAAAAGAACACCTTCCCCGATGCATATAATGTGCGTTAAAAGGCCCCAGCCAAAAATGTACTCTGTAGGAGAGAAAACAGAGAGAGAAAAGACATCCCATACTAGATATGTCTCTCACATCGACACAAAGTCGAGTGAGTGAGAGATAGGGAACGTCTCGGTTACTATTATAACCTCCGTTCCCTGATGGAGGGAAAGAAACAGTGTGCCACAATGCTGTACTACCCACTGAAATGTACGGGACCCTGTCTCGGCTCCTCAGCACAAAACCTGAACGAGTGGTTGCGAGCCAGCTCCTTTTACACCCGTATGTCCAGGGGAGTGGCATGCAAATTCCACTCGCCAATTCTCATTGGCCTTTTCTCAAAGATCAGAGGTGTTTGGGGCTCCCAAGGGTGACCCCCTAGTGTCACTACATCGACACAGCGTCTTGTTGGTTATGACAGTAACTGAAACGTTTTCAATGTTAAATCTGAAGTGTATAATATATATATATATATATATATATATATATATATATATATATATATATATATATATGTACACACACACACACACACATACATATAGTGTACATGTATTGTATTCAATATATACTGTATCAAACATGTCCCCCCCCCCCCATCCGATTTAAGAATTTTTCTCACAAACCTCCCAAAGCCCCTGTTCCCCTTGAGCTCACATCGCTGGCCGGAGAAATTCGAGTTCCACCAAACACAGGAAACGTTTGTCAAATAGTCATTCACACATGATAGACCCTCTGTTTAAAGACAAAAGAAATCAAGTAAAAATTTGTTTTGTATTTCATTCCTTGTGAATATATATGAATTGGGCATTAAACAAGATTGGTTCTGGTAATTGCCCAACACAAATGCATATAAACACGTACCCTTTTGTGTGTGATTGGACTGGGTGGTCCCATAAAGTAGTATGTATATGAGGAGAGGGGTATAGCAGTAATGCTTCATCACTACTTGGATCCTGAGCACACAAGCACAACACAAAGTTCCAAAAAGTGCATCGTTTGTTTAAAGGAATAGTTCACCCAGTAATTAAAATTATGAGTTCATTTATTCACTGTCATGTCATTCCAAACCTATTTTGGAATGCAAAAACATGTTTTTGAATACCCTGGAAATTTCCATAGAGTGAACCTGAACTGAAAAAACTGAGGAAAAAAATAAAGATAGTGCCATAAAAATAGTCAATATGGCCATTGTATAATCAGGAAATAGCTCATGTCATGTCATGAAAAGACCAGCTTAGACATTCTGCCTAACCTCTCCATTTGTTTTCTACAGAGGAAAAAAACATAATTCAAGTTTGGCATGACAACAAGGGTTAGTCAGAATTGATGACAGAATTTATCTTTAACACTTTAAAAATATTTTTTTTAACACCCACAGCTCAGTCTCAAAGCGCCACACAACTGTGGTTGGCTTAATTTGTTGTCTATGATCAGTATCTTAGATCATATTTGGTATATTAATCAGGGGACTTGATACGTGGTCGTCCACTAATAGCAGGGGTGAGTGTGAGGTCAGGGGCCCGGGGAATCTCTTACAGTAACAAGCTCGGTATTCAACAACTGTAAATTCACAAACTGTCGCTATGAATATAAAACTAAGAGCACAACCACAGATGCTGCTGGTTTTTTACCTGTGGCTGAAAGTACGATACATACAGAAAAATGCCCTCTGTTATGTGGCTGTTAACCTAAGAGGATGTTGTCCAAAGGCAACTGTAAACTGCAAAACACACAAATTGAATTCCATTGCAAAATACTCGACACAACTTTTTGTGCTTTAGATGTGTGAATATGATGTAAGCTACCTTTGATTCTTTTGCTGAGTTTGCCATTTTCACCAGCAATATGCCCCCCTTAGTGAGTGGGTAGTCAAAACTATTTCCACCAACAGAACAAAACGCCACCCACAGACTAAAAAAACTTTAAAAAAAAACCCTCAGCTGTATCCATAAGGACTTCTTGTAAAATGGCACACACAAATATACTTATAGCACAGATGCCCCATCTGTCAATGTGTCAAAGACCAGATCCCGGGAATGTATTGCAAACACTGACCTTGCAGTTCCACTCTCACAAGTCTTTAATAAATGAATGCTGAGTCATTTGGATAGCAATATGTAGCGTGTTAGGATGACATACGGTTCAAACCTCAACTTTTGATCTGAGTGATCACTGCAAACATCAGTTTCTCACTCTAACTTTCACAAAATGCATCAGCATCATTCTTAATCCTAGGAGTGCACAAAGTTCAGTGTTTTCAACAGTTTGCACTTAGTCACCGTGTAACGTCTCACAAATTACTTTTCTGATTTCATATTTCACCGCTGGCTATAAATCTGCCCATATATTATCTGCTATCACAAGTCAAGTTTATTTATATAGCAGTTGTCATAATACACATTGTTTGCCTTGATTCCCACAGTGAGCATGCCAAAAGTGACTGAGCAACTCCATTAAATGGAGAAAAGAAATATTGGTTCATCTAGAGGAGCCCATCCTACTCTCACAAGGTACACATTACAATAAATGTACTGTACATATTCCAGATATTATTGAGTTACATGGTAAGATTAATATTTGTTGTCTTTTCATGGAAAAAAATACCAAAGTATTTAACAAATGTAACAAATGGGGTCAGTTGTTGTCAGATACAGTTTGATGCTCGAGCTCAACCCTGCTGAGATGATACAGGTAATTTAATGTGCAAATGTAAGACTGAAGAGTAGACTCACCCCTTTGCCTTCAGCTGTCTATCAAACAGCTGTCTGCGCAGGCACCATGGATGCTGAGGTCTGTATCTCTACCTGACACTTACGGGTGAGTCTTTACCGCTCTCGTTCTGTCTGCTCCTCCCTTTCTGTCACTCACCCGACCTCTCGTTTACTCTGTGCGACAACTGCACTTTTGTCTCCTCCACTCAGTGTGTGTATGTGTGTTTGTGCGCCTAACTGGGTAACCACAATGTTTGCTGGCAGGTTAGAGGTTGCGTTTAAAGAGAGCAAAAAAAAGCTCAATCAAAAGGTCAGCAGCTTTTGAAGCTCAAGGAGAGGACCAGAAGAGAAAATGTGATAGATTTTTTCAAGTTTGAAGCAGAAAAACATTCTTGTATAGCCTATCTGAGAGTATACTCAGTGTAGAATACATTTTGTTACAATTAAAAGTTTGATACAGAGGAAGTCGAAACGGTCACAAAGCAAGTATGTGGGTCAGAAGTTTGACTTTTCAGCTTCCAATTTCCAAGGAGAGTAGCGTCCTGGGCGTCACACTGCTTGTCATACCGCGTGAACTGCATTCAGAGCACACAAGTATGATGAGGACCACATCCTGTTTTATACAAACATTTGATACCCACAGACTACATACACATACATGCATACAAACAAATGCATGCATGCAAATCCACTTACACATACAAATATGCTCTACTGAAGCCCAAGCAGAACCAAGATTTTAAGGAAAGTAAAATATCTAAAGGAAGAGCATTTCTGCTCTTATGAGAAATATGGATCTAATTCAAAATTGACCATTTATGACCATTGCAACATCCTCTGTGCATGAGTAACTTGGCTGGCAGATGTTCCACAATTTGTCCAACATTAACGATCTATTAGTCCGTGATGTCTGCATTGGTAACAAGCATACTGTATATGGACTTAATGCATATACAGTATGTGTATTCTGTTCCTGTAAACTAAGATATGACCTGTGTGTGATTGTATGCTACATGGACAACAGTATCCAGACACCCGCTTCTAATTAACAGGTTTAGCAGGGCTCCTTTATTCCAGTGAAAACTTTCTGACTCGCCTGCAGTGTTGGGTAGTTACATTTACTTAATGGATTACATGATTATTTTTTTTTTTTACATCACCACTTTGCCAAAGACTCCTATATTTTGAAAGCAGTCCGAGCCAGAGCTTGAAATACTGGGAATGTTGGGAGGTGCTGGGCAAGTGTGAGGTGTAACTAACTCTAAGGAAAGTGTAAGTAATCATTTCAGAGCTTTATTTGATTCATTTTCTCTGTTAATATTATGAGTCTTTTGGCGCATCCTAGTGGAACATTAATTTTGCATCTAAAAGGGTGAGACTAGTTAATGAGACGCACCCACGGAAGTAAGGAGAAAAATCACATTTCGCTCTGAAATCGTATAAAGGTCTAAAGAAAGGGATCATTTAAGCTCCTAGCTGGAACGGGAACAAGGTACTGTGTGTTTAACTTGCTTAATGTTTATGTGCAGTAATACGTAGGTTAATCTATTCAACTGTGAAGAAGTGTTTGAATGTTTTATTATCTCTCGTGTCATGTGAAGTCAAACTAACGTAAGTTTTTTAGCATTGTTAATACTACAGCGGTAACGTCACGAAAAGGTCTTTATAAATGGCTATTTGTATGGTTAATTCAGCCTTCGGGTAATGTTTATGTTTGTAAGAGCTAATTTTATGTTATTTATCTGTCCCGTAGCGCTTACGGTGTTTCAAGAAGAAAAGTTGTAATGAAAGAAAAGTAGATTTGTGTTTAAACCAAGGCTGACGGCTGAACATAAATAAAGGCTTCTGGAAACATCAGCACGCTTCACCACTGTCCGGCTAGGGATTTGCTACATGAGGTGAAAGTGCGAGCACAAGACGTTAGTCTGTGTTCCACAACTGCTACCGGGTCCTTGAATAACATATAACGTGCGAGTAAGGGCAGCCAGTGAAGTTTCAGTGTAGGTGCCCTATATAGACTGCATAATATGAGTATTGGGAGCGGTGGTACTGGGGGCGCCAATGAGGAGGCCACCTCCATGCCAACTCAAACACCCCCAAAAGGGAGGGTGGGGTTATAGGGATCTCACTTATAGGGATCTAACCAAGTGTACCAAAATGGAAGCAGCCTTGCCCCCAGTTCACCTGTACATAATTCCAGACACTCTTCTGTAAAAAACACATGTTGTAAACAAACATATCAGAGGTGTTGGTAACATCCACGTTTTTTTCAAATGCACTTGAACACTTGTTTCAGGATGGCAGTCATAGACTAAGACCACACCATCTCATAAATGGTTATGAGGTACAAATCGTTCATCTCTACAACATATCTTGAGACTTTCTTTCATTATTGAGTTCAAAGCCAAAAACTAAAATAGTTTTTGATTTTCCAAAATAACATTTCTCTTGTAAAATTGAAAATACATGAATGCTATCATCGTCTTCTTTCTTGGGTAATATGAGTTTTTCATGACTGTTAAAGAAATTTTTTTTCAGTTTATATTTAGTGTGTTAATTAGTGCTTTTTTAAAATTGGTAAATGGTCTGCACTTATATAGCGCCTTTTTAACCTTAATGGTATTCAAAACGCTTTACACTGTGACTCATTCACCCATTCACACACACACACTCACACACCAATGGCAGCAGAGTTGCCATGCAAGGTGCTAGCCTGCCATTTGGAGCAACTTGGTTTTCAGTGTCTTGCCCAAGGACACTTCGGCATGTGGAGTCGTGTGGGCTGGGATTCGAACCACCAACCCTGCGATTAGCCGACCCGCTCTACCAACTGAGCCACAGCCGCCCTAAAAAATTATTAGATTTTCATCAAAACATGCAATAAGCAGTCCAAAAGAATTATAGATTACCTTAAAGAAAATTACCTTACCATAAATAGATTACCTTAAAGTGTAATCTAAAAGATTATGTTACTGCTCAGTACCAAATGACATTTCAGAAGTAATCTACACAACCCAGGCCTGAACGAAACCCAGACCTGAACACCACTGAACACCTTTAGGATGAATTGGAATACGAGCCAAGCCTCACTGTCCAACATCAGTGACTGACCGCTATGATGCTCTTGTGTTTCAATGGAAGCATATCCCTGCCACCATGTTCAAAAATCTTGTGGAAACCCTTCCCAGAAGAGTGGAAGCTGTTTGGAAGAACCAACACAATATTAATGCTAATGGTTATGAAATGTCAACAGGCACATCTGGATGAGGTATTAAGGTGTCCTCAATCTTTTCGCCATGTAGTGCATATTTGTAAATATAGCAGGTGGTATAACTTGCTTACCATTTGACTTGAGTGGGATTACATCATAATACAGAGGTCATCGATCTATTTTTAAATCATGAAGAAAGAAGAAGAAATACAACAGCAGTTCTCCAACAATTCACCCACACTTACAAGACCACAGCTACTTGCACAACCTCATGGGTTTATTTTTGTTAATGGTTTAGTAGTATCCTGTTTTACATAGAAGTGTGCATTTCCATGCTGGTTTATGCTGGTGGACCGAAAAAGTCAGCATGGCCATGCTGTTCACCAAATAAGAATGCTGGCCAACCAGTCTTTCTGATGAAGCTTGCTGATTATGATAGATAAGAAGCCTGCTGGGGACACCAGCACAGCAGGATCTAATACTGGGGACCAATATTCAATATACAAAATCTATTTGTCTTTTTAAAAGTTCAGCACTCAATGGTTTTGTATCATGATGAAGATCATGTCAGTATGAATAAATGGCATTGTTACAGTGAGTGTGAGGTCGGCTCACGAGATGTATAACAGTTCTCTGGTAAAGGTCAATTGTCTCGTTGGGGGAAGGGGGAGGGATTTACACTCTTGCAAAAGAAGAAAACAGCCTCCGATCTGAAAACCGCAAAGAGAGGGTGTGTGAAGGTTTTAGGTAGGTGTTAAGAATATGCAATGCTTAAATTAAAACTGAAATAGGCTAAAGACTAAAATATTACATAAAGTGCAAGTGTTGAAGAGTAAAAAAAACCATGGGAGAGATATTATCTGAATCAGAGCATCAATTTATGAGCTCTTATTATGTTAACAGTGAATGATAAAAATTTAAATGATGTTGTCATTTACTCATCCTAATGTTGTTCCAAACCTGTATGACTTTCCGTCTTCTGTGGAACACGAGAGAAACGTTTTTGGGCAAACAGAACTCTGGAGAAAATGTAAACAGATCAAGAAAATGTTTTAACTCTAACAACAACATACAAAACAAAACAAAAATCATTTGATTAAAAAAAATTAAATAAAAAAAAATAAATAAAAAAATAAAACAAAATAAAACAAAACACAAAAACCACAACAACAAAAAAAAATAAAAATAAATAAAACACAAAACAAAACACAAAAACCACAAAACAAAAATAAGATAAAAACAAAAACAAACGTGTTAAAAAAAATCATTTAAATTGAAATCTCTGGGGTAAATGCACATTGATTTCTCTTGTAAAACTGCTTAAGCTTTTTTGTTCAACAGCATGACTTGTACCACCAGGAATATTTTTTTAATCAAATAAAACAGATTCAATGTGATTTTGTGAAACAAAAATGTCCCAATAAAAGCATTTGAGAGACATAATTTCAGGGTGGCAGATGTCATATAATATTATGTTATTAATTCTTCCCATGCATCAGCTCAAGATCTGTGTAATCTGATGAGATATATTTTTAATAAAAAATCTCCTGTTCCATAAACTCTGTGCTATATGAGTTCATGAATACAATGATAATAATTCATATTTTTAGGGTTCACACTGAGATATCAGTAGGTTCTGATTATAGTAATTGTTTCAGTTATAAAGACTTAATAAATCCTGGAATATCTCAAACTGCTGACAGAAACATCTTAAGACTCCTGTCAATTCCTTTTTATAACATTTTGATTTCTTTGAACTCTCTAAACTGTGTTGCAGAATCCAGACTTGAATTACAAGATTAAAAAATAAATAAAAAATGAAAATACACAGAATTATATTCTTTATTTATAAAATTACACAACCCAAAGTTTTAAAAGGTTGATCTGCCGTTTGTTGAAGCTATCTTAAGAGTTACGCAAGTACCTTTGTTTGCAGGAAGACAATAAATACAGGAAAATATGATGCAATGGAGCAATGTTCTCATGCAATCGACATAACCACCACAATTGACTAAAATACTATATCTAGTTTTGACATTCTTTGCTAAATCAGTGCAAACTACCCGAATATAAGACGTAAAAGCATTGTGAAACGTGTCAGATATGGTTGATCATGCGAACAACATGACATTTCTGTCAATTTGTGCACTTGTTGTGTGCCACAAACATGTGAATCAGCCCTTAATTTGGAGTACAAAACCACAAGAGAACAAACAACCTGTGGTTCGTGAAAGAAAAAAACAGTCTGTGGTGACCGTGAATTTTTTTTCCTGAAATCTAACCTAATATGAGTTGTGGTGTTTACGAAAAGGGTGAAAACAAATCTGCAGTGTGAATGGCGAAAAGCTGACAAACAAAAAACATACAGAACTTAAATACACAAACAGAATATAAATTGTCAGTACATATAGATTTCATAAACCAATTCTCCATATACCATTACAGTGATTACTGTGAAGATTTTATTTCTTACAGTACCGTACAAACTCATTCATCACGTGAACTATTGTGTTTTTGTGTGGAGCTTGTGTTTAAAAACACTTTCAAATGATGCAATTCGAATTATGTGTCTCTGATTTTCAGGAAACTCAAGATGAAAAGAATAAGCCATTACAACCGGAGAGGGAAAAAAACAGGTTTCAGTGGTTTTTAAGATCAAACCACGTGAAAGCTGTCAGTTTTACGTTATGTTGATACCACATCTTACGGCAAACAGACATCAGTCGCAGAAAATTTCCCCACAGCACTTGACAAAATGTCTGAACACGATCTTTATCTGCATTCCTCCATGGGTCTTAAAGACCTTTTACAAAGAACTGGCACCTGTATTATGTGATAGCTACATTTTCCCAAAACAATGGAAGGAGGCTATGGTCAAAGCTGTTCCTAAAAAAGCAAAGCCCAGTTTTCCAGAAGATTACCACCAGATCTCATTAATCATGTGTTGGGAAAGTGTAGGAATCCTCTGAGATGCCATTCTGGAGGATACAGTCACAAAGATTGCACCATCGCAACATGGCTTTATGGCAAACAGATCAGCTGTCATTGCTCTGATTCAGATTTGACAATGCTGGCATGAAGCACTTAATAGCAACCCCCAAATGGACATTCATGCCGTTTATGTCAACTGCTTCATGCTCTGGCTGACATGGATGTCAGACACCCCCTTTGGCGCATCGTAAGGCGTTATCTAAGCAATAGAGAGAAAAGGGTAAAGTCGGGTCCTTGTGTGTCTAACTCATATCCAATTCCAGCTGGTGTTCAAAAATGCATAGCATGCATAAAGCCAAGTAAACATGACAAAATCCATTCCAACCAATCTAATGATTAAAATAAGTAAAATGCCAGTGTAAACAATGACAATATCATTATTCTTTATAGTATTCTTTAAAATATGTCTGGAATGAGGGCATTGCAGTAAATCTGCCTTAAGCACAAAAGTGCATCTAGAATGGTCCTGCAAAAGGACCCAAAGTTCTGGCATTTAACCCCTTCTGATTACCACTTTTAGTACAGATTTGACGCTGTTTTTTAAAGGTACAGTTCACCAAAAAGAAAATTCTCTCATCGTTTAATCACCCTCATGCCATCCCAGTTGTGTATGACTTTTTTTCTTCTGCACAACACAATGATTTTTAGAAAAATATGTCAACTCTGTAGGTCCATACAATGTGAGTGAATGGTGACCAAGATTTTTAAGTTCCAAAAAGTACAAAGAGGTAGCATAAAAGTAATCCATGTGACTCCAGTGGTTTAATCCATGTCTTCTAAAGTGATATGATATGTGTTGGTGAGAAACAGTAGGATGGACAGTAGGATGCACTTCTGGAAACCAGCTATCAGGCTCTTATTGTGGAGTTCATGATCTCACACTATGACACAGTATTTGGTCCCACAACAAGATCAAGCACACCGCCTCCAACCCCACTCAGAGCTTCATGCCCCCTTTCTCCTGCCAACAGTTCCCCTCAGGACTCTGAAGCATCATCCAGAGAACGTCCACGCTCTCTAGCGTTAGGCAATAACAACTCAAGGAGATTTCGCTTTACGCAAACTGTGGCTACATGCTAAGTCTGCATAAAGCCCTGTTCACACTGAAAATTACTCAATTGGAGATTGCGGTGCTGTTGGTCGCAATTGGCTGTTCCTGCGTAATGCTGTTGGTGGGCTACGCAACTGCTCAAAGTATTACAAAATCTGATCCCATATGGACGTATTACCAGTAAAAATATGGTGTCATTCTATTTTGACTATTTCTTCCTAATAAAAACAAACATTCTGCTGGGGAAACGCTGCATTGCGTAATGCATGATATCATGAACATGATGAACGATTACCTAAGTATGAATCAAACACATTCAGTTTTCCATACATAATTTTTTTAATTATATTCCAGCATGTGGGCAGAAACGAATCATATAGAACAATTAAATGACTCTCAGTAACAACGAGTCCTCCGTCTTGCCTAACTTGACTACAGTATCTCACAGGAGATCACATGAGCTTCAGTGTCTTTACACCCATTGGTAGTCACTGCTCACTTGCATAAACGTTCTAAACTTTCTAGAATAGATGAACATGCTCACATTAGTGTTAGAGATTTTGATTCATTTCACTGACTTGTGTCTTTTGAATCCGTTCACCAAAGAGATTCTTCCACTGATTCGTTCAGCCAGTATTTCTGCAGATTAAATATATATAGCCAGTAAGTGGGAACAAATGTGCATCTATAAAAACAATATTTAAGTCCTTTTTCTATAAATCTCCTCCCTGCCCAGTAGGTGGCGATGTGCAATAAGAATGTGAATCAACAAAAACAAAAGAAGAACAATCTGAAAGTGAAAATGGAGATTTATAGTTAAAAAAAAGGACTTACATATAGATCTTTTTATCAAACACACCTATCATATGGCTTCAGAAGACATGGATGTAACCACTGGAGTCGTATGGATTACTTTTATACTGCCTTTTTATGCTTTTTGGAGCATCAGAGTTCTGGCCACCATTCACTTGCATTGTATGGACCAACAGAGCTGAAATATTCTTCTAAAAATCTTTGTCAGTGTTCTGCAGAAGATTGCATGAGGGTAAAAAAATGATTTGAGATTTTTTGGGAGGGTGAACTATCCCTTTAAACAGAATTTTTATTTGTCAATTAGCATACTGGTGATGATTCATAGGAACTTGCATTTTTCAAATTGAATGCAGTTTTCCCCCATTAAAATGATATGAGCATTAAAAACTGGTATGTTGGTGTAGTGGAGCATGCAACTTAACGACAACATGCACTCAAGCTGGCATGGACTCCACAAGTTTGTGCAAAACCTGAAAAATCTCATTCCAGCGTGCTTTGCTCTTGTTTGCTTCAGTGGATCAAGGAAATCTGATCTACATGTCATATGTAAAAAGAAGTTAGCATAATCAATGCCACACATGTGCTTATTTGATTAGTGACATAGAAATAGAGCAGAATCTTCAATGTTTATTATCCATTTTATATCATAGCGTTACTGACTCAAGACTTTTGAATTCCACTTTCTAATGCTATACTTCTCATCTTTAGACTACTACAACTGGAAAAGCAGTCTCTGTCCAATGCTCTGAAAGTTCACTGAACTTTTAGTCAATAGTAGCAACAGTAGTTGTTTTTCCAAAATGCACATTAAAAAACGTATACGTTTGTTTGAAGTGGATACATTGTTTTATTTGATAAGAAGAAATGTGCATAAACTACAATGGACACACATAGAATCTATATAGGAATATACAGTAGATAAACATCAAATAAGTCATGTGACTTTGCCTCAACAGGCACTGTTAATGCACAATTTGCAAAGGGAATATCATCAATATCATGGCATCGGAAATGTTGCTCTGGTTATTCTGAAATGCAGGACACAAAGCTTGTCATCAAAATGATTGGGTACTATTACCTCCAGAACTGTCTGAAATGCTTTTTGTGCGCCAGATACAAGGAGACTACCACTGAATGCTAGCAAACATCAGATTGTTTTGTCTGTGCACTCTAAACCACAAGTAATTCATTACATTTGATTAATAAAAGAGCCACCATGGCTTTAACTTCCATTTTAATTTCTATTTTGTATTTGTGAATATTGAGGCTGACAAGTGCATATTTAAATGTAAGTCTTTAAGTCAAAACTGTGTGTGTGTGTATGAGCTTGGATGGGTGTCATGAGAGTGAAAAAAGGTTCGCTTTTCTGAATGTGTGATGAAGCTTTTATTTGCTGCGGTTTTCAAAAGTGACAAATGTCAGGCTTATTTGGACACACCCTTGACCTCCATTTCCTTAGCAGCTTGCTGGTTGCCAGGGCATTGCTATAAGGTTGCTCAGAGTGGTTGCTTACTGGCGCAAGTTAAAAGAGCCCACCATTGGGTCTAAAGTGCTATGTTAACACCGCAGCTGAATGTGGCTCAAATAAGATTTTTTTTAAAGTTTGCTCACACGCTGGCGTGCTGGTGTCCCCAACAGGCTTCTTAACTAGTTTAACCAGCTTCACCTAAAAGATCATGCTAATCAACTAACCAACTTATCAGCTGGGCTTTGCTGGTGAAATGCATGGCTATGCTGGTCCACAAGCTAGACCAGCACAAAGCAAGCTTAGACCAGCATGGAAAGCATTCTGTAATTAAATTATAACCGAAACCACAATTAGCCGTATTTACAATAATATAATACACTTATAATGACAATGCTATTTATTTGAAAGATTAATTGAAAAATTATTTACATCAGTGCTGGGTAGTTTACTTCTGAATTGTAATCTGTTACTGATTACAAATTACACAACTAAAATTTCAGTCAGTAATGTAATCTTTTGGATTTCACTTTAAAGGGATAGTTCACCCAAAAAAATGAAAATTCTCTCATTATTTACTCACCTTCATTCCATCCCAGCTGTGTATGATTTTTTGTCATCTGCACAACACAAAGATTTTTAGAAAAATATCTCAGCTCTGTAGATCCATACAATGCAATCCATAGGACTCCAGTAGTTAAATCCACGTCTTTGGAAGTGATATAATAGGTGTAGCTGGGAAACAGAACAACATGTAAGTCATTTTTTACTCTAAATCTCCCTTTAACTTTCACTTTCAGATGTGAAAATGGAACTAAACAGGCACCACCAGGGCTGGTAATCTGGCATACCGAGCATTTTCCGGGTGGGCCGACGCACTTTTGGTCCAATCAGGGGTGGGAATGACCATCGGGAGAACCGAGCGGTCCGGTGGTTCGGCGTCGATAAGCAACAATGAGCCGCTGCGTTATACAGAATGGACCACAAAATGGCACCGCGATATGCAGAAAAGGACAGCGATTTAAAAAATTGTCAGATTCAGTTCACTTGTGGCTATTCGTACTGTCACATATGAGGTGAAAAACTTTAGCTTTCAGCTGCAGTGTGAATGTGAACCTCTAATATACAGATCCCTAGATATTGCTTAGGTCCCTTTCTCAATGTTAGTCTATTGGATTTTTTCCTCCCGTTTTATCTTCTGCCAGGTGAAAATCACAACTCTGATTCTCACCTCAAAATGATGGCATTTGAGGTATCGTCATGTAACAGTTAAAGGATGGGCAAGGAGGAGGCGGGAACCTGCTGAACAGTAAACATAAAGTTTACTGTATAAGAAACCCAACATAAAACAAATATAAACAAAGACAGACACACATAATAATAATGCTTTACATTTATATAGCGCTTTTCTAGGCACTCAAAGCGCTTAACATAGTATAGGGGGAATTTCGTCACCTGGATGATGCAATGCAATGCAACATGCAATGTGGCCACGCCCTCTTTCTCGTCACACATTCATGATATTGAGAAAAGAGGGGAACTACGCTCTATGCAGTGGTTATAAATATAGTTCTGATTCTAATCGGAATTCATGTAAAAAGCTTCACTTTTAGAATCTCTTTTGAATCACTGTGGCAAATCTGCAACCACCATTTTTCAGATCCTACCTGCTGGAGCGTCAATACTGTTTAAGAGACATAAAGAAAAACATACTGAGCGATGAATCAGGAGAAAATCTTAATAAAATAAAATAACCTACCCAAGTGATCAGTTTTATGGCCGTGCCAGTGCTCTGGATCGTGAGGGCTGATTGGGGATGCTGAACATATGAATCCTTGACTTGAGACGACCACACCACTGGGGGGCCCTGTGAAAATCATACAGTTCACGATGTCAGAATTTTAGTGGTTAGGGGCCAATTTTAGCAGTTCTGCTCACAACAGATATATTTGGGATTTGATTTCGGTTGTGGTGAGCATATTTGCACTAAAAAGATGTGGTTTGGGGTCCTGGGTAGCTCAGCGAGTATTGACGCTGACTACCACGCAGACGGTGACTGGAGTCACGAGTTCGAATCCAGGGGGTCCTGAGTGACTCCAGCCAGGTATCCTAAGCAACCAAATTGGCCTGGTTGCTAGGGAGGGTAGAGTCACATTGGGTAAACTCGTCGTCGTCGCAATTAATGGTTCTCGCTCTCAATGGGGGGAGTGGTAAGTTGTGCGTGGATTGCGGAGAGTAGCATGAGCCTCCACATGCTGTGAGTCTCCACGGTGTCATGCACAACGAGCCACGTGATAAGAAGCACGGATTGGCGGTCTCAGAAGCGGAGGCAACTGAGGCTTGTCCTCCGCCACTCAGATTGAGGTGAGTAACTGCGCCACCGTGATGACCTACTAAGTAGTGGGAATTGGGCATTCCATATTGGGAGAAAAAGGGGATAATATATATATATATATATATATTTTTAAATAAATAAATACAAAATATGCGGTTTGTGCGCATGTGTGACACACCAGGGAAGATGTTTCCATGCAGATAGTGGCCCATCATGTGATAGGATCTGTGCTCATCTGTGTAATCTGAGCCTGTGTCAGAGTAATGCTGAGCACAAAGCAGAGAAACCTGTGGGCACAACACTCTGCTCACCTAAAAAACAAAACAAGGATGTTATATTTTCAAAAACAATTCTAAAGCATCACTGTAAACGCAATTCACAGTTCATATGTGATCCATTTAGCCTAGTTAGTGTAGAACTCACCTGGTTCCTGTTGTTTATGTCCTTTGACTGGTCGTTAGTGCTCATCCTGGAATGTTCCTTTGGTCCAACAAAAGGTGTTAATCACACAGGAGAAATCTTGTATATTTATATAAGCATGATAACTAACGAACACTACCCCTAATTCTGAAATATGCTGCACTCACCTCTGAAACAAGCTTTATGCAGGCAAAAAGAAAAGAAAAAAGAAGTGGTTTTATATTTATAAAGAGTCACACACACACGCACGCGCGAGCCTCAGACACTTGGCAGCGGTTATGGACTGTGACGTCAGAACGAACATTTCATAAACAAACGCGCGAACAACGGTTTTAAAGTAATTACTACATAACTCGAGACAGCAAGATAGCACGATACTGGGGAAAAAGGAAACAGAGTTTTTGGACAGCATGCAATATTAAATAATAATACTAAAAATAAACCCGTTTGAATTAAATTTATTGTTCACCCAAAAATGAAAACTCTCTCATCATTTACTCACACTCATGCCGTCCCAGATGTGTGTGACTTTCTTTCTTCTGCAGAACACAAATGAAGACTTTTAGAAGAATATCTCAGCTCTGTTGGTCCATACAATATAAGTGAATGGTGGCCAGAACTTTGAAGATTCAAAAAGCACACGAAAGGCAGCGTAAAAGTAATACATACATTTTATGCATTTGGCAGACACTTTTATACAAAGCAAATTACAGTGCACTTAATACAGGGACAATCCTCCTGGAGCAACCTGGAGTTAAGTGCCTTGCTCAAGGATACAATGGTGGTGGCCATGGGGATCGAACCAGCAACCTTCTGATTAACAGTTATATGCTCCAGATGTTATACGACTCCAGATGTTAAATCCATCTCTTCTGAAGTGATATGATAGGTGTGTGTGTGAGATGCAGATCAATATATAAAGGTGCTGTAAGCGTTTTAGCATTCTGAAGCTTTTACGTGACTGAGCCGTTGAATTAGCCACGGCCCTCATTCCAAACCCCACCCTCCAAAGATAATTTTGGGACCAAAACCGAGCAGAAGAGCAGCATTGTTTGTTCCTATGGATGTCAAATTCAACAGTGGTACAATAACGCCCTCAACTGACAAACATTTTAAATCATTGCCTCAATGATCTGCTTCAAATACAACACTATGAGGACGAGCAAAATGAATGACAGGTGGGGGTGGGTGGGGGTGAACTATTCCTTTAACCACTTTTTAGTTTTATTCAAATAATTCATACACTCATCACATATATCAGGGCCACACATTTTAATTAAAAGTTATGAAATAGTAAAACAGTAAAAAAGTAAATAAAAGTACATTCATATTGTTTATATAGCCTATAGGCAATATACAAAAACCCTTTATCTATTTCATCCTTGCTCGAGGGAAAATTACTCCATTGTGAATGATCTTAAACCAGTTTACATCAATAAAAAAAAGAAATAACCTTTCCCATCACTTTTGTAACAACACTGGTAACAAAACAGCCAACATCAACTTCAGTCTTGATTCCTTTTCATCTTAGAGCTTCTCGTTCAATTCAGTGCTGAAGACACGTCAAATCTTTATTTACACTCAACTGCAGTTTTGAGTTTTTCATTGAGTGGTGAACAATCGGCTAGGCACAGACTGCTTGATTGTGCACCTGCCGCTCTATGTCGGAGCAAATCTCTTAGCTTGTGCCCTCACGCGCTTCTCATAGTCCATCCTATTTTGACTGCAGGAGAAAGGAAGATGAGCATGATTCAAGATAGTAAAATACTTTATAAAATTTTGGGGGTTTGGTATCTGTCTATGTAGTAAAATACCAGAGCTGTGCATGCAGTGTTTGTCTATGTGTCTGCACGTACCAATATATCGTATAGGCCTCTGCCTGTGCTGGATCCTGAATGTTGGGCTCATTCAGGAGCTCTTGGATGCCCAGTAAAATCTACAACCACAACAATAAAATATGGCACAGTTTCTCAGTGAATCTGCAAGCAACAACAAGCCTGGCTGTTTGCGTACGTTTTAAACACATCTCCAAATGATCCTAAAATGAATAGTGAAGTGTTTAATTTCTGTGCCATAATCCGCACCAAACAGAATTGTAAAAATAAATGACTTTTTCCGAATAAGTTACAAACACTCTGCCCATCTGCCGGACGGGACGTACAAGATTGCAATTCTGTTTGGTACTGCAGCTTGTGTACACAATCATTACACACTACACTTTTAAAAACAGATGTCTAGCTCTGCAAATTTGTATTTGTGTGTGTATTTTAGCTTACTTGTTTGATAGTGATAGCTGGCCTCCAATCCTTCTCTTCCTCCAGTATGGACAGACACACTGTACCTGAAGGATAAACATTTGGGTGGAAGATGGGAGGCTCAAACTTACCTGAGGAAAAATGATGAGGGATATAATCAAGGTTCCACAATTAAAAACTTTTATGATCTTCCAACTCAATCAGAACAGCAGTCTGTTAGCACACCTTTGACATCAACCCTCTATTCTCTTAAATTAATAAATGTGAATGTAAAACTTTATATAAAGGGTGAAGTGACATAAAATGAGTAATTAGTTAAATTGCAGTAATAAGGGATAAACTTATTACATAAACTTTCTGGCCACAGAAATACCTCCTCTCATTGAAAAAGAGTAAACTCACATTTTGGTGGGGAAGATGGGTAATCATCCTTAAAGAACATTCTGAGTTTGTAAAGACCTCCCTCCCAAAGAGTCTACAGAAAAACCGAAAGACATTTTATGTATGTATGCATGTATGTATGACTTGTATCGTTTTTTTGTCATGCTCTATCATATTATGTAAAATGTTCTATTGTTATATAACAATATACAAATGTATAACAAGTGCCACAAATATTTAGAAGTACAAAATAACATTTTATTCGCCATTTGATGGTCATGTTATCATATTTAAAAATAATAATAATAATCTTATATTTATCTTACATAACATGTCTTAAAGGGATAGTTCACCCAAATATGAACATTCTCTCATCATTTACCCTCATGCCATGAAGATTTTGAGAAGAATATTTCAGCTCTGTAGGTCCACACAATGCAAGTGAATGGTGACAAATCTTTGAAGCTTAAAAAAAACACATAAAGGCAGAATAAAAGTAATCCATACGACTCCAGTGTGATAGGTTTGGGTGAGAAACATATTTATGTCAGTTTTTACTACTATAAATCTCCACCTTTGACCAGCCCAGACCAGTAGGTGGCGAAATGCGAGAATAATAAGAATCGCCTAAAAGAAAAGAGATTTAGAGTAAAAAAAGGACTTAAATATTGATCTGTTTCTCACCCACACCTGTTATATCACTTCTGAAGACATGGATTAACCACTAGAGTCATATTGATTACTTTTATGTTGTCTTTATGTCCTTTTTGGAGCTTGAAAGTTCTAGTCACCATTCACTTGCATTGTATGAATCTACAGAGCTCAAATATTCTTCAAAAATCTATCTGTATTCTGCAGATGAAAGAAAGTAATTTACTGCAGATCTGAGATTGCTTGTGGGTGAGTAAATGATGAGAGAATTTTCATTTTTGGGTGAACTAAACCTTTAAGGCCTTTTTGTAGAGAATAATGTTATACACTAAAGCCTAGTTCTTCTTTTAGTTTTAATTATGCTTTGACAATCCTTTGCAGGCAAGAGAAATCTAGATGGGCATAAACAGTTGTTTTAAGGGACAGAACAAATAATAAATGCAGGAAAGGGTTACAGATCTGATCATAGACTTTGCATAGTAACATCAATTCATAGAATCTGATGGAAATGTCTGAATCCCTTTTGGCTCCATAAAGCTATTACTTGTTTTAGAATAAGCATCTTGTAACAACACACTGCGCGAATCCATAACGCGCATGTATATTGCACACGTACAGGTGTTTAGAGAGTGTAGGAGAAATATGTAACAAACTTTGAGAAATTAAGCTTTTGATCAGTAACTGTTTTCATCTTATCTGATAAAAGATTAATATGAAACATTTGTGAGTTCTTACACAGAACCACCTGCTAGACAACAACCAGTCTGGCTTCAAAAGCGGACACTCTACAGAGGCTGCCCCAGTTACTGAAGCTCTGAGACTGGCATCCAAATCATCAGTATGCATCCTGCTGGAACTATCTGGTGCTTTCGACACAGTAATCACTAGCTCCGCATCCCACTAGCTCTGCATCCCACTATCTAAACTCAAGGCTTCAGACTCATGTGCCCTCCAGAAGCCTGCGTTCTGCGGGTGAACGGTGCCATCTCATAGAGGCACAAAATCACTGTCCCAGACCTTGACCTTGACTGTTCCCCACTGGTGAAATGACCTGTCTAATTCCACCCGAGCAGCTGTGTCCTCTTTCAAAAAGCAGCTAAAGACATCTTTTTCATGAACACTTAACCCATTCATCTTCATGTTCTTTAAAAAAAAAAAAAAAAAAAAAAAGATAAAATCTTTACTTGCTATGTGTACTGCTCAAAACTATGTGAGACTTGTATTACAGCACTCATTATATTGTTGCCCCTTCTGTTGGATGAATCACTTCTATTGTTCTCATTTCTGCTAAATGAATAAATGTAAATATAAGTTCAAGAAACACCATTTGTGCGGAGGGATATTAGAAAATTATTTACCCCCTTTTTGCCTGGTATTGCACACTCCCAATTCATTAGATTCATGGTGCCATCTGGGTTCTTGGTTGGCACAGCCACAAAACCCTATAGAAAAACAAGCAAAGAGAACCAGTCATATTGCACTGCATTCACACTGAGAAGACAATAGAACTTAAGACAGACAAATAGAATTATGATACTATTTTATTCATACATTTTGCAAGTGTGTGTGTGTCTTACAAATGGATGATCTTTTCTCCAGTCTTTACGCTCCTGTGACAGCCTGCTCAACGCAATTCCAGACATACTTCAACAGCGCCGCCCTCTGCACAGATAGAAAATCAACAATCAAACGTGTCGTTGGTGCATCCATTAAGTCAACAATAAAGATAACAATGTGAATGTCCATGGTGTACACAGTCTACTCTAAACACTTTCAGCGAACTAATTGCAACAGGTTAAAGCATTAGTGTAGAGCATGTGACTTGCTTTGCTAAGCTTACACTTGTTAGCATTAGCATTGGATGACTAGCATTCAGTTACTAACTTACCTTAAAAAAAAGCCCAGAAAAATGCTCAACCTTAAAAAAAATCAAATGGTCACAAAAAATACCTTGCCACCCCGCCAATTATGACTACTGTCTTATATCCATAAGTTTGATTTTGATATTAAATTTTTTTTATTTTTTTTTTATTCTGCCATGGAAAGCCCGTGACTTTGCCAACCCGTTGGTAAAATGTTTGCAGATCTTACAACGAATTTAAAATCGCGTACATTTTTACGTAACTGGTAAAGAAAAATCGGTAAACAAAATGAAGTCATGAATGCAGTGAAACGGAGACCAGCGCTAGTTTGTTTTTGCTCACAGGACCCTCAGGCATTATCCGGGGCGACTATCAACGAGGAAAACACGTTTAAAGTAATGCCATTGCAGATGTGTATGACTTTCTTTCTTCTGCAGAACACAAATAACGATTTATAAAAGAATAGCTCAGCTCTGTAGGTCCATACAATGCAAGTGAATAGTAACCAGAACTTTGAAGCTCAATAAAGCATATAAAGGCAGCATAAAATGAATCCATAAGACCCCAGTGGTTTAATCCATGACTTCAGAAGCGATATGATAGGTGTTGTTCAGAAACATATAAATATTTACGTCCTTTTAAAACTATAAATGTCCACTTTCACTCCCACATTCTTCTTCTTTTAGCGATACACATTCGTCATGCATATTGCCACCTAGTGATGGGCACTTTCAGTACACTACTTCACGAAACTTCAAAACCTTTACGAATCATTTGTTTCACAAAACCTTGAGTTGTGTTCTTGAAAAAGAAATTTGTGAGGGACATAGATATGTTGTGATATTTAAAGAGATTTATTTATTTTGCATTTATTGCAATTAAATATGGCATTTCAACTATTGTACACGTAAACGTGCCTTCACTTCCTTTTTTATTAAGCAAACCCAATTTCATACTATTGCAAATGCAACAAATTGCAGTGGTGAACACACTCGCTAAATAATTAAAATAAGTATTCCAGGTTCAATACATGTTAAGCTCAAACGACAGCATTTGGGGCATCGTATTGATTACCAAAAAACATAATTTTAACTCGCAAAAAAAAAAAAAAAGCAAAAGCAAAAATCTGGGTTACATTGATATTTCACATGTTACATGTTTTTTCTTCCATAGAGTAGTTTTAATATATATATATATATATATATATATATATATATATATATATATATATATATATATATATCATAAGTGTTTTCAATTAGTCATCTATTCAACAAGTCTCATAAACTGTCCTTTTCCCTCCGAAATCACATGTCCCGGTGAATCCATGGTGAACCCCTCAGCCCACTCCCCATCATACAGACATACACCCGGATGACCACACAGATGAGCAGCGAGGGCGATGGGACAGTCACACCTGAGCCACAGGTACCGCAGAAGGGCTTCTGCAGGTCAACTCCAGTCTGATGGAAGAGCTTGGCGAGTTCCTCTACAGGAAGTCCTAGACCTTATGTTTAGAGATGTTTAGCCCATGAAGCTGGTAAAGGCATGTTAACAGGGATATGCCCTGGCTCTGTGTCTGAGATAATCAGAAAATTGGGAAATAAGACACATGCATGTCTTGCAATGGTACACCGTGTCTATGATTATTATTTCCTGCTATGCTGTAGTAGGGAAATTGACCAACAGTGTTGGGTAGGTTACTCAAAAATAGTAATCCATTCCAAATTTCAAATTACTTCTCTAAAATGGTAACGTATTGATCACTTTTTCATAAAGGTAATCACATTACTAATTACTTTTAAGTTACTTCCTAAAACTCAAAATAATGTCTACATTTCCTCACTGTTCGTTTTCCCTACAGCTGTCACAGAAACACAAACAGACATACGCATGAACACAATTCACGTTTTAAATGTATTTTACATAAATAATATTATTTTAGAAATATGTGTAATCCAAGTAATGTCCTTACAATTAATTAAATAATTGGAAGGTAGGAAGAGTAACGGTAGTAATCTGATTACAAGAATTTAAATGTAATGTGTTAAATTACTTTTTAATACTTAAAAAGTTTATATTACAGTAACTAATTAACTTGTAATCGGATTACGCACAACACTGTTGATCAACAACTTGGACACTAACTTTTGTTTTTCATTAACATTTCAGGCTGAACACTATACGAATGTCACAGGTTCTTTAAGTTTTTAACATTTTTAAAACAACTTTCAGCTTTTTTTGTAGTTCACTTGAAAAAAATAGTTCACCCAAAAATGCAAATGATCTCATCATTTACTCACCCTCATGCAGCCATCATTTCTTCTGCATACAAATGAAGATATTAAGAAGAATATTTCAGCTCTGTAGGTCCTTACAATGCAAGTGAATGGTGATCAAAACTTTGACGCACACTTAAAAGCACATAACGCCAGCATAAAAGTAATCCAAAAGACTCAAGTGGATAAATCCATGTATTTGTAAGCAATGCAATCAGTTTTGGGTGAGAACAGACCAAAATTGAGCATTTTCACTATAAATCTTGACATCAGCAGTCTCCTTGGTGATCATGATTTCAAGCTCGATTACACTTCCTATTTTACAAAGTGAGCTTAAAATCATGCTCCTGCATAGAGATTACAATAGTAAGATGTGCACTGAAAAAGAAGTGACATTTTGGTCTGTTCTCACCCAAAACCGATTGGATCGCTTCATCAGACATGGATTTAACCACAGCATTACTTTTATGCTGCCTACATGTGCTTTTAAGGGAGCTTCAAAGTTCTGGTCACCATTTACTTGCATAGAACGGAGCTACAGAGCTGAGATATTCTTTATAAAAATCTTAATTTATGTTCTGCAGAAGTAAGAATGTCAAACACATCTGGAATGGCAGGAGGGTAAATGGTAAAAGGGCGAGTAAATAATGGGATAATTCTCATTTTTGGGTGACTGTTCCTTTAAGTCTCTTGACGAAATCATCAATCACTGTATTACTAATCATTCTTGCAATACATATGTAAACCCAAGGCCTATGTACTTTCCCTTGGCTCATGTTCAAGCCACACGAAATCTCCCATTTGCTCTGGCGTCAACAGTTTGACATGTTTTGTTTTTTATGTAGTCCAGATTAGAAGGTGCTCGAAAGTTTTGACCCAGGACCCGCCAAAGGACGCCTTAATCTCAGCGCGCTCTGGTTTAGTACAGCGTTACAACCAGTTCTTGAACCATCCGTCCAGAACTGACACCGAATTATGTCTGAAGACCCTAAACATCCACCATGTGCAAAGGAGGAAGTGCCAAAGTCGCTGGCATCGTTAACGACCACATGCTTGTTGTTCGCCATGCCCAAATTACTCACGGACTCGGCAAACTCGCCCTCCGTGGGCAGCATGTGATCAGACTCGGCGCTTTTGTCACAGCATTCGTCGATGTCGATAAACCAGTGGAGTTTTTTGAAACTCTGTCATTGCGTTTCATTTTAGGTAAATGCCAAGACGCGTCTGATATTCGGAAATTTGGTCCCTCTCGGTTGTTTTGACAGCGTCTGCGAGCCATCGCGCTGCAACGAGAGCTCGAGACGAGGCATCCACGGTACTCATGCGCGCTCCTTTCCGGTACAACCCGTTTACAAAGAGATCAATAAATCAATCAACATACTGATGCGTTAGATCACACTAGTCAGGATTTGAAATGGCCATAATTAGGGGTATAGGTCAGTGGTAGATCATTTCACTGCAGATCCGGGTGCCCCCTTGCTTAAAAGAGTTTTTGACAGGAAAAACACAATATACTGGAAACATAAATATAATGTAAACATTAAATACTTTCTTAGTGGATCATCAACATGTTCCTTTATCCAGATTATATTATGCATGGCTCTATTGTTGTCTTTTGACAGAGCACATTGACCAATGGGTTTCTTGCTGGTAGTGAAATATTTGTACAATTATTTTTTTCTACAATATACTGTTAATGTGGCATGTCTAGGGTTGAATTTGTGATGATTGAATATTAATTAAATTACCTATTTAAAAATATCCTAAACATAATTTTAGGAAATGGCCCTTTAACCTGAATTTAGTGCCCCGTTTTAGTTCTGGTAAAATGGTGTGGTAAAAAACGGCCTGGATACTCTGTAAATCACAGCATTTTACTTGGAGACCATTCAATTATAATTCATTATGCATTACTATGATGTGCTAATTTGCGTCTTATTTTGGAACCTTATTGTATATTAGCCATTTGAATGTCAGGATACATTACAATGTTCTCATCCAGCCAATACTCTTCCCAATGTTCCTACATGTCAAATACAGTTGTGGGAAAAGTTAAGAATTATTTATTGTAATTGGCCATTGAATTTTACTGTATTATGACACTCGAACCTTAACAGGCCCGATGGCCCAATTTCACTGAATTCTCATTACATTGATGGCCCATTTAGTAAAGCACTGAATATGTACAGTATGTATGAAATATACATATTTTACACATTTTTACTGGGCTGAATGTGTTCTTTGGTCAATGACACCTCGAAGTTGAACAGGCATGACATCAGAGCTTTTCAACAGACCTCTGGTTTGTTTATTTAGCTGAGCATTATAGCACATCGTGGTCTCTAAAACAGGAGAGATGTCTGCTCTGTTGGATAAAAGCATTGTTTTTTTCTGTTTGTGGAATAATTGTTTAGCTTGCCCTGGTATGCCCTGAGAGTGAGTGTTCTGGTCATGAGAATAAAATTTCACAAATTTTCCCAGCCCTAACCCTATTTTGACCTCAGTAATTGTCACAGAAGGGTAAATATGGTAGGGAAGGAGGTATTGCCCCAAGTGAAGGAGTTCAAGTACCCCGGGGTCTTGTTCACGAGTGAGGGGACAATGGAGCGGGAGGTTGGCCGGAGAATCAGGGCAGCAGAGGCGGTATTGCACTCACTCTATCGCACCGTTGTCACGAAAAGAGAGCTGAGCCGGAAGGCAAAGCTCTTGATCTACCGGTCAATTTTTGTTCCTACCCTCACCTATGGTCATGAAGTCTGGGTCATGACCGAATGAACTAGGTCGCGAGTACAAGCGGCCGAAATGGGCCCTTAGAGATAGGGTGAGGAGCTCAGTCATCCGCGAGGAGCTCGGAGTAGAGCCGCTGCTCCTTTGCGTGGAAAGGAGTCAGTTGAGGTGGTTTGGGCATCTAGTAAGGATGCCCCCTGGACACCTGCCTAGGGAGGTGTTTCAGGCACGTCCAGCTGGGAGGAGGCCTCGGGGAAGACCCAGGACTAGGTGGAGAGATTACATCTCCACATTGGCCTGGGAACGCCTTGGGGTCCCCCAGTCAGAGTTGGTTAATGTGGCTCAGGATAGGGAAGTTTGGGGCCCCCTGCTGGAGCTGCTGCCCCCGCAACCCGACTTCGGATAATTGGTTGAAGATGGATGGATGGATGGATGGATGGGTAAATATGGTGCCCATCTTTAAAATATTGAGTAACAAATGATTTTCATGATGTTATGAATTATTCATGGATGCCACAGTGCAAATGTTAATGATATACCAATTAAAGACAGTAAAGGTCAGTTCATCTGCATTTTATTATCATATTTTGAAAAACATTTGTGAATTAGAGGGTATTGTTGTGCTCAAACTCATATTTTGTCACTTGAAAAACATCTGTTAAAATAATAATTATGTAATGTAAATGCTAGCAAGACCATTTGAATTAATTTAAAGTTAAAAGAAAAAGAGTCAAAATAGACAAAATATAGTAAAAGAGAGAGACAAAAGTAAAGACAAATTTTTTTTTTAGAAGTACCGTATTTAAACTCAGTTGTGCTCCCAAAAGGTATCTGTTCTTAAAAATATTTTCTCTTCATCCAACACAAAGAATAAAGTCAGTGAATACAATAACTGTAGTAAACACTAAACAGTCCATCAATCAAATCCATATCAAGGCCAACTCAAATCTAAGCATAAAGCGTTTTTTTTTGTCAGATAATTAAAAAATAATAATTTAACAATCTGAACTTTAGTGTAGTTACATTTTGTAGTATTAGCCACAAGAAATATATCATAGCTGATATATTCTTTTTTTTCTCTCCCCTATTTGGATTTCCCAATGCAGTCTAAGTCCTCGTGGTGGCGAAGTAACTCGCATCACCATCACCAGAGCATGTCACTGCAAGTTTCTCATCAGCATATATTCCAGCGCCCACGATAGCCATGCCACCGACTCTGCCTTTCAACTGGCCAACTAAACCTCCAGTGGATGTGGCTGCTGCTAACGTGCCACATTTATCCAATGCAACTGCACCAACAGATTGAGGATGATTATTTTTGCCAGTACCTGACTTCATAATCAACTCCTTGTACCTCACATCAGTGTCAAAGTACTCTGACTGTAGTGTTGTTTTTTTGTCCCCAAGTCTGTCCAGAAACACCTCTACACCTTCTCCAGTCAGTAATGAGTGCACACTCTTTTCCATAATGCAACAAACTGCTTTTTTGGGGAGGTTTTTCACATTACGCATGCAAGCCACTGATCCAGAGTTCTTCCCATGTCCATCCATTATAGTGGCTTCCATCTCATGCTCTTTATCACTGTTATATACTGATCCCTTGCCAGAATTGAACAAGAAGCAGTCCTCCATTGCTACCACAGTTCTTTGTACTGCATCCAGGCTACTACCTCCGTGATTAAGCACTTGTGCTCCAATAGTCAGGGACGTTTGAAGGGCATATTCGATGAACCCAGTAACCTTCTGATACAAATTTATTTCCTCCCCTGCTCCAACATGAATCACCAGTGAAATATGGCTTATTTTTTTGAGCATTGTCAGAAGCGAAAGAGGCTTGGGCCATTGTTTTATTTTGTTTTTGTGTTTGTTTATGCACAGCAATTCTGGCTACATCTTCCTCTGGAGGTCCATTTACTAGTCTTTCTTCATTGTCTTGCAGTAGATGGCTCCATCTGCCCTGCAATGACGTACCGTATTACCAGGAGCATTATTAATTTTAGATTGAGCTTGTGTCTTTGTTTGAGGTTTTCCAAGACATTTGCAAAAGTACCCTTTTCCATTCAGCACTAGACGTTCTTTGTCCTTCCTGCCGAGGTATGTGACAGCCAGCTGGTCTGTAGCGCACGTGTTATCACAGCACACTCAAAACCCTCCATCAGATCTGATCCAGTTAAGTAGATAGACGGGCATCTGAAAGGATCCAGAAATTTTTTGAGTGGGTAATACATCTGTGCAGTGCTGATGAGGTCCTACCCCAAGGCCAATTTGTGTGGCCTTGATGAGAATTTTGTGCTCCAAAAAAGCTAGATGAATGAGCCCAAAAAGTTAATTTGTGTACTGGAGAACATTGTCTGTGCCAGTGCAGGGTGCCAAAGCTGTAACGAGCTGGCAAGATTTTACAGTGGTTGAGTATGTGGGATCACAGTGGCCATGTTTGAAGTGACACATGTGAGTTGGTGTCATCATGATAAGGCTAGCAGCTACATTCCCATGTGTTTGCCTCAGGGACAGCTGCAAAGTGAAATTAATACATGCATCATAAAAACATCTGTGACCCCTTAAAGTGGTGAACACATCTGGATAAGATGAAACTTCAAAAGTCAGGACAGACTGCGTTACTTGTAATAAGCTAGAACGAGACTTATCTGGTATGGTTATGCCTTCTAACTGAATTTTCAGAGGTTTAGGATGAAGGGAACCAACATCTGAAGGGCGAGCTAACCTATTGTTCTGGGTGTTTATTGTTTCTATGTTTTGGGATTCTGAGAGCTGCCATAGACGTTCAACCACAAGTCCAGCTACCATTCCATCTAGGGCACTATACTCAAACAACATCCCTACTTGGCCATCATTGAATACCACCAAGGTCACCACCTGAAGATGAAGAAGTTCAATAGTTTTATCATCCTGCCATTCACATTTTAATCTATTCAAAATCTATCTTGATTGGGTTTTATTGTATTTAAAAAAAACATGAAAGTGTTTTTTGACAAATTAACAAATTAGGATGGAAATCTATTGGTAACAAATATGAAAGTGCTTTTTCTCTCATCTCTTTTTGTGTTCCACAGAAGAAAGTCTTTTGATTAACTAGCTCGATATAATTACAATGTACTAATTTAAAGTGCTGATCATAAAAATCCACCTTTATTTCATACCTTGTCATTGTATCTCAAACATTTGCCATCTCCTTGGTGGACAGCATTGTGTCCATCTGCAAGATTAGCTGGTGCTGGGCAGTCTTCCAGGGACAGAACGGCACTCTCTATAATTTCCAGTGATGTTGCTGCTTCTAAGATATCTATTCTCACAGCATGCCAGGCTTGACAATGATGAGACGACAGACCACAAATAGTGGTTGGGTCTTGAGAAGGGGCTGCTGCTGGGTGACTCACTGCATGGACCAATTGGGCATAGATGTCATGGAGAGGTAAAGGAGAAAGAGATTCCCCTGAACATAAAATTTGGATTGGAAATATACCCCCTCGGCAGGTCAGTATTGCATGATGGCTGTCTGGGTATATCTGGAACATGAAAGCCAAATAAACATGTCATTAAGATGAGGAAATACATCTGGAATGTACTTTATCCCATAGGGAAACATGTTTACATTTACATTACATTTGCATTTGGCAGATGGCTTCATCCAAAGCGACTCCAGATGCATTCGAAGCATGCATTAGCTAGTAGAGCTGTTATAGATTTGTAATAAGATGTTCAGACATCATTACATCAATGCGTAGGCCAACCAGGAGGGCTAATTCGCCATGGTAATTTCCTTGGGTTTTTAGAATAGTGTTTTTTGGGTGGAAATTCTGAATGGATTTGAAGGAGTAAAATAAGGTTTGTTTTTAACATTAATTTTGAAGCTGTTGTTTTAAAAAAAAAAAAAAAAAATTGCAAACAATGTGCTTCAAAAGAATACTGTGGAGATGGGGGCGTGGCCGAACGACGTCTGAGGAGAGTGAGGCCAGGAGAGGAAGAGCGGCAAGGATTGACACCTGTGGGAAATTATCTCTTTTTCTCGTTTTGTGTTGCAGTGAGAGCTGGAGAGAGATATAAGAGCAATCCTGACTGCCGTAGGAGGTAGAGAGTGGTGCTTGAAGCTTTGTGTGTTTTGTGCTGATAAGAAAACTGTGTGTGTGAAAGAAAGGAATAAAAACTTCTGTGGATTGTTTATCCAGCTCCCGCTTCCTCCTTCCTACCTGGAAAAGTGACTTGTCAAAGATACATTGACTACACCGATTCTCAGGTTCATCATGCACGTCAACTCACAAAAAACAAAAACAAAGCGGTATTGAAATTACATTTTTAGGTATGACTGTGTGTAATTTATGTTGTAGAAGCAATGTTACCAGAGACCTTATTTTAAATAGCCATTGAAAATTCCAGAGAGAACCCAGGGCTTGAAATGTAGAATTATATCCCAGGTTTAAGAATTACTGAACAGTAATAGAGCAGAGGAGACACTTTTGTTGCCAGCGGTTTAGACATTAATGGCTGTGTGTTGAGTTATTTTGAGGGGACAGCAAATTTACACTGTTATACAAGCTGTACACTCACTACTTTACATTGTAGCAAAGTGTCATTTCTTCAGTGTTGTCACATGAAAAGATATAATCAAATATTTACAAAAATGTGAGGGGTGTACTCACTTTTGTGAGATACTGTATAAACCAAGTTTATAAAGTTATAAATATGGATATTTTTCTTATAAAAACGCATATTAACCCCCTGGAGCCATATGGATTACTTTTTTGATGGATGGATTCTCTTTTTTGGGCTTCAAAATATAAGATACCATTCACTCCCATTATAAAGCTTGGTAGAGCTAGGATATTTTTTTATATAACTCCGATTGTGTTTGGCTGAAAGAAGAAACTCATATACACCTAGGATGGATTGAGGTTGAGTAAATTATGGGATAATTTTCATCTTTGGGTGAACTAACCCTTTAAGAAGCCATAACATGCTCTTGCATATTTCTTCCCAACTTTATTATAATTACTGTTTTGCTAGTTTTGGTTTATACACGTTAGGATGTATTATGTGTTAATTTGTACTTTGTTGTGTAAAAAGTAATTCAAAGTTCTCTAATACGTTTTGGGTGGTACTGGAGGGTCTCGCCTAGGGTGCCAAATGGGGTAGGACGGGCACTGAACAAATTAATATTTAAGTATACAGTTAGATACAATTCCCCATGCTGAATGCACTAGTCCGATAAGTGGCGGTATACACCAACGGAAGTCCACCCGCCATAAAATACGGAAGAAGAAAAAGAAGCAGAAGAAGAAGATTCGCCAGTCAGTCATTTAGTTCCGGGGCAGTGCTGTTGGGCGATCTGTGCTGAAGGCTAATCAAACCTTCATCCTTGAACAGCTACACACTTTCCCCTCTGACACATTCAAACGTGAGTTATGGTGTTTATTATGCTCTGGCATGAGTTTATAAAGTCTTTGGGACTTCAGAGTTTCCGATGATTCAAATATATCCACATTAATAGAAGGTCACTGGACATGTGGCTAGCTAACCGGTAGCATATCAATAACTGCAGCTCTTTTTCATGATGGTCTCTGTTTTATACGGATTCACTTGAACTGTTCGCTGTTGAGCTTATTATTAGAGTCCAAAGTGTTGTTTATTTAGACTGACATAAATAAAGGGTAGCTGTGGAATGAGCTTTATTTCAGAGAAAATCAGTGGCTGTGGGTGTGTAGACACTAGCAGCCCGGTCTCCTTTAATAGACCTTTAAACGTTTGTGTCATTTTAACACTGCAAAGGTGGCACAGAAGCTGCATCTGAAGTGGCATTTAGGTGTATTTACACAGATTGTTTAATGCTGCTCAGAGGTGGCTTAAACGCATTTACACAGTGATTACAATCATGTATAATTAATGTTGAGATTAATGTTTTAGATGTAAATGTATCAATGCACAAGTATAAAAACGAATGAAAATCTGAAATTATTCTTTTAAATATGAAATTAAATGATTAAATGTATTCTCTGTCATGACAACAAGAACGTCTGATGCTGCATTTCATTTACACAGAACCAAAACATGCAAGTGGCTGAGCTGGGTCAGAGCTGGCTTAATTTAATCTGGCTTTTATGCTGCATTGCGTCTTCACACAGAAATTTAAGCAGACAAAGAACAGCCTTAACTGGGCTGTATAAAGATGCCTTAAGTGCATCAATTGAATTCATTTTTATTTTTAAAGATACATCATGTGTGTTCGAGACTTTTTTTTTTTTAATGCACTTAATCTACAACCCTGATTCTGAAAAAGTTGGGACAGTATGAAAAATGCTTATAAAAACAAAAAAGTAGTGATTTGTAAATTATATTCACCCTTTGCTTTATTGAAAGCACTACAACTAAACATTATATAATGTTTTACCTTTCTTTTTTAAAACAAATATTGTGCCCACAATGTCTGTTTTTCCTCCGGAAACTCTGAAAGCTCCACATTCATCAATTAGTCTTACAAGCTTTTTATCTTTGTTTCAACATCTCTCAAACTCCCTGTTGCATTAGCACTTGAAGGTCATCAAATTATGTTCTTACCCCTTTTTTAACTATTAAATTATTTATCTGGCCTTTTTTTACATTTTTAATTAATGCAGTTATAATTTATGTGTTGACACCTGTCTTCGTGTTTTATTGCATTTAATGTTTGATTTTGTAGTATGTACTGACAACTTTCACATAAAGTTATTGATTTGATGTGATAGTATAGAGAAAAAGTAACAAAGACAAAGAAATCGCTAATAAGACCAGGCAGCTGTTTCTCCCAGATGCATCTGAAATTTAATCTAAACCTGATGGAACATTTCAAGCAAAATTCTCCTTATTTTAGTGGATTACCTGTATTAAAGGAGCTTTAGATGTTCCTCGTTCTCATCCGTGTCCCTGCATGTTTATATTAAAAACACCAGAATACCCATGAACTTCTTGTGCTTGCTTGTTTTTCTGCTTTTTTTTTTTCTTTTTCTGATCAGTCATTTTTAGCCTTTTTAAAGCAGCTCTACAAACATACTAGAGGAAACTCAAGACTATTGGCTATATAAAAGTAAACACAAGCCCTTTGATATGTCCTGCCCCAACTTCCTGTTCCCTATACACTCACCGAGCACTTTATTAAGTACACTATGGTCCTAATAAAGTGCATCCGCAAAGTATTCACAGCGCTTCATTTTTTCCACATTTTGTTATGTTACAGCCTTATTCCAAAATTGATTAAATTCATTATTTTCCTCAAAATTCAACAAACAATACCCCATAATGACAACGTGAAAGAAGTTTGTTTGAAATCTTTGCAAATTTATTCAAATAAAATTTTTAAAAAAAATCACATTTACATAAGTATTCACAGTCATTGCCAACTCAACACAAAATATTGTATAATAGACAGACCTTTTAGTGTTTTTGGTGTGCGAGCACGTAACGGAATGCGTACATTAATTTCAACCCACAATCAGAAATTGCAAGCAATTGTATGGGCCGTGAATAATTTGCTCAGGTGCATCCTGTTTCCACTGATCATCCAGATGTTTCTACAACTTGATTGGAGTCCACCTGTGGTAAATTCAGTTGATTGGACATGATTTGGAAAGGCACACACCCGTCTGTATAAGGTCCCACAGTTAACAGTGCATGTCAGAGCACAAACCAAGCCATGAAGTCCAAGGAATTGTCTGTAGACCTCCGAGACAGGATTGTATCAAGGCACAGATCTGGGGAAGGGTACAGAAAAAATTCTGCAGTATTGAAGGTCCCAATGAGCACAGTGGCCTCCATCATCCGTAAATGGAAGTTTGGAACCATCAGGACTCTTCCTAGAGCTGAGCGATCGGGGAGAAGGGCCATAGTCAGGGAGGTGACCAAGAACCCGATGGTCACTCTGACAGAGCTACAGTGTTTCTCTGTGGAGAGAGGAGAACCTTCCAGAAGAACAACCATCTCTGCAGCACTGCACCAATCAGTCCTGTTTGGTAGAGTGGCCAGACAGAAGCCACTCCTCAGTAAAAGGCACCTGAAGGACTCTCAGAACATGAGAAACAAAATTCTCTGGTCTGATGGAACCAATATTGAACTCTTTGACCTGAATGGCAAGCATCATGTCTGGAGGAAACCAGGCACCGCTCATCACCTGCGCAATACCATCCCTACAGTGAAGCATGGTGGTGGCAGCATCATGCTGTGGGGATGTTTTTCAGTGGCAGGAACTGGGAGACTAGTCAGGATCGAGGGAAAGATGAATGCAGCAATGTACAGAGACATCCTTGATGAAAACCTGCTCCAGAGCGCTCTGGACCTCAGACTGGGGTGAAGGTTCATCTTCCAACAGGACAACGACCCCAAGCACACAACCAAGATAACACAAGATTGGCTACAGGAAAACTCTGTGAATGTCCTTGAGTGGCCCAGCCAGAGCCCAGACTTGAACCCGATTGAAAATCTCTGGAGGGATCTGAAAATGGCTGTGCACCGACGCTCCCCATCCAACCTGATGGAGCAAAAATCCTGCAAAAATGTTCTGCAAAGAAGAATGGGAGAAAAAATAGGTGTGCCAAGCTTGTAGCATCATACTCAAAAACACTTGAGGCTGTACTTGGTGCCAAAGTTGCTTCAACAAAGTATTGAGCAAAGGATGTGTGATTTTATTCGTTTTAATTTTTAATAAATTTGCAAAGATTTCAAATAAACTTCTTTCACATTGTCATTATGGGGTATTGTTTGTAGAATTTTTAGGAAAATAAGGAATTTAATCAATTTTGGAATAAGGCTGTAACATAACAAAATGTGGAAAGAGTGAAGTATTGTGAATTTCTGGATGCACCGTATAGTGCCCAATGTGGTCTTCTGCTGTTGTAGCCCATGTGTGAGTGTCTGTCATCAATCATATTAGATGTATGAACACACATAGTTTGTTAGCAATGTAATCCTAAATGTGATGTTGCCTTTTTATATTTGCTGTTTTTTGAAGTTATGACATTGACTGTACTTGTCACAAGACTTATCTTTTTCCAGGTGTGTGTGAGACGTCTGTCTCGGCCTGCTCTGAGCTCTCCCTGATGGGCGGCTGGTCCCGCAGTGCCGTGCTGCAGCTGTACCGAGCGCTGCTCCGTGCAGGGCAACACCTACAGTACACCGACCGTGACTACTACCGCCGGGCTGTGACTCGAGAGTTTCGCCGCTGTCAGACCCTCAGCGCCCCGGCAGAGAGGGAAGACGCGTTGAAGAGAGGCCAGTTTTTCCTCAGCAGTGGTCTGGGGGGTTTGGTGTAGAAGAGAAGGTGAGTTTAGGCCTTTTGTGTTTATCACCACTGGACAATCTGACCACTAGTGGGTACATTGTCTTCTACTGTCTTGTTTTGGAAAGACAAATAAATATTTATTTGTGTGTGTTATGAATGTATGTATGTATGTGTGTATATGAGCTCTTAGACAGAAATATAATTGTGCCAACATATTAATTGATTTAATTACAAAACCAAGAATTTTATTTAAAAAAAAAAAAAGTTTTTGAAATTGATGTCTTGGACCGAATAATTTAGAAAAGAAGCCAATATGTGCCCAACATATAGATGGGAACTCCTTAAATACTGTTTAAAAAGCATCCCAGGGTGATACCTCAAGAAGTTGGTTGAGAAAATGTCAAGAGTACTGTAGCGTGGAGGAGTGCGGGGACGGCCGGGCCGGAATGATGCATGCCAGGACCCAATCAGCCTGTAAGCGACCCTAAACTTTTGAATGATAGTGTGTATATATATATATATATATATTCAAAGTGCTTTACATTAAGCCATTAAGGGCCATTTGAGTATTTATGAAATTTTTCGTGGGCCATACAATTGCTTGCAATTTCTGATTGTGGGTTGAAATTAATGTACGCATGTACGTGTTCGCACACCAAAAACACTAAAAGGTCTGTCTATTATACAATATTTTGTGTTGTTGACATTTAAAATTATTTTAAAACATTATTTAAAAGGAATTAATTTCATTGTTTTTTTTCAGGCTAATTGAATCAAGACCAATATTTGCTTTTCAAATTATTTCTCAAATGGCATCGTGGGCCGGGTAAAATGGTCTCGCCATTTTATTGCCTCTTATATGGCCCTGAGGCCTGACGGAGAATGTTGTGGTCAACCATGTCAGAAGCAGCAAAAAGATGTAATAATACTAGCACTGATATTTTGCCTGAATCAGTATTAGGCGAATATCATTAAGGATCTTTATGAGTGCTGTCTCCGTGCCGCTATGTCTCTATGTGGTCGGAATCCAGACTGGAAATTGTCCAAATAGCCATTCGAGATAAATAATTTGTTCAGCTGACTGAAAACAACCTTTTCAATGATTTTGCCTATAAAAAGGAAGATTTGAAATCAGTCTGTTGATCAAAATCAAGCTATCTAGATTGCTCTTTTTGAGAAGGGTCTTGACAACTGTAGTTTTCAAGGACTTCAGAAATGTGCCTGAAAGGAGTGGCACATTTACTATTTCTAACAGATCTTTTTCTAGACAGTGTGTGTGTCAAGACAGTATGTTGACGTTATAAGATGCTATACTGTTTCTTCCAGGGTTTTGCCATCAATTGCCTCAAAACCAGACATAGTGAGTAATTTCTGAGGTTTTTGTGGTGGGTGCTGTCTGACCTGAATGCAAAATGAGGATGAGCTGATTGACATTCTAAAATCATTGATCTTCATAAAAAAAGTTGCAAACTCGTTACATTTGCTGTCAGAGAGCATTTCACAGGAAACCTGTGTTGGAGGTAGTTGTCGACCGATATATTTTCTCATTTGGCTGATTTATTTATTTTTTCTTGAGGACGCTGAAAATCGCCTGCTTGCATATGAAGCGACTGAGACTTGCAAACGACCAGTCGTGGTTCGTTTTGTTGTCACTTGCCATCGTGTTACTACAATAATAGACCATTGTGCAACACAGTGTCATTTAAACGGTCCTCATATCAGAGATCATTATGTTAAAGTGCTTGCCTGTTTCATTCTTCCTCTCTCCTCAACAGTTCCCTGTAACTTAACTGTCTTGTCTAATGATAAAAAGGCAAATATCAATAAAACATCATATACTGTCTGCAGTAAATGAGCATATCTCATTTATACAGATGCAATAAACCAACCTCACAAAACTTCAGCAGACCTAGCATCCTGTGGAGCGCTCATAAATCTTCCCCTGAAGCACATATTCTAACAGGCTCTCCTCAACATTTCCCTGTAACTTTTTTTAATGATAAAAGGCAAATATCAATAAAGCTTGTATTATATACAGGCTGCTAATATGCAGATATCTTGTTTAAACAGATGCCATTCTGTGGGGGGGATTTTTAGTCTCTCTACAGTAGAAAAAAAGTGTGTGGGTGTAGTTTATATTGCTGTTAATAATGTTTAATAAGGTCTACCTTGGGGTCCTGGGAGATTGAACCCAGGATGTGAGAGTGAGGGAGGGTAGAGTCACATGGGGTAACCTCCTCATGGTTGTGATTAGTGGTTCTCGCCCTCGATGGGGCATGTGGTAAGTTGTGCATGGATCGCGGAGTGTAGCATGAGCAACCACATGCTGTGAGTCTGCTGTGTCATGCACAATGAGCCACGTGATAAGATGCGCAGGCTGACTTCCTCAGAAGCGGAGGCAACTGAGATTTGTCCTCTGCCACTTGGATTGAGGTGAGTAACCGCGCCACCACGAGGACCTACTAAGTAGTGGGAATTGGGGAGAAAAGGGGGATTAAAAAAAAGGTCTGCCTAGCTATGCCTTGTTCCAAATTGAAAGCACAAATGCTGTTTTAATAGATATTATAATGGACTTCAAGTTGTGTTTTCTGCCACATTTGTTTTGCTTTCCTGCATTTTCTTGTTTCTGCAGGGTGCTTTACACCAGCCAGTAATTTTCCTGACCTTTACAGGAGCAATCCATCAAAAGCATTATTAACTTTTTAGTTAAAGTTATCGAGGAGAACATCAACACAGTTTACGGATATACTCTTTGTCATAGATATAGCCTAAAAATTGCACACTAGTGTACTCATTTATGTACCTCTTTTTGACACATATCTAACGTCAGTGGCAGGAGAAATCAATATTTCAAAGAAAATACAGAAATGGTCAGACAGCGCGATGTCCTTAACATTAGTGGATGAAATGTTCTGACTCTTAATAATAAACAGATCAAGAGTGTGTCCACGATTGTGTGTGGGGGGAAAAAAAAAGAAACCACTTTCTCTAGAAACTCATCGGTCAATCATTGTTTTGAGAAATTAAGGCGATACAATGCTTGAAATTGTCAAAAACTGAAGATTTTTTACAAAGGTGTACAATACAGTCTTTAAAGATGAAGGACAACTGGCTCTAACAAGGACAGAAAGAGATGTGGAAGACCAGATGTGCAACTAAACAAGAGGATAAGTACATCAGAGTCTCTAGTTTGAGAAATAGACGCCGCACATGTCCTCCGCTGACAGCTTCATTGAATTCTACCCGCTCAACATCAGTTTCATGTACAACAGTAAAGAGAAGACTCAGAGGTGCAGGACTTATGGGAAAAATTGCAAAGAAAAAGCTACTTTTCAAACAAAAAGAAAAGGTTGGAGTGGGCGAAGAAACAGACATTGGACAACAGATAATTGGAAAAGACCTGTTATGATCTTAACCCCACACACATACTCATACTAAATATAGGCTCATCTTAGGGTATGTTAGTTTTGACATAAATAATGTGAAAATATTATGTGGATTGTGGTGAGCTGTTTGTTGAAAACTTGTGTTATGTGACTCAATGTGTAGCAGATAAGCTTCACTGGTTATAGAATATTTAGTTGATGAGAATCCATTTCTCACTCTCTTCCTCCTTTCTTGCCCCTTAGTGACGGAGTAAAAGATCGATGGCAGGAGTGAACGGAGATCGCAAGGGGAAGAAAGACGACAATGGGCTTGGCACGGCAATTGACTTTGTGCTCTCCAATGCAAAGCTGGTGCTTGGAGTTGGAGGGGCAGCCATGCTTGGTATTGCCACACTGGCAGTCAAAAGAGTGAGTATTGGAACATGTTGTAATGCTCTCCTGTCCTGTGGGTATTTACCCTGCATTTACTTTGAACTTTTAAAATGTTTTTAAAAACAAGAAAATGTTGCTTGTTGAAAATTGTATAGTGGTATCATAAGTGGACCTCGGGGGGAAAAAATAAGACATTAAAGGAATAGTTCTCCAAAAATGACAACTCTCTTGTCATTTACTCACCCACATGTCATCTTTCAGTGGTTAAATCCATGTCTTCTGAAGCGATCCAATTGATTTTGGGTGAGAACAGACCAAAGTATAAAAGCTTTTTCACTGTAAATATTGTCATCTGCCGTCATTGGAGATCATGATTTCAAGTTCCATTACACTTGCTAACGGCATCTATTGCTCTGTGCATGCGTCAAGCACTAGGAAGTGTAAGCGAGCTTCAAATCATGATTGTGTCTAGAAACTGTAATGAAAATATGTATGTACAGTGAAAAAGGAGTCATATTTTGGTCTGTTCTCACCCAAAACCTTTTGGCTCGCTTTAGAAGACATTGGTCTAAACACTGGAGTCTAATGGGTTACTTTTATGCTGCCTTTATGTACTTTTTGGGCTTCAAAGTTTGGTCACCATTCACTTGCATTGTATGGACAAACAAACATGATATCTCCATTTAAAAAAAAAAAAAAATTATATATATTTATTATTATTATTATTATTTTTTTTTTTTTTTTTTGTGTGTGTGTGTTCGGAGTAAGAAACAAAGCCATAAGTTTGAGTTGACAAAGATGAGTAAATGATGAGAGAATTATAATTTTTTGGTGAAATATCCCTTTAAGAAAATGAATAACATGACCCCATTAAGAACCTGCTTTTGTTACCAGCACTGTAGATGTAACTATGTTAATGATGTATAATTCAATTTGGTGTGTCTCAGATGTACGACAGAGCTCTCAGTGCTCCATCCAGCCCCACTAAAGCTGACCCATCAGGACAGAGAAGCTGGGAAGAGCCGAGCTGGCTGGGATCTTCACCACGCACACTGAACCATGACATGAAGCAGAACATCAGCCGATCTCTCCAGACGCTTCCCACCTCCTCCAGCTCCTTCAAGCCAGGTAATGAATTTCTGGCAGCCTGTTGTTGAGACATCCTGTGCTTTTGGATGCAGCATTCATGTGATGACGACTTTTCAACTCCCTGATTATCACTTAAGTTCAACCAAAAAACAAAAAAATAACTAATTTACTCACCCACATACCATCCCAGATGTGTATGATTTTCTTCTGCAGAACACAAATGAAGATATTTAGAAGATTATTTCAGCTCTGTAGGTCCATACACTTAAGTGAATGGGTGCCAAAATTGACTCCAAAAAGCACATAAAGGAAGCATAATTGTAATCCAAATGACTCCACAGAGTTTTAATCCATACCTTCAGAAGTCAGATGATAGGTATGGGTGAGAAACGGATCAATATTTATGTTTTTTGCTAGAAATTCTTCTCCCTCCCTGTTGGGGGTGATATGCATGAAGAATGTGAAGAACCAAAAACTCAAGAAGAAGATATTGAAAGTTAAAGGGCGAATTTCCAAACAGAAGTGAGCATTCCTATGAACTTGAAGTGGTAACTCTGTAGGGAGCAGGGCGGTTGAATCTCGTATATGGCCGTTTGGAAAACCCTAGATGAAGGGAGTAATGAAAGTCAAGATTTAGACAAATTTTGTTGATACCTCATGAGTCACTATGGTCAGGATTTATTCCTGGTGTATTCTAACTGTTTTCTTATCTATTACCAGTCTTCATAACGGAGTGTCTGTTCTACTTACTCGGTTGGTATTTACTAAAATGCTGTAGGTTTCTGTAGCCTCCCTATGGATGTACAGTATTCATTTTGGGCATATGTACTAGTCAACCATCATATGCCATCCTTACTGGGCATGGAAGCTCTCCTCCCTAGTCCACAGCTAGGCTTCAAATGTTGTGCTTTTAGACTGTGCATTGTGTATTTTTTAGAATAATTCTAACAAGTGTTGTACGGCCTTTGAATGATCTTTTGAATGTTGAAACACATGCTAAATAATTGCCTTTGTATAATATTCTGTTTGACTTTGCTCATTTTAAGACTCTCTGCGCCGTGTGATGGGTCGTGGTGGTGGCAGTGGTCCTGGTAAGGCTGAGCTCCAGAGGGCAAGGATGCGTCTATCACTACAGGAACACCTTTGGGCCTTCTTTCATGAGCGAGTGGCGATCCCCTCAGAAGAGCAGGCTGTGGCTCGGCGTGCTGCGTTGGATATCTGTGCCGAGCTCAGAGTCTTCCTGCACGCCAAACTACCTGACATGCCCTTACGAGAAATGTACCTCAGCGGCAGTCTCTATGATGATCTCCAGGTGAGGACAAAGGTAAAAAGTATTTGTCAGTGTTCCCAACCTGGGTCCGTTCAGGAGTGGGTACGAAACCTCATGCATTGAGGTTCTCAAAGATCCGTAAAATGCGCAATGCCAGTAAGAAAGCATGTCAGCACCCTTGTCTAACGAAAAGGTGCAAAGGAGCAAAATCTCAAATAAAAAATGTAAACAAATGGTCCAAAGACCTTGACACCCTGGAAACTGTTGAAGAACTTCAGGAAATTTTGCTCTACCAACCAGAGCCTCTTTGCAAAACTGCATGAAGCTGAAGTGTAGCAAATGCATTATGTTTCTCGATGGAGGTGCGGCACGCTGACTGTCTTGTGGCCATTCTGGCCAAGTGCTTGTGAGTTTATTTTTCTTGGATCTTAATAATTTGTGGAATTTCTGCATTTTAACCATACACTGAAAGACGGCAAAAACCTCTTAAAACAACATACCTTGTTGATATGTTAACGCATTATAACGAGACCATCAAGTAGCGTCTGGGCTCTGAATGGGGTAAACAATGTTAATGTGTAAACCACTAAAAATGGTTCTGCAGAATCCCGCCACAGGGCAGGGAATGTGCATTCCAAAAAAATGATATAAGCATATTTTTATCAGCCTATACTTTTGCATTATTCTTGCATTTCTCACAACCTTTGCACTCTCTCACGCACACAGCGTGCATAGGTAGAGAGATGGAGACTGATTGAAGACACCCCGGCCGCTTCCCTTAGACCCCTTTTCCACCTTGTATTAGGATGTGTTTCGGGTGATCCGATCACATGTAGTCAGGTCTAAATGAGGTCTAACATTTTTTGTGATTGGATCACAAAAACCACCTACAAATGTGGTCAAAAACGCATATAACCTTGTTGCATTTTTGTAAACGCTAATCCATCCTGAATGTGTCCCATCAGTAGTGAAGAGCCTCCCCTCACTTGTCAATCAACCGCTGCACTTAAACAAAAATTTCAACTTTGCTGGTTACGAGCGTCCAAACCATCCGATTGGAAAATTTTGAAAAGCAGTTGTGTGTATGTATGTGTGTGTGTGTGTGTATATATATATATATATATATATATATATATATATATATATATATATATATATATATATATATATATATATATATATATATATATACACACACACACAAGCATTTGAACTTCACTGATCTACTTCAGTGTGTCTGAAATCAACAGGGACTCTTAAGAGAAGCATGCACATCTGTAGCTGAGGTTAAAACTAATCCACAAAAATAAGACAGTTGTGCTTGGATTAAATTTCAGATACATCTGGGAGAAATATATATATATATATATATATATATATATATATATATATATATATATATATATATATATATATATATATATATATATATATATATATATATATATAAAAAAAAATTATACACCAAGCCAAAACATTATGACCACTTACAGGTGAAGCAAATAACGTTGATCATCTCCTAACAAGGCCACATGTCAAGGTCTGAGTAGATTAGATGGTAAGCAAATAATCAGTTCTCATAGTCAAAGTGTTGAATGCAGGAGAAATGGGCAGGAGTAAAGACCTGAGCAAATTTGCGTCAGAATATCTCTGAAATGGCAAGGCTTGTAGGGTGCTCCTGGTCAAGAGTGGCGATTACCTACCGACAGTTGTCTGAGGAGGGACAAACCGGCAACAGGGTGTTGGCCACCCAAGGATCATAGATGCGCAAGGGCAATGAAGGCTATCCCGTATGGTCCAAACCAACAGAAGGTCTACTGTGGCACAAGTCACAGAAAATTTTAATGATGGTTATGGGAGGAATGTGTCAACACACAGTGCATTGCACCCTAATGCGTATGGGGCTGCTTGGCCTCAGACCGGTCAGAGTGCCCCGTCCACTGTTGAAAGCGCCTACAATGGGCACACAAGCGTCGGAACTGGACCTTGGAGCAATATAAGAAGGTCGTCTGGTCCGATACGTGCCGTTTTCTTTTACGTAACATGGATGGCCATGTATATGTGCACCTTTTACCTGAGGAAGTGACGGCAACAGGATGCACTGTGGGAAGACACAAGCCGGTGGAGGGCGTGTGATGCTCTGGGTAATGTTCTGCTGGGAAACCCTGTGTCCGGCTATTCATGTGAATGTCAATTTGACACATGCCACCTACCTAAACATCGTTGCAGACCAGGCAACCTTTTGTAGTAAGATAATTGTAACCACAAAATGAAACATGGTTGCTATATTAACACCATATTACTGTAGTAACACCATTGTTAATATCATCAAATCCATTTTTTCCACCAAAAAATCATGGTTACAAAATTATTATAGTAAAACTGTAAATTATTTTTATTATATATTTTATTGTATATTATTAACTTTTATATAATTTTTTATTTATTCAAAATAGTAATAAATAAAATATTGAGTCAAGTCAAGAAACAGAATGGGAAAATACCATTTCGAAAACTCTCTTCATAACCAGATACTTCGGAAAATAATTATGTTTGGAAACTGAAAACAGCCCCCAAGTCTTCATTTTTCATGCTTGTTTTTAGGTGGTGACTGCAGACCACGCCCAGCTGATGGTACCCATGATACTTGAGAAGAACCTCTGGTCATCCATTCCTGGCGAGGACACCATCATGAAAATGCCTGGCTTTTGGCTGGTCCGTAGGGAAAACCTTGAATACTTCCCTCGTGGGAGCAGCTACTGGGACCGTTGCATGGTGGGTGGCTACCTTTCCCCAAAGAGCATTCTGGAAGTCTTTGAAAAGCATGTTGCTGGGTCCATCAACTGGCCTGCTATTGGTAGTGTTTTAGATTACATAATTCGCCCCGTGGTTCCATCGGAAACGCTAACGTTGGAAGTGCAATACGAAACGGACCGTCGCCTTTATGTAGACTTCCTCCCATTGCTTGTTATGGAAGATGGAGTCTCGCTGATCGCCAAACCGCATCGATTGGCTGCCGAACGGCATGAGAATTTGTGGCGTCAGAGTTTTCGTGCAGCAGAGACGGCAAAGTTACGTACGCTCGATCAGGAAGATGGTGGGTGTCGCTGCGCTTGTCTCAAAGTCGTTAAAGCGGTGTGTAAACTCAATCCTGCACTAGCGAGAATAAGCGCAAGCCAGCTCACTAATGCAATCCTCCTCCTAAGTGAACAGGAGGGCGATTGGACTCAAGAAGCGATAGCCGACCGTTTTTTGCAGCTGCTTCATGTTCTAGTGGGACACCTAGAGGCTGGGAGGCTACCCTGTACCCTAAATCACAAAGTCAATCTTTTCTGTGAGCTAACTCCACAGGAAATCGATGAACTGGGTTACACACTCTACTGCGCGTTGTCCGACCCAGAGAGCCTGCTCAGAACTGTTTAACAAAAATGTGCTCGCACACTTATACAGTTTGGCCCCTGTGCAAGGCCTAAACACTGATATATATATATATATATATATATATATAAGTATATACCCAATCATTTGAGCATAGTTGATCTACAAACAAAAAATGTCTGTTTTCTTTTGTGTCCTGGTATGATTAGATCAATAACCTCACTCATTTTTCACAAATGTGCTTTGTATTCATATTTTACATGTTAAGTGTACCATAAACACTTATTTTCTCTTGTAAGGAATACCACCTAATCTTGTTGGTCATATTATTTACAGCCTGTCATGTATCATTTATGTAAATGTGACTCTCCTAGAGCAGTTTTGAAGTGTCAATCAATTTATCTAGTGGAGAATCAGAATCCACATCAGTGCTCTGTACACTCAAAATAATAATAATTTTAGCCTATTTTTTTTTATTTACGCATTTAAAAGTCTTAACAAAATTCCATAAATTAAATTTGAAATATTTAGTTATTTTATTTTAGATTACTTGAGTTAATTTGATGGAATTTTGGTATGAAATTGATTTGTATATATATATATATATATATATATATATATATATATATATATATATATATATATATATAAAAAAAAATTTTTTTTTGAGTGTTGGCATGTTACATTGATCTATTTTTTTTTACATTTTTTTTTTTATCTTATGTTCTGAAGTGCTTCAGTATATAAGCTCCTGGATTCATTTAAAATATGCGCACCTGAGTTGGCTGCCTTTGGGTGACGTTCAGAGTAATATGTGACAGTAATTTTAGATTACTCAAATTGTGTGGTTGTTGGGTAAGAACCTGGCCTCTGACCATCAAAACAGCATATGATTCGAGAGTTTGATGTTGCCCTTTTGTTACCTTTCAATTTCAAGTGATGTTTGGGCACATAATTGAATCTCTTATGAACTCTTGTTTCTAACATATCAAATCTTAAGCTAAAAAAATGTAAATACTTGATCTAGATGTGATATTTTGAAGTTTATGTAAAAATCTTCTTTCCAGACGATGTCTGGCGATTAATCAAAATTGGTATGAAACACAATTGGAGCGATTGCAAAGGAAAAACATTAATAAAGTAAAAAAAAAAAACCGTTTTGTATCTGCATTAAAATATGCAAATGACCTATAATTAAAGCTGTGCTTATGGAGTTAACGTTATACTTTTTTTATTTGTTGAAATTGTTGCAAACATGGCCTGTTTCCAGCTGCATTCTTTTTAAATTACCTTTCTAACGTTGGTCATAAGTGTTCCAGGAAAGTGCTGGATGTTATTGAAATGGTTGAAACGGGTTACTATCACACTGCTGATATCAGAGAGTACTATATTCTTATCTGACTGAATAACCAAAAGACATCTTTATTCATTAGACTGGCTAAACAAAGAGCAAAATATGTATTAAAGCCGGCTAATAAACCCAAACAGCCCTTGCAGACCTCTAGGAAGTGTTTGTTTCTGCCAAAATGTGAGACTTCCCTTCCCTTTATTTTCTGTTCGTGTGGGTTTTAAAGAATGTTTGGATGAATTGTATGAATTGAGTGTGCATTGAAAAATATGTAAATGAGCTTAATAAAATATACTTTATAAAAATCATAGACATTTTTGTATTGATTGTACAGATGTAACCAAAAAAACAAATGTGTAGATATTTATGTAAATATGTGTAACGATCATACTTAATGTGCTTAGTGTGTGTGTTTGATAGAACAAAATCTCTTACGAAATGCCAAAACTGGCAGGAGATGGCATGTTTATGTATTGAATCATTTATTTTGCTTGCAGAACCCAGAACACCTGTGTCTATCTGTGTTATGTAGCAGAAACACCCTGCAAATTATATTCATCAGTCTGAGCAGCACCAAATCCAAAGTAGACCAACTTTTATCTTGTGGGTTCAGCTTGGCTTAGTACTTGTGATATTTGTGGATTTGTTTCTTCAGTTGCGGATTATGTTTATTAAAGAGCACTTTGTATCATTGTTTATGTTCTGGTAGTATTATTTGCTGCTATACAGCGTAAAGGATGAAATTAAAATGGAATGGAGTGAAAACTGTTGTGTTGTGTTGTTTTATTTACAAATATTAGTAAATCAGTGTCAAGTCATCGGTCCTCCTGGATCTGTTTGTAGTCATTAAAATGATTGAAGTATTGAAATATTAAAAGGAACGTTCCAGGTATAATACAAGTTGAACTTTATGCTGTCGATTACGATAGAAAATAAACTCGCTGCCCCCTCAGTTGGTCAAATAAAAGACAGCATTGCACTTAAAGTGGAAGTCTGTGGGACAAGGCATTGCGCTGGGATATACGTTCAAATATACAGTTTTGAAAGTATAGCTTCTATAAATTTGCAACTTGTTTGTCCGTATAGCTGAACCTTTATTGAAGTTGGAACAAAATTCTATATAAAATGCAATTTACCGACACAATCTTTGATATAATGGTGATTTAAGATTTCAACTAATCTCAGAACACTTTTTTTTTGGCCCCGCAGAACAGCGTTTTCTACAAATCCAATCAGCTTTGCTGGATTAAAAATTAGATCTTTGTTGGGGAAAAAGGCAAATATAATTTTTTGTTTCAATGGGATGACTAAAGTTCATCCAAAGTTCATCCATTTGGTGCCATTTGGAGACATGTCTGATGTGTCAAATTAAATGAATGGGAGACTAAACTGACAATAGATATAATCATGGACACTTGCAGAATTCTCTGGGATCAGCCAAGTAATGAACTGATGCCATAAACTATTTGAAGGAAATGGGGGCAGTGACCAGTATCTTTTTTTTCTGTGGGGTTAGAAGTGGTCACAATTTCTAACCCCAAATAAGCATTGAGTACTGTATAAATGGGTGTAATCTGCTCCATAAAACTAATGAATCGGAGTCTACAAACACTATTAAAAGCTATTTGTATGCAGGAATTTGGAGTTGAGGAATTTCCACACCTGTAGATACTCTGAACTGGATTCCTTTACATACATTTAATTTAGCTGACTTTCAACTGAGCAGTTAAGTTCAGGTTTGAGAAATCAGCTATGGGAATGGCCTTTTTATTGACATTTACAAGTGCTTTTAGAAAGAGGAAGTTAAAAAGGCAAAATATATCAAACACATCACGTTGATGCTCAGGCCTTCAATGTGTGTGGTCATGTAAACGCCTTAAACAAATCGAGCTTAACACAAGTTATGCTCAATTGACAGCATTTGTGGCATTATGTTAATTACAACAAAAGAGTATTTCCTTTAAAAAGAGCTCATATCATACAAAATCTGGGATACAGTGAGACACTTACAGTGGAAGTCAATTGGGGCCAATCTTTAAGCATTAAAATACTCAGTTTCTAAAGTACAGCCACAAAACGTAAAAAATATGAGTGTTTTTAATGTGCTAAAAATGCCTACAAACCTTATCTGTGTAAAGTTATGGCAAATTTTACTTTGTTTTCATGAACACATAACACTGTAAATACTAAAAAGACTGCAAAAATGACAATATAAACAACTAAGCAGCTCAACTAATACACAAGTACTAAAAAATAACTTAAGTATTTTTACTTTGTTACTGTACTTATAAGTAAATTTTTCCAAGTACTTTATCAGAGTATTTTTATATTAGGAAACTTTTACTTCACTACATTCAAAAACATAATATTTTACTTTTTACTCCACTTTATAAAAACATTAAGCTCCTCGCTACTTTGAAATAATACATTAATAAATAACTTGAAATAAAAATAGACTTGTAGCTCTTGTTCTCACGAGACTATAACCGTAACCTAGCAACAAATACAGCCTTGCGAGAGTTTCCGCAGGATGAGCAGGGACGTAGTGCAGGGTATATGCAGGTATACGGCGTATAACCACTTCTTTATAAGTCTGCATTGCGTATACCCACTTCTAAATCCCTTCTGATGCGCATCATTCAGTAGTGTCCTGCATTAACCAAAAACAGGACAGTCCATCACATGATTATCTAATCCAATCGCTGTTTCCCCATTACCATTAGTCTAGACTAGACTAGTCTAATTTGCCCTGCCACAGTCTCATTATGAACCAATTTTTTTTTTACACTTACTCATCTTAAAATATTTTTGCACTTCTCTGTCTCACAATAACGTCAAATAAATAAATGTTTTACGCGCGCTCTCTCTCGCGCGCCAGTCAGTTCCTCACCCGTTACTGTAAACTCACGCACGCGCACGCGCGCGCACTCGCAGATATCTGCCCTGGAGCATTCCGTCCGTTATTTGGTTGAGGACGACGACGACGAATCTTTGAGGTAAGTAACGTTAACTCAGCCCTTCTACATTGCGAATAAATCAGTATGTTATTAACCACTGGCAACAAGTGAGGCAAAATGATGCCACACTTTCAATAATGATATTAACATTTCACTCGCCAGTGATAGAGTTGTGTAGTGTCGATCACCGAGTACCTTTTACTGAATACAAACAGTTGTCGAAGCGGGATTCGGCCTCGTCTTTCCCTCTGATGAGCGCGGGAAAAAGCACTTCTGTCATTCATTTGTGAAGATGAATCACTTCTCAAACGCTCTGATGTGCACGACTTCTACAGAGACTTTCACCAAACTCCCGTGAAAAATAAACGAGGTATAAACTTATTAATTTTGTGAACGCAAAGGACTCCATTTTCAATTAACCGCCATGTAACGCAAATGGGGTTTATTCACGCAGTGCAGCACTGAGACAGAGGAGATGTCGTCCTGCTCCATTTCCGTGGTGATGATCAAATGCAAGATAGATACACTACCGTTCAAAAGTTTGGGGTCACATTGAAATGTCCTTATTTTTGAAGGAAAAGCACTGTACTTTTCAATGAAGACAACTTTAAACTAGTCTTAACTTTGAAGAAATACACTCTATACATTGCTAATGTGGTAAATGACTATTCTAGCTGCAAATGTCTGGTTTTTGGTGCAATATGTACATAGGTGTATAGAGGCCCATTTCCAGCAACTATCACTCCAGTGTTCTAATGGTACAATGTGTTTGCTCATTGGCTCAGAAGGCTAATTGATGATTAGAAAACCCTTGTGCAATCATGTTCACACATCTGAAAACAGTTTAGGTCGTTACAGAAGCTACAAAACTGACCTTCCTTTGAGCAGATTGAGTTTCTGGAGCATCACATTTATGGGGTCAATTAAACGCTCAAAATGGCCAGAAAAAGAGAACTTTCATCTGAAACTCGACAGTCTATTCTTGTCCTTAGAAATGAAGGCTATTCCATGCGAGACATTGCTAAGAAATTGAAGATTTCCTACAACGGTGTGTACTACTCCCTTCAGAGGACAGCACAAACAGGCTCTAACCAGAGTAGAAAAAGAAGTGGGAGGCCGCGTTGCACAACTGAGCAAGAAGATAAGTACATTAGAGTCTCTAGTTTGAGAAACAGACGCCTCACAGGTCCCCAACTGGCATCTTCATTAAATAGTACCCGCAAAACACCAGTGTCAACATGTACAGTGAAGAGGCGGCTGCGTGATTCTGGGCTTCAGGGCAGAGTGGCAAAGAAAAAGCCATATCTGAGACTGGCCAATAAAAGAAAAAGATTAAGATGGGCAAAAGAACACAGACATTGGACAGAGGAAGACTGGAAAAAAGTGTTGTGGACAGATGAATCCAAGTTTGAGGTGTTTGGATCACAAAGAAGAACGTTTGTGAGACGCAGAACAAATCAAAAGATGCTGGAAGAATGCCTGACGCCATCTGTTAAGCATGGTGGAGGTAATATAATGGTCTGGGGTTGCTTTGGTGCTGGTAAGGTGGGAGATTTGTACAGGGTAAAAGGGATTCTGAATAAGGAAGGCTATCACTCCATTTTGCAACGCCATGCCATACCCAGTGGACAGCGCTTGATTGGAGCCAATTTCATCCTACAACAGGACAATGACCCTAAACACACCTCCAAATTGTGCAAGAACTATTTAGAGCAGAAGCAGGCAGCTGGTATTCTATCGGTAATGGAGTGGTCAGCGCAGTCACCAGATCTGAACCCCATTGAGCTGTTGTGGGAGCAGCTTGACCGTATGGTACGCAAGAAGTGCCCATCCAACCAATCCAACTTGTGGGAGCTGCTTCTGGAAGCGTGGGGTGCAATTTCTCCAGATTACCTCAACAAATTAACAGCTAGAATGCCAAAGGTCTGCAATGCTGTAATTGCTGCAAATGGAGGATTCTTTGACGAAAGCAAAGTTTGATGTAAAAAAAATCTTATTTCAAATACAAATCATTATTTCTAACCTTGTCAATGTCTTGACTCTATTTTCTATTCATTTCACAACGTATGGTGGTGAATAAGTGTGACTTTTCAGGAAAACACAAAATTGTTTGGGTGACCCCAAACTTTTGAACGGTAGTGTGTATATATATATATATATATATAAAATAAAAATATTCAGATAATTAAAATGCATTACATTCCTGTAGCAGAGGAGTTAATCATTGATAAGACAATACAAAAAGCGGCTTTAGAATACAATGTATTGTTTACTACCATATTATTGATCATAAGTCAATCATTGACACACAGTTCACAGCAATCCATTTCACAAGTGAATTTGTCAATCAGTTGGAGATTTATCATGAGGGCTTGTTTAAGGACCCCCCAATTTACACCTGCGTCATACATTTTTTTTTTTTTTTTTTTAGAAACAATCCAGGGGTATACCATAGTACACAATACTACAGGTATATTTTACAATAATGCCAAGACATTATATTCATTACATAGGCCTAGTGCAATGGTTTTCAATGCTTTGGAGTTGTTGGAGGTACAAAGAGTATTTACAAAAAAGTGCAAATAGGGGATTTATAGACATAAATTTACACTTATATATAAAAAACTTGGCAAAGAAAAATAAACAGATTAATCAGAATATATTAACTTAAGTTATCAAAACTGTGAAAACCAAATAAAATGTCTTTATAAAGCAAAGAAAAACTAGTTAAAATAGAGGTACGTACAAACAAACAATATTTTCTCCAAAATACTACAGCGTGAACACATTCCCAAAAAAGGTGAGGGGCAGATTCATCTACAGCATTACAGAAGGAGCAAAGTGGATCAATTTCAGGGAGCATGTTTCTTAAACAAGGATTGACTGGGTAAAAACGGTGTAACAGTTTAAAGGACACCTCCTTAACCTTGTTGGTAATTAAATATTTGTGAGGTAAAGACCATACGACCTGCATCAGACATGCTTGTGTTGCGTCTCGCGTGTATTGCGTCATAAAAATAAAATGTTTAGGTCACTGTGTCAAGTTAAATATAGTTTAATACTCAATCTTTAAACACATCTTGAGATATCTTAGTTCGCATTTGTGCTCCATCACATGTTTTGAATGCCAGAACGTAACACGTTTGTGTCATGTGTCCGCTGAAGGGTTGTTAATGTTTTCGTCACTGTATAAACAGTGCGTTCCTCACACAGCTAAAATTTCACTTACTGCCCTCTGGAGTAAACAGGTGGTACTACAAGCTTGCATTTCTCAGGAATTTCTCAGGAATGCATTGCAATTAATTGCGTGAATTTTTTTAACGCGTTATTTTTTGTAAAATGAATCGCACGTTATTAACGCGTCAAATCGACAGCCCTAATAATAATATATTATCTATACAGCTTGGCTGGGTCATAGTGAGTTTATATGGTAATTAATCGTCATATTCGTGAAACACCTAAAACAGGCAGTTAATCATCATAATCGCAAATATTGTCAGCCCCTAATTTTCATTATTAGGTTCCCACCTTGTGAATTGTTTTGTTAATATGTATGAAATTTCAAACAGTGACAACAGCTTGTCTCATTAGTAAAAATGCAATTTCATGACATCATAAAAATTGATAGAATGTGAAATTTGTACATTTTTAAAAAGCTAAAATGTGATTAAAATTATAAAGCAAAATCAAATAAAAATTACAATATACTTTATTGTGTGAATATATATGAAGAGGATCCCTCTCTCAGTTTGCTTAATACATTTCTTAGTTACATTGTGCTTACATGAGGTCAAACGTCTGGAGAGTAAAAACTAAAATGTACTATCCAATGACGATTTTTTTTCTCCAACATGATCTGACATCACTAGTTTGTACCCTGCTTTTCAGAATGGTTAGAGCATGAAATTGTTAAAGCTACAGTAGGTAGTATTTATTCATTGAAAAAACTGTTTTCTATATAAACATGGTGTCTTGTTAAATGAGGCCCTGTGAGAGATTAGTTAGCACCACAGACTCTAGCTCAGAGTGAAAAATGTGGGTCGGGTAGTGTCAATCCAGCTAATTTTAGCCAATCACTTTTGGCGAGACAGGCCTTGGCTCTGTCAATTAAACCCTGGCTGGGAGTGAAGAGCATCATGTATAAGGGTAAGAAATGGGGGGCGCAGTTTCTCACAATTCAATTTATTTCAAAGTTGCCTACTGCAGCTTTAAGAGCACAAAACTGTTTACAAGAGCACAACACTAGCAGCTTAATTTTGCTCTCAAAGTGCACCAGATGGAAGTATTTAACTTTAAAATGTACAAAATGTTCTTGCAGGGGAGCATGCCCCCCAACCCCCCCTAGAGGGTCAGAGGTCCACCCCCCCATAGTCTTGCAAAATCCTGTGGGAAACACTGCAATCGCATGTGAATAAATGCAAATAAACTCTAAAAACACCCAGTAAAGACTGCCGTAGACTACCTGCAAGGTTAGAGAATAGTTGTCCAATTTTCATGTGTGGATGGACTAAGGAATAAGGAATAGTTCATAATAAGGACTTCAACTTAAGTGTACGTAAACTTCTGACTTCAACTGTAAATGCACTCTTATCAATACAAATTAGTTTTCAGAGTAATAAATTGACAGTGAGCTAAATGTGTTTAAAGAGCCAAGAACAGTTTATTAGTTCTAAGAAAATATATTAATATCTGTTTTAGGAATGATCATATCATAAAATTAATAGCTAGGCTAAGGCATGAAACCTGATTTAGCTATATTTATTGCAGTCGACCATCTCATCTCTTTAGCATCTTCGGCCATTACAAAGATTCAGTTTATTAAACACACGTTGAGCCAGTGGTGCATGTTGTCAAACTGGGATGCTGCAATTATACAGCAAATTTAAACAGTAAAACAATTATGATGCACAAAATAAAAAAAAAAAATAGCAACTATGTACTAATTGGTCATTTACAAATATAACAAACCATTGTTTGGCCAAATAATTTTGTAATAATTAAATCATATTCAATTTAAAACACAATCTGCACTTACGTGACATTTATGAATAAACCTCGTCCTGAGAACACCGAACGGTTAAGGTCTTCATTATACACTCCTGGGCCAAAAAAAAAAGGTCCAACCCCAAAATGGCAAAACATAATGGTCTCCACAACAAATCATTGGTCAGGAAATGATCAAGAATTAAACAAATGCACTCTTGATGCACTTCTGTGCCACCATTTGCTCATTAACTTTTTCTGTAGTGAACTGTTTAGGAAACAGGGGAATTCACTTATATAGTGTTCTTGTATGCAAAGGTAAAATCATGATAATGATTAAAATAACACGTCTGGGTGTACAACATTTTCCAAAAATATCTTCTGGGATTTATTTTTTCTTAAAAAATGTGTCATAAGTTTAGGCCTGATAACAAGCTCATAAATGGAACCAGGAGTGACAGAGCAGATCTACAATATGAAGTGTTATTAGACCCAAGGTAAAGGAGTGAGAAGATCAGCTCCAAAAAACATCATGCAGGGGTTGCTGTCAGAAACCACATAGCTGATACTCATCAGGCCACCTGTAGCTATTCTGAAATTTTTAAGACCCCAAAGGCAGCGAAAATCTCTACTTCTCTATCGGCTACTAAGAGAATAGGTCAACACATTGAAACAACAAAATAAAGTTTTAAAATATTGCCAGAAATAAAGGATCTGAAAGGCCCAAATCCTCTTCATGCCTCTTCACCGCCTGCTGAAATTTACAGTTCACAAAGGCAGGAAAAACTGTCAGCAGAAGTCAGAACTATAATTCATTGCTCTGTGGCTTTTCTCATACTTCACTGTCACGTCTGCAGTTAGTCCAGTATGCTGCTGCCAGATTGTTGACCGGGACAAAAAAAAAACACAATAACATCTCCAGTGTTAGCATCTCTTCATTGGCTTCCAGTCAAATTTAGGATTCAGTTTAAGATTTTATTATTTACATTTAAGGGATTACATGGCATGGCTCCTCCCTATATTACGGATCTCCTTCAGCATCACACGCCTTCTAGACTACTAAGGTCTTCGCAGAGTTTATTTTTAACAATCCTCAAGTCCCATCTTAAGTCAAAGGGAGATCGGCATTTTCTGTGGCAGCTCCATGGCTTTGGAATAGCCTTTCACTTCATATCAGGTCTTATACATCAGAAAACAAGACTCTTCCGAGAAGAACAATAACCAAAAGGTTTTCTAATGCAGGTTTCATGTCTTGAAGATGTGTTAAAAAAAGCATTGCTGTCTCAGAAAAACATCAAAGACATAATTTGTTTTTTGGCAGAATATGGAAAGTATGATTCAGAGTGGTTCAGCAGAGCTGTGTGGAGTGATGAGTCACAATTTGAGTTGTATGGTTGTGCTCCAGATAAGTGTCTTCGAAGATCTGGCAAAAAAATACAATAGTGAATGCATCTCTACCACAGTGAAGCATGGAGGAAGAGGTATCATGTTCTGGGGAGGCTTTTCAGCTACTGGTACTGGTGAGCTGCTTCGCTGTGAAAAGTCAGTTAATGCTTTAGCGTTCAGGAGAATATTGCAGAAAGGCTTGCTTACAAAAACGGAAAAGTGGTTTTCTCAAGAGGAACAATAAGATGTTATTTTTCAACAAGACAATGCTCCTGCCCACACTGCAAAAACCACCATGAAGTGGCTTACGAACAGGTCCATCAGCCTCAAGTTTTGTCCTGGTCAGAATCCAGATTTGAACCCTACAGAGAATATTTTGGTGTTATCAACTGACTGAAGCCATCAACATTGAGTGGAACATCACTGACTCTTCTTTCTGTAAAAAACTGTCTGCAAGTTTACCCACAAGGCGTAAAACGTTCAAGGAAATCAAAGGGGAAACTATCCCATACTAAGTTACTTTATCTATTTGTTCAGTTCTTGCTAATTAATGTTTTGCCATTTTGGGATTTAGCCATTTGTATTTTTTTCTTTCTTGCCCTAGTTTTTTCTAGTGTAGGTGACTCTTGCTTTAAAGTATGCCAGTATTGTTTTATATTATGAATGATCATATAACTCAGATAAAACCAACTGTACCATTTCATTAGTTTAACTTTACTTACTACAGTTGTATTGTTAAGAACGGTGCTGTTATTTTACAATTTAAATGTGGAAAATACATTGTATGTTTGCAAAAATGTTTGAATCGATTAGTAGCAATTAAAGATCATTCGATATTAGGTCAGGAAGAGATCACGTCTCGGTCACCAGGTGATAGCTCCAACAACACTTCTAATGAAGAAGACTTCTTTAAAATTTGAAACACACATACAGTTAGGAAAGTGCCACACACTCTTTCTTAATTAAAAGCTCTAAACTATCTGTGTGTCTGTGACATTAGACCACTCTTTCCTTAAATTGATATCAGCAGGAGGATCCATCACTCCAGTGTTTTAATCTATATCTTCAGAAGCAATACGTTGGGTGTGGGTGAAAAACAGAGCAATATTTAAGTCCTTTTTTACTTCCTGCCCGTAAGGAGAATAGCCAAAAATAAAAAAATATTTATTTATCATATCTCTTCTGAAGATATAGATTTAAATACTGGAGGTTTCTGGATTACTTTTATGCTGCCTTTTTGTGCTTTTGGAGCTTAAAAGTTTTGGTCACCATTCACTTGTAATAACATCATGACTGAATAAATTTGAACTGAACTGAACTGAACTGAACTTGCATTGTATGGACCTACAGTTGAAGTCAGATATTTACATACCCTTAGTTTGAAGTCATTAATAAAAAAAATTTTAACCATCCAGATTTAATATTAGCAAACTATAGTTTTGGCAAGTTGTTTAGGACATCTACTTAGTGCATGTATGTGTATTTGTATTTAATAAAAAAACATTTACAGACTATCACAATTCCAGTGAGTCAGAAGTCTACATACACTAAGTTAACTGTGCATTTAAGCAGCATTAAACAATTAGCTTCTGATAGGAGTTGTACTGAATTGGAGGTGTACCTGTGGATGTATTTTAAGGCTTACCTTCAAACTCAGCGCCTCTTTGCTTTGACATCATGGGAAAATCAAAAGAAATCAACCAATACCTCAGAAAAAATATTTTGGACCTCCACAAGTCTGATTCATCCTTGGGAGCAATTTCCAAATGCCTGAAGGAACCACGTTCATCTGTACAAACAATAGTATGCAAGTATAAACACCATGGGACCACACAGCCATCATACCGCTCAGGAAGGAGATGCATTCTTTCTCCTAGAGATGAACATAGTTTGGTGCGAAAAGTGCAAATCAGTCCCAGAACAACAGCAAAGGACCTTGTGAAGATGCTGGAGGACACAGTCAGACAAGTATCTATATCCACAGTAAAATGAGTTATATATCAACATAATATGAAAGACTGCTCAGCAAGGAAAGTAGCTACTGCTCTAAAACTGACATAAAAAAGCCAGACTAAAGTTTGCAAATGCTCATGTGGACAAAGATCTTACTTTTTTGGAGAAATGTCCTCTGGTCTAATGAAACAAAAATTGAACTGTTTGGCCATAATGGCCATTGTTATGTTTGGAGATAAAAGTGTGGGGCTTGCAAGAAGAACACCACCATCCCAACTGTGAAGCATGGGGGTGGCAGCATCATGTTGTGGGGGTGCTTTGCGGCAGGAGGGACTGGAGCACTTCACAAAATAGATGGCATCATGAGGAAGGAAAGTGATGTGGATATATTGAAGCAACATCTCAAGACATCAGCCAGCAAGTTAAAGCTCAGGTGTCCCCAAGCATACCTCCAAAGTTGTGGCAAAATGGCTTAAGGACAACAAAGTCAAGGTATTGGAGTGGCCATCACAAAGCCCTGACAGTGAGTGTGCAAGTGAGGAGGCTTACAAACCTGACTCAGTTAAACCAGTTCTGTCTGGAGGAATGGGCCAGAATTTTAGCAAATTATTATGAGAGCTTGTGGAAGGCTACCAAAAACATTTGACCCAAGTTAAACAATTTAAAGGCAATGCTACCAAACACTAACAAAGTGTATGTAAACTTCTGACACAACTGGGAATGTGATGAAAGAAAATAAAAGCTGAAATAAATAATTCTCTCTACTATTATTCTGACATTTCACATTCTTAAAATAAAGTAGTGATCCTAACTGACCTAAAACAGGGTATTGTGAAAAACTGAGCTTAAATTTAAATGGCTAAGGTGTATGTAAAATACTTAAACTGTACAGAGCTGAGATATTCTTCTAAAAAGCTTTGTTTGTGTTCTGCAGAAGAAACAATCATCTGGGATGACATGGGGTGAGTAAATGATTTAAATTTTTGGGAGAACTATACCTTTAATAGACTAGTACTTTTGATACTTGATACATTTGAAAGCAAGTAATTGTATTTTTACTGGATTAATCAGGGTATCTGAACTTTTACTCAACTACAGGATTAGAGCTCTTTGTCCAGCACTGCTCACACCACTTGCACGCATTGGATAAACTGGTAGAGGTGTTTACATGCAACCGGAAATCAGGGTAATGGGCAAATCGGTTGTGTTAATCGGTTTATTCTTAAGCCGTTTATGATCCTACACCAGATTATGATTATTTCATGACAAGAACGTTGTCAGAAACATAATCGGTGTAAGACGTTCATGTAATCATGCCCAGATTTTGTCACCCTTATTTCATATTGCACGTAAATACCTTCACTGGTGCTCTTAACCAGCTTATCCAATGTTCATGAGTGTCATGCTCATGCCAGTTTAGATTTTGATTTGAAAAGCAGAGAATACTCCAAAGATTTACAACTGCATGTAAATGTGTGTTTCTTGCGTTGTCGGATTTGATGTGCAGGCTAAACATAAACAAACTGCAAAGAAATCTTTATTATTTAACTCAAGCTTCGAAAGCCTTTATACACAAATTTTAGTGACACTGTTAAATAGTTAGCAAATAGTGAAGAAAGTCAAGTAGTCATGATCAAGTTTGAGTTACCAAGTAACAGAAATCCCATTAATTAATTCTGAAATGGCAGCAGTGCAAATGGACTATAATACACCAGTGATCAGAATGATGAATACAAAATCAAGCACAAGCTATTCAACCAGAGTACTAGCCTACATTTACCAGCAATTCTTTCAAAACTTCAATCTTTATTAAATGTATTACAAAACAGCTCAAGTATAAATTTAAAAAAAAAGCATATATCTATTGAAACTCAGTGCAAAATAAAAAACAAATTTTATGGTTCCAACCAAGAAGTAAAAGTACAGAGAAACCCCAGCTTAACAATATTGTCTTAATTCCTTTTTCAGTTTAGTTTCAATTCTGTACTTTGGAAAATCTCACTGAGTTCCCCAGTGAACCTTTCTTGCATATTTTCAAATGTGAATTAATTGAACAACTTAAATGGAAAAAATTGGTTTCTCTACCAATGACGACTGTCCATGTTCAGATACAATAGTGCGATTCACTCTCTCTTCACTTAGATGGAGCAAAGCCCACCCGATCAGCATTCCTGTCAAACACAGTGTAATAGCGACCAATAAACACATCTCCTAGAATCCACAGGGGCCCAGCGGGGGGCGGAATATCCATAGCCATAAAGCCAGACAGACAGATGCTCATGCCCAATTGAGTCACCTGAGAACAAATGGAAATGAGATGAACTTAAATAAAAATCACTTAATGACAACCCTGTTAAGTCCAGAAATAGCCTTACACTTACTTCAAGCATCTTGATCAATTGGCAAAGGGCTTATATAATAAGGGCATATTCTCATGACCGCGCCAAGCACAGTACTATGTGCAACTTCTTTGCTCCAAGTCTTCTCCAAATTTTGGGAGAGCGCCAATTCGAAGTGCAATTTTTGTGCCAGCGCAAAGCACAAGTGTTGAGTGTGCGCTATCTGTGGGTGTAAACGCGCAAACTGTGGGTGTATTGTGTATTAATGAGACAGCACAAAGCGTAATGTGCTATTTTCCAGAGAAATAGGTCACTGCGCTAAGACATTTTTGAACCATGCCTGTTATTAGCACAAGGTGGTTATGAAGTTCATGATCAAACTCTGAAAATACAGTGAAACATCAAATTATGTCCCTGACAATCAATGGACTACAAAATAGTATGCAGAGTGTGCAATAACTTAAAAAGAACCTCCAAATTAAATTGCACTTGACCCAGCACATTAGCGCATCGTGCCTGCAATTTTGCCAAACCCACTTGCGTCTTGTATTAGCGCATGTTTGCACGCAAATGCCAAAACTTCATAGCCATGTTCACAGACTTTACACGTATGATGGAAAGTAGTGTTGCTCTTATTGCTGGTACTCTTTAAATAGAGCCCTTCCTGGGTAACTCAGTGGTAAAGACGCTGGCTACCACCCCTGGAGTTCGCTAGTTCGAATCCCAGGGTGTGCTGAGTGACTCCAGCAGGTCTCCCAAGCAACCAAATTGGCCCGGTTGCTAGGGAAGGTAGAGTCACATGGGGTAACCTCCTCGTGTTCGCTATAATATGGTTGTTCTTGGCGTGGCGCGTGGCGAGTTGAGAGTGGATGCCGCAGTGGATGGCGTGAAGCCTCCACATGCGTTATGTCTCCGTGGCAATGCGCTCAACAAGCCACGTCGGTCTCCGATGCGGAGGCAGTTGGGATTCGTCCTCTGGCACCCGGATTAAGGCGAGTCACTACTTTGGGAATTGGGCATTCCAAATTAAGGGCCCTTAATATCAGATTAAAATTCTAGATTGAGATTCTCCTTTGTATGAAGCAGAGTATGCGAGTGGAGTGGCATGATTTTGCCTGGAGCTATGAGCGGGTTTAAAAAAAATGAAAATAAATCGGAGCATCACTGTTTTCTCTCGCTCCAAGAGCGCTGCACTTATGCTCTATCATGGGCAAAACACCTGTTAACAGACCTTAATGCAATAATTCACCACGTGTTTAGTATTAACCACTATTGGCATGAAGGAAAGATGGAATTTCTGATATAACCAGAAAGAATGTGATAAAAAAAATACTAATTTAAAATCTAGCAGCACTTGGTAATGTTAGACTTCACACTTCCTATTATTGAGATAAGCTTGCGGTAAAGCTTGACTTATCTACATGCTTGTGTCTCGTCTCTTTATTCTTATGTCAACTGGCATATAGTGAAAATTAATAATGAGATGTCGAAGGACAACACAAGTGGGGAAGTGATTGTCACGATCAAATGTTTGTTGTGAAATCCTAAAAGATGTGTCCAAAATGATGATAATGATGATAATCCGTCACATGTGGAGAGAAAATCTAAAGATCGGTAATACATAAATCCCCTATTAAATATTTGGAATAATCATATCAACATTTTACTTGAATGCATCTCAATCTTAACTGTAGGCTATTATGTCCCACAATAAATAGAACTGAACTTTTAATGACGCAAAACACCAACTCAAACTAATCAACATAGTAGTTTGACTTTAATCGAATTCCATCTAAATTTATTTTAGTACCGTAGGCTAATTTATGCATTACACATTCGCTGATGAAAAAGCTCAGCAAATGCGAATAGAGGAAGATTTAAAATCTTAAAATATACAAACACTAGTATTTCTAAAAGTGAACTCGGCATTAGACACATAGTTTTGGCAGTCTTATCTAGTTTTGATTTAAAAAAAAAAAAAAAAAAAAAAAAGTGTAATTTATTAATTTGATTTAATTTAAAGTTTTATTTTTGTTCTGGTAATTTATATATATTTTTTCGTTTGGTAATTTATATTTTTAATGTTTTTTTTTTTTTTGGCATCTAGCAATTTATCTAATTGATCAAATCCAGAGAATGCTGCCGATATGTTTCAAAAGTAAGCTATAAAAATAATTTAATTTAGTCTTGGGCTAATGTTAGTGTTCTAATAAAGCACATTGTAGCTTTTCTTCTAGTATTTATTTTCCATTTAATACACCATCTGCATGGAAGGTTGTAATATTAAAAAGCATACTGAAATAACTTTACAGTGGAGAGGTAGTTAGGCGCTAATTTTGCCAGGGAGTGAAGCAGCAGCGGGGTTTCTCTAATCCAGGATCGCGGAGCGAGCAAAGAGCCTGAAATGGACATCTCGGGTGGAGCTGGAGCGGAGTAATTAAAGAATGTTTTGAGCGTGGAGGGGAAATTGTTGCCGCTCCACTCCACTCACGTACCTCTATAATGTCCCCCTCTAACCTCTCCAGATTAAAAAGGAAACTCCACTAGACTATATAGAGATGGACATACCTTCATAACATAGTCATCACCAGTTAGATTGAATATCTTCCCTCCAAGGTTGAAGGAAATAACAGGAAGTGATGGAATCTTCTTACAGTCAATCCAGTACTGCTCAGATTAAAACATTCAAGATTATTTGCTTGCTTAAGGTTAGAAAACTAAATACAGTACAAGAGTTTTCACAGAACAACCACAGGATCTTCTTTAGTTGCTTGACACCTGGCTCAATCAAATATTATGAACATAATATATTAACAGGCATGTTAAAAATCGCTCTCTTACCTCTCCCATAAGCAGTGGAACTGCTCCGATGGCTTTCTGCAACGCTCGAACCTCTTGAACCGGCCCAGTGATCAGTGATGTTCCCGTGTCAACAATTGCCTGGCAACCACTTTTGCAAAGAGTAAGAGTGCCACCCACTTGAACTCTGTAGGAAATTGATCAATAGATGCAAAAATTTATGACAGATTTGTTTCAAATTTCAAAAAGATTGAAACTGGAAAAGTCTGGTGATTACTGGGCAGGAAGGAGAATTTATAGTAAAAAAGGACTTGGTTATTGATCTGTTTCTCACCAACACCTATCATATTACTTCTGAAGATATGGATTTCACCACTCGAGTAATACAAATTACTTTTATGCTGCCTTTATGTGCTTTTTGAAGCTTCAAAGTTTTGGTCACCATTCACTTGCATTGTATGGATTTACAGAGCCAAGATATTTCTCTAAAAATCTTAATTTGTGTTCTGCAGAACAAAGAAAGTCACACATCTGGGATGAGTAAATGATTATGATGTACATTTTTGGGAGAACTATTGCATTAATCAGTCTCATTGCACAATAAAAAAAAGTCACAGTCTGCACTTCTGAAAGATTGCTTCTACAGTAGTTGCATAAAAAGTTAATTACATACTCATCCATCTTGATCTGCCAGTAGGCTTTCCTTGTGACGTTGACATAATGCAGATCGCCGTCGAAATACTGTTGGTCGAAACCTCCCAACATCAGCTCACCTCCAACCCCACCTGCAGGGTCCCTGCAGACAACATACACACACATTCGTTTTTCTATCATGGTGGGAATTTTCCCTTGACTTCTATTGTTTTTATCCTAACCCAACCCCTCTGCACATTTACATTAAGACATCATTTAGTATGTTGATTAATCTTTTTCCCTGTGAGGAATGCTGGTTAGTCCCCACAATGTAGGTGATTTCAGGTTTTACTATTCATTGTAGGTAAAATCAGAGTCACACACTCATTTCCGTCACAAATCAGTCAGCTCATTCAAGAAGCTTTCTTCACAGACAGTTCAATCCACTATAATATGATCAATTGTCCATAAAATGCACGTACATTTAGCAAAAATAGAATCCATTGAGCTGTGCAACCAGAAACGCAAGTCACATGTTACTGTTTCACACAAAAACATTCTTTCACGGTTAAGGTCAAAGACCATCTTGCCACACTCTTAGCCACATTCTTCAACTTTATAAACTGAAAAGGAGAAGCAGATAATAGAGGAACCTAAGATAAGGGAAACGAAGACCATTTCCCATTAAATGCAAATGCAAGGAATAAAATGCAAGAACTCATGTTTGCCTTGTTTACCAGTAAAAATAAATATAAAACATCCTTAAAACAAGACAAATGTACATGAGAAGGAAAACGGCATAATATATAAAAACCTGTTTTCAGAGAATATATCATGAGTTAAGATTTTTCTCACCCATATTGGATTTTTGTTTTAATTAGGCATCAATCCAACAGGATTTTAGTGAGGTTTATGCTTAAAATGATTAAATGCATTGCATTGGTGAAAAATACATTTAATAATATATTCTCTGAAAGCTATTATTACGTTTTTCACTTTTTGCAATTTTACTTCAAGTACATTTAACTTGTCTTAAGTATGTTTCGGTATTTTTACTGGAAAGCAAGACAAAAATACTGATTAAGAAACAGATTTTTTGCAGTGTTCAGAAAACATGAGCAAGTGATTGCTTTAAGTAGGTAATGTGCACCTGTTGGGTGTGTATATAAGAGATGGCGCTCTGTGTGCGTGCATAAATCTATTTTCTCTTATCAATGTTACATTTGCAGATTGCCTAAACAATCAGAAAAACCTGTAAAATAAACCTTAAAATAAGGTAATGCAAAGAGAGCATGAAGTCTTTAAACTCACCTGTTGATGTAAAAGGAGAAGATATTCTGGGGCAAGATTTTGGCAGCCATGGCCGTGTCAAACACTGGTGTGACGCCATCTACAGAGATGGCAGGATATCCCATACCCAAGACGCCATCAAAACGTGCCACCGCAAACACAATTCCAGGCTGCTTGATGGCCTCACCAAACTGCTGGTCAAGCACCTTTAGCCCTGCCAGCTACAGACAGCAACAAACATGTGACTCGTCTGATTGAAAACTGCGTAAAATGAAATCATGCCGATAATTACTGGTTCCTTTTTGACCCAATTTATAGAAACGACTGAAAATGACACATTATAATACACATTTATTGTTATGGGTTTATGTGATGATAAAAAATATAGTTGCTGTCTGCACACTGAATTAAGATACAGACTAGAAAAAAGTTCTGGCTAAAATACATAATTTTTTCGGTTTTACATTTGCATGATGAAAAAGTATTGTTTGATAATCAACATTAATTGTTATCTTTTCTGACTACAGTTACAGGCTGACAGTAGTTACAGACAGTTGAGCTTCATATAAGCATACAAGTTGATGTCATCACCCATTTCACTTATGTAACATGAAATGTTTGAGTGAAATGTTTATTTAAAATCTATGCTGATAGTTACTGACAGTTTTTTAATAATTTTGTCATTTCAAAATAAGAGTCCCCGGTGTGTTTCAGGCTTGTTTATACTTTGAAGTTCCTTATTATGCACCAAATCTTAATTTTTTTCTGGTTATTATTGGGATTTTGGTTGATCAATAAACCACATCTGGGATTTTATAAATTTTTGACTATTTTTCTGTGCCCGCCATAGTAAAATTAATTTGACATTAATTTGACATTCTCTAAATCGATTTTAAAAACTATCGGCCAATTAATCAGTAATCGGCTTTCCAGCACCACCTTAGCTACTGGTATCGGCAAAATCCACTATCGGTCGACCTCTAGTCCAAAAAGGATTAGATCACTATTGATTACTTTTATGCTGCCTTTATGTGCTTTTTGGAGCTTCAAAGTTTTGGTCACCATTCACTTGCATTGTATGGACTTACAGAACTGAGATATTCTTCTAAAAATCTTAATTTGTGTTCTGCAGAACAAAGAAAGTCCTACACATCTGGGATGCAATAAGGGTGAGTAAATGATTATGATGGAGCATCATGGGGCACGTTATTACATTTCGACGAAAGATTACTATAAAAAATAATTTCTTATTTTTTTGTCAAGAATGTGTAATAAGTAAATATGGTTGTGTTTGATTTCATGCTGAATTTCAAATTTGACAGAAGTGTCACAAAAAGTGACATTCTTTTCTAAGTTTTTTTCTCTTGTCAAAGTTATTAATGGCAGTCTGGTGTCTTTACTCACAGTGACTGTATCCTGACTGATAAAGCCTGAAAGACTCCCTCTACCATACTGGATTGAAAACTTGGTGCCGTTCTGGACGTAAGTGCTCGACTTCTTTGAGTTGTAGCGATGGTGAAACCCTGAAAAACAGAAAGCGAGAAAATGCATAAAATGACAAAAATAAAAACTGTAAAGTAACACAAACTAAACTAGGCATGCACCAATTTACATTTACATTTTATACAATTGCTAGGGTGTTCTGGGTTGCATATTTGTCCAAGTAAAAAGTATTTGCAAGCAGCACTAATAACATACTGTACTGCAGGCGGCCGTGGGCAGATTTCTACACTCTTTGATCAATTTCCATGACGTTTCCAGTCATTTGTGAATTTATAAATCCTTTTTTTTTATTTATTTATTACAAATTGCTCTCACAAAGGGCAATTTCTAGCAAAATAAATATTTAAGAGCCTAGCACAGCTAGAAAATTTTATATTGATTTGTTTTATTTATATTCATTCATTATACAGTACTTCATGTTCTTAATATTTTCTCCATGACTGTTCCAGTAAATCACATTTTTAAAATTCCCTAATATATCCTGATTTTCTGTGATTGTGCAAACCCTCTATTTCACAGTAGTTTTGGCCTTTACATAGGTCAAATTCTGAAGCACAGATTGTGAGTATAAAACTAACCAATGTTTCTTAAAAGGTCACCCATTTGCCAAACTGCACTCAACAGTTGCACTCTGACATCGAACACATCATTACAATACATCTTTACTCACAGCAGGCAATATCCAGGAAGGAGCAATGGATAGACGGAACCCAGAGGTTGGATGATCCGGTGTCGAACAGCACGGTGAAGTCCTGAGGAGGGGTCCCAATACTGATCACTCCATAATACTGGGCCTGGAGAAACAGACAGACATTTGTAGACCTTGGTAAACACTTATCCCATGCAAGTCATTCCTTTTGTAAGAACTAAAGAGCTTTGGTGCGCTTACATCCATGAAGTTGGTGAGTTTCTCCACAGGTGGTGGTAGTTTGGTTGGGGTAATGGATGGAGTTGTGAAGGCGGTCTGTCCAGATAACTTGGCCATGGATTTGATCTCTTCAATAGACATGCCATTGTCTGCCAACGTGCGACGCACAGTGCGTGTCTTGTGCAGAGGAATTCTAGATGAAGAGGAGCGTTTAATGAAGCAATTCGCCACCCAAGACCCAAGTGGGTTACAGCTATTTTACTTTATGGAAATGGTGTTATTAGGCATTAACACAAAGCTCAGCCTTAAAGAAATAGTTCATCCTAAAATTACAATTTTGTTATTTATAGCTAAATGTTCAAGTGGCTCTTTTCCATACAACAAAAGTAAAGGGACCACAGCTGTCCAGCAAGAACATTGATTGATGACTTACACTCAAAAAACATATTTTAAGATTTACGCATTTCAGTTTCATAACAAAATTCCATCAAATTGAATTGAGTAATCTTTAATGAAAAAATAATAGTTCAAGTTTTATTCATTTAATTTGGTTAAACATTACACAATTCAAATTTGTTATAAAATTGAAATGCGTAAATCTTAAAAATAAGCAAAAATTTTATTATTTTTGTTTAGATTAAATTTCAGTCCAGTCGGCTTGGAATAAAGAGTGTGATTCCTATGAACGATTTTAATGATGCTTTAATAGTATTTTAATTTTTATTTGTTTGATTTATTTGTCATTTTGGAGCTTGACAGGCCCTGGTGCCAACCCACTTTCATTAAATGGAAAAAGCAAGAAAGAAGCTCATTGATTCTGCTAAAGTTTCCATTGGCATTCCACAGAAGAAACAAAAAGTGTCATGTGGCTTTGGAACAACATGGGGATGAGAAAATGATGACATGATTTTCATTTTTGGGTGAATAGTTCCTTTAACAGTGTTAAAATTATTGTAACAGCCTCGAGTGTCTTATAGCTTTTATAAGATGCACCTGCTTTACAATAAAAGGCACCAAATGTTAAATAAAAAAAAGGTACATTTATTGATTAATTATCTGAACAAACAATTATTCCACCAAGTAAAATGAATTAATTATTAATAATTAATTAATTTGCAAAAACTGTTTGCCAAACATCATAGCAACTTGGTGCATTAATACAGAATTAATTCAAACGATTTGTGAACGCTTCAAAGGCGCTTCATCTGATCAGAATTTAAAGGGAAGGTTCACACCAAAATCGTTTTTGCGACCATCTGCGTAGTGTTTTAATAAATAAAATTCAATGTACACATGCGCTAGACGGACATCTTTGACTGTTCCGCCACGTCTCAATCAAAAGTGTTTTTTTAGACCCCGTGTCAGGTGCAATTTTTTGAAGATGTCGCCTTGGACTTAACTAACACCTAGCGGTGTGGTTGCATCATCTTTTAAACAGGTGTTTTCAGTTTCAGATGTCATTGTAGAAATTCACTACTAAACTTCAGGGCTGGTCATGTGACTCTAACATGGCAGCCCCCATGAGGGGACCCTCTCCATGTAGAATAAAACAGCTTTTACAAGGTTACTGATATGATTGGAGTCTTCATCTAATCATGGGAATGGATGACTTTATACATATGTTTCAAAATGACGATTAGTTACTTTAATTGTAAAAGTTTTTTTAAAGTGAAAAAATAACTTACTGCATCTTTAAAATAAACGTACATTTTTTTTTTGAAGTGGGTAACACCTGCATAATGTGCGTTGCGCTGCGTCCAAGCTAATTTTTAGTGCAAGTACGCATATCTAGAACGCTCGCGACACATCAAATACTTTCTACACTGCAAGCGTGCGTGCCAGCTTCGTTAATTATAATAATTGGAGCGTTTAGTCGCTGTGCATTGTAGATGGGTATGTTTCACAATGTCGCACTGACATCACAGCAGTTCACTCATGCAACTGTTTCTTAGCGAGACTCACAATCACGTGATGTGCACTTCCTGAACTACAAAACCAACTAATGCTATAATAAGCTCTTAAAAATAACGGCCTAAGCACAAAGTATTAATAACAATTTATGTGCACCAGTCAATATGATTTGGAGCTAGAGCTCGGATTTGTGAGCAACTGCTAAAAACGCAGATAAAATTCAAACATAGTGAAAGCCATTGTGCAAATCATCAAAATGGAGGTAGATTAATATTTTTTTTATGCTCAGTGCTTAATTAATACAAGCATAAATATGTGCAGAAACATACAAAACATCCTCGGTGATAAATAACAGAATTGATGCATTTTACCTGATTATTGCTTTGCTGTCCGCAATTATATACCAAATTAAAAACGCAAACAGGTGGAAGCGATTCATACTGCAAACCTTAAAAGAAACAAATTTATATATTTATGATCCGAAACGATATTCTCGACTCGCAGGAGCAATTCTGAAGTATGACTTGTGACTTCCTCCACCGCGCGATTTTATAAATCCCCAAAAATGCCTTTCGGAAAGCTTCGTGCTATTTCGTCCTTTTTCGGTCTTCTTATAATTGATTGGCTGGAACCATTGATCTAACAATACTATTGGTTGTAGAAAAAGTCAATCAATTTCAATGTCAGGCTCGCTTCCTCAACATCTGGCAGATTAAGCGATGACAGATTGTTTGTTTGATCCAATGTAAAAGAATCCTGGACTCATTTAAATTAAATTAATTCAACAGATTTTTGGGCACTCCCAGTGAACACACTTGTTTGCCTGTAATCACCAGAAATGTCAACAACATACACATTTCCTATTTTTTCAAATTTATGTAAAGTAAAAGTCTTCCTGCTTTTTTTTTTTTTTATTATTTTTTTTTATTTTTTTTTTTAGGAAAAAGTGCAACATGCAAAGGAGGAAGCTGAGCAACAAAAACTGCTCCTCTATGACTAAAGCAAGATTTTCTACATTTCAAAGGAAAAGTTCACCCATGAAGTAAAATTCTCTCAGCAGTTACTCACCCTCATGCCAACCCAGACATGAATGACTTCTTTCTTCTCCTGAGCACAAATGAAGATTTTTAGAAGAATTTTTCACCTCTTTAGGTCCATACCATGCAAGTGAATTGTGACCAAAATTTTGAAGCTTAAAAAAGCACATAAAGGCAGCCCATAAATCAACATTTTCAAACAGTCCTGCTAAGAGTTGTTCTTTTGTTTTGGGAATTCCTGCATATCGCCACCTATTGAGCACTTTTTAAATTTTCACCCACAGCTATCATATCAGCCCTGAAAACATGGATTTAATCACTGGAGTCATATGAATTACTTTTATGCTGCCTTTAGGTGATTTTTGAAGCTTAAAATGTCTGGCCACGCATTGTATGGATCTACAGAGCAGAAATATTCTTCTAAAAGTCTTTGTGTTCTGTAGTAGAAAGAAAGTCAAACATTTCTGGGATGTTATGAGGGCGAGTAATTAATGGGAGAGAATTTTCATTTTTGGGAGAGTTTGCAAAAGTATGCAAAATTTACTTCCTCCTCTTGGACTTTTCAAATGCCTGTATTGACTGCAGCTACAGCATCAGTACTAAATTACAAACAACTGTAAACAAAGAACATAAATGGCATTATTTATCTTGAAAGCTAAGGTTGTGGTTGATATTGTACACATTATTTCTGAAACTTGCTCTTATAACCAAGATAAATATTAAATGTACAGCCATTTCTTCAGCTACGGACACTTTTATGTCCCAAGAACTGATGTATTATTTATTCATTTATTTATTTTTATTAACTAGCAGATTTAATCTTTCTTCTTTTGTTATATTAAGGTCACATTAAAACTTGTCTTGGAAATGTTACCAAGCCTTAATCCTTTGTTTTTGCTACTTTTCAAATGTCTTTTATGAATTTGCCGTTTTCCCATTGTAAAAGTGTCCATCCATATAGTTGGAAAAGCACCTTTCCACAGACTACAGCCCTTGTTACTGTTCAGTTTATTCAGAAATATGATTATTTGTTTTCATTCACAACTTTATTCTTTATTTATTTACCCCTAAGGTACTGTTTACCATTAAGTGAATTGAAAAACCACAGAGCTCACCATAGTTTTTATATATTGAAAAGGGAAAGAAAAGAAAGTAGAATACACCCTTATAACATGGCACATCTATTTTTAGCTTTCCCAGTTAATATCCATTACAAATAGACATTTATTAGCACTTGGACAGCAGAGTATTAAAAACGTAACTGCTGAGGGAACTAAACATTGCGACCCCACAGTCGTCATCAGGGTACCCCCAGCATGCTCAACAGAATGTGTTGTCTTCAGTATTTAACTGTTTAAATATCTATTATAGCACATGGTTTGCACTCGTTGCGAAATGTGATGAAATTGCCAAGTGTGCCAAATTACTAAATGACACTATACTTTAGTATAAAGTATACTAAATTACTAATGATTACTAATAATAATAATTACTAATTATTTATTAATTAAATGCATAGGCAAAAATATAATCACAAAAATTAAGAAACAATTACATACATGAATAACACTACAAAGTATTAGTAAAAAAAAACCTTTATTCTGTCCTTGGTTCAGTTCAGTTATATGAAATTGGAGTTTCTTGATTACACAACAGAAAAACAAATGATGGAAGTCTGTGTTGTAATGTGCGATTGACAAATGGAGCTCTGAAATAATTTATTGACTGATTTGAATTATGAAAGAAGAGAAGAGAGTATAATCTCACACATGATTCTCTGTTCTGCTTTTAATGGTTAGACTTTGTACAGAAGCAGCTGAAATGCCTCAGAAGACTATGATTTTTCTAGACTGGGAGATATTAAAGGGATGTTTCACCCCAAAAATGAAAAATCTCACCATTTACACACCCGCATGTTGTGTCAAATCCATCAAAATTTCTTTTATGGAACATAATATTAGGCACTGACAGCTTCTCTCACTATTCACTTTCAATGAATATTTCCCATTGAATACAGTGTTTCCCCTAGGTTTCCCCTGGGGGGGGGGTTGAGGTGGACACAGACACAAACACTTAAAGGAGTCATGGTGTTCATTTGTTTCTTTTAATGGCAGCAGTGAATATATTAACTGAACAATTATTTGAACTGTACATTAAACTAAACATTGGAACATTTATTTGTATGTAATTTATCCACAAAGTGGGCAGCTTTTGTCACTGCAGTGTATCTTTCTGGGCTTCTGGAAGAACATTTCCAGAGCCTCTTGATATGGGAAGTCAGAAACGTCTGGCCCATTTATTGAGATCTGCATGCATCCTGCAAGATCTCCTTGCAGCCTATTGCAGATGTTTGTCTTGACCTGCAAATGCATTAAATGTTAAATGTGATAGCTTAACATATAGCTAAAAGCAGCAAATCCTATTGTGAAAAGTTTGTATTACCCTGTTCATGGTTGAGAAGTCCCTTTCACAGTTTACACTACTGACTGGGACCATCAGAGCAATAGAAGCCAGCAGGCTGTTAGTTTGAGCAGACAGTCAGAACAAATATGTGTGTGATTGAGCATTAAGGCCTATATTATTTTATTTTTTCGTTCTTTGAATTAGTTAATTATATTAATTTAAATCTTTTGATTGTTCATATCTTAATTTTTTAAAATATTTTTATTAATAGATCCGGCACTTCTGATATGCGAGCCGGCTCCCAACGTCCACCTTCAAGAGTCGGCTCTTAGAGCTCTTTGACTGGACTTTTGCTGCTTGTCAGGGAAAGGGCGTGCAGCACTTGGGCTCTTTTCTGTACTTGGACTCGGAGCAGTAGCGCTACTCCGGGTGCTACTTACAGGAGAGCGAGTGTTGCCATCTTCACCACCCTGGGAGCGTTTAAAAAACACAGATATGTTTGTCTTCTTTTCAGGTGATTGACGCAACATATTTCCGACGCACGCTTTCTGTCCGCTGGTGGGAGTGTGTGATGGGGAGTCGATTCCAAAGAGTCGATTCCTCGACTCTGAATAGCCCCAGACTCGGGGTCGACTCTGTTACTGTGTCCGAAATCACTCACTTGTGAGTGTCTAATCCCTATAAAAAATTCTATTTTTGCAGTAAAGTCGAGTAGATTGTATATTTTTTACATTTTGAGTGTATTACTATTTGTTATATGTTGAATTAATTTGTCTCAAAGTCTAGTGTATCCGCGGCATTACACCATGCCAGAGACCTGTCGTAGAAACTTTGTATTTATCCTACATGTAGCTTGTAGCTTATCTCTTTAGAAATAGATAACAGTCATAGTGACTCTAGTTTGTGATTATGCATACCTCCGTACCAGAAAACCTGGAATCGAACACCCCTATGCTCACCTGTGTGCGCGCGAACGTGTCTGTGTGTGTGTGTGTGTGTGTGTGTGTGTGTGTGTGTGTGCAGGCGCGTGTGTGTGTGTGTGTGTGTGTGTGTGCAGGCGTGTGTGTGCGCGCATAGGGACGGAACTCCGCCGTGCGCGATACAGAGAGCTGAGGAGAATAGTAAACGTGCGACCATGTAGAGACAGAAATGACATGCTGTCGTGTAAATAAGATAAATAACATAAGGGCTATTTAGTTTTTTAAATAAAATAACAAGGTCTAGACCTGTTCTATTGGATAGGTAACTTTAAACTACTTCTGTTGTGATCTGGCGCTATATAGAAAATATAATTAACTTTACCTTCAAGGGGGGGCGGAGGGTGCCGTTGGGGGGGCGGGGCGCCCCCCTAATATAATGGCAGGGAAAACACTGCAATATCCCCCACAATAAAGTATGTTATATGTTCTGCAATAAAATTAAATAAGAGTATACAAGAGCAAATTATTGAATGCAGAAATAAACAATATGAGGGTAAACGTGTATAATGGTAATTGTGAGATCACAGCAAATGTAATTTTATATTTGTAATTATTCTGTTCTTCACTGTGCACAAACAACAACAATTTTCACACCCAGAAGGTTAGCTGTGGACATTCAGTGTGCATCAAGATCTTACAGTTTGTGTAGAGATTTTTAATTTACTTTTACTTTTGTTTTGCAACATCGCCCCATAAAAGTCTCAAAATGTAGATCCTGTCTTTCAATCTCTAAATTCTGCTTTGAAAATGAGCATTATGTTGGACAATCAGAAACAGTAAGATACACACTGTTGCCAAAATATAGTTTTTAAAGCATTTATCAAAAGTTTCTTGAACAATTTGTATCATAGTATTATTAGACTAGTGTTTAATGTCCTTTAAATTACCATATGCCCATAGGTGAATATCATTCCTTATTTAAAAATAGCATAATTGTATTATAATTATTATTATTAGTAGTAGTTGTTGTAGCAGCAGTATAGTAACAGTAGTAGTAGTACGGAACAATGAGTTTAAAGGCACACCTTAAGGGTAAAACCAAGGTTAAACGGCCCCAGGGGAAAATGGTGCACTATTTGCTTTAAACCCGTTGTATTATTAGTGGTAACACACACACACAACACTGCGCATCAACATGCGATGACCGTTAGAACGCAGCCTTTCGTAATCGCGACGTCATAAAGACGAAGTTCCACCGCTCGCATAGAAACCAGCGCATGTTGTAGAAATCTTATTTGCAGTCAACAAATCGCATGGTTACTTCGCGCAAAGGTCGGTACAATTATATCTTTTTACCGCAGTTAATTTTCACAATATATACTGTAATATAATCAGATTAAATTGAATAATGGGGAAACGGCTATATTTATATTTAATCTGAAGCAATGGTGAAATAGCGCACTAAATTTACTATCGAGCTGCTTTGCCAAGTCCGTTCATTGAATTATAATTTCGGTAAAGCTTTGAGGAGCCTACTATTTTAATGATTCTGTAAGCATTACTGAAGACTAACAAGACATATCCATTATTTTTCATGATCTTTTATAGTTTTGTCTTATTTTAAACGATTTATTAGGATAGACCCAGTCCAGTAGTAACACGTTTTGCTATACAAATACAATAAGCAGGCCTTTTTTCACACGAGATGCCTTTATATGTCTAACAAAAAAACAGATATATCTGTATAATTTATGTATATCTGGCTTTCTATCACTTCATGCCTTTGTCTGGCTTACTTGTCAAAGTTTTCTGACTAAATAAAAGCTAACAAAACATTTACTTAACAAGGAGCATTTACTTCCATGTTTCTTATGATGTGGGAACATTTGTAACATAGAGTTACTTATGTCCTCTGATCACCTTGCATGTTTGCATGATTTTCGCATCCAAGCATGTCCAATAATATTTAAATTTTAAGGAGACTAATTCATTATTACAACAAGGAAAGTTTCTTTTCATAGTTAAAATTCAAATAACGGGGGAACATGACCAATATCTGTTTTCACTGGAATGCATTTTTTCTTAATTCTGCTTTTAACTGTTATAAATTCTTTTGGCAGCTACAATGTCTGAAATTGAAAAGGTGGTGATGAGGATTGTCGCTGAGACACTCAGAGCGGCGAGAGAACGTCCAGGAGCTGAGATCCAGGTCAGTCCTGATATTCAAGATGATGGGTATGATGCATCCATCGCTGAGGATTGGTGCAATGACCAAGAGGACTCGACACCATCAGATGAGGTCAGAAGAATATACATCAGCACCCCAAGAGCAATGGCCATTGCAGAAGCCCTTGTAGAAGATGCCTTGTGCAAAGTTGTCTCAAATTTGTGCAGTGAGGGTATGCCCTCAGACGGTGCAAGTGTGAGCCAAAGCTCAAGTGTGGATTCACGGGAGCTAATGACACACCAACTCAAAAGATTCATTAGTGAATTACTACTGGGGATCCAGAGTAAACTTGCCAGTGGGAATCTTGAGATTGAGCGGGGAATCACACCAGATGACCAAGACCTCATGCAGGATATAATAACAGATATGCGGAGACACGTTGTGTCTTCCAGCCCCATATCCTGCCCCTCACCTGAAGGTATTGCTATGATGCATAGAGACACAATCAAAGATATCATTCGCAGTACCCTTGGCCATATCCTGCAGAAGGATTTCACCACTGACCTGGAAGATCATGCTTTCATAGAGGATCTGCTAAAACAGCTCCCTGAAAACCGCCAGGTGAGAGTCACCGACAAGTGGGAAGAAGTTAATGCCCACCCTGAGCCGGAAGAGATGTCCGAGCTGGCACTGTCCATTTTTTCAAAGCTCCAGATGCTCTATGGTGACCGCAAGACTATGGAGAATGAGATAAGTGTACGGTCCAACATGTTCCTACAGAATTTTTCCGATGTTCTGTTCTTGGAAATCCTCAAGGCAGAGCCAAAAAAGGAAGGCTCCGAGAGTCTGACTCAAGAAGTTGAGGCACAAGAAACAGCGGAAATCTCCAATATTCCTCCAATTACCAAGAAGAAAGGAATAAAGACCTTTTTGAGAAGAACCTGGAGGGCCATAAAACAAACATTTACCTGCTGTTGTAGTTCCAGTGTTGCCCCTGAACTGTGAATGCACTACTTGTACTTTCTCTGTGCTGAAAAGAAAAAAAATTCCCTGTCCACAAACATAAAATGACCCCCCTGTCCACACACATAAATAAATCCCCTGTGCAAAAACTAACAAAAAACAAAACCTCTCCCCAAATGAATGTGGGTACAAATTCTCGCACAGAGAATCATTATGTTGCCCACAATATATGTTAATGCATGACTAAAACTCAATAAAAGTCTAAAAATGATCTTTGATGTTTGTTGTCTCTTTTCAGTCATGCTTGACTATTTGTTACTTGGCATCTTTGCATCAGAGGATGCAATAGCTGGTCATTCATTAAGGTTGGGGTTAGGGTTAGGGTTTGACTTCATACACTGCGCATCATTATCTTACAGTACACATTTTACTTTTTTGCACTGCTTTTTCATTGCACTAATGACATCTGCCGAGATAACCTTCATTCTATCATACTAGCAGCTTTATGGTGCTTTAAAGCTGTGTATCTGTTCACAATAACATGTCATCCTCATTTGTACATTGTCTATTTTAAGCATTGCCTATAATAAAATGTGTATAAAACCAAATTAAATAAGCCTATTTATATAGCCTGAATAAATGTAAAGAAAGATCTTTAAAGGAATATTCCATGTTCAATACAAGTTAAGCTCAATCGATAGCATAATGTTGATTACCACAAAACATTTTGATTAAAAAAAGCAAAAATGAAGGTTACAGTGAGGCACTTACAATGGAAGTGAATGGGGGCCAAGTTTTAGAGGCTTTAAAGGCAGAAATGTAAAGCTTATAATTTTATAAAATCACTTACATGAATTCTTCTGGTAAAGATTAATGTATTATTTTCAGTTGTGAAGTTGTGTAAATTGTTGTTTACTGGGATTATATGGTTTACAGTGTTACGTTGTTATGGCAAAGAAGTTGTAAAATTGGATATAACTTTACACAGAAGTGTTCGTAAGTGATTTTATCACACTAAAATCACATTAACACACATATGCGGTTTATGTCTTATGGCTATAATTTTGAAACAGTGAGTATTTTAATGTTTACGGATTGGCCCCATTCACTTACATTGTAAATCTGGTGGGAAAAACTGTGTTAAATAAAATGACCAAAGTCTTCGAGGCAAGTCATGGTTATAACACTGGAAAATGTAACAGGGGTAATAGAGTAAATTCTATTGCAATTGAATTTATTCTATTTGTATTTGCTAATCATGAAGGTAGTAAAACTTCAATTTAATCCTACAGTTCAAGATAAAGATTGACCTCTTTCTATCTTTTATTTTCTTCTTTCCTGCCATTGGAATGTGAAATACAAGAGCAAATTATTGAATGTGGAAATAAACAATATGAGGGTAAACGTGTATAACGGTAATTGTGAGACCACAGCAAATATAATTTTATATTTGTAATTATTCTGTTCTTCACTGTGCACGAACAACAAGAATTTTCTCACCCAGAACAGAAGGTTAGCTGTGGTCATTCAGTGTGCATCAAGATCTTACAGTTATTACAGATTTTTAATTTACTTTTACTTTTGTTTTGCAACATCGCCACATAAAAGTCTCTAAATGTAGATCCTGTCTTTAAATCTCTAAATTCTGCTTTGAAAATGAGCATTATGTTGGACAATTAGAAACAGTAAGATACACACTGTTGCCAACAAATAGTTTTTAAAGTGTGACCGGTCTTTGTTTAGCTCTGCGGCGTGTGGATAAATGAACAAGACCGGGCAACAGGAATTACTCAGGCCAGATATTATTCTGCATGAATAAAGACAAATTAATCAAAACAAGCTTGAATCTGTGGCCTTCTCTCACAATTGGAACACCAACCTCTCTTCAGTCGCACTTACCGCAAACTGAAGGAGAGCAACCAGAACATGAACATGAATCTTAAAGGAGCCACACACCATTTTTAACAATACTGAAAAATTACCATATAACCATAGAAACATGACATCTCAATGAAAAGAAATAAATATTAAAATAATTAAATGAAATGTTAAAAGAAAATAATTTGCAGAATACAAAATAATTATATAAATATAACAAATGATAATAACAAGGAGAGAGATTTTGGGTGATATTAACTAATAAATATACATACACCTGTTACATTCACCTCCCCTAATTTCACATGAGTTATGATTATTATTACACATGAGATAAAAGAGAATTTCCTAATGAATCACAATGCAAAAATACCATAGTTACAGCAATGAAAGCTGTCTGTCTTGACAGATACAGAGAAATTTGAGGGTGATCAAGCCTCAAAACCTCTTAGTAAAGTATGTTGCCAAATACACCATACCACACTTAACCTTTGCAACAAATAATTTTTTTAATAAAAAATTGAACCCAAAAAGAAAACTTACAAAAGTTAACTTCCTACCCAATCACGAAAATTAGAATAGGCTTAAAAGGGACTGTGACTTTTTCTTGAATCTGTTTGACAAGTTTGCTATTTTAATTGGCTTTTGGGCCATGGTCTCAATCAGTCGGTTGACTTTTTTCACTACTCTACCAGCCCGTGTTGTAATTGTGCCTTGCGCTTGTTCAGGAACTGGCATTGACACATCATCACAGACAGGTAAATCAGAGTCAGTAATACCTGAATTGGTCAAATTAGATGTTGCCGATGATGCATTGTCACAATCAGAATTTCCTGTGTTCAGTATTTTATCAGGGAGCATCTGGTTTTGACTGTCTTGACCAGAATTAACACAATAAGTGTCATCACGTTCATCTTCATCCTGTTCCATTTGTACATCAAGAGGTTTTGAACTCTTTGAAACAACCTCATTTAATACTAATGAATGTGTTTTGTTTTCAGGATCATCGTCCTCCAAGGAATCAGTGGAATTTGTTGATCGTCTCTCATACTCAGAATCGTTTGAGCAATCGGCAACCGCTGATCCACGTTTCATTCTCAGGACATGTCACTGGTAAGAAACTGATGTCTAAGAGCATGTTCCGATGTACCATTTTAGTGTGCCCTTTGTCATCCTTCACTTTGTATATGTGTGTCTGGGGTTCATTATCCACAATGGTGTACACAGTAGGTTCCCATCTATCTGCCAACTTCCTTTTTCCTCTTTCTCCTTTATTGGCAATGAGCACTCTATCTCCATTGTTCAAATGTACTCCCTTGATCTTGCGGTTATAAATCTGGGTCTGTTTCCTCTGTTCTTGCACAGCATGTTTTTGAGCAATTTCAGCTGCTTCATGAAGATGAGACATTAGAGTTGCTATAATCAAAAATCAATGGATCCTTCGATACTTGCTTGAACATTATGTCCACAGGTAATCGTAGGACACGTCCAAACATGAGTTGGAAAGGTGCGTAACCAGTTGTCTCATGTATTGTTGAGTTGTAAGCGAAGATCAAAGTCTGAATTTGTTGTGGCTACTTATCCTTAGACCTCAGGGGCAAGGAGTGAAGCATATTTCCTAATGTTTGTTGGTTAAACAGTTCTGTGATGCCATTTCCCATAGGACGATATGCAGTTGTATGAGATTTGGAGACCCCAGAAAGTGCTAGCAATTCAACAATGAGCTCACTCCCAAAATTTGTGCCTTGATCCGTATGGATCCACTCAGGGTACCCATACACGCAGAACACATGGTCCCATAACTTTCAAGCAACTTGCTTTGCCATTTGATTAATACAAGGAAAGGCATGAGCAAGTTTAGTGAAATGATCCGTCAAGACCAACACATACACTGAACGTTGCTTGTTATCCTCTGCACTCCAAAAGTCAAGACAAACCCACTCCATAGGTGCAGAAGTTTGAATACTTTCTAATGGAGCTCGAGCAGCTGGCTCAGGTGTTTTTGCCAGAATACACCTCTTGCAACACTTCACATATTCTCTGATCTTGCTCTCCATCTTGTGCCAGAAGAAGCGCTGTCTTGCCAAGTGAACTGTTCGAGCCTGACTTTGGTGACTGGCAAGATACTGAAGCAGAACATACTGATGTCTTCTCTGTCTGCTTATTGGGTCCTTCGTTAACCTGTACAGAATCCCATCACACACTTTTAGGTGATCCATTGCTTGACAAGGGCTAAAGCTCTGTAGTCTAGCTTTTCTTTCTCTCTTCTTGAAGGGCGTCTTTTACGAAGTACAAAAGGGTGAACCTTAGAAATGGTAAGGTTGAGCTCTTGACTTCTTTCCAACTCATCATGAGAGAACATAGGCAGAGGCTGTTCACCTTGGCTAGTGGCTGCAATCTTCTGAACTAACTGCACCAGCTGAACTGCTTGTGTCACTGTTGCCGTTTCCCAGTCATCTTGGACATGGCAAAGTGTCTTGACGGCTACTGGATCACATGATTGAATATGACAACTTGATTGACATCCAGCATGATCACTCATCTTGTGACACCTTCAGATGAAACATCCTGTATTCCTTCTTCTCCTACAGCATCAACTTCGGTAAGTAAGCATGCTCTCATTCATGAGCCTATGACTAATTGTCCTTGCAAATGGATCTCTGCTTAAGGTATCAGGTATCATGTTCTTGACTCCTGCAATATGTTTTATGTCAAAAGAATAAGAGGCTCATTTTGAAACCCATCTTTGTTCACAGGCATCGAGTTTTGGCGTAGTCATAATGTGCGTAAGTTGATTGTTGTCAGTCCAAAATGTGAAGCTGTGCCCCTTGAGCCAGTGGCTGAATTTTTCGCACACGAATGATGGAGTGCAACCATCTTTCTCCATAAGTTGCAACTCAGACATTTTTAATATAACATCCACCTTCGTGAAGTCCACTGAGATGCCATGGCCAGAAATAATATGACCCAAGAATCTCACTGAATCATGCAAGAAATTACACTTTTTGGGACTCAGTTTCAGGTGATATAACCTAAGCAGCTGAAAACCCATTTCCAGCCTTCTCAAATCCTCTTGCTCCGTTGAAGCAAACCAAATCATCCAAATAGCATAGCAAACTACTAAAGTTCATATCCCCAAAAATGCTAAGTATCATCTGCATGAACAAAGCTGGGCTGTTGCACAAGCCTTGTGGCATGCGGTTTTACACATGTAGTCATATAGGAGTAATGGACGTGGTATATTTTTTGTCTTGTTCATGAATAGGCAAATTGTAGGATCCAGAGGTTAAGTCCAATGTGCTGAAGTAATTGTTACCTCCTAAAGCAGCAAGGCAGTCGGACTGATGAGGGAGTGGGTGAGCATCTTTGAGTGTCCTTGCATTAAGCCACCTAAAGTCCGTTCAGATGTGGAGGCTTCCATCCTTTTTCCACACAAGTACCAAAGGCGATACATATTTGCTTTCTGATTCTCTAATTATCCCTTGCTCTTCCATTTCGGTTAACACCTGACGCAGCTTCTGGTAACGAGCAGGAGGGATCCTCCGATATGGCAACCAGAAAGGCCTCTCATCTTTAAGTTGGATACAGTGTTCAAATTCCTTAGCCTCACCATAGTCTAAGGGATGCTTAGAAAACACATCATTGAACTTCACCAATAAATTTACAAGTTTCTCTTTGGATGCACCAGTGACTTTACAGAGATCAATGTCAATTTCGCTTAACCCAACATCTTGCAGTCTCAAATTTGAAGCATAATTTGGAGTAGTTTGCCAATCTGCAAATTTCCGTTTCTTTCTTAGTGTGACAGGTTGGTCAGACAAATTGGTTATTTACATAGGTACCCACCTATCACCCCACATAGATGTTATTAATTTTGTACAATGTTAGAATTTTACTGTTGATGTATATGTGTGTATTTATGTGCATATATTTGTAGTGTTTTTTGTTTATATTGTTTTATTTACCTGCCCAGGGACAGCAGATGGAAATTAGCTAGTAGTTAAATTTGGTGCAAGTTCTCTTGTGAGATTAATGTTTTTGTGCATGATCCCTGACAAATAAATGTAAATATAAAAAATACATAAAATGACGCAAGCTACGATGATGTTTCTTGGCATAGTCTTGGAGGTAGTTGGCTCAATGAGAATGGTACTCCCGAGTAGGGCTAAACTAAAAACATCAATTACACAATATATGTCTCTGCCTGGACAGAGAGTCTACAGCTTGCAAATGCTGGACAAAATGAATCAAAGATGTGTTGAGAAAATTAGTTCCATTTATTGAAACAGTGCAAACTGTAGCTTACAAGCCTTTGAAAAGTAAATAAAGTGCAGTTTTGCAATTAACAATGGAGAGTTGAAAGGTGCAGCCAGTGGCCTGTTCTGAACAGTTTCTTTGACAGCTTTTTTAGCTTGACACTGAACATACATATGAGGTAGCCAGTAGCCACCAGGTAAGTAAACATAGTGCCATGGCAAACTTGTGGGAACAACCGCCGTCGATGTTCAGCATGGTTTGTTTTGGGTCACGTGGCCGCAGCTTCTTGGGGTCCTCCGTTAGCATTACCTTGTCCGGGTGGTGACGTTTTAGGTGGGCTCGTAGGTTGGTGGTATTTCCATAGTATTTCACGTTTGTGTCACACAGCTTGCAAACCGCGATGCTTTTGTCCAAGTCGTCGCTTTCCTTCTTCTTTTTAAACCCAAAGTGCTCCCACACATCTGCTTTTAAGCACGAAGATGCTGGATTTATATTCGCCGCCGGATTTATATTCGCCGCCATTTTCTTGAATCTCCTCGCTCTGACTCCGTAAACAGGAAGAGGTAGACGTCTGCGTCTGTGTAAAGTTATTACGGGTAACTTGCTCTACAGCGACACTAGCGACTGGCTGACCAAATCACTCTTCCTGCAACGCGAACGGGGGTAAACACAGGGGATTTGAATGGAACTTATGTATCGATACTCGCGGCTTAAAAATCGATACTTTCTTGGGAAAAAAATATCGATTTATATCGCAGAATCGATAAAATTGCTCAGCCCTACTCCCGAGGGACATCACATCCAAGAAGTGTTCACCGTCCAGTGATAACTGTGTAGCACTTTGCGATATAAAATCCCAATACTCATCTGTGTTCTTCATTTGATTCACAATATGCTTGATCAAGTTGGTGCCAAGAATTAAATCATCATGTTGTCCTGGAACAACGAGAATTGGAACTCGACAGCTGATGCCACACACTTTCATACTAACTTCATATTTCGCTGAAGTGCTGTTTGAGTATGTCTGTGACAATCCTTGGGTTTGTTTTAGGCTTCAGTGATGGATTGCTGTGTAGTGCTATCTTGATTACATCTTTAGCTCTCCCCAATAAGTTCGACATGAGCTCATCGGCTTGTTCAGCTAAAGGAACACCTTTATTCTTCAAATAAACATCCATGAATTCTTCCTTTTGTGTACTGATAATTTGTCAGATCCATCCCCTCTGAAACAGGGAGGGGCCTTAACATCAGGCTTCATCGCTAACTTCATACCAGTCAAATTTAGAGAAGGTGACTCCACGAGAACCTGGCTCGTCCCTATGCTCTGCATTCGAATATCAGGACACTAATTTTTTCACTGCTTTTTTTCAACTGATCAGATATTGACTGCCCTATTTGTTGAGCAAGCTGTGTACTTAAACTACTCAAGTCAGTGTTACTATAGTCTCGTTTATCTGAAGCAGCACCTTCACACTTTTCTGATTCATTAGTATGTACTCTACCTGGGTTACGGGTAGAACAGAAATCAGGAGAACCAATATTAATTGTCCTTCTGAGGGGTGTCTGTTCAAGTTCACAAAAGAAACGCCCCCTGGCAAAACCCAATTCAAACCCATCATTAGGGGAGTCATTTGTATTCTCACTATTTTCTGACATTTTGAGTTTTACAGATCAACAAAAGTAAATTAGAACAGATAATGACCACAGAAAAAAAACTGTTCACATGAGTACACAGCTAAAAGTAATACACAACCAAATAATCAACCAAAAATGGTATTACAAATTCAACCTTTTCTTTTTTTTTCCTCTCTTCTGTAAATATGAACTTTCAACCTTTTTTCTGAATTATGTACAGTCTATTGTCCAACCTATTTTTTCTCCCTTCGTACAGGTACAGGCAGAATTAGGACGTTTGAATGCTGCAAACCCCAGCGACCAAGCTGATGTTGATCAAAAAAGATCCACGATGACTTGCATCAAATAAAAGTCACGGCACCAATGTGACCGGTCTTCGTTTAGCTGAGGAATTACTCAGCTTTTCCACTCAGTGGAAAAAGGATGGAAGCCTCCACATCTGTACGGACTTTAGGTGGCTTAATGCGAGGACACACAAAGATGCTCACCCACTCCCTCATCAGTCCGACTGCCTTGCTGCTTTACGAGGTAACAATTACTTCTGCACATTGGACTTAACCTCTGGATCCTACAATTTGCCTATGCGTGAACAAGACAAAAAATCCACCACGTTCGTTATTCCTTTATGACTACATGTGTATAACCGCATGCCACAAGGCTTGTGCAACAGCCCAGCTTTGTTCATGCGGAGAATGCTTAGCATTTTTGAGGATATGAACTTTAGTAGTTTGCTATGCTATTTGGATGATTTACAATATTAAAAGAATGAAATGAAATATTAAAAGAATAATTTCCAGAATACAAAATAATTATATAAATATAACAAATGATAATAACGAGAGAGATTTTGGGTGAAATTAACAAATAAATATAACACCTTTTACAAAAGCATTTATCAAATGTTTCTTGAACAATTTGTATCATAGTATTCTTATTAGCCTAGTGTAATGTTCTTTAAATTGCCATATGCCCATAGGTGAATATCATTCCTTATTTAAAAATAACATAATTGTATTATAATTATTATTATTATTAGTAGTAGTAGTAGTAGTTGTTGTTGTTGTAGCAGCAGTATAGTAACAGTAGTAGTAGTAGTACGGTACAATGAGGTTAAAGGCACACCTTAAGGGTAAAACCAAGGTTAAACGGCCCCAGGGTAAAAGGGTGGATCAGTCAATATGAGACCACTTTGAACTTCTTCATAAAAAATCTATTTCCTCCACTTAGCCCCTGCAACAGTTTTTGTTTTATTATTATTATTTTATTTTTACCACAAATACTATCCTTTCACTTATTGGAAAGTTATTAATTTAATTTTTTTTTTTTGACTCAATCACTTTGAACAAAATTGAAAATGACAAATATGTATTTTTCTCAAAAGAAATGTGAGAAGTTCAGTGTTCCCTTACGACTTCAGTCCACTTGACATTGTGTTTACTAACGCATATGGGAAGTGCCTTCATACACGACCTATTTGAAACCTCTCTACAATAACGGCAATATTCTAATATTGGCTATGGTGTTTCAGCCCCACCTGTTATGTCGCTAAACGGACTGCTTGTTTCAGTGGATTCACACCAGCGAGAAGACTCTCCGTTCCCCTGCAGTGCTCCGCCGAACATCACTTCGCCTCGCCGCTTTCAATTCGCCAGTGAACGAACCTCAGCATCCTGATTCTCCACAGCGCAGCGCATCAGTAGGTGTAGAGTATCCCTTTAAGCAAAATTGTACTTGTGTGTTATAAATATAAGTTATATGAATATAAATCTATACTGGACAATGGATAAATATAAATCTAAATTTATATATCTAAAGGAGCCACTTACGTGTTTGCGTCTTTTTCAAGATGTCGTTCCGTAAGTGTTCCTTGTGCGAGAGACACCCACGCGCCTAGGCAGAGTCAGATCACATGGAGACAGACTGTCCTCACTGTGAGGACATGAGTCTCAAGTCGCCTCGATCACTAATCGCCCTTGTTCTGAGGGACAATTTAGCCTCTCGCACCCTCCAACCGCCTCTTCTGTGACTCCCGAGGGTTCACACGAGAGGGTACGGCGGGGCCACGAAGTTGAACAGGATGAACTTGAGGTGGATTTCGTGCCGGCACACGCCCCACGAGCACTTCAATCTACACGAAGCGCATATTTCCCCATACGCTATGTGCGAGATGAGCTCCGGCCCTTTGAAGGAGCGTGCAGCCTCATCTTGTTTGGTGGATCTGACGCTGGGGATGATAATGACGATGTCATGTCTCTCACTGCATCAGGCGACTGGACAATGGATGATGCTACCGCTCCTCCCCCCAGCGAGGGTGAGGACCGTGTACGCACCACTGACAGGGAGATGCTTCTCGTCCTTGCAATCTCAATCTCGCATGGTCTCCCCCAGAGGTACCTGGACAGTCTCGCCTTCACGAGTGGTTCTTGCAGTCCGGATACCGTCAAGCGGCCGCACCCCTCAGAACTGCCCCGTTCTTCCTTGAGGTGCACAGCAAACTATCTTAAGTCCTGGCACATGCTCCTCTCAGCACACACGGGCTATGACTATGTTCTCACAAGTCAAGTCAAGTGGTTTTTATTGCCGTTTCAGCCATATACAGTTAGTACAGTACACAGCGAAATGAGACAACATTCCTCCAGGACCATGGTGCTACATAAAACAACTTAGGACAAACACAGAACCACATGAGTCTACACAGACTAAATAAAATACCTATATAAAGTGCACGTGCAAATAGGGATGCAGCAATTACCGGATTTCACAATTAACCGCGCTTAAAAACGTCACGGTTAATTAATCGTAAAGTTTATGCTACACCGTGTAAAAAAAAAATGCTATAGCCTACCGAGTGTTCTGCACGGAACGGAACTTTTGCAACTAACACACACAAAACGAAAACAAAGTTACACCAGCGGTGCACCAGCTTAAAGTGCCGTGCTCATCAGCCACTATGGCAGAGGGATTAAGCAGCGACGCTCTATTTCCACAAAAAAAACGCCTTAAGTCAGCCGTGTGGGAGTATTTTGGTTACACGAAGAATGACAAGGGTGTAATTGAAGAAGACGGATCGCCTGTATGCAAAACTTGCCGTAAAAAGGTTTCCGCAAAAGGAGCCAATACATCTAATTTGATGCAGCACCTGCGGGATCACCACCCAGATTTGAACGCTCAAGCAAAGGTAATACATAAGAACTGAGTTCAATTACGTTGCTAGATAATTAATAAAACATTGAGTTGGTATTAAATATAAACCTTTCACTTAAAATCCATGCAGTAGCGGTCAGAGTTTAGCTTTCAGTGCAACGTAAAAGAAAAACTAAAAAAAAACAGCGGCATGTTTTGGTAACGTACGTCTGTGGAAAACCGAATGTGACGTGCTCTCAAGAGTTTCAGTCAGTGAATATTTAACTTAATATCCTATTGCTTTCTCCTGTCTGTGTTGAGTAAATGTTTGGCTTTGTAGTTTTAATATGCCCGGTGTAAACCACTAACATAAGATCAGGGCCATGTAGACTTCTAGTAGGCCTAGAGCTTAGATCGGGCCCAAAAAATCAAGCCCGACCCTACCCGAGCCTGTGCACGTTGTGTCCGAGCCCGGCCCGACCCGACACATTAACTGTAATTATAAGCGCGAGCCCAATTTAAACCCCACCATTTTTTAACACGTGGGTCGTTATAACTGACATTCTCAAGTTAAGTGGCCATATTCTGTCTCCTCAGCGGTCAAGACTGAGCACTGAGAATGTGAACATGCTCACATTTCTTCACTTTAATATGAACTGAAAGGACTGGAAATAGGTGTGGAATTTGTAAAAAGGCCCTGATGTAGGTTTTTTGACTGCTTGTTTTGTTCCAAAAGGGTATGCATAGCTAGCTCGTATTTAAGTCTGAAGATGTAGACCTTGTTTTTTCTATTTATTTTCACTGTATGATTTATTTTTCAAAAGGCAGCTCTATTGTTTAAGTCAACAGCCAGGTAGATATATTTGTTCACCGTGTTTCTAAGTTCTCTACTCATTACTCTACTAGTACTCATACACAGGTCCAACAGAATTGTAGGAAAAAAAATACACAACCTAAAAATACAAAACATTTTTGTAATATAGTTGATCAAATGAGCCTTGCAGACAGAGGCCCAGAGGCCTTGGACTACATTTGTTTTCATTTAAAAGAAATACATAGTTAATATTTAGCTTACATTTAATTCAATAGAGCCAAAGACTTTGTTTATTCTTATTTTCATTGGGATTTATTATCCCTTTATAGTATTATTTATGTTTTAATTCAAATACCAACAAGATATTGTTTTTATGTTTTTATCTACCTCAGGTTGAAAATAAATTTAGAACAAACTAAACACTTAATGATTTTGTGATCTATTTCAATCAAAGAGCCCTGCAGCCTTTGACTTAATTTGTTATTTTTAAAACAAAAATACTGGATGTTTACAAAGCACCATGTTTGTCTCTTTAATTCAAAAGGAAGAGATTGATTTGTTTGTCATTTTATAATGTTGCACTGTGTTGTGGGAGCAATAAATAACACATTAAAATCTAGTGTTGAGTGTTCATGTGATATTATACATTAGTAGTTTTGTGAAATTAATTGATGCATAATAATCGTGATAATCGTTAAATCGTGATTATTTCTCAGACAATAATCGTACTTACAAAATCTGTAATCGTTGCATCCCTACGTGCAAATGTGTGCAAAAAGTACGTGACAGTACAATAAATTACTAACAATGAACAGGACAATAGGCACAGTGAGAGACTGTGCAGCACCGACCAGTACACAGTAGTGCAAAAAGATGACAGTTTCTAAAAATACCAAATGTAAACATAACATACTATGAGATAGTGTTCTATGGACATAGCAGTTATTGAGGTAGAAGCCAGGTATAAAGTGACAATAATTAAAGTGCAACTCAGGACACATGTATGTCAAACCAGTCTCTGAGTATTGAGGAGTGTGATGGCTTGGGGGAATAAGCTGTTACACAGTCTGGCCGTGAGGGCCCGAATGCTTCGGTACCTCTTGCCAGACAGCAGGAAGGTGAAGCGTTTGTGTGGGGTGTGTGGGGTCGTCCACAATGCTGGTGGCTTTGCGGATGTAGTTTTTTTGTAAATGTCTTTGATGGAGGGAAGAGAGACCGAACGTGGACTACAGGGAAAAGAACGGCTATGCCCAACTACCCCCGGTGAAGGAGGCAGTAGCGGCACATCTCTGCCCAACGATTAGCAGGGCATGGAAATCACAGCCCATTCATCCTTAGAAGCCGTGTAGGTAGAAGTCCACAGTGGTGGGAGAAGCCTACTCGGCGGCAGGACAAGCTGGATCAGCACTCCAGGAGAGCACACTCTCTCCCAGCCAAAATATCTCCTTTTTGGGAGTCCGCCTCGACTCCACACGCACCTCACGATCGAGCGCGTTCAGGCCATTCTACAATGTTTGTCTCAGTTCAAACTGGGGAGAACAATTCCTCTGAAGCTGTTTCAGAAAGCATTGGGATTTATGGCAGCGGCATCGGCCGTCATCCCATTAGGTCTCTGACACATGAGACAACTTCAGTGCTGGCTGAAGCGCCATGTGCCACAACATGCTTGGCTCCAAGGGCACATGCTCATCACTCTATTGTACAGCTGCATTGGTACCATGGACAGCTCCTGCATTTTACCAGTGAGGTGTGGCGCTGGGGCAAATTATCAGGCAGAAAGTGGTGACTACGGATGCTTCCAACACAAGTTGGGGGGCGGTGTGTGATGACCGCCCAACTTTTGGCACATGGAAAGATCCAAGGAGGGCGTGGCATATCAACTGCCTAGAACTATCAGCTGTAATTCTAGCCTTGATGGCTTTTCAGTCAGAAATAGCGAACTGTCATGTCCTGGTTTGCTCAGACAACATGATAGTTGTGGCATATATAAACGCCAAGGTGGAATTCAGTCACCACCACTTTTGAGACTGATGTGGCACCTCCTCCTATGGAGCAAGCTTCATTTCCTCTCCCTGAGAGCGACATATGTCCCAGGCCACCTGAATTACGGCGCGGATGCCAAGGGGTGATACCAGGCGATTGGAGACTTCATCCTCAGACAGTGTTGAGGATTTAGGAAATATTCAGCAATGCAGAAATCGACCTATTTGCCTCAGTGGAGATTGCCCACTGTCCCCTTTGTTATTAGAAGTCCCAAGCACTGTTGGGAATGAATGCAATGGCACACAAATGGCCGGCGAAACGCAAATACGCGTTTCCTCCAGTATGCCTGATCCACTCTGGCATATACAAAGTCTGGGAGGACAAGGAAACTGTTCTATTAGTTGTGCCGAGATTGCCCAACCAGCCATGGTTTCCGAAAATGATAGAGATGCTGTACAGCCCACCATGGGAAATACCAGTGAGGGGGGATCTCCTCTTACAGGTGCACGGCACAATCTGGCATCCCCAGCCCCAGCTCTGGAACTTGCATGTGTGGACACTGAACTGGACGCACTACTCATGCCAGAACTGACGCGTTCAGTGATAAACACCATTTTACAAGCCAGAGCACCGTCCACAAGACCCAGTAAACTGCCCCATACATGAAATTCTAATATTTCTTCAAGAGCGATTAGACGCAAGACTCACCCCGTCAACGCTCAAAGTGTATGTGGCAACTATATCTGCATATCATACACATGAAGCCGGCACCTCTATAGGCAAGCATGATTTAATCATAAAGTTCCTAAAAGGAGCAAGAAGATTAAACCCTCCTCGGCCAGCTACAGTCCCGACTTGGGACTTAACTCAAGTCCTAAAAGCTCTCGCAGTGCCCCCCCTTTGAGCCTTTGGAATGTTGATTTGCACATGCTTTCCGTTAAGACTGCACTACTGCTGGCTCTGGCCTCAGTAAAACGGGTAGGTGACCTGCATGGACTATCAGTAGACAATTCTTGTCTGGAGTTTGGCCCCGGTCTTTCAAGAGCCACTGTCAAACCCAGGAAAGGCTATGTACCCAAGGTCCTGACCATACCCTTCAAAGCGCAGGTGGTTAACCTTCAGGCCTTCTTCCCTCCTCAATTTAATTCAGATGAGGAACAATCATTGCATTTGTTATGCCCTGTGTAGGAGCTACATACATACATCTGATCAGCTTGTCGATGCAATTACCCTGGCTTATGAATCGCAGGGTCAGACTTGCCCAATTGGTGTTAAAGCACACTCAACTAGAGGCATGGCCTCATCTTGGGCATGGACAAATGGTGTGTCCTTACAAGACATATGTTTTGCAGCAGAATGGTCCTCGCAAAACATATTTGCAAGGTTTTACAACCTAGATGTAACGTCTCTTTCTTCACAAGTCCTCTCTGTTTAGAGAACTTGCTATTCATTGGCCATACATATATATATATATATATATATATATATATATATATATATATATATATAGAGAGAGAGAGAGAGAGAGAGAGAGAGAGAGAGAGAGAGAGAGAGAGAGAGATAGATAGATAGATAGATAGATAGATAGATAGATATCTATATACCTATGCCCCCTTTTTAAGTACGGGCTCCGCATCATTTACACAACCGCCTGCATTCAGGCAGTTATAAATCCATAATTCACAAGCACTTCATTTTAAATAAACTCCTTTCTCGGCCAGGTTCATAAGGAGTAATTCATACTATATGGCTATAGCTCATATATTCATTATGAGTGCTCTTCTCCTGGCCATCATGATGATCACTCACTGCGGCATACACATGTCGGTCGTTCCATAAGAATGCACCACCATGTTTCCTCTTTAGGAAGTTATGTCATGTAGTGCTGCGTGATGAGACATTTAGGATTGGCTGTTACTAGCACAATCAGAGACTCTGTTATGCCAACACAGAGACTTACTGCCTCAGCATCTAAACAGCTTGGGCCTCAATGTGAACTGGGCTAAGAGTACGTTTCTGTTCCCCATAAACGTTAGTAAACGCAATGTCAAATGGACTGAAGTCGTAAGGGAATGTCTTGGTTATGTACGTAACCTCGGTTCCCTGAGACGAAGGGAACGAGACATTGCCTACGCTAGCCGCACCACAAGACTCAGAATTCTTGAGGCACGAGCAATGCATTCCTTGTTCTCAGTCAGAAATTCTGAGGAAATGGTGTCTGTGCACCTGTTTTATATCGGTCAATTTGCGCCGAAACGAGTAGGGCTGAAACATCATAGCCAATATTAGAATACTGGCGTTATTGTAGAGAGGTTTCAAATAGGTCTTGTATGAAGTAACTCCCCATATACGTTAGTAAACGCAATGTCTCGTTCCCTTCATCTCGGGAAAGTCCCCCGTCTGTCGCTCACTTCAACGTTGTGTCGAAGAAGTGATACTAGGGGTCTCTCTTGAGAGCCTTGTGCATCTCTGAACATGAGAAAAGGCCAATGAGAAATTTGCAGACAGAATTTTCATGTCCCGCCCCCGGACATATGGGTATAAAGAGAGGGAAATGCTTCAGTCCGTTCAGAATTTTTCTTCGGAGCCGACCGGTTGTGTGATCAGTTAACTACATTCACAAGACTGTTCACTTCATCTCTTGAAAGAGCATATGCAGTTGGATCTACGGGGCATATCAGCGAATTTCTCATTCACTGTTCATGTCTACCATCGCCAGACACTGCAACAAAGCTGCATTATGATCTGCAGGAGTTGCTACGTGAACTCGGCTTGCTGCTGAGTCCAGGCCTCCAGTCCTCAGCATCGCCTGATGCCGGTGCCCGTCGGAGGGGGCGTCGTAAGCAGTGTGCGAGGAAGCGAAAGCACGGCAAGAGGGCGGGGGTCCATGCTTGGCTAAAAACAAACCCTAGACGGCCGGCTCTCCCCTCTATCCTGCTCTCAAATGTTTGCTCCCTGGACAATAAAGTGGACTACATCCAACTCCAGCAGACTACGCGCAGCATGAGCTTAGAGACTGCTGCATCTTTGTTTTCACGGAGACGTGGCTCAGCGACAGAGTTCCGGACACCGGCATTAAGCTAGACAGGCTCGCCTCGTTTCATGCCGACAGAAATGCAGCTCTGTGCGGTAAGACTCACTGTGGTGGCTTGTGTGTTTATATCAACACGGAATGGTGCATTGTGGATTACCCCACACACCCCTCACACAAATTCTTCACTGTGTCCTGAGTTGCACTTTAATTATTGTCACTTTATACCTGGCTGCTACCTCAATAACTGCTATGTGCATAGAGCACTAGATCATAGTATGTTATTTTTACATTTGGTATTTTTAGAAACTGTCATCTTTTTGCACTACTGTGTAATTTATTGTACTGTCCCGTAATTTTTGCACACGTTTGCACTTGCACTTTATATAGGTATGTTATTTAGTCTATGCAGTCTAATGTGGTTCTGTGTTTATCCTATGTTGTTTTATGTAGCACCATGGTCCTGGAGGAACGTTGTCTCGTTCCACTGTGTACTGTACTAACTGTATATGGTTGAACGACAATAAAAACCACTTGGCTTGGGTGCTCAGGCACCTCAGACGCCTAGGGCTTCAGGACAACTTGGAAAAGAGCAAGCTCGCCCCAGTTCAGAGCATCTCTTTTCTCGGCATGGAGTTAGTCTCAATGGTAGCGCGCCTCACTAACAAGCGTGCACAGAGTCCCAAGATGGGCATGGCGCCGCGGCATGCACCGTGTGTTCATTGCCCCTGCCTGCTGCCAGACTTTCAAACCCTGGACAGACCTCTGTTTTCTGCAGACAGGAGTCCATTTACAGCAGGTATCCCGACGCGTTCTGATCACCACAGATGCATCCAAACAGGGTTGGGGTGCTGTGTGCAACGGGCACACAGCCGCTGGCCTCTGGAAAGGGCCCACGCTGCGTTGGCACATCAACTGCCTAGAGTTGCTGGCTGTACTTCTTGCCCTTCGGAGATTCCACTCGCTAGTTCGGGCACTTCTTGATCCGTTCAGACAGCACCACAACGGTAGTGTACATAATTCGCCAAGGCGGCGTGCGCTCCTGTCACATGTCACAACTCGCCCGCCATCTCCTCCTTTGGACTCAAGTCGCTGCGCACCTCTCACATCCCGGGCAGCCTCAACGTAGCAGAGGACGCGCTGTCGCGACAAGGTACGCCCATTGAAGAGTGGAACAGAGGCTCCCCTCGGGACAGACGCGCCGGCACACAGCTGGCCCCGGGTACGGGTACGCATTTCCCCCAGTGATCCTTCTTGCACGGGTGTTGTGCATGGTCAGGGAGGACGAGGAACAAGTCATTGTGGTGGCCCCTACTGGCTCACTCGGACTTGGTTTTCGGATCATGTTCTCCTCGCGACAGACACTTCCTGGCGAATTCCCTTGAGGAAGGACCTTATTTCTCAGTAAATGGCTCGGCTAGACCCAGCCCCTTCGTTGCTGTGTCCAGTGGGCACCCTGCGTACTTATGTGGACCGCACGCTAGGTATGACATTTCAGGTATGATAAACGTCTCAGAAAATATCACGGTATCACGGTATTACACAATTAGTATTATCAGTGAAAATGGAAGGTTTATTTTATTAATTAATTTATTTTTGAGCAAACACTTTATTATAATTGAATCTTGAAACCATTTATTTTATTGAAGTATATGTAAAAAAAAGTCTCCCTTTTGAAAATAAAATACATTGAAAAAATAAGAAAGCTAACAGAATTATAATAATAAATCAAATTATATAACATGATAAAAAATAGCATGTAACTATAACATGTTATTTAACTAAAGCATGTAAGTTTACATGTTAAATTAACTACTAAATGAAAAATAACATCAGCTTTGTGAGCTTTTGAAGTAATGTCCTATGATTATTAATAATGAACATATACTGCTCCTGTCTGTACCTTTAACTCAGTGGTTCTCAACTGGTTATGCTTCAGGACCAGATTTTACATTGGACATCAAGTGTCAACCTACCATAGATTAAACATAACCTGTATTTAATGTATACTGGGTTGCATTTCCTTTTATGTTGCATAGTTTTATTCATGGTTTTCCAGTACAAGGACATGCATCAAGTGACATTATTTTTCTTGTTGATGTCAACGTTTGACTTTCAGCACACAACTGAATAACACCGGCTGCATGACTATGATAAATGATAACTGCAAGAGTTAGATTAACATACAGGTGCAAAGGGACTTCAACATTTCTAAATTGCACAAATAAATAATACATATACATATTCATCTCTGGCTTGCTTTTGCTCACATGTCAATGATGCCGAGATCTACTTTTATGTTTAATTTAATCACTGAGAAGGTTTACCTGCAAAATTAGTAGCACCAAACATCACAAGCTGTCTTAAGAATGGACACAGAGTAGCCGTATAACACTTTTCCTTGAGCAGAATATTGCATTACAGATCGCTAAGTTTGTTCAAAGGGGAAAGCGAGAGACAGAAATAGCGCACTCACATGCATGGTTGCCAGATTGCCCAAAATAAGTATAACAGAGATTATCATTAAATTTGCCTCGTCAGTCCTAAATTGTCGATCACTTGGGCGGCCACCGAAATATCTTCAATGGGAGAACCATGGCATTGTTCTTTCCCTGCTGTCCGCGACCCAGTCCGAATAGACCAGTTGAGAAACACTGCTTTAACTCACACACTCATGTCAGACCCCCTCCCCAAACTTCTCCCCAAATTAATGTGGGTACAAAATCTCTGCACAGAGAATGATTATGTTGCCCACAATATATGTGAATGCATGACTAAAAATCAATACAAATTTTAAAAGTCTAAAAACTATCTTTGAAATATAAATATATATTTATATTTATATAACTTATATAACTTATATTTATACACACAGTATTTTAAAAGGATACTCTACACCTGCCGACACGCTGCGGAGAATCAGGATGCTGAGGTCCGTTCACCAGCGAAGCGTCAAGCGGCGAGGCGGAGTGATGTTCGCCGGAGCACTGCAGGGGAGCGGAGATTCTTCTCTGCTGTGAAGATTCCGTCCGCTGACTGGTGTGAATCGACGGCGAAGGTAGAGGGCTGGAGGTATTCGCTGTCTTGAAGGAAGAAATTCTGAGGAAATGGTGTCTGTGCACCTGTTTTATAGCGGTCAGTTTCGTGCCAAAAACAGAAAATGGTGTTTGAGCCAGCTGTTTTTGGCGCAAAACCGACCGCTCGTTTTAATTGGCATCTTTGTATCAATAAACAATAGCAGGGTAAACATGTATAATGGTAATTGTGAGACCACAGCAAATATAATTTTATATTTGTAATTATTCTTTTCTTCACTGTGCAAGAACAACAAGAATTTTCTCACCCAGAACAGAAGGTTAGCTGTGGTCATTCAGTGTGCATCAAGATCTTACAGTTTGTGTAGAGATTTTTAATTTACTTTTACTTTTGTTTTGCAACATCGCCCCATAAAAGTCTCAAAATGTAGATCCTGTCTTTCAATCTCTAAATTATGCTTTTGAAAATGAGCATTATGTTGGACAATGAGAAACATTAAGATACACACTGTTGCCAACAAATATTTTTTAAAGTGTGACCGGTCTTCGTTTAGCTCTGCGGCGTGTGGATAAATGAACAAGACCGGGCAACAGGAATTACTCAGGCCAGATATTATTCTGCATGAATAAAGACAAATGAATCAAAACAAGCTTGAATCTGTGGCCTTCTCTCACAATTGGAACACCAACCTCTCTTCAGTCGCACTTACCGCAAACTGAAGGAGAGTAACCAGAACATGAACATGAAAAAGAGCCTCAAAACCTCTTAGTAAAGTATGTTGCCAAATACACCATACCACACTTAACCTTTGCAACAAATCCTCACTTACATTATTCTTATATAACTTAATGAAAAATTGAACACAAAAAGAAAACTTAAAAAAGTTAACATCCTACACAATCACGAAAATTAGAATAGGCTTAATGGGACTGTGACTTTTTCTTGAATCTGCTTGACAAGTTTGCTATTTTAATTGGCTTTTGGGCCATGGTCTCAATCAGTCGGTTGACTTTTTTCACTACTCTACCAGCCCGTGTTGTAAATGTGCCTTGCGCTTGTTCAAGAACTGGAATTGACACATCATCACAGACAGGTAAATCAGAGTCAGTAATACCTGAATTGGTCAAATTAGATGTTGCCGATGATGCATTGTCACAATCAGAATTTCCTGTGTTCAATATTTTATCAGGGAGCATCTGGTTTTGACTGTCTTGACCAGAATTAACACGGTAAGTGTCATCACGTTCATCTTCATCCTGTTCCATTTGTACATCAAGGTTTTGAAGTTTTGAAGTCTTTGAGACAACCTAATTTAATACTAATGAATGTGTTTTGTTTTCAGGATCATCGTCCTCCAAGGAATCAGTGGAATTTGTTGATCGGCTCTCATACTCAGAATCGTTTGAGCAATCGGCAACCGCTGATCCACATGTTTCATTCTCAGGACATGTCACTGGTAAGAAACTGATGTCTAAGAGCATGTTCCGATGTACCATTTTAGTGTGCCCTTTGTCATCCTTCACTTTGTATATGTGTGTCTGGGGTTCATTATCCACAATGGTGTACACAGTAGGTTCCCATCTATCTGCCAACTTCCTTTTTCCTCTTTCTCCTTTATTGGCAATGAGCACTCTATCTCCATTGTTCAAATGTACTCCCTTGATCTTGCGGTTATAAATCTGGGTCTGTTTCCTCTGTTCTTGCACAGCATGTTTTTGAGCAATTTCAGCTGCTTCATGCAGATGAGACATTAGAGTTGCTATAATCAAAAAAAAATCACTGGATCCTTCGATACTTGCTTGAACATTATGTCCACAGGTAATCGTAGGACACGTCCAAACATGAGTTGGAAAGGTGCGTAACCAGTTGTCTCATGTATTGTTGAGTTGTAAGCGAAGATCAAAGTCTGAATTTGTTGTGGCCACTTATCCTTAGATCTCAGGGGCAAGGAGTGAAGCATATTTCCTAATGTTTGTTGGTTAAACAGTTCTGTGATGCCATTTCCCATAGGACGATATGCAGTTGTACGAGATTTGGAGACCCCAGAAAGTGCTAGCAATTCAACAATGAGCTCACTACCAAAATTTGTGCCTTGATCCGTATGGATCCACTCAGGGAACTCATACACACACAGAACACATGGTCCCATAACTTTCGAGCAACTTGCTTTGCCTTTTGATTAATGCAAGGAAAGGCATGAGCAAGTTTAGTGAAATGATCCATCAAAACCAACACATCCACTGAGCGTTGCTTGTTATCCTCTGCACTCCAAAAGTCAAGACAAACCAACTCCATAGGTGCAGAAGTTTGAATACTTTCTAATGGAGTCGAGCAGCTGGCTCAGGTGTACACAGAATACACCTCTTGCAACACTTCACATATTCTCTGATCTTGCTCTCCATCTTGTGCCAGAAGAAGCGCTGTCTTGCCAAGTGAACTGTTCTAGCCTGTCCTTAGTGACCGGCAAGATTGTGAAGACCGTGTAGACATTTTTCTACATGCTCTGAGGCAGAACATACTGATGTCTTCTCTGTCTGCTTATTGGGTCCTTAGTTAACCTGTACAGAATCCCATCACACACTTTTAGGTGATCCATTGCTTGACAAGGGCTAAAGCTCTATAGTCTAGCTTTTCTTTCTCTCTTCTTGAAGGGCGTCTTTTACGAAGTACAAAAGGGAGAACCTTAGAAATGGTAACGTTGAGCTCTTGGCTTCTTTCCAACTCATCATGAGAGATCATAGGCAGAGGCTGTTCACCTTGGCTAGTGGCTGCAATCTTCTGAACTAACTGCACCAGCTGAACTGCTTGTGTCACTGTTGCCGTTTCCCAGTCATCTTGGACATGGCAAAGTGTCTTGACGGCTACTGGGTCACATGACTAAATATGACAACTTGATTGACATCCAGCATGATCACTCATCTTGTGACACCTTCAGACGAAACATCCAGTATTCCTTCTTCTCCTACAGCATCAACTTTGGTAAGTAAGTGTTTCTCTCATTCATGAGCCTATGACTAATTGTCCTTGCAAATGGATCTCTGCTTCAGGTTTCAGGTATCATGTTCTTGACTCCTGCAATATGTTTTATGTCAAAAGAATAAGAGGCTCATTTTGATACCCATCTTTGTTCACAGGCATCGAGTTTTGGCGTAGTCATAATGTGCGTAAGTGGATTGTTGTCAGTCCAAACTGTGAAGCTGTGCCAAACTGTGAAGCTGTGCCCCTTGAGCCAGTGGCTGAATTTTTCGCACACGAATGACGGAGTGCAACCATCTTTTTCCATAAGTTGCAACTTGGACATTTTGAATATAACATCCACCTTCGTGAAGTCCACAGAGATGCCATGGCCAGAAATAATATGACCCAAGAATCTCACTGAATCATTCAAGAAATTACACTTTTTGGGACTCAGTTTCAGATGATATAACCTGAGAAGCTGAAAACCCATTTCCAGCATGCTAAAATCCTCTTGCTCCGTTGAAGCAAACACAAGTAAATCATCCAAATAGCATAGCAAACTACTAAAGTTCATATCCCCAAAAATGCTAAGCATTATCCACATGAACAAAGCTGGGCTGATGCACAAGCCTTGTGGCATGCGGTTATACACATGTAGTCATAAAGGAGTAACGAACGCAGTGTATTTTTTGTTTTGTTAATGCATAGGCAAATTGTAGGATCCATAGGTTAAGTCCAATGTGCAGAAGTAATTGTTACCTCCTAAAGCAGCAAGGCAGTCGGACTGATGAGGGAGTGGGTGAGCATCTTTGAGTGTCCTTGCATTAAGCCACCTAAAGTTTGTACAGATGTGGAGGCTTCCATCCTTTTTCCACACAAGTACCAAAGGCGATACATATTTGCTTTCTGATTCTCTAATTATCCCTTGCGCCTCCATTTCGGCTAACACCTGACGCAGCTTCTGGTAACGAGCAGGAGGGATCCTCCGATATGGCAACCAGAAAGGCCTCTCATCTTTAAGTTGGATACAGTGTTCAAATTCCTTAGCCTCACCATAGTCTAAGGGATGCTTAGAAAACACATCATTGAACTTCACCAATAAATGTACAAGTTTCTCTTTGGATGCACCAGTGACTTTACAGAGATCAATGTCAATTTCGCTTAACCCAACATCTTGCAGTCTCAAATTTGAAGCATAATTTGGAGTAGTTTGCCAATCTGCCAATTTCCGTTTCTTTCTTAGTGTGACAGGTTGGTCAGACAAATTGGTTATTTTCATAGGTACCCACCTATCACCCCACATAGATGTTATTAATTTTGTACAATGTTAGAATTTTACTGTTGATGTATATGTGTGTATTTATGTGCATATATTTGCAGTGTTTTATATTTATATTGTTTTATTTACCTGCCCAGGGACTGCAGATGGAAATTAGCTAGTAGCTAAATCTGGTGCAAAGCATCTCTTCTCTTGTGAGATTAATGTTTTTGTGCATGGTCTCTGACAAATAAATGAATAAAATAAAAAATAAAAAAAATTACACGAGCTACCATGATGTTTCTTGGCATAGTCTTGGAGGTAGTTGGCTCAATGAGAATGGTACTCCCGAGGGACCATGAATTGTTTCTGGGCAGTCCTCCCCAAACTAAATGTTCTTGTCTAGCAGCAAGAGTGACAGCATGATGGAGCTTTATGGTTCCGATTTTGCTAGGGATCTCATCATGTCGCTGTCGAGTGAGATTTGACATCACATCCAAAAAGTGTTCACCGTCCGGTGATAACTGTGTAGCACTTTGCGATATAAAGTCCCAATACTCATCTGTGGTCTTCATTTGATTCACTATATGCTTGATCAAGTTGGTGCCAAGAATTAAATCATCATTTTGTCCTGGAACAACGAGAATCGGAACTCGACAGCTGATGCAACACACTTTCATACTAACTTCGTACAAACATTTAGGCTGTGCGGTCTTAACCCCAACACCGACAAGAATGATATTCTCAGGTAGTGATTTTTTTGTCCAAGATAACATTTTCAGCCAACAACGTTTGTTCAGCTGTCTCACTAAGGGTACAAGACATGGAGCCAGTGTCAAGCATTCCTCTCATGTGGAACCAGTCATTTACAATTACAGAAGTGTAGAAAAGAAAAACTACTCCACTTCGGGCACTCTCTTTTTATGTGTCCATGTTCAAAACAAAAGAAGCATAAACCGTCTCTTCAACAATGTGCAACTGTAGAATGGTCCATGCCTCTGCACACTTTGCAAAACTTCCTGCTCGTATTCCCATGCCTATATGAATCTACAGGTACAGAGGGGCTTTGCATGTTATGTTTCAGCACACGATCGAGCAAACTGATAAGGGACTGAGTGCAGCTGTCACTTGTCTGAACTTATGGTGTATCTTACAACCCACCTTGACCTGCTGACACTTTCGGCACATTCCCGGATGTTCCATCATTTAAATTTGACATTTGGACATTGGTAGCTACAGTCTTCGCAAAGGCAGAATGATTAGACTGCGCCTTCATTTGTGCTCTTTTCTCAGCTTGATATTCATCAAGATTTTCTTGTATTTCAGCCGCCGTCCACCTATCAGCAGACTTGAACTTCAAGATAGCAGAAAGAGATTGGTTAGGGCAATGTTTAACAAACATTTGTGTCACCTCACGGGTAGGATTTTCAATACTTCTGCAGCGTCTTCTCAAACACTTGTCAGCGACATCAACAGCTTTATTAAGTCTATTCCAATATTCCATAGCATTCTCTCCTGCAACAGGTAAAGTGCCATAAAAGTCAGCAAGTGGCATTGATGAATATGACAATTCGCTGAAGTGCTGTTTGAGTATGTCTGTGACAATCCTTGGGTTTGTTTTAGGCTTCAGTGATGGACTGCTGTGTAGTGCTATCTTGATTACATCTTTAGCTCTCCCCATTAAGTTCGACATGAGCTCATCGGCTTGTTCAGCTAATGAACACCTTTCTTCTCCAAATAAACATCCATGAATTCTTCCTTTTGTGTACTGATAATTTGTCAGATCCATCCCCTCTGAAACAGGGAGGGGCCTTAACATCAGGCTTCATCGCTAACTTCATACCAGTCAAATTTAGAGAAGGTGACTCCACAAGAACCTGGCTCGTCCCTATGCTCTGCATTCGAATATCAGGACACTCATTTTTTCACTGCTTTTTTTCAACTGATCAGATATTGACTGCCCTATTTGTTGAGCAAGCTGTGTAATTAAACTACTCAAGTCAGTGTTTCTATAGTCTCGTTTATCTGAAGCAGCACCTTCACACTTTTCTGATTCATTAGTATGTACTCTACCTGGGTTACGGGTAGAACAGAAATCAGGAGAACCAATATTAACTGTCCTTCTGAATGGTGTCTGTTCAAGTTCACCAAAGAAACGCCCCCTGGCAAAACCCAATTCAAACCCATCATTAGGGGAGTCATTTGTATTCTCACTTTTATTTCTGACATTTTGAGTTTTACACATCAACAAAAGTAAATTAGAACAGATAATGACCACAGAAAAAAAACTTCACATGAGAACACAGCTAAAAGTAATACACAACCAAATAATCAACCAAATATGGTATTACAAATTCAACCTTTTCTTTTTTTTCCTCTCTTCTGTAAATATGAACTTTTAACCTTTTTTCTGAATTATGTACAGTCTAATGTCCAACCTATTTTTTCTCCCTTCGTACAGGTACAGGCAGAATTAGGACGTTTGAATGCTGCAAACCCCAGCGACCAAGCTGATGTTGATCAAGAAGGATCCACGACACCCTTTTCCCCTGGGGCCGTTTAACCTTGGTTTTACCTTTAAGGTGTGCCTTTAACCTCATTGTACCGTTCAACTACTACTACTGTTACTATACTGCTGCTACAACATCAACTACTACTACTACTAATAATAATAATAGTTATAATATAATTATGCTATTTTTAAATGAGGAATGATATTCACCTATGGGCATATGGTAATTTAAAGAACATTAAACTAGGCTAATAAGAATACTATGATACAAATTGTTCAAGAAACATTTGATAAATGCTTTTGTAACAGGTGTTATATTTATTTGTTAATTTCACCCAAAATCTCTCTCCTTGTTATTATCATTTGTTATATTCATATAATTATTTTGTATTCTGGAAATTATTCTTTTAATATTTCATTTAATTCTTTTAATATTGATTTATTTTCATTGAGATGTCATGTTTCTATGGTTATATGGTAATTTTTCAGTATTGTTAAAAATGGTGTGTGGCTCCTTTAAGATTCATGTTCCAGTTGCTCTCCTTCAGTTTGCGGTAAGTGCGACTGAAGAGAGGTTGGTGTTCCAATTGTGAGAGAAGGCCACAGATTCAAGCTTGTTTTGATTAATTTGTCTTTATTCATGCAGAATAAAATCTGGCCTGAGTAATTCCTATTGCCCGGTCTTGTTCATTTATCCACACACCGCAGAGCTAAACGAAGACCGGTCACACTTTAAAAACTATTTGTTGGCAACAGTGTGTATCTTACTGTTTCTAATTGTCCAACATAATGCTCATTTTCAAAGCATAATTTAGAGATTGAAAGACAGGATCTACATTCTGAGACTTTTATGGGGCGATGTTGCAAAACAAAAGTAAAAGTAAATTAAAAATCTCTACACAAACTGTAAGATCTTGATGCACACTGAATGACCACAGCTAACCTTCTGTTCTGGGTGATAAAATTGTTGTTGTTCGTGCACAGTGAAGTACAGAATAATTACAAATATAAAATTATATTTGCTGTGGTCTCACAATTACTGTTATACACGTTTACCCTCATATTGTTTATTTCCGCATTCAATAATTTGCTCTTGTATTTCACATTCCAATGGCAGGAAAGAAGAAAATAAAAGATAGAAAGAGGTCAATCTTTATCTTGAACTGTAGGATTAAATTGAAGTTTTACTACCTTCATGATTAGCAAATACAAATAGAATAAATTCAATTGCAATAGAATTTACTCTATTACCCCCGTTACATTTTCCAGTGTTATAACCATGACTTGCCTCGAAGACTTTGGTCATTTTATTTAACACAGTTTTTCCCACCAGGTTATCTCGGCAGATGTCATTAGTGCAATGAAAAAATAGTCAAGCATGATTGAAAAGAGACAACAAACATCAAAGATCATTTTTAGACTTTTATTGATTTTTAGTCATGCATTAACATATATTGTGGGCAACATAATGATTCTCTGTGCAGAGATTTTGTACCCACATTCATTTGGGGAGAAGTTTTTTCACATTTTTGTAAATTATGAAAATCGCCTCGGTTACGTACGTAACCTCTAGGTTACAATTGTAACCTCCGTTCCCTGATGGGAACAAGTCGACGTGCCAAGCATGGGAGCAAGCCGCTCCAGACACACCTTTTCTCTGTCTATGTTTCTCGTATAGAGATTAAAGTTGCTGGGGCCATTTTAACACTATCACACGCATCAGGGAAGACGTTCTTTTCCAATTCCTACTCTTTCAGGGGAGACCACATCTGCCCAACCTGGTCAAATACATCACATGGGTTTTCAGGTTGCATATGGAACATGGCGCAGAGGGAGGAGTTGCTACAAACACGGTGACCAGGAGGCAGCGGGGACGTCCAAGGGAGACGCGGGTCCGCTCACAAGGGGACCGTACCGCGGAAAATACACACAGGGGGATAAGTCCTCACAGGGGCCCGTCCTGTTGAGCACCTATTCCAGTACAGAGTATTTTGAGTACTCGTAGTGGGTCTGGTCGCGGAATTCCTCTACTGAATTCTAGTGTGCTCGGACACGCAAGGGGGCGGGCACGGCCTGGGTGTGATAGACCAATAATATGGCTATGCTATTTTTATACCACAGTTTAAAAATTGATGGTTATCATACCATGTACATTTGCTTTTGCATCTTCTTTTCTCCTTTTCTGCCTGTCAGGCTCATCAACTTGCGTCACACACACACAAACACACATGCAGCAGAGAAAATGTCAGAGAGAAGCGAGGCGATGGGGTCTGACATGAGTGTATGAGTTAAAGCAGTGTTTCTCAACTGGTCTATTCGGACTGGGTCGCACCCATTGAAGATATTTCGGTGGCCGCCCAAGTGATCGACTATTTAGGACTGCCGAGGCAGATTTAATGATAATCTCGCAAACAGCTCAAGCAGACATGTGCAATTTACGGCCCACGGGATGGATCAGGCCCTCCACATTGTTTAATGTGGCCCGTGGCTCATTTATTGTAAAAGTGATTTTATTTTTCATTGGATATTTAATTTAACTTGCATTGGGACATAACGCGTCTCCACAAGTGTTTACTATGCTCATGGTTGCCAGATAAGAGATGCAACACCCCCAGTTTGAGATTTATACTTGCGCAAATATTCCGCCTAATGTTATACTTATTTTGTGTAATCTGGCAACCATGCATGTGAGTGCGCTATTTCTGTCTCTCGCTTTCCCCTTTGAACAAACTTAGCGATCTGTAGTGCAATATTCTGCTCAAGGAAAAGTGTTATACGGCTACTCTGTGTCCATTCTTAAGACTGCTTGTGATGTTTGGTGCTACTAATTTTGCAGGTAAACCTTCTCAGTGATTAAATTAAATATAAAAGTAGATCTCGGCATCATTGACATGCGAGCAAAAGCAAGCCAGAGATGAATATGTATATGTATTATTTATTTGTGCAATTTAGAAATGTTGAAGTCCTTTGCACCTGTATGTTAATCTAACTCTTGCAGTTATCATTTATCATAGTCATGCAGCCGGTGTTATTCAGTTGTGTGCTGAAAGTCAAACGTTGACATCAACAAGAAAAATAATGTCACTTGATGCATGTCCTTGTACTGGAAAACCATGAATAAAACTATGCAACATAAAAGGAAATGCAACCCAGGATACATTAAATACAGGTTATGTTTAATCTATGGCAGGTTGACACTTGATGTCCAATGTAAAATCTGGTCCTGAAGCAAAACCAGTTGAGAACCAGTGAGTTAAAGGGACAGACAGGAGCAGTATATGTTAACTGTTAATAATTATAGGACATTACTTCAAAAGCTCACAAAGCTGATGTTATTTTTCATTTAATAGTTAATTTAACATGTAAACTAACATGCTTTAGTTAAATAACATTTTATAGTTACATGCTATTTTTTTATCATGTTATATAATTCGATTTATTATTATAATTTGGTTAGCTTTCTTATTTTTTCAATGTATTTTATTTTCAAAAGGGAGACTTTTTTTTACACATACTTCAATAAAATAAATGGTTTCAAGATTCAATTATAATAAAGTGTTAGCTCAAAAATAAATAAATTAATAAAATAAAAGTATTTTCACTGATAATACTAATTGTGTAATACCGTGATACCGTGATATTTTCTGAGACGTTTATCATACCTAAAATGTCATACCTAGCGTGCGGTCCACATAAGTACGCAGGGTGCCCACTGGACACAGCAACGAAGGGACTGGGTCTAGCCAAGCCGTTTACTGAGAAAGAAGGTCCTTCGTCAAGGGAATTCACCAGGAAGTATTAATTGTCCTTCTGAGGGGTGTCTGTTCAAGTTCACAAAAGAAACACCCCCTGGAAAAACCCAATTTAAACCCATCATTAGGGGAGTCATTTGTATTCTCACTATTTTCTGATATTTTGAGTTTTATAGATCAACAAAAGTAAATTAGAACAGATAATAACCACAGAAAAAAAACTGTTCATATGAGTACACCGCTAAAAGTAATACACAACCAAATAATCAACCAAATATGGTATTACAAATTCAACCTTTTCTTTTTTTATCCTCTCTTCTGTAAATATGAACTTTCAACCTTTTCTGAATTATGTACAGTCTAATGTCCAACCTATTTTTTCTCCCTTCGTACAGGTACAGGCAGAATTAGGACGTTTGAATGCTGCAAACCCCAGCGACCAAGCTGATGTTGATCAAGAAGGATCCACGATGACTCGCATCAAATAAAAGTCACGGCACCAATGTGACCGGTCTTCGTTTAGCTGAGGAATTACTCAGCTTTTCCACTCAGTGGAAAAAGGATGGAAGCCTCCACATCTGAACGGACTTTAGGTGGCTTAATGCGAGGACACACAAAGATGCTCACCCACTCCCTCATCAGTCCGACTGCCTTGCTGCTTTACGAGGTAACAATTACTTCTGCACATTGGACTTAACCTCTGGATCCTACAATTTGCCTATTCGTGAACAAGACAAAAAATACACCGCGTTCGTTACTCCTTTATGACTACATGTGTATAACCGCATGCCACAAGGCTTGTGCATCAGCCCAGCTTTGTTCATGCGGATGATGCTTAGCATTTTTGGGGATATGAACTTTAGTAGTTTGCTATGCTATTTGGATGATTTACAATATTAAAAGAATTAAATGAAATATTAAAAGAATAATTTCCAGAATACAAAATAATTATATGAATATAACAAATGATAATAACAAGGAGAGAGATTTTGGGTGAAATTAACAAATAAATATAACACCTGTTACAAAAGCATTTATCAAATGTTTCTTGAACAATTTGTATCATAGTATTCTTATTAGCCTAGTGTAATGTTCTTTAAATTGCCATATGCCCATAGGTGAATATCATTCCTTATTTAAAAATAACATAATTGTATTATAATTATTATTATTATTATTAGTAGTAGTAGTTGTTGTTGTTGTAGCAGCAGTATAGTAACAGTAGTAGTAGTAGTACGGTACAATGAGGTTAAAGGCACACCTTAAGGGTAAAACCAAGGTTAAACGGCCCCAGGGGAAAAGGGTGGGTCAGTCAATATGAGAACACTTTGAACTTCTTCATAAATAATGTATTTCCTCCACTTAGCCCCTGCAACAGTTTTTGTTTTATTATTATTATTTTATTTTTACCCCAAATACTATCCTTTCACTTATTAAGTTCAGTGTTCCCTTACGACTTCAGTCCACTTGACATTGCATTTACTAACGCATATGGGGAGTGCCTTCATACACGACCTATTTGAAACCTCTACAATAACGGCAATATTCTAATATTGGCTATGGTGTTTCAGCCCCACCTGTTATGTCGCTAAACGGACTGCTTGTTTCAGCATGAACTGACTGCTATAAAACTGCTATAAAACAGGTGCACAGACACCATTTCCTCAGAATTACTTCCTTCAAGACAGCGATTGTCTTGCTCCTTTTTGGAACTTTATGATTAAATCATGCTTCCTTGTCTCGAAGCCCTCTACCTTCGCCGTCGATTCACACCAGTCAGCGGACGGAATCTTCACGGCAGCGAGAAGACTCTCCGTTCCCCTGCAGTGCTCCGGCGATCATCACTTCACCTCGCCGCTTGACAATTCGCCGGTGAACGAACCTCAGCATCAGTAGGTGTAGAGTATCCTTTTAAGCAAAATTGTACTTGTGTGTTATAAAAAAAGTTATATAAGTTATATAAATATACATCTATATTTATATATCTAGAGGAGCCACTTACGTGTTCACGTCTTTTTCAAGATGTCGTTCCGTAAGTGTTCCTTGTGCGAGAGACACCCACGCGCCTAGGCAGAGTCAGCTCACATGGAGACAGACTGTCCTCACTGTGAGGACATGAGTCTCAAGTCACCTCGATCACTAATCGCCCTCGTTCTGAGGGACAATTTAGCCTCTCGCGCCCTCCAACCGCCTCTTCTGTGACTCCCGAGGGTTCACACGAGGGGGGTACGGCGGGGCCACGAAGTTGAACAGGATGAACTTGAGGTGGATTTCGTGCCGGCACACGCCCCACGAGCACTTCAATCTCCACAAAGCGCATATTTCCCCATACGCTATGTGCGAGATGAGCTCCGGCCCTTTGAAGGAGCGTGCGCTCCCCCCAGCGAGGGCGAGGACCGTGTACGCACCACTGACATGGAGATGCTTGTCGTCCTTGCAATCTCAATCTCGAATAGTCTCCCCCAGAGGTACCTGGACAGTCTCGCCTTCACGAGTGGTTCTTGCAGTCCTGATGCCGTCAAGCGGCCGCATCCCTCAGAATTGCCCCGTTCTTCCCTGAGGTGCACAGCGAACTATCACTAGCACATACGCGCTGTGACCATGTTGTCACAAGTCAAATGGTCAAGTCAAGTGGTTTTTATTGGCGTTTCAGCCATATACAGTTAGTACAGTACAAAGCGAAATGAGAAAACATTCCTCCAGGACCATGGTGCTACATAAAACAACATAGGACAAACACAGAACCACATGAGACTACACAGACTAAATAAAATACCTATATAAAGTGCACATGCAAACATGTGCAAAAATTACGGGACAGTACAATAAATTACTAACAATGAACAGGACAATAGGCACAGTGAGAGACAGTGCAGCGCCGACCAGTACACAGTAGTGCAAAAAGATGACAGTTTCTAAAAATGCCAAATGTAAACATAACATACTATGAGATAGTGTTCTATGGACATAACAGTTATTGAGGTAGCAGACAGTTATAAAGTGACAGTAATTAAAGTGCAACTCAGGACACATGTGTGTGTGTCAAACCAGTCTCTGAGTATTGAGGAGTGTGATGGCTTGGGGAAGAAGCTGTTACACAGTCTTGCCGTGAGGGCCCAAATGCTTCTGTACCTCTTGCCAGACAGCAGGAGGGTGAAGCGTTTGTGTGGGGTGTGTGGGGTCATCCACAATGCTGGTGGTTTTGCGGATGTAGTGTTTTTTGTAAATGTCTTTGATGGAGGAAAGAGAGACCGAACGTGGACTACGGGGAAAAGAACGGCTATGCCCAACTACCCCCGGAGAAGGAGGCGGTAGCGGTACATCTCTGCCCAACGAGTAGCACGGCATGGAAATCACGCCCCATTCATCCTTAGAAGCCGTGTAGGCAGAAGTCCACAGTGGCGGGAAAAGCCTACTCGGCGGCAGGACAAGCTGGATCAGCACTCCAGGAGAGCACGCTCTCTCCCAGCCAAAATATCTCCTTTTTGGGAGTCCGCCTCGACTCCACGAGCACCTCACGATCGAGCGTGTTCAGGCCATTTACAATGTCTGTCTCAGTTCAAACTGGGGAGAACAATTCCTCTGAAGCTGTTTCAGAAAGCACTGGGATTTATGGCAGCGGCATCGGCCGTCACCCCATTAGGTCTCTTACACATGAGACCACTTCAGTGCTGGCTGAAGCGCCATGTGCCAGAACATGCTTGGCTCCAAGGGCACATGCGCGCATCACTCTATCCCGCCGCTGTACAGCTGCATTGGTACCATGGACAGCTCCTGCATTTTACCAGTGAGGTGTGGCGCTGGGGCAAATTATTAGGCAGAAAGTGGTGACTACGGATGCTTCCAACACAAGTTGGGGGGCGGTGTGTGATGGCTGCCTGACTTTCGGCACATGGAAAGATCCAAGGAGGGCGTGGCATATCAACTGCCTAGAACTATCAGCTGTAATTCTAGCCTTGATGGCTTTTCAGTCAGAAATAGCTGTCATGTCCTGGTTCGCTCAGACAACATGATAGTTGTGGCATATATAAACGCCAAGGTGGAATTCAGTCACCACCACTGTTGAGACTGATGTCGCACCTCCTCCTATGGAGCAAGCTTCATCTCCTCTCCCTGAGTGCGACATATGTCCCAGGCCGCCTGAATTACGGCGCGGATGCCAAGGGGTGATACCGGGTGATTGGAGACTTCATCCTCAGACAGTGTTGAGGATTTAGGAAATATTCAGCAATGCAGAAATCAACCTATTTGCCTCAGTGGAGATTGCCCACTGTCCCCTTTGTTATTAGAAGTCCCAAGCCCTGTTGGGAACGGATGCAATGGCACACAAATGGCCGGCGAAAAGCAAATACCCATTTCCTCCGGTATGCCTGATCCACTCTGTCATATACAAAGTCCGGGAGGACAAGGAAACTGTTCTATTAGTTTTGCCGAGATTGCCCAACCAGCAGTGGTTTCCGAAAATGATAGAGATGCTGTACAGCCCACCATGGGAAATACCAGTGAGGGGGGATCTCCTCTTACAGGCACACGGCACAATCTGGCATCCCCAGCCCCAGCTGTGGAACCTGCATGTGTGGACACTGAACGGGACGCACTACTCATGCCAGAACTGACGCGTTCAGTTATAAACACCATTTTACAAGCCAGAGCACCGTCCACAAGACGCCTCTATGCACTAAAATGTCTCTCACATTGTAAGGACCCAGTAAACTGCCCCATATATGAAATTCTAATATTTTTTCAAGAGCGATTAGACGCAAGACTCACTCCGTCAACGCTCAAAGTGTATGTGGCAACTATATCTGCATATCACGCACATGAAGCCGGCACCTCTATAGGCAATCATGATTTAATCATATAGTTCCTAAAAGGAGCAAGAAGATTAAACCCTCCTCGGTCAGCTACAGTCCCGACTTGGGACTTAACTTATGTCCTAAAAGCTCTCGCAGTGCCCCCCTTTGAGCCTTTGGACTGTTGATTTGCGCATGCTTTCCGTTAAGACTGCACTACTGCTGGCTCTGGCCTCAGTAAAACGGGTAGGTGACCTGCATGCACTATCAGTAGACAATTCTTGTCTGGAGTTTGGCCCCGGTCTTTCAAGAGCCACTGTCAAACCCAGGAAAGGCTATGTACCCAAGGTCCTGACCATACCCTTCAAAGCGCAGGTGGTTAACCTTCAGGCCTTCTTCCCTCCTCCATTTAATTCAGATGAGGAACAATCATTGCATTTGTTATGCCCTGTGCAGGAGCTACATACATACATCTGATCAGCTTTTTATATGCTATGGAGGACGCACAAAGGAATGCCCAAGCAAAGACTTTCTCAGTGGATTGTCGATGCAATTACGCTGGCTTATGAATCGCAGGGTCAGACTTGCCCAATTGGTGTTAAAGCACACTCAACTGGAGGCATGGCCTCATCTTGGGCATGGACAAATGGTGTGTCCTTACAAGACATATGTTTTGCAGCAGAATGGTCCTCGCAAAACATGTTCGCAAGGTTTTACAACCTAGATGTAACGTCTCTTTCTTCACAAGTCCTCTCTGTTTAGAGAACTTGCTATTCATTGGCCATATATATATGTATATATATATACTCACCTAAAGGATTATTAGGAACACCTGTTCAATTTCTCATTAATGCAATTATCTAATCAACCAATCACATGGCAGTTGCTTCAATGCATTTAGGGGTGTGGTCCTGGTCAAGACAATCTCCTGAACTCCAAACTGAATGTCAGAATGGGAAAGAAAGGTGATTAAAGCAATTTTGAGCGTGGCATGGTTGTTGGTGCCAGACGGGCCGGTCTGAGTATTTCACAATCTGCTCAGTTACTGGGATTTTCACGCACAACCATTTCTAGGGTTTACAAAGAATGGTGTGAAAAGGGAAAAACATCCAGTATGCGGCAGTCCTGTAGGCGAAAATGCCTTGTTGATGCTAGAGGTCAGAGGAGAATGGGCCGACTGATTCAAGCTGATAGAAGAGCAACTTTGATTGAAATAACCACTCGTTACAACCGAGGTATGCAGCAATGCATTTGTGAAGCCACAACACGCACAACCTTGAGGCGGATGTGCTACAACAGCAGAAGACCCCACCGGGTACCACTCATCTCCACTACAAATAGGAAAAAGAGGCTACAATTTGCAAGAGCTCACCAAAATTGGACAGTTGAAGACTGGAAAAATGTTGCCTGGTCTGATGAGTCTCAATTTCTGTTGAGACATTCAGATGGTAGAGTCAGAATTTGGCGTAAACAGAATGAGAACATGGATCAATCATGCCTTTTTACCACTGTGCAGGCTGGTGGTGGTGATGTAATGGTGTGGGGGATGTTTTCTTGGCACACTTTAGGCCCCTTAGTGCCAATTGGGCATCGTTTAAATGCCACGGCCTACCTGAGCATTGTTTCTGACCATGTCCATCCCTTTATGGCAACCATGTACCCATCCTCTGATGGCTACTTCCAGCAGGATAATGCACCATGTCAAAAAGCTCGAATCATTTCAAATTGGTTTCTTGAACATGACAATGAGTTCACTGTACTAAAATGGCCCCCACAGTCACCAGATCTCAACCCAATAGAGCATCTTTGGGATGTGGTGGAATGGGAGCTTCGTGCCCTGGATGTGCATCCCACAAATCTCCATCAACTGCAAGATGCTATCCTATCAATATGGGCCAACATTTCTAAAGAATGCTTTCAGCACCTTGTTGAATCAATGCCACGTAGAATTAAGGCAGTTCTGAAGGCGAAAGGGGGTCAAACACAGTATTAGTATGGTGTTCCTAATAATCCTTTAGGTGAGTGTATGTATATATATAGTCCTAGAGTATATGTATATATAATCCTTTAGGTGAGTGTATGTATATATAGTGTATGTATATATACTGTATATATATATATATATATATATATATATATAGAGAGAGAGAGAGAGAGAGAGAGAGAGAGATAGATATCTATATACCTATGCCCCCTTTTTAAGTACGGGCTCCGCATCATTTACACAACCGCCTGCATTCAGGCAATTATAAATCCATAATTCACAAGCACTTCATTTTAAATAAACTCCTTTCTCGGCCAGGTTCATAAGGAGTAATTCATACTATATGGCTATAGCAAATGTATTCATTATGAGTACTCTTCTCCTGGCCATCATGATGATCACTCACTGCAGCATACACATGTCAGTCGTCGTCCCATAAGACTGTACCGCCATGTTTCCTCTTTAGGAAGTTATGTCATGTAGTGCTGCGTGATGAGACATTTAGGATTGGCTGTTACTAGCACAATCAGAGGCTCTGTTATGCCAACACAGAGACTTACTGCCTCAGCATCTAAACAGCTTGGGCCTCAATGTGAACTGGGCGAAGAGTACGTTTCTGTTCCCCATAAACGTTAGTAAACGCAATGTCAAATGGACTGAAGTCGTAAGGGAATGTCTTGGTTATGTACGTAACCTCGGTTCCCTGAGACGAAGGGAACGAGACATTGCCTACGCTAGCCGCACCACAAGACTCAGAATTCTTGAGGCACGAGCAATGCATTCCTTGTTCTCAGTCAGAAATTCTGAGGAAATGGTGTCTGTGCACCTGTTTTATATCGGTCAATTTGCGCCGAAACGAGTGGGGCTGAAACATCATAGCCAATATTAGAATACTGGCGTTATTGTAGAGAGGTTTCAAATAGGTCTTGTATGAAGTAACTCCCCATATACGTTAGTAAACGCAATGTCTCGTTCCCTTCATCTCAGGAAACCGAGGTTCCCCCGTCTGTCGCTCACTTCAACGTTGTGTCGAAGAAGTGATACTAGGGGTCTCTCTTGAGAGCCTTGTGCATCTCTGAACATGAGAAAAGGCCAATGAGAAATTGGCAGACAGAATTTTCATGTCCCGCCCCCGGACATATGGGTATAAAGTGAGGGAAATGCTTCAATCCGTTCAAAATTTTTCTTCGGAGCCGACCGGTTGTGTGATCAGTTAACTACATTCACAAGACTGTTCACTTCATCTCTTGAAAGAGCATATGCAGTTGGATCTACGGGGCATATCAGCGAATTTCTCATTCACTGTTCATGTCTACCATCGCCAGACACTGTTAAAATATAACATTTATGCAACAAAGCTGCATTATGATCTGCAGGAGTTGCTACGTGAACTCGGCTTGCTGCTGAGTCCAGGCCTCCAGTCCTCAGCATCGCCTGATGCCGGTGCCCGTGGGAGGGGGCGTCGTAAGCAGTGTGCGAGGAAGCGAAAGCACGGCAAGAGGGCGTGGGTCCATGCTTGGCTAAAAACAAACCCTAGACGGCTGGCTCTCCCGTCTATCCTGCTCTCAAATGTTTGCTCCCTGGACAATAAACTGGACTTCATCCAACTCCAGCAGACTACGCAGCATGAGCTTAGAGACTGCTGCATCTTTGTTTTCACGGAGACGTGGCTCAGCGACAGAGTTCCGGACACCGGCATTAAGCTAGACAGGCTCGCCTCGTTTCATGCCGACAGAAATGCAGCTCTGTGCGGTAAGACTCACTGTGGTGGCTTGTGTGTTTATATCAACACGGAATGGTGCATTGTGGATTACCCCACACACCCCTCACACAAATTCTTCACTGTGTCCTGAGTTGCACTTTAATTATTGTCACTTTATACCTGGCTGCTACCTTAATAACTGCTATGTGCATAGAGCACTAGATCATAGTATGTTATGTTTACATTTGGTATTTTTAGAAACTGTCATCTTTTTGCACTACTGTGTAATTTATTGTACTGTCCCGTAATTTTTGCACACGTTTGCACTTGCACTTTATATAGGTATGTTATTTAGTCTATGCAGTCTAATGTGGTTCTGTGTTTATCCTATGTTGTTTTATGTAGCACCATGGTCCTGGAGGAACGTTGTCTCGTTCCACTGTGTACTGTACTAACTGTATATGGTTGAACGACAATAAAAACCACTTGGCTTGTGTGCTCAGGCACCTCAGCCGCATAGGAATTCAGGTCAACTTGGAAAAGAGCAAGCTCGCCCCAGTTCAGAGCATCTCTTTTCTCGGCATGGAGTTAGTCTCAATGGTAGCGCGCCTCACTAACAAGCGTGCACAGAGTCCCAAGATGGGCATGGCGCCGCGGCATGCACGTGTGTTCATTGCCCCTGCCTGCTGCCAGACTTTCAAACCCTGGACAGACCTCTTTTTTCTGCGGACAGGAGTCCATTTACAGCAGGTATCCCGACGCGTTCTGATCACCACAGATGCATCCAAACAGGGTTGGGGTGCTGTGTGCAACGGGCACACAGCCGCTGGCCTCTGGAAAGGGCCCACGCTGCGTTGGCACATCAACTGCCTAGAGTTGCTGGCTGTACTTCTTGCCCTTCGGAGATTCCACTCGCTAGTTCGGGCACTTCTTGATCCGTTCAGACAGCACCACAACGGTAGTGTACATAATTCGCCAAGGCGGCGTGCGCTCCTGTCACATGTCACAACTCGCCCGCCATCTCCTCCTTTGGACTCAAGTCGCTGCGCACCTCTCACATCCCGGGCAGCCTCAACGTAGCAGAGGACGCGCTGTCGCGACAAGGTACGCCCATTGAAGAGTGGAACAGAGGCTCCCCTCGGGACAGACGCGCCGGCACACAGCTGGCCCCGGGTACGGGTACGCATTTCCCCCAGTGATCCTTCTTGCACGGGTGTTGTGCATGGTCAGGGAGGACGAGGAACAAGTCATTGTGGTGGCCCCTACTGGCTCACTCGGACTTGGTTTTCGGATCATGTTCTCCTCGCGACAGCCACTTCCTGGCGAATTCCCTTGAGGAAGGACCTTATTTCTCAGTAAATGGCTCGGCTAGACCCAGCCCCTTCGTTGCTGTGTTCAGTGGGCACCCTGCATACTTATGTGGACCGCACGCTAGGTATGACATTTCAGGTATGATAAACGTCTCAGTAAATATCACGGTATCATGGTATTACACAATTAGTATTATCAGTGAAAATGGAAGGTTTATTTTATTAATTTATTTATTTTTGAGCAAACACTTTATTATAATTGAATCTTGAAACCATTTATTTTATTGAAGTATATGTAAAAAAAAAGTCTCCCTTTTGAAAATAAAATACATTGAAAAAATAAGAAAGCTAACAGAATTATAATAATAAATCGAATTATATAACATGATACAAAATAGCATGTAACTATAACATGTTATTTAACTAAAGCATGTAAGTTTACATGTTAAATTAACTACTAAATGAAAAATAACATCAGCTTTGTGAGCTTTTGAAGTAATGTCCTATGATTATTAATAATTAACATATACTGCTCCTGTCTGTACCTTTAACTCACTGGTTCTCAACTGGTTTTGCTTCAGGACCAGATTTTACATTGGACATCAAGTGTCAACCTACCATAGATTAAACATAACCTGTATTTAATGTATACTGGGTTGCATTTCCTTTTATGTTGCATAGTTTTATTCATGGTTTTCCAGTACAAGGACATGCATCAAGTGACATTATTTTTCTTGTTGATGTCAACGTTTGACTTTCAGCACACAACTGAATAACACCGGCTGCATGACTATGATAAATGATAACTGCAAGAGTTAGATTAACATACAGGTGCAAAGGGACTTCAACATTTCTAAATTGCACAAATAAATAATACATATACATATTCATCTCTGGCTTGCTTTTGCTCGCATGTCAATGATGCCGAGATCTACTTTTATATTTAATTTAATCACTGAGAAGGTTTACCTGCAAAATTAGTAGCACCAAACATCACAAGCTGTCTTAAGAATGGACACAGAGTAGCCGTATAACACTTTTCCTTGAGCAGAATATTGCACTACAGATCGCTAAGTTTGTTCAAAGGGGAAAGCGAGAGACAGAAATAGCGCACTCACATGCATGGTTGCCAGATTGCACAAAATAAGTATAACAGAGATTATCATTAAATTTGCCTCGCCAGTCCTAAATTGTCGATCACTTGGGCGGCCACCAAAATATCTTCAATGGGAGAACCATGGCATTGTTCTTTCCCTGCTGTCCGCGACCCAGTCCGAATAGACCAGTTGAGAAACACTGCTTTAACTCACACACTCATGTCAGACCCCCTCCCCAAACTTCTCCCCAAATTAATGTGGGTACAAAATCTCTGCACAGAGAATGATTATGTTGCCCACAATATATGTGAATGCATGACTAAAAATCAATACAAATTTTAAAAGTCTAAAAACTATCTTTGAAATATAAATATATATTTATATTTATATAACTTATATAACTTATATTTATACACACAGTATTTTAAAAGGATACTCTACACCTGCCGACACGCTGCGGAGAATCAGGATGCTGAGGTCCGTTCACCAGCGAAGCGTCAAGCGGCGAGGCGGAGTGATGTTCGCCAGAGCACTGCAGGGGAGCGGAGATTCTTCTCTGCTGTGAAGATTCCGTCCGCTGACTGGTGTGAATCGACGGCGAAGGTAGAGGGCTGGAGGTATTCGCTGTCTTGAAGGAAGAAATTCTGAGGAAATGGTGTCTGTGCACCTGTTTTATAGCGGTCAGTTTCGTGCCAAAAACAGAAAATGGTGTTTGAGCCAGCTGTTTTTGGCGCAAAACCGACCGCTCGTTTTAATTGGCATCTTTGTATCAATAAACAATAGCAGGGTAAACATGTATAATGGTAATTGTGAGACCACAGCAAATATAATTTTATATTTGTAATTATTCTTTTCTTCACTGTGCAAGAACAACAAGAATTTTCTCACCCAGAACAGAAGGTTAGCTGTGGTCATTCAGTGTGCATCAAGATCTTACAGTTTGTGTAGAGATTTTTAATTTACTTTTACTTTTGTTTTGCAACATCGCCCCATAAAAGTCTCAAAATGTAGATCCTGTCTTTCAATCTCTAAATTATGCTTTTGAAAATGAGCATTATGTTGGACAATGAGAAACATTAAGATACACACTGTTGCCAACAAATATTTTTTAAAGTGTGACCGGTCTTCGTTTAGCTCTGCGGTGTGTGGATAAATGAACAAGACCGGGCAACAGGAATTACTCAGGCCAGATATTATTCTGCATGAATAAAGACAAATGAATCAAAACAAGCTTGAATCTGTGGCCTTCTCTCACAATTGGAACACCAACCTCTCTTCAGTCGCACTTACCGCAAACTGAAGGAGAGTAACCAGAACATGAACATGAAAAAGAGCCTCAAAACCTCTTAGTAAAGTATGTTGCCAAATACACCATACCACACTTAACCTTTGCAACAAATCCTCACTTACATTATTCTTATATAACTTAATGAAAAATTGAACACAAAAAGAAAACTTAAAAAAGATAACATCCTACACAATCACGAAAATTAGAATAGGCTTAATGGGACTGTGACTTTTTCTTGAATCTGCTTGACAAGTTTGCTATTTTAATTGGCTTTTGGGCCATGGTCTCAATCAGTCGGTTGACTTTTTTCACTACTCTACCAGCCCATGTTGTAAATGTGCCTTGCGCTTGTTCAAGAACTGGAATTGACACATCATCACAGACAGGTAAATCAGAGTCAGTAATACCTGAATTGGTCAAATTAGATGTTGCCGATGATGCATTGTCACAATCAGAATTTCCTGTGTTCAATATTTTATCAGGGAGCATCTGGTTTTGACTGTCTTGACCAGAATTAACACGGTAAGTGTCATCACGTTCATCTTCATCCTGTTCCATTTGTACATCAAGGTTTTGAAGTTTTGAAGTCTTTGAGACAACCTAATTTAATACTAATGAATGTGTTTTGTTTTCAGGATCATCGTCCTCCAAGGAATCAGTGGAATTTGTTGATCGGCTCTCATACTCAGAATCGTTTGAGCAATCGGCAACCGCTGATCCACATGTTTCATTCTCAGGACATGTCACTGGTAAGAAACTGATGTCTAAGAGCATGTTCCGATGTACCATTTTAGTGTGCCCTTTGTCATCCTTCACTTTGTATATGTGTGTCTGGGGTTCATTATCCACAATGGTGTACACAGTAGGTTCCCATCTATCTGCCAACTTCCTTTTTCCTCTTTCTCCTTTATTGGCAATGAGCACTCTATCTCCATTGTTCAAATGTACTCCCTTGATCTTGCGGTTATAAATCTGGGTCTGTTTCCTCTGTTCTTGCACAGCATGTTTTTGAGCAATTTCAGCTGCTTCATGAAGATGAGACATTAGAGTTGCTATAATCAAAAAAAAAATCACTGGATCCTTCGATACTTGCTTGAACATTATGTCCACAGGTAATCGTAGGACACGTCCAAACATGAGTTGGAAAGGTGCGTAACCAGTTGTCTCATGTATTGTTGAGTTGTAAGCGAAGATCAAAGTCTGAATTTGTTGTGGCCACTTATCCTTAGATCTCAGGGGCAAGGAGTGAAGCATATTTCCTAATGTTTGTTGGTTAAACAGTTCTGTGATGCCATTTCCCATAGGACGATATGCAGTTGTACGAGATTTGGAGACCCCAGAAAGTGCTAGCAATTCAACAATGAGCTCACTACCAAAATTTGTGCCTTGATCCGTATGGATCCACTCAGGGAACTCATACACACACAGAACACATGGTCCCATAACTTTCGAGCAACTTGCTTTGCCTTTTGATTAATGCAAGGAAAGGCATGAGCAAGTTTAGTGAAATGATCCATCAAAACCAACACATCCACTGAGCGTTGCTTGTTATCCTCTGCACTCCAAAAGTCAAGACAAACCAACTCCATAGGTGCAGAAGTTTGAATACTTTCTAATGGAGTCGAGCAGCTGGCTCAGGTGTACACAGAATACACCTCTTGCAACACTTCACATATTCTCTGATCTTGCTCTCCATCTTGTGCCAGAAGAAGCGCTGTCTTGCCAAGTGAACTGTTCTAGCCTGTCCTTAGTGACCGGCAAGATTGTGAAGACCGTGTAGACATTTTTCTACATGCTCTGAGGCAGAACATACTGATGTCTTCTCTGTCTGCTTATTGGGTCCTTAGTTAACCTGTACAGAATCCCATCACACACTTTTAGGTGATCCATTGCTTGACAAGGGCTAAAGCTCTATAGTCTAGCTTTTCTTTCTCTCTTCTTGAAGGGCGTCTTTTACGAAGTACAAAAGGGAGAACCTTAGAAATGGTAACGTTGAGCTCTTGGCTTCTTTCCAACTCATCATGAGAGATCATAGGCAGAGGCTGTTCACCTTGGCTAGTGGCTGCAATCTTCTGAACTAACTGCACCAGCTGAACTGCTTGTGTCACTGTTGCCGTTTCCCAGTCATCTTGGACATGGCAAAGTGTCTTGACGGCTACTGGGTCACATGACTGAATATGACAACTTGATTGACATCCAGCATGATCACTCATCTTGTGACACCTTCAGACGAAACATCCAGTATTCCTTCTTCTCCTACAGCATCAACTTTGGTAAGTAAGTGTTTCTCTCATTCATGAGCCTATGACTAATTGTCCTTGCAAATGGATCTCTGCTTCAGGTTTCAGGTATCATGTTCTTGACTCCTGCAATATGTTTTATGTCAAAAGAATAAGAGGCTCATTTTGATACCCATCTTTGTTCACAGGCATCGAGTTTTGGCGTAGTCATAATGTGCGTAAGTGGATTGTTGTCAGTCCAAACTGTGAAGCTGTGCCAAACTGTGAAGCTGTGCCCCTTGAGCCAGTGGCTGAATTTTTCGCACACGAATGACGGAGTGCAACCATCTTTTTCCATAAGTTGCAACTTGGACATTTTGAATATAACATCCACCTTCGTGAAGTCCACAGAGATGCCATGGCCAGAAATAATATGACCCAAGAATCTCACTGAATCATTCAAGAAATTACACTTTTTGGGACTCAGTTTCAGATGATATAACCTGAGAAGCTGAAAACCCATTTCCAGCATGCTAAAATCCTCTTGCTCCGTTGAAGCAAACACAAGTAAATCATCCAAATAGCATAGCAAACTACTAAAGTTCATATCCCCAAAAATGCTAAGCATTATCCACATGAACAAAGCTGGGCTGATGCACAAGCCTTGTGGCATGCGGTTATACACTTGTAGTCATAAAGGAGTAACGAACGCAGTGTATTTTTTGTCTTGTTCACGAATAGGCAAATTGTAGGATCCATAGGTTAAGTCCAATGTGCAGAAGTAATTGTTACCTCCTAAAGCAGCAAGGCAGTCGGACTGATGAGGGAGTGGGTGAGCATCTTTGAGTGTCCTTGCATTAAGCCACCTAAAGTTTGTACAGATGTGGAGGCTTCCATCCTTTTTCCACACAAGTACCAAAGGCGATACATATTTGCTTTCTGATTCTCTAATTATCCCTTGCGCCTCCATTTCGGCTAACACCTGACGCAGCTTCTGGTAATGAGCTGGAGGGATCCTCCGATATGGCAACCAGAAAGGCCTCTCATCTTTAAGTTGGATACAGTGTTCAAATTCCTTAGCCTCACCATAGTCTAAGGGATGCTTAGAAAACACATCATTGAACTTCACCAATAAATTTACAAGTTTCTCTTTGGATGCACCAGTGACTTTACAGAGATCAATGTCAATTTCGCTTAACCCAACATCTTGCAGTCTCAAATTTGAAGCATAATTTGGAGTAGTTTGCCAATCTGCCAATTTCCGTTTCTTTCTTAGTGTGACAGGTTGGTCAGACAAATTGGTTATTTTCATAGGTACCCACCTATCACCCCACATAGATGTTATTAATTTTGTACAATGTTAGAATTTTACTGTTGATGTATATGTGTGTATTTATGTGCATATATTTGCAGTGTTTTATATTTATATTGTTTTATTTACCTGCCCAGGGACTGCAGATGGAAATTAGCTAGTAGCTAAATCTGGTGCAAAGCATCTCTTCTCTTGTGAGATTAATGTTTTTGTGCATGGTCTCTGACAAATAAATGAATAAAATAAAAAATAAAAAAAATTACACGAGCTACCATGATGTTTCTTGGCATAGTCTTGGAGGTAGTTGGCTCAATGAGAATGGTACTCCCGAGGGACCATGAATTGTTTCTGGGCAGTCCTCCCCAAACTAAATGTTCTTGTCTAGCAGCAAGAGTGACAGCATGATGGAGCTTTATGGTTCCGATTTTGCTAGGGATCTCATCATGTCGCTGTCGAGTGAGATTTGACATCACATCCAAAAAGTGTTCACCGTCCGGTGATAACTGTGTAGCACTTTGCGATATAAAGTCCCAATACTCATCTGTGGTCTTCATTTGATTCACTATATGCTTGATCAAGTTGGTGCCAAGAATTAAATCATCATTTTGTCCTGGAACAACGAGAATCGGAACTCGACAGCTGATGCAACACACTTTCATACTAACTTCGTACAAACTTTTAGGCTGTGCGGTCTTAACCCCAACACCGACAAGAATGATATTCTCAGGTAGTGATTTTTTGTCCAAGATAACATTTTCAGCCAACAACGTTTGTTCAGCTGTCTCACTAAGGGTACAAGACATGGAGCCAGTGTCAAGCATTCCTCTCATGTGGAACCAGTCATTTACAATTACAGAAGTGTAGAAAAGATCATCAAAAGCCTTCAGTTTCTGCAGGTTTTGTGCATATATTATGCAAGTACCATCAGAAGCTGTATGGCATGCATTCTCATACTGCTGTTCCAGATCACTTATGAGGGTTTGATCCTCACCCACACATCCCCTCTCAAAATGTGGGTCTAATGGTTTAAAGGATCACCTCTCCATGGTGAGTAGTTTACCTCCTGACTGTCATGACTACTCCACTTCGGGCACTCTCTTTTTATGTGTCCATGTTCAAAACAAAAGAAGCATAAACCGTCTCTTCAACAATGTGCAACTGTAGAATGGTCCATGCCTCTGCACACTTTGCAAAAATTCCTGCTCGTATTCCCATGCCTATATGAATCTACAGGTACAGAGGGGCTTTGCATGTTATGTTTCAGCACACGATCGAGCAAACAGATAAGGGACTGAGTGCAGCTGTCACTTGTCTGAACTTATGGTGTATCTTACAACCCACCTTGACCTGCTGACACTTTCGGCACATTCCCGGATGTTCCATCATTTAAATTTGACATTTGGTCATTGGTAGCTACAGTCTTCGCAAAGGCAGAATGATTAGACTGCGCCTTCATTTGTGCTCTTTTCTCAGCTTGATATTCATCAAGATGTTCTTGTATTTCAGCCGCCGTCCACCTATCAGCAGACTTGAACTTCAAGATAGCAGAAAGAGATTGGTTAGGGCAATGTTTAACAAACATTTGTGTCACCTCACGGGTAGGATTTTCAATACTTCTGCAGCGTCTTCTCAAACACTCGTCAGCGACATCAACAGCTTTATTAAGTCTATTCCAATATTCCATAGCATTCTCTCCTGCAACAGGTAAAGTGCCATAAAAGTCAGCAAGTGGCATTGATGAATATGACAATTCGCTGAAGTGCTGTTTGAGTATGTCTGTGACAATCCTTGGGTTTGTTTTAGGCTTCAGTGATGGACTGCTGTGTAGTGCTATCTTGATTACATCTTTAGCTCTCCCCAATAAGTTCGACATGAGCTCATCGGCTTGTTCAGCTAATGAACACCTTTCTTCTCCAAATAAACATCCATGAATTCTTCCTTTTGTGTACTGATAATTTGTCAGATCCATCCCCTCTGAAACAGGGAGGGGCCTTAACATCAGGCTTCATTGCTAACTTAATACCTGTCAAATTTAGAGAAGGTGACTCCACAAGAACCTGGCTCGTCCCTATGCTCTGCGTTCGAATATCAGGACACTCATTTTTTCACTGCTTTTTTTCAACTGATCAGATATTGACTGCCCTATTTGTTGAGCAAGCTGTGTAATTAAACTACTCAAGTCAGTGTTTCTATAGTCTCGTTTATCTGAAGCAGCACCTTCACACTTTTCTGATTCATTAGTATGTACTCTACCTGGGTTACGGGTAGAACAGAAATCAGGAGAACCAATATTATCTGTCCTTCTGAATGGTGTCTGTTCAAGTTCACCAAAGAAACGCCCCCTGGCAAAACCCAATTCAAACCCATCATTAGGGGAGTCATTTGTATTCTCACTATTATTTCTGACATTTTGAGTTTTACACATCAACAAAAGTAAATTATAACAGATAATGACCACAGAAAAAAAACTTCACATGAGAACACAGCTAAAAGTAATACACAACCAAATAATCAACCAAATATGGTATTACAAATTCAACCTTTTCTTTTTTTTCCTCTCTTCTGTAAATATGAACTTTTAACCTTTTTTTCTGAATTATGTACAGTCTAATGTCCAACCTATTTTTTCTCCCTTCGTACAGGTACAGGCAGAATTAGGACGTTTGAATGCTGCAAACCCCAGCGACCAAGCTGATGTTGATCAAGAAGGATCCACGACACCCTTTTCCCCTGGGGCCGTTTAACCTTGGTTTTACCCTTAAGGTGTGCCTTTAACCTCATTGTACCGTTCAACTACTACTACTGTTACTATACTGCTGCTACAACAACAACTACTACTACTACTAATAATAATAATAGTTATAATATAATTATGCTATTTTTAAATGAGGAATGATATTCACCTATGGGCATATGGCAATTTAAAGAACATTAAACTAGGCTAATAAGAATACTATGATACAAATTGTTCAAGAAACATTTGATAAATGCTTTTGTAACAGGTGTTATATTTATTTGTTAATTTCACCCAAAATCTCTCTCCTTGTTATTATCATTTGTTATATTCATATAATTATTTTGTATTCTGGAAATTATTCTTTTAATATTTCATTTAATTCTTTTAATATTGATTTATTTTCATTGAGATGTCATGTTTCTATGGTTATATGGTAATTTTTCAGTATTGTTAAAAATGGTGTGTGGCTCCTTTAAGATTCATGTTCCAGTTGCTCTCCTTCAGTTTGCGGTAAGTGCGACTGAAGAGAGGTTGGTGTTCCAATTGTGAGAGAAGGCCACAGATTCAAGCTTGTTTTGATTAATTTGTCTTTATTCATGCAGAATAATATCTGGCCTGAGTAATTCCTGTTGCCCGGTCTTGTTCATTTATCCACACACCGCAGAGCTAAACGAAGACCGGTCACACTTTAAAAACTATTTGTTGGCAACAGTGTGTATCTTACTGTTTCTAATTGTCCAACATAATGCTCATTTTCAAAGCATAATTTAGAGATTTAAAGACAGGATCTACATTCTGAGACTTTTATGGGGCGATGTTGCAAAACAAAAGTAAAAGTAAATTAAAAATCTCTACACAAACTGTAAGATCTTGATGCACACTGAATGACCACAGCTAACCTTCTGTTCTGGGTGATAAAATTGTTGTTGTTCGTGCACAGTGAAGTACAGAATAATTACAAATATAAAATTATATTTGCTGTGGTCTCACAATTACCGTTATACACGTTTACCCTCATATTGTTTATTTCTGCATTCAATAATTTGCTCTTGTATTTCACATTCCAATGGCAGGAAAGAAGAAAATAAAAGATAGAAAGAGGTCAATCTTTATCTTGAACTGTAGGATTAAATTGAAGTTTTACTACCTTTATGATTAGCAAATACAAATAGAATAAATTAAATTGCAATAGAATTTACTCTATTACCCCTGTTACATTTTCCAGTGTTATAACCATGACTTGCCTCGAAGACTTTGGTCATTTTATTTAACACAGTTTTTCCCACCAGATTTACAATGTAAGTGAATGGGGCCAATCCGTAAACATTAAAATACTCACTGTTTCAAAAGTATAGCCACAAGACATAAACCGCATATGTGTGTTAATGTGATTTTAGCGTGATAAAATCACTTACGAACACTTCTGTGTAAAGTTATATCCAATTTTACAACTTCTTTGCCATAATGACGTAAAACTGTAAAACATATAATTCCAGTAAACGACAATTTACACAACTTAACAACTGAAAATAATACATTAACCTTTAACAGAAGAATTCATGTAAATGCTTTTATAAAATTATAAGCTTTACATTTCTGCCTTTAAAGCCTCTAAAACTTGGCTCCCATTCACATCCATTGTAAGTGCCTCACTGTAACCTTCATTTTTGCTTTTTTTAATCAAAATGTTTTGTGGTAATCAACATTATGCTATCGATTGAGCTTAACTTGTATTGAACATGGAATAATCCTTTAAAGATCTTTCTTTACATTTATTCAGGCTATATAAATAGGCTAATTTAATTTGGTACTATACACCTTTTATTATAGGCAATGCTTAAAATAGACAATGTACAAATGAGGATGACATGTTATTGTGAACAGATACACAGCTTTAAAGCACCATAAAGCAGCTAGTATGATAGAATGAAGGTTATCTCGGCAGATGTCAGTAGTGCAATGAAAAAGCAGTGCAAAAAAGTAAAATGTGTACTGTAAGATAATGATGCGCAGTGTATGAAGTCAAACCCTAACCCCAACCTTAATGAATGACCAGCTATTGCATCCTCTGATACAAAGATGCCAAGTAACAAATAGTCAAGCATGATTGAAAAGAGACAACAAACATCAAAGATCATTTTTAGACTTTTATTGAGTTTTAGTCATGCATTAACATATATTGTGGGCAACATAATGATTCTCTGTGCAGAGAATTTGTACCCACATTCATTTGGGGAGAGGTTTTGTTTTTTGTTAGTTTTTGCACAGGGGATTTATTTATGTGTGTGGACAGGGGGGTCATTTTATGTTTGTGGACAGGGAATTTTTTTTGTGTGTGGACAGGGGATTTTTTTTCTTTTCACCGCAGAGAAAGCACAAGTAGTGCATTCACAGTTCAGGGGCAACACTGGAACTAAAACAGCAGGTGAATGTTTGTTTTATGGCCCTCCAGGTTCTTCTCAAAAAGGTCTTTATTCCTTTCTTCTTGGTAATTGGAGGAATATTGGAGATTTCCGCTGTTTCTTGTGCCTCAACTTCTTGAGTCAGACTCTCGGAGCCTTCCTTTTTTGGCTCTGCCTTGAGGATTTCCAAGACCAGAACATCGGAAAAATCCTGTAGGAACATGTTGGACCGTACATTTATCTCACTCTCAATAGTCTCGCGGTCACCGTAGAACATCTGGAGCTTTGAAAAAATGGACAGTGCCAGCTCGGACATCTCTTCCGGCTCAGGGTGGGCATTAACTTCTTCCCACTTGTCGGTGACTCTCACCTGGCAGTTTTCAGGGAGCTGTTTTAGCAGATCCTCTATGAAAGCATGATCTTCCAGGTCAGTGGTGAAATCCTTCTGCAGGATATGGGCAAGGGTACTGCGAATGATATCTTTGATTGTGTCTCTATGCATCATAGCAATACCTTCAGGTGAGGGGCAGGATATGGGGCTGGAAGACACAACGTGTCTCCGCATATCTGTTATTATATCCTGCATGAGGTCTTGGTCATCTGGTGTGATTCCCCGCTCAATCTCAAGATTCCCACTGGCAAGTTTACTCTGGATCCCCAGTAGTAATTCACTAATGAATCTTTTGACTTGGAGTGTCATTAGCTCCTGAGAATCCACACTTGAGCTTTGGCTCACACTTGCACCGTCTGAGGGCATACCCTCACTGCACAAATTTGAGACAACTTTGTTCAAGGCATTTTCTACGAGGACTTCTGCAATGGCCATTGCTCTTGGGGTGCTGATGTATATTCTTCTGACCTCATCTGATGGTGTCGAGTCCTCTTGGTCATTGCACCAAGCCTCAACCATGGGTGAGTCATAACCATCGTCTTGAATATCAGGTCTGCCCTGGATCTCAGCTCCTGGACATTCTCTCGCCGCTCTGAGTGTCTCAGCGACAATCCTCACCACCACCTTTTCAATTTCAGACATTGTAGCTGCCAAAAGAATTTATAACAGTTAAAAGCAGAATTAAGAAAAAATGCATTCCAGTGAAAAGAGATATTGGTCATGTTCCCCCGTTATTTGAATTTTAACTATGAAAAGAAACTTTCCTTGTTGTAATAATGAATTAGTCTCCTTAAAATTTTAATATTATTGGACATGCTTGGATGCGAAAATCATGCAAACATGCAAGGTGATCAGAGGACATAAGTAACTCTATGTTACAAATGTTCCCACACCATAAGAAACATGGAAGTAAATGCTCCTTGTTAAGTAAATGTTTTGTTAGCTTTTATTTAGTCAGAAAACTTTGACAAGTAAGCCAGACAAAGGCATGAAGTGATAGAAAGACAGATATACATAAAATCTACAGATATATTTGTTTTTTTGTTAGACATATAAAGGCATCTCGTGTGAAAAAAGGCCTGCTTATTGTATTTGTATAGCAAAACGTGATACTACTGGACTGGGTCTATCCTAATAAATCGTTTAAAATAAGACAAAACTATAAAAGATCATGAAAAATAATGGATATGTCTTGTTAGTCTTCAGTAATGCTTACAGAATCATTAAAATAGTAGGCTCCTCAAAGCTTTACCGAAATTATAATTCAATGAACGGACTTGGCAAAGCAGCTCGATAGTAAATTTAGTGCGCTATTTTACTATTGCTTCAGATTAAATATAAATATAGCAGTTTCCCCATTATTCAATTTAATCTGATTATATTACAGTATATATTGTGAAAATTAACTGCGGTAAAAAGATATAATTGTACCGACCTTTGCGCGAAGTAACCATGCGATTTGTTGACTGCAAATAAGATTTCTACAACATGCGCTGGTTTCTATGCGAGCGGTGGAACTTCGTCTTTATGACGTCGCGATTACGAAAGGCTGCGTTCTAACGGTCATCGCATGTTGATGCGCAGTGTTGTGTGTGTGTGTGTGTTACCACTAATAATGCAACGGGTTTAAAGGATTTTATTTTCGCCTAAAATAATAAATAGCACCAAAGACTTTCCTTAACACATATTAGTCACTTTACACAACAAAATATCCCTGATCCATGTGAGATTATTGTGTGTAATGTCTATTGGTTAATTTTGAGGTAATTTGATCTAATTTTTAATCATATTTAAAATGTTTCACATTTTTGTAGATGATGAAAATCACTGAACTTCTCACATTTATTTTGAGAAAAATACTTATTTGTCATTTTCAATTTTGTTCAAAGTGATCGAGTCAAAAACTAAACTAAAATAAATAACTGTCCAATAAGTGAAAGAATAGTATTTGGGGCAACAATAAAAAAATATGGGCCATAAAACACATCTTACGTGGAGGTAATAGATTTTTTATGAAGAACGTTCAAAGTGGTCTCATATTGTCTGATCCAATCACAATAAAGATGTGATTATATATATATATAGAATAGTTTAGATGTACAGTAAAGAAATGCCAAATGTTTTTAAAATGAAAAGCAAATAGTGCACCCTTTTCCCCTGGGACCGTTTAACCTTGTTTTTACCCTTAAGGTGTGCCTTTAACCTCATTGTACGGTACTACTACTACTGTTACTATACTGCTGCTACAACAACAACAACAACTACTAATAATAATTATAATACAATTATGCTATTTTTAAATAAGGAATGATATTCTCCTGTGGGCATATGGCAATTTAAAGGACATTACACTATAGGCTAATAATACTATGATACAAATTGTTCAAGAAACGTTTGATAAATGCTTTAAAAAGTATTTGTTGGCAACAGTGTGTATCTTAATGTTTCTAATTGTCAACATAATGCTCATTTTCAAAGCAGAATTTAGAGATTGAAAGACAGGATCTACATTTAGAGACTTTTATGTGGCGATGTTGCAAAACAAAAGTAAAAGTAAATTAAAAATCTCTACACAAACTGTAAGATCTTGATGCACACTGAATGACCACAGCTAACCTTCTGTTCTGGGTGATAAAATTGTTGTAGTTCGTGCACAGTGAAGAACAGAATAATTACAAATGTAAAATTATATTTGCTGTGGTCTCACAATTACCGTTATACACGTTTACCCTCATATTGTTTATTTCTGCATTCAATAATTTGCTCTTGTATTTCACATTCCAATGGCAGGAAAGAAGAAAATAAAAGATAGAAAGAGGTCAATCTTTATCTTGAACTGTAGGATTAAATTGAAGTTTTACTACCTTTATGATTAGCAAATACAAATAGAATAAATTAAATTGCAATAGAATTTACTCTATTACCCCTGTTACATTTTCCAGTGTTATAACCATGACTTGCCTCGAAGACTTTGGTCATTTTATTTAACACAGTTTTTCCCACCAGATTTACAATGTAAGTGAATGGGGCCAATCCGTAAACATTAAAATACTCACTGTTTCAAAAGTTTAGCCATAAGACATAAACCGCATATGTGTGTTAATGTGATTTTAGTGTGATAAAATCACTTACGAACACTTCTGTGTAAAGTTATATCCAATTTTACAACTTCTTTGCCATAATGAAATAATGCTGTAAAACATATAATCCCAGTAAACAACAATTTACACAACTTCACAACTGAAAATAATACATTAACCTTTAACAGAAGAATTCATGTAAGTGCTTTTATAAAATTATAAGCTTTACATTTCTGCCTTTAAAGCCTCTAAAACTTGGCTCCCATTCACTTCCACTGTAAGTGCCTCACTGTAACCTTCATTTTTGCTTTTATTAATCAAAATGTTTTGTGGTAATCAAAATTATGCTATCGATTGATCTTAACTTGTATTGAAAATGGAATAATCATTTAAAGATCTCTCTTTACATTTATTCAGGCTATATAAATAGGCTAAATTAATTTGGTACTATACACCTTTTATTATAGGCAATGCTTAAAATAGACAATGTACAAATGCGGATGACATGTTATTGTGAACAGATACACAGCTTTAAAGCACCATAAAGCAGCTAGTATGATAGAATGAAGGTTATCTCGGCAGATGTCAGTAGTGCAATGAAAAAGCAGTGCAAAAAAGTAAAATGTGTACTGTAAGATAATGATGCGCAGTGTATGAAGTCAAACCCTAACCCTAACCTTAATGAATGACCAGCTATTGCATCCTCTGATGCAAAGATGCCAAGTAACAAATACTCAAGCATGATTGAAAAGAGACAACAAACATCAAAGATCATTTTTAGACTTTTAAAATTTGTATTGATTTTTAGTCATGCATTAACATATATTGTGGGCAACATAATCATTCTCTGTGCAGAGATTTTGTACCCACATTCATTTGGGGAGAAGTTTGATCGCTCGTTTTGGCGCAAACTGATCGATATAAAACAGGTGCACAGACACCATTTCATCAGAATTTCTGACTTGGAACAAGGAATGCATTGCTCGTGCCTCAAGAACTCTGAGTCTTGTGGTGCGACTAGCATTGGCAATGTCTCGTTCCCTTTGTCTCAGGGAACCGAGGTTACGTATGTAACCGAGATGTTCCCTTACGACTTCAGTCCATTTGACATTGCGTTTACTAACGTTTATGGGGAACAGAGAGTGTGTTCTTCGCCCAGTTCACATTGAGGCCCAAGCTGTTTAGATGCTGAGGCAGTAAGTCTCTGTGTTGGCATAACAGAGTCTCTGATTGTGCTAGTAACAGCCAATCATAAATGTCTCATCACGCCGCACTACATGACATAACTTCCTAAAGAGTTCTTCATTTGAACTTAATGGAGGAGGGAAGAAGGCCTGAAAGTGAACCACCTGCGCTTTGAAGGGTCAGGACCTTGGGTACATAGCCTTTCCTGGGTTTGACAGTGGCTCTTGATAGACCGGGGCCAAACAAACAAACTCCTACCTGTTTTACTGAGGCCAGAGCCAGCAGTAGTGCAGTCTTAAATGGAAAGCATGCGCAAATCAAGTCGAGTCCGAAGGCTAGTATCACCCATTGGCGTGACAGTATTTTATATAATTCTGACGGTATGGGACATATGTCGCTCTCAGTGACAGGAGATGAAGCTCGCTCCATAGGAGGAGGTGCCGCGTCAGCCTTCAACAGTGGTGGTGACTGAATTCCACCGTGGCGATTTATATATGCCACAACTGTCATGTTGTCTGAGCAAACCAGGACAGCCTTCAAGGCTAGAATTACAGCTGATAGTTCTAGGCAGTTGATATGCCACGCCCTCCTCGGACCTTTCCAGATGCCAAAAGTCAGGTGCCCATCGCACACCGCCCCCCAACTTGTGTTGGAAGCATCCGTAGTCACCACTTTCTGCCTGATAATTTGCCCCAGTGCCACACCTCACTGGTAAAATGAAGGAGCTGTCCATGGTACCAATGCAGCTATACAGCGGCGGGATATAGTGGTGCGCATGTGCCCTTGGAGCTCAGCATGTTGGGCACATGGTGCTTCAACCAGCACTGAAGTGGTCTCATGTGTAAGAGACCTAATGGGATGACGGCCGATGCCGCTGCCATAAATCCCAATGCTTTCTGAAACCGCTTCAGAGGAATTGTTCTCCCCAGTTTGAACTAAGACAGACATTGTAGAATGGCCTGATCGCGCTCGCTTATGAGGTGTGCGCTCCCGCTCGTGCAGTCGAGGCGGACTCCCAAAAAGGAGATATTTTGGCTGGGAGAGAGCGTGCTCTTCGCCCTGTTCACATTGAGGCCCAAGCTGTTTATATGCTATAGCAGTAAGTCTCTATGCTGGCATAACAGAGCCCCTGATTGTGCTAGTAACAGCCAATCCTCAAGGTTGTTCAAGATGCATATGTCTCAGAGGGGCGAGAACCGCATCGATGCACTTTGTAAATGTGCGAGGAGCCAGAGACAGTCCAAAGGGCAGGTCTTTGAATTGATACGCTGTTCCCTCGAATGCGAATCTCAAAAACATCCTGTGGTGCACAACTTGAATATGGACGCATCCTTCAGATCTATTGACACAAACCAATCTTGTGGGCGTACATGCGATAGAATCCATTTCTGAGTAATCATTTTGAATGGCTGCTTTTTAAATGCCTCAAATCCAGGATTGGCCAAAGTCTGCCGTCTCTCTTTGGGACAAGAAAATAACAGCTGTAAAACCCTTTTTGTGCTTGACAATTTGGCTCAATCTCTATCGCGTTTTTCATGATGAGTTTGTGTATTTCGGCTCGTAACACTGGCGTGTCTTCAGACGAAACCGTGGAAGACAGCATGCCGTTGAAACCGGGTGGCAGGCGAGCAAATTGGATCATATAGCCATGTTCGATTGTTTTTTTGCACCCATTCTGAAATGCCTGTGTAATGGGACAGAGGTCAATTTGGTTTGCTCACCATATGATATAATGCATCGCTTACCACAGGGAAGCTGTTGTGCATAATGTGTGTGCTTTGAAGAGGAAAAGTGCTCTTTTTTGAGAATGTATGAGCATCTTGTGCATTTGCAATGAGTGCTGAATTCTTTATTGCATTTTTTATTGCATATGACACAGAAACAACATCTTTTAAACATTGTGAACAAAGGCCACAGATTCAAGCTTGTTTTGATTAATTTGTCTTTATTCGTGCAGAATAAAATCTGGCCTGAGTAATTCCTCAGCTAAACGAAGACCGGTCACATTGGTGCCGTGACTTTCATTTGATGCAAGTCATCGTGGATCTTTCTTGATCAACATCAGCTTGGTCGCTGGGGTTTGCAGCATTCAAACGTCCTAATTCTGCCTGTACCTGTACGAAGAGTACAGGAGTGTGATGGCTTGGGGGAAGAAGCTGTTACAAAGTCTGGCCGCGAGGGCCCGAATGCTTCGGTACCTCTTGCCAGACAGCAGGAGAGTGAAGAGTTTGTGTGAGGGGTGTGTGGGGTCATCCACAATGCTGGTTGCTTTGCGGATGCACTGTTTTTTGTAAATGTCTTTGATGGAGGGAAGAGAGACCGAACGTGGACTACAGGGAAAAGAACGGCTATGCCCAACTACCCCTGGTGGAGGAGGCGGTAGCGGCACATTTCTGCCCAACGAGTAGCAGTGCATGGAAATCACGCCCCCTTCATCCTTAGAAGCAGTGTAGGCAGAAGTCCACAGTGACGGGAAAAGCCTACTCGGCGGCAGGACAAGCTAGATCAGCACTCCAGGAGAGCACACTCTCTCCCAGCCAAAATATATCCTTTTTGGGAGTCCGCCTCGACTCCACGCGCACCTCACGTGCGAGTGTGTTCAGGCCATTCTACAATGTCTGTCTCAGTTCAAACTGGGGAGAACAATTCCTCTGAAGCGGTTTCAGAAAGCACTGGGATTTATGGCAGCGGCATCGGCCGTCATCCCATTAGGTCTCTGACACATGAGACCACTTCAGTGCTGGCTGAAGCGCCATGTGCCACAACATGCTTGGGTCCAAGGGCACATGAGCATCACTATATCCTACCGCTGTACAGCTGCATTGGTACCATGGACTGCTCCTGCATTTTACCAGTGAGGTGTGGCGCTGGGGCAAATTATCAGGCAGAAAGTGGTGAATACAGATGCTTCCAACACAAGTTGGGGGCCGGTGTGCGATGAGTGCCCGACTTTCGGCACATGGAAAGGTCCAAGGAGGGCGTGGCATATCAACTACCTAGAACTATCAGCTGTAATTCTAGCCTTGAAGGCTTTTTAGTCAGAAATAGCGAACTGTCATGTCCTGGTTCGCTCAAACAACATGAAAGTGGCATATATAAACAGCCATGGTGGAATGCAGTCACTGCCACTGTTGAGACTGACGTGGCACCTCCTCCTATGGAGAAAGCTTCATCTCCTCTCCCTGAGAGCGACATATGTCCCAGGCCGCCTGAATTACGGCGCGGATGCCAAGGGGTGATACTGGGCGATTGGAGACTTCATCTTCAGACAGCGTCGCAAGGTTTTACAACCTAGATGTAACGTCTCTTTCTTCACAAGTCCTCTCTGTTTAGAGCACTTGCTATTCATTGGCCATACATTTTTAGATAGATAGATAGATAGATAGATAGATAGATAGATAGAAAGATAGATAGATAGATAGATAGATATCTATATACTTATGCCCCCTTTTTAAGTACGGGCTCCGCATCATTTACACAACCGCCTGCATTCAGGCAGTTATAAATCCATAAGTCACAAGTACTTCATTATAAATAAACTCCTTTCCCGACCAGGTTCATAAGGAGTAATTAATACTATATGGCTAGAGCTCATATATTCTTTATGAGTGCTCTTCTCCTGGCCATCATGATGATCACTCACTGCAGCATACACATGTCGGTCGTCGTCCCATAAGACTGCCACCATGTTTCCACTTTAGGAAGTTATGTCATGTAATGCTGTGTGATGAGACATTTAGGATTGGCTGTTACTAGCACAATCAGAGGCTCTGTTATGCCAACACAGAGACTTACTGCCTCAGCATCTAAACAGCTTGGGCCTCAATGTGAACTGGGCAAAGAGGTCGTCTTGGTTACGTATGTAACCTCGGTTCCCTGAGATGAAGGGAACAAGACATTGCCTACACTAGCCGCACTGCAAGACTCAGAGTTCTTGAGGCACGAGCAATGCATTCCTTGTTCTCAGCAGAAATTCTGAGGAAATGGTGTCTGTGCACCTGTTTTATATCGGTCAGGTCGCGCCGAAACGAGCGATCAATTTCACGCCAAAACAGGTGGGGCTCAAACATCATAGCCAATATTAGAATACTGCCGTTATTGTAGAGAGCTTTCAAATAGATCTTGTATGAAGTAACTCCCCATATACGTTAGTAAACGCAATGTCTCGTTCCCTTCATCTCAGGAAACCGAGGTTCCCCGTCTGTCGCTCACTTCAACGTTGTGTCGAAGAAGTGATACTAGGGATCTCTCTTGAGAGCCTTGTGCATCTCTGAACATGAGAAAAGGTCAATGAGAAATTGGCAGACAGAATTAAAAAAGGGAGGGGAAATGCTTCAGTCCGTTCAGAATTTTTCTTCGGAGCCGACCGGTTGTGTGATCAGCGAGCTAGAGACTGTTCACTTCATCTCTTGAAAGAGAGTATGCTGTTGGATCTACAGGGCATATCTGCGGGTTTCTCATTCTCTGTTCATGTCTACCATCGCCAGACACTGTTAAAATATAACATCCATGCAACCAAGCTGCATGATGATCTGCAGGAGTTGCTATGCAAACTCGGCTTGCTGCTGAGACCAGGCCTCCAGTCCTCGGCGTCGCCTGATGCCGGTGCCCGTGGGAGGGGGCGTCGTAAGCAGTGTGCGAGGAAGCAAAAGCACGGCAAGAGGGCGGGGGTCCATGCTAGGCTAAAAACAAACCCTAGCCGGCCGGCTCTCCCCTCTATCCTGCTCTCAAATGTTTGCTCCCTGGACAATAAACTGGACTAAATCCGACTACAGCAGACTACGCAGCATGAGCTTAGAGACTGATGCATCTTTGTTTTCACGGAGACGTGGCTCAGCGACAGAGTTCCGGACACCGGCATTCAGCTAGACAGGCTCGCCTCGTTTCATGCCGACAGAAATGCAGCTCTGTGCGGTAACACTCGGGGTGGTGACTTGTGTGTTTACATCAACACGGAATGGTGCAATAACTCTATGCTAGTACTGCTCATCGCTAAACATCGATGGCTCCTCTATGGAGATCGTCAAGAGCACCAAATTCCTTGGTGTTCACCTGGTGGAGAACCTCACCTGGTCCCTCAACACCAGCTCTATTAACAAGAAAGCCCAGCAGCGTCTCTACTTTATTCGAAGGCTGAGGAAAGCACATCTCCCACCCCCCATCCTCACTACATTCTATAGAGGGACTATTGAGAGCATCCTGAGTAGCTGCATAACTGCCTGGTTTGGGACTTGCACCGTTTCAGACCGCAAAGCCCTGCTGAGGATAGTGAGGACAGCTGAGAAGATCATCGGGGTCTCTCTTCCCTCCATCAAAGACATTTACAAAAAACACTGCATCCGCAAAGCAACCAGCATTGTGGATGCCCCCACACACAAATTCTTCACCCTCCTGCCATCTGGCAAAAGGTACCGAATCATTCGGGCCCTCACGGCCAGACTGTGTAACAGCTTCTTCTCCCAAGCCATCAGACTCCTCAATACTCAGAGACTGACTGACACACACACACACACACGTGTCCTGAGTTGCACTTTAATTATTGTCACTTTATACCTAGCTTCTACCTCAATAACTGCTATGTGCATAGAGCACTAGCTCATAGTATGTTATGTTTACATTTGGTATTTTTAGAAACTGTCATCTTTTTGCACTACTGTGTACTGGTCGGCGCTTCACTGTCTCTCACTGTGCCCATTGTCCTGTTAATTTATAGTAATTTACTGTACTGTCCATTAATTTTTGCACATGTTTGCATGTGCACTTTATATAGGTATTTTATTTAGTCTGTGTAGTCTAATGTGGTTCTGTGTTTATCCTATGTTGTTTTATGTAGCACCATGGTCCTGGAGGAACATTGTCTCATTCCACTGTGTGCTGTACTAACTGTATATGGTTGAACGACAATAAAAACCACTTGGCTTGGGTGCTCAGACACCTCAGACGCCTAGGGCTTCAGGTCAACTTGGAAAAGAGCAAGCTCGCCCCAGTTCAGAGCATCTCTTTTCTATGCATGGAGTTAGTCTCAATGGTAGCGCGCCTCACCAACGAGCGTGCACAGTCAGTGCTGAAGCCAGGCACGCCAGTTCCTCTAAAATATTTCCAGAGGCTCCTGGGACATATGGCATCCTCCGCGGCCGCGCCACTGGGGTTGATGCATATGAGACCGCTTTAGCACTGGCTCCAGACTCGAGTCCAGAGATGGGCATGGCGCCGCGGCACGCACCGTGTGTTCATCGCCCCTTCCTGCCGCTAGACTTTCAAACCCTGGAGAGACCTCTGTTTTCTGCGGACAGGAGTCCTTTTGCAGCAGGTGTCCCGACACGTTCTGATCACCACAGATGCATCCAAACAGGGTTGGGGCGCCGTGTGCAACGGGCACACAGCCGCTGGCCTCTGGAAAGGGCCCATGCTGCATTGGCACATCAACTGCCTAGAGTTGCTGGCTGTACTTCTTGCCCTTAGGAGATTCCACTCGCTAGTTCGGGGCAAGCACTTCTTGATCCGTTCAGACAGCACCACAACGGTAGTGTACATAATTTGCCAAGGCGGCATGCGCTCCTGTCACATGTCACAACTCGCCCGCCATCTCCTCCTTTGGACTCAAGTCACTGCGCACCTCTCACATCCCGGGCAGCCTCAACGTGGCAGAGGACGAGCTGTCGCGACAAGGTACGCCCATTGAAGAGTGGAACGGAGGCTCCCCTCGGACAGACACGCTGGCACACAGCTGGCCCCGGGTACGGGTACGCATTTCCCCCAGTGATCCTTCTTGCACGGGTGTTGTGCAAGGTCAGGGAGGACGAGGAACAAGTCATTCTGGTGGCCCCCTACTGGCTCACTCGGACTTGGTTCTCGGATCATGTTCTCCTCGCAACAGCCACTTCCTGGCGAATTCCCTTGAGGAAGGACCTTTCTCAGTAAACGGCTCGGCTAGACCCAGCCCTTTCGTTGCTGTGTCCAGTGTGCACCCTGCATACTTATGTGGACCGCACGCTAGGTATGACATTTTAGGTATGATAAACGTCTCAGAAAATATCACGGTATCACGGTATTACACAATTAGTATTATCAGTGAAAATGGAAGGTTTATTTTATTAATTAATTTATTTTTGAGCAAACACTTTATTATAATTGAATCTTGAAACCATTTATTTTATTTTAAGTACGTGTAAAAAAAAAGTCTCCCTTTTGAAAATAAAATACATTGAAAAAATAAGAAAGCTAACAGAATTATAATAATAAATCGAATTATATAACATGATACAAAATAGCATGTAACTATAACATGTTATATAACTAAAGCATGTTATTTTACATTTTAAATTAACTACTAAATGAAAAATAACATCAGCTGTGTGAGCTTTTGAAGTAATGTCCTATAATTATTAACAGTTAACATATACTGCTCCTGTCTGTCCCTTTAACTCACTGGTTCTCAACTGGTTTTGCTTCAGGACCAGATTTTACATTGGACATCAAGTGTCAACCTGGCATAGATTAAACATAACCTGTATTTAATGTATACTGGGTTGCATTTCCTTTTATGTTGCATAGTTTTATTCATGGTTTTCCAGTACAAGGATATGCAACATTATTTAGTGACATTAATTAAGTGACATTATAAAGTGACATTATTTTTCTTGTTGATGTCAACGTTTGACTTTCAGCACACAACTGAATAACACCGGCTGCATGACTATGATAAATGATTACTGCAAGTGTTAGATTAACATACAGGTGCAAAGGGACTTCAACATTTCTAAATTGCACAAATAAATAATACATATACATATTCATCTCTGGCTTGCTTTTGCTCACATGTCAATGATGCCGAGATCTACTTTTATATTTAATTTAATCACTGAGAAGGTTTACCTGCAAAATTAGTAGCACCAAACATCACAAGCAGTCTTAAGAATGGACACAGAGTAGCCGTATAACACTTTTCCTTGAGCAGAATATTGCACTACAGATCGCTAAGTTTGTTCAAAGGGGAAAGCGAGAGACAGAAATAGCGCACTCACATGCATGGTTGCCAGATTACACAAAATAAGTATAACATTAGGCGGAATATTTCCAATTTGCGCAAGTATAAATCTCAAACTGGGGGTGTTGCATCTCTTATCTGGCAACCATGAGCATGTTAAACACTTGTGGAGACGCGTTATGTCCCAATGCAAGTTAACTGAAACATCCAATGAAAAATAAAAACGCATTTACGATAAATGAGCCGTGGGCCACATTAAACAATGTGGAGGGCCTGATCCATCCCGTGGGCCGTAAATTGTACATGTCTGCTTGAGCTGTTTGCGAGATTATCATTAAATCTGCCTCGGCAGTCCTAAATAGTCGATCACTTGGGCGGCCGAGAAATATCTTCAATGGGAGAACCATGCCATTGTTCTTTCCCTGCTGTCCGCAACCCAGTCCGAATAGACCAGTTGAGAAACACTGCTTTAACTCACACACTCATGTCAGACCCCCTCGCCTCGCTTCTCTCTGACATTTTCTCTGCTGCATGTGTGTTTGTGTGTGTGTGACGCAAGTTGACGAGCCTGACAGGCAGAAAAGGAGAAAAGAAGATGTGCAAGCGCATGTGAGATTGCATTTTTTTCTCAATACCTTAAATAAGCAAATGTACATGGTATGATAACCATCAATTTTTAAACTGTGGTATAAAAATAGCATAGCCATATTATTGGTCTATCACACCCAGGCCGTGCCCCCCCCTTGCGGGTCCGAGCACACTAGAATTCAGTAGAGGAATTCACCGAACAGACCCACTACGAGTACTCAAAATACTCTGTACTGGAATAGGTGCTCAACAGGACAGGCCCCTGTGTGGACTTATCCCCCTGTGTGTATTTTCCGCGGTACGGTCCCCTTGTGAGCGGACCCGCGTCTCCGTTGGACGTCCCCGCTGCCTCCCGGTCGCCGTGTTTGTAGCAACTCCTCCCTCTGCGCCATGTTCCATATGCAACCTGAAAACCCATGTGATGTATTTGACCACTCTTTACCTCCCCCAGCCTGGGCAGATGTGGTCTCCGTGGGGTCTTTTCCCCCTGAAAGAGTAGGAATTGGAAAACACCACCTTCCCTGATGCGTGTGATAGTGTTAAAATGGCCCCAGCAACTTTAAAATCTATGCGAGAAACATAGACAGAGAAAAGGTGGGGCTGGAGCGGCTTGCTCCCATGCTTGGCACGTCGCCTTGTTTCCATCAGGGAACGGAGGTTACAATTGTAACCTAGAGGTTACGTACATAACCGAGATGATTTTCTTAATTTACAAAAATGTGAAAAAACTTCTCCCCAAATTAATGTGGGAACAAAATCTCTGCACAGAGAATGATTATGTTGCCCACAATACAGTATATGCATGTATATATATATATCTTTTTCTGTCTTGAATCTTGCACTTTTCAGTTTCTTCAGTGTCTCACGTTGTTGAACGCTCCCTGTTTTGTGATGTATAATTGCAATAATAATAAAACAGAAGAATTGAAATAGTCTGGAGTGGATAGAAAAGCAGGTTTTGGACATATAAAGACAAATCTGGGTAAACAATCCTAGAAATGCTTCAGCTGTAGATATCAAGACACCACCATAGATATTTAGGCTTCTTTGCCACCAGCAGTTGAAGACACTCTTTCATTTTTGTGTCCGTTGTGAAAGTTATCTAAAACGCTCTCCGCGGGTTTTATTTATTCAAATGCCCAAATATCCAACAGAACGTTTGACATCAACACCTTCTATATGACCTTTATAAATCACATTAAATCATCCACATGAGTCCGTAATTAAGCATTGTTTTTTTATTATGAAATCATATGAATTAAATCCACATAATTTACGAGTCGGCTATTTCGTGCGGTCTCATACGACTTTGTTTGCATAAACTCGTCCGACTTCACGTGTAAATTCCCTATGTCGAATGTGGAAGTAAGCACGAGTTCTGCGCACGAGGACAAACGTATTAATATTATGCCCATACCCAAACCCCTGATCTAAACTTACCCAATCAGTAGAGAGTGTAAACATGAAGCAAGTCATTGTATGTAAACGAAAAAGGTAAATGTCATTGGGCTTCCTTTATTGAGTGTATAGAGTGGAGAAAAGCATGTTTGCTCCCTCATAATTACTGCATCCCTTAACAGCAAAGACATTCATTTTAAGATTTTGCATTAAATATATCCTGTGAATCTCACCATGTCCAAATATACAGATGTACTCGCAGCCGACTCTCTCATAAGGGTTTGGAACCACATGAGGGTGAGTCAATGATGACAGAATTCTTATTTTTGGTGGACGATTCCTTTATTGATCGGTTAAAGAAAAATGCCACACATGACGCTTGGCTAACTGGACTGAACTCTATAAAAGAAGTTTGTTTTAAGTGCTTGTGCTTTGGTGGATAACTTGCACACATCCAGTTCTAACAAGATCTTCTCAAAGGCCTGAAATATATACCTCAGTTCTTTAGGTTAGCTGAGGTTTAGGGCATATGTGCGTCCCAGAAGAATGGCACAGGCTTTAGCCATATTTTCCAACCCAGTCATGACTTGGACCCCTCCAAGATGATGCCGAAGTCCTCCTGCTCACCCCTTGTGCTGACAGTCATTTTCATGACGTGCTGCAGGAGATCTTGCTGAACATCTGCATTAGAGCACTATAGATCACACACAAGCATTTCATACTTCTCATGTTGCAAGTATTTCAAGCACGTCAGCATTTTAAAAAGTGATGCATGTATTTATGTTAAAATACTCTTGTATCTCATTTGAATATTGAGACATCTATTAGTAACCCTTTGTTGGCTGGTTTCTCTGAATACTGTAAACATTGTGACTCTGAGTGCAGAGTGAAGAGGGGAAGTTCTTGTTTTTCAGTGTGTTACAGGCGACTTCAGGACAACCAAACTTACCGAGTCGTCTTCTGTAATCAGCCATCTTGTACTTTAGGCTTGTTTGCCAGCCATAAAAGCCAGAGAACGAGCCTGGTTCCTTTAGACATGGATATTTTGGAATGAGTGCTTCAGCTACACCGGCAATCTGCATCCCAGAAGGATATGCAGTGTAAGCATGAATGGCCTCAGCTAACTTATCATTAATATCCTTCTTCACAGTTTGGACATTTACAAGACTACCATCTCTACTGTAGGCCTCCATGGCCTTTTCAAGCACCATCTATACTTCTGGGGAAGAAGATGGGACTGGGAACACTTGGGGCCATGGCAACCTATCTGGGCTACTTTGTGGGGAGAGGATGACCGTATCCTCAGAGGAAGTGGATATATATTTGGTGAACTAGCGCTTGGTTGGATCTGTAGTTAACTGTACTCATACTATCACTTAATAAGTACAACAGATATAACGCTTCAGTGTGACCAAGCGGTTTTTACCCAGACAATAAGCTGCAACCCAGCTAACAATTTTATGTTCTAAGAACGTTTTCCTAACGTTAGTATTTGGTTGTGGGAACATGAAAATGTCCAGTTTTCTTAACATTAGTAGAACGTTTTTTAAGGTTAATAACGTTATAAGGATGTTCCATTAACGTTTTATATAATTTTTTCCCCCCCAAACCTTTAAATAATGTTAGCCAAAGTTGTTGGAACGTTCCCTGTTAGGTGGGAAGGGGATATCGATCAATAAGTGACTGGTGTTCAACAAGACGTACCTCCCCACTTGACTGAAGGTAAAAACATCAGATGTTCATCATACCAAGCATTGAAAGTCTTGACGATGAAACTGTTGCCCAAAATGACTGCATTATTTCACACAATCTGGTAAACCTCCAGTGCAACCATTAGGCAGCATCATCCCCACTTTGTATGTTATTCCAAAGTAAGACACAGAAGTGGATAATGGCACACTTGTTTGGTTTGGTGATGTTCTTTTAATGACCTGCTGTACCTCCACATGCAGCAGCTCCAATGGCATATTGGAAACCTTACTGACATTTAGGGAGGTTTTCTCTGGGTTGGCATGCATGTGGTAAGCCATCATCAGTTGATGCCTTGTAGCAAGGGACAGCAATACATTTTTGAAATTTGTAGTATGTCTCACTACACGCTTAAAGAAGCTGTGATTCAAGTGATGTTTTGGGAGCAGTCTTTCATGTGGGAAAAGTCCAAGAAATTGATGCCGATGTTCCGATATCTTCGAGTCGAGGCAACCAATACTTTCTGCAGTGTGGACAGGTGACACAACCCGTTCAACAGTCTTTTAAAGTCAGTAGAATTTGCCAAGCAGGTTCATCTAAAGGTATCTTGGACCCAATCAAGAATGGTAGAAGTCTGATAAGGGCCCAGTTGTCATGCATATTACCCCCTACACTTCTGCGACATTTGTAGGTATTGAATTAGGGCTATTCGATTTGTCAGTCCATTTGTAGGGAAAAAGTACAATTGACTTGAGTTCATTTAAAGTTAAATATTTCTTATTTATCAGAACAGAGGGGGAAAGTGCTCTACTTTACACCTTCAAATAAGTCATGGGCTAGATCCGGAGGATAACCAGTAGTGAAGTGAAAGTGCTTCAGTTTCTTTGTCAATGGACAAGCCTTTTTGACAGCATAGCAATGGGTCAGTGTAGGGTTTCCCTTCACAGTTTGAACATGGAGGCCTCCTTTGTTCTTGGTGGAAAAGACTCTGAACTCACTTCGTTTTTCTGGAATTGGTGGGCAAGAACCTACAGACGTAATCCCCATGAAGACGATCAACTAAACCACCGATTGCATGTGCACCAAGATTATCTGCTACAACACTGAGCACAGTCCCTTTGATGGTTTCCCCAAAACTTGCTATGAAAACTCCTTCCCGTTTCAAGATACAAATGTCTTTCAAAAGAGCTTCCAAAATTACTTCATATCCAAACTTTCTTACATCATCAAGCTTTACTAAGAACAGCCAGATGTACTGATGTAAGAGCAGACCGCAATTCAGATGGTATATTTGCCAAAACCCAATATACTGCTGTGATTTTGTGCTTTTTCTTGGAGATACCAAGCGGACTGCACACTTCAAACTCATCAACATATAAGATCAGAGAGATTTTCAATTCATCTCCAGAGAAGAATTCATTTTCCCTGAAATTTCTGACCCCAGCCTAGTTGGGATATGCGAAAAACTGCATTTCATTGGCTCTGTACCTGTACTCTACACAATGACAATAAAGTTTAATCTTATTCAACACTTGCTGCAGGTACGTACTGACAGTGTCTGCGTTCAGCAGAATCCAAAATGTATTCCACAGGTTCAACCACTTGCAAATTGTCCTTAAAGAATCGTCTTCTTCTGAATGACGAGCCAAGGGAACCGTCTACCTCTAGTGCTGTCCTCATGGGGTTGAACTGACACAGTTCATCAACGCACTCATTGACACTCGCTTCACCAAGAACACAATTGTTCCTTCTCAAATTCCAATCAACAATATTTCTAACATCTCAAGAAATAAACTGGAGCTCCCCAACCAAGTCATTAATACATCTAGCAGAGACGTTATACACACTCTCCAATTTCAACCGAAGCAAGGCTAATTTCTTCAGGACTGTTTGTGATGCATCTTGCACCTGGTCATCACAATCAATACTGATTCCCTCTGAATGCTCATAGTGTGGCACAGACTGGCATTTTGCCCAGGTTCACTTCCACTTCTTATAATCAGCCTTAAAATCATTGGGAGAGTGAGGATTGTGCTTTCTACTTTTGTGTGTCACAAATGTTCCAGAAATATTTGTCTTAAAATCACACCCAGAAAATACACAATCTACTGTTTCGTAACTCCTGAGATGTGGACCTAAATGTTGAAAATTGTCCCAAGGTATAGTGTGGCTCTGTATAAATGGTCCATGCTGTCATCTACAGTGTTTCAAAAGAGCACCTTTTGAAGTTGCGTTCCATTGGCAAACCGTACACAGCCACACCATGAGCTCAATCTACATCATCTATTACTATCTTCCAGAATGTTCCAACAGAAAACAGCCTTAAGATGAAAGTAGAAAGTATGAATGCTCACAAAAATGGACCTTCAGGTACTTCAACGCAGACCTGTAAAAAACAAAAGAAAAACAATGAATCATTTTAATTACATCTGTAATTTACAATAAGAAAAATGTATTTAGAAACTGGTTATGCCTTGTTATATCTGTGCAATGTACACTTATTTAAACATTATAATTGCAGCCTTTATTTTTGTTAGTTTTAAAGGTTAAGAGAATATTTATAGGCAGCTGTATGAACTTGGAGGCCACAGCGACATTTTGTGGTGGACAAAAGGAAATGTGAGTCTACAGAATTTAAATACAGCCACAGATGAGTGTGGATGTAAATTGTAAAATGAATAAATAAATATGGAAGTATAAATACTCATTTGAAAATACCTTTATTTACATGTAGACATTTTATTTATTTGGAATTTTTGGCGGTTTTGCTCCTCTGTAAAGCTTCATCAGAGGTTGTGAAGCGCTTCTTTTAATTTTCTAGTTTTCAATTTCTAGTCTTAAAACCGGGTTCAAGCACCATGTGACCCACAGCTCTGAATATTTAGTATCTTATCTGACACACCAGATCAGGACATGGAGCCTTTACTAACGAGCGGATGATTTCAATCAGGGGTGTTCAATAAAGTTACATTAGATGTCTCTCTTATTTTACACACCTGGTTCAACTCGCTCATCAGGACAGGCTTCCACATCAACTGGGAATTTAAAATAAGGGAGATCCAAAATGTGCAATGTGGTGCTCCAGATCTGGATTGAACACACCTGGTCAACATTTAACCAGACAATGAAGAAATAAAAGGAAAGTACAAATGATTAAGGCTTACCTTTTAGCGTGCACTTGTGTCGGCCAGTCTGCCAAAATGTGTCAAATCAGTCGTTGCTCACTTTCAAATGAATCCAGAAATTAAACCTCAAAATTGCACAATTTTCCCAAAATAATGCATTTGTGTTCTCTGTTAAATTTATGAGTGAAATGAACCCAGTATTTTTGATACAATGCAAAGCCATAATTTAAAATATAAAATATCCGTAATAGATTTTACATGATTTAAACATAATAAATCTTCACTTGTGTCGTCGCTCCCCTTTGGATGTTCATGAGTGCTTTCACTTTCACATTTGACTGTAAAATAAGTTCAATTGCAGCTTGTTTCTCATCAAAACCTGTCGTATGACTTCAGAAGACTTGGAGCATGTTACATGCACTACTTTTATAACACTTTTGGGTCCTTTTGAAGCTTTAAAATGAGTCACTATCAGCTGTTGTTGTATTAAGAGTGAACAGGACATCCACAGATGTCAGTCGTAAGGGTTTGGAACCACATGAGGGTAAGTAAATGATGACAGAACACTTATTTGTGGTGTTGTAGATTCCTTTATTGATCCGTCGTAATGATGATCGTCTTCAACAGAAATAAGAGAATGAAACATGATTTCAGTTTCTGCTCTTTTCACATCAGAGGCCAAAAAATACAAATTCCGATATCAAATCAAGAAGAGACTGAATAAATGACATCACGCTGTCTGCTGCTCAGAATCAATGTCATGAATCTTTGGTTCAAACATGATGATTCTGGAAATATCACATGATCATCCTCACAGAAGTGTCAGAAATAGTTGCGAGTAAATTAAAGTTTGTTTGTTTGAGTCTGTGCTCACATTATAAAATGGACAGAAAGAGCGTCTTCTTGTGTCCACACGAGTAATTACAGTCATTCTGAACACTTGTGTAAGAAACACAGAAATAATCATTCCCAACTGTCTTAATCAGTCCAGGACATGATCCACATCCTGATAATAGGAAATAAATCCATCGGAATAATGTTTATGATATTAAGATGTGTGATACAAATCATTCACACACACCACAAACTAAATACACGAGGAAATATGTAACAGTTGTGATTAAATAGAGTTTGAGTGAGTTAATGTCGTCATATTTCTATAAGTCAGATGAGAGTGTGTGTGTGTATATATATATATATATGTAAAGAAGATCATAATTCATGGGCAAGGAAGAGGCGAGAAACCGGCTTGTCAACATAAATAATAATTTCATAAAGAACTTAAAACAAACACATAGGACAGCAGACATGTCTGCTGATTAAGCTCTCTCTCCCGATCGCCGTCTGCGAGTGGCCTTTATCCCTCTTGACGGCTCAATTAGCCTGATACGGGACCGGGCGTGCGTAATCACAGTCTGCCGGCGGGTCATCCCCATCAGCCTGGACGAGGGAGGGGGCAAGGGGAGGGAAACAACAATTAAAAATAGGGGGGGGGGAGGGTCCCTGCACTGGGCAGTACCTCCCCCTCCCATAAACACCATAATATAAAAAAGAGGGAAAAGGCCAACGCAGAGCGGTATCGAGAGAGAGAGGAGAGAGAGATTAAAGGAAAGAAAGAAAAAAAAACGTACTCGCCAGTTCTCTGATACGCCGTAGCTCGTTCCTCAGCCACTTCTCCACCCTCTTCAGGACAACAGCCGCGCCTCTCCGGGCAGATCGGAGGCAGTCCTCAGCCCCTGGCGGACGGAACGCCCCGCCGCGTTCCCGGGGTGTCGAAGGGGCCTCCCCCCGCCCCTGGCAGCGGTTCTCCCGCTCCAGGCCAACATTATGAAGCTGCAGACTCGGAGCCTGCATCTACAGTCCCGCACCCAGAGTCCCGCATTCTCAGACCCCTCGTTTTTCGAGACAGCACCTCCTGCTAAATGCCATTGAAAACAATAGGATGCAATATTACGGTTGCGTTTTATTTAAAGTTATCCAAATAAATATTTGCGTTCCCTGCTTAATGCATGTGCCAAAAAAACTCATTGTTTTCTCTGACTAACAAATTACCCAGTAGTTATTTTTTGAGCATAGGTCTAATTGAAAGAAAATTACTGATGGAAAGGATACAATTACAGATTGAACTATCTTCTGAAAAATATTATGTGACATTATATTGCTACAATGTTTTATTTATTCAAATTCCAATTTTTCTTTCAGTTCAACCTATAATGGTCTAATTAAAATTATACCATGCTAACATTACAAAACCTGTTTTTTGATCATTTGAATGCAAAGCAAAACTCAAATAAGAATAGACAAAACACCAATAATAAACAATTCTGTACTTTATTTAACGATCACCTAAACATCATCTTGCTGTAAACAGGACAAAGCAAAGAAAAAAGGAAGAAAGAATTGTATTAGTGACTTTACTCAATTCTGATTAAATAATTAATGACATTCTTTGATATTAACACACTTAATGTATTTAATTGGTCTACTTTAATGTCAACTAATTTTAATCAATAATAATTTTTACAATGGCTTGTCTACAAAAAAGTCCAAGGTTAAAGGCTAACGTATTAGCTATCAAAATATTTTCGGGGGAAAAAGGCGAAAAAACATACATTAACGGCTCAAATTTTGTTACAAACTATCTTTATAAATATTAAATGGACTGTGTTGGTGTATCGATGAGCTATAAAGTAGTTTGATTAAAAAAGAAATCGAATGATTCGCTAAATAAAATTGACGATACTCACGTTTCGGCTTAAGTTCTTCACATGTTTATCCGATCCAATTTGATAGGAGGCGCTGTCTCGAAAAACGAGGGGTCTGAGAATGCGGGACTCTGGGTGCGGGACTGTAGATGCAGGCTCCGAGTCTGCAGCTTCATACTACTCCTCCAGGCGGTCGGCGGCGAGCCCCTCCCCGCACGCGGTCGGCAGTCTCCAACCCCGCCGCGTTCCAGCGGCTAGTAGGGGACTCCCCCGCCCCTGGCAGCGGCCCTAACCGCTCCAGGCGGTCGGCCAGGAGCCCCTCCTCCCCTCGCGGTCGGCGGCCGTTCCTCCGCGTCCAGGTGGCTGGGCTCCTCCGTCCCCCGGCAGATGGCCGCGGCTGCTCCTTTGAGAAGTGGCGAGAACTCCGCTACGGCGTATCCCTCTTCCTTCCCGGGCTTTCGGCACCAATGTAAAGAAGATCATAATTCATGGGCAAGGAAGGAGGTGAGAAACCGGCTTGTCAACATAAATAATAATTTAATGACGAACTCAAAACAAACACATAGGACAGCAGACATGTCTGCTGATTAAGCTCTCTCTCCCGATCGCCGTCTGCGAGTGGCCTTTATCCCTCTTGACGGCTCAATTAGCCTGATACGGGACCGGGCGTGCGTAATCACACGCCGGTCCCGCCCTCCACCGTGCCACAATATATATGTGTGTGTGTGTGTGTGTGTGTGTGTGTGTATGAGTGTGTGTGTGTGAATGTGTGTTTATGTGAGTTTGTGTGTGTGAATATGTGAGTGTGTGTGTGAGTGTGTGTTTATGTGTGATTGAGAGTGTGTTTATGTGTGTGTGTGTTTGAGTGTGTATGTGTGTTCTCTGTTGTTTCTCACACAGACGGTTGTTTAATGTGACACAGAGTCACTGAGGAATCATCATAAACTCTAAATCCAGCATAGAGCGGTTCAGTGAATGTGGTGTTGAATGTGTGTAAGTGTGTGAGTGTGTGTGTGTCAGAGACGCTGTAGAAGGACAGAGTGCCGAACGACCAGTCCAGATACACTCCTATTCTCTTACAGCGGACTGAAGGGACTCGTATGACAGTGCTGTTATTATTATTGTGTCTGACAGTGAATATGTTATTAGAGCATTCCAGTCTCCAGGAGATTTTATTATGTCCAAACAGACTGTCACTCCCTCCTTTCCTCTTGATTCCTTTATATGTCACTGATAACTCAACTCTGTCACCGCTCCATTCAGTCTCCCAGTAACAGCGTCCAGTCAGACTCTCTCTACACAGAACCTGACGATGAACATCAAATCTCTCTGGATGATCCGGATATGACTGACGCTCTTCCACACGTGTCACCTTCCTGTTCTCCTCAGACAGAGAGAGATCAGTGTGTGCTGTATTTGGATCCAGTGTGAGATCACAGAAATCTGAACACAAGAACAAACATTAGAGACAACATATAAATGTGTGTGTGTGTGTGTGTGTGTGTGTGTGTGTGTGTGTGTGTGTGTGTGTGTGTGAGTGTGTGTGTGTGTATGAGTGTGTTTGAGTGTATGAGTGTGTGTGAGATTGTTCTAGTGTGTGTGTGTGTTTGAGTGTTTGTGTGTGTGTGTGTGTGTGTATAGCTGCATCAACATCAATCCTTCAACAATCTCTTAAATTCAACAAGTGCATAAATCAAAAGGATTTGTCCAGATCTACTTTACTGGATATCATTTTAACAAACGCACCTCATAAATGTTCTGCGGCTGGAGTTTTTGTAATGATGTCAGTGATCACTGCGCGATTGTTGGATTTCTAAGAGTTTACAGGTTTTATTTATAAAAGATTTATTAAACATTTTAACAAACAAGCTTTTCTACATGATATTTAACAGTGATTCGAGTGTTGTAACATTTATGGCAGATGTAAATTTAGCCTGAGATTATTTTAAATCCACTTTCCTGGCCATGTGTGAAAAACTCCTTTTAGATGATTTAGGATTAGTGGTGAAGATAATCCTTGATTTAATGAATCTGTTTCTACTTTTATTACACAAAGGTTTGCTGCCTGGAATAAAACAAATGATTCCTTAGATTGGATCTCTTATAGAGCATTACGCAATAAATGTACTAAATTAATAAAAAGTGCAAAATGTGATTATTATCTTTCAATGATAAATGAAAATCTAAATAATCCCACAAAGTTTTGGAAAATAGTTAAATCTACTTCGGTGTCATGTTTGTCAACAAGCTTTCCTGATTTTCTAAATGTCAAGTTTGTGAAATTTTAACGAGATTAGACAGTAAAAAAATCAGCTGGGATTGACAAGATTGAGCCTTATTTTTTAAGAATTGCAGCAAATAATGTGGCAGAGTCTATTGCCTCTATATTGAATTTAAGTTTAACTTCTTATACCGAGAATGTGGAAATCGGCAAAGGTTGTCCTTTATTAAAGGGTGGAGATCCTTCTGATCCAAATAATGATCATCCTATCTCCAAACTGCCCGTCTTAACTAAAGTATTTGAATCTTTGGTAAATAATCAATTAAAACAATTCTTATAATGATATACTTAATGACCATCAGTCAGGCTTTAGATCAGCACATAGTACTATTACAGCAGCAATGTTAGTTCCTCAGATAGTAAACAGTCTTGTGCAGCATTATTTATTGATCTTTCAAAAGCATTTGATTCTGTAGATCTTAATTTATTATCATAAAGGTCTTAGTGAAGTCACTCTAAAATGGTTTGAAAACAACTTTCTGAAGAACCCAATGTGTCTCATTTGAGAATTGTAGCTCATCTATTCTTAAAGTTAACAATGGTGTTCCACAAGGATCTGTTTTAGGGCCCCTTTTATTCTCCATTCTTATTAATGATCTTGGTCTTAATAAATCTAGCTGAAACTCATTTATATGCTAATAATTCAATTATCTATATAGTGGCTCCCTCCTTAAATCAATCCTTGCAGCGATTGCAGAGTGCGTTTCTAATAATATCAGCATTCATTACTACAATTGAAACTGGTTAAATTAGTTATTAAATTAGTTCTTATAAATATTGAGGTATATGGCTTGGCGTGTGTGACAGCATGTGTGTGTGTGTGTGTGTGTGTGTGAGTGTGTGTGTGTGTGTTCATACATTTTTGTAGTCCAGGTGTAATTCTGATCTCTGCTCTGTGATTCACACTATAAAACACAAAACACAATCATGACGTCACATTGATGACACATTTATTTTCTGTGAGGAATAATTGATGATGGACCGTTAAATTAGTGAGTGTCCGTCACACCTCGAGTGTGATTCATTTTCAATAATTCAACGGGACGGAGTCGATTACTCTGATTATATCACGGTTACAACAGTTTAAGACATCTTTCAGGGTTTTATCTAGAGATGCACCAATCAGATATCTGGAACAGTTTCAGCTCCAATATTGACATTTTTACCTGGATCAGGAATCAGTCCGATGAGTCTGATCCAAATCCAAAAGCACGTGTTAGTCATGGTCGCTACCGTCCAGTACAAAAATGACAGAAAAGCCCCATTAAAGGAATATTCCGGGTTCAATACAAGTTACACTCAATCGACAGCATTTGTGTCATAATGTTGATAAACACAAAAATACATTTTCTGTGTTCCAGTGAGACACGTACCGGGATTTCAAATCTCATTTAAGACTTTTTAAATTGATACTGAATCCCAAAACAAACCCACACAATGTGAAAATCAATCCTGAATCACAGACTCTTAAACAGACAGGAGCACATTCAACATGACCTTAAGAATGCTGATCAGTACAACAGTTTCAAACACTCCAGACATGTTTCCCACATAAATATCACACTAAAACTGATTTATTAATGACATTATACAAATAATTACATTAGAGGTGGACTGATATTGGATTGATTCAATAATGTGTTCAATTATAATCTGACAATAGATGTTTAAAATTGCTCGTCTATATGAAATGTTTTTAGTCTTCCTGTGATGAGGAGGGCCAGACAGAGGCTACAAGAGCCCAAATTTAATTCAATTCCAGATGCACTTTATGGGGGATTTGAACTTTAAAGACACTTTAACTTTGAAAGACAGCAGGACTTTTATTTTGAAATGTTTGTGCTTCACTGCTTCCAGCTGCTCATTCAAACAAATAAGTGATATAAAATGTGCACTCCTACAATAATCTACATTTACAATATCAGGACTCCAGACTAAATAAATGATTTAGGACACATTAACTCCTAAACTCAAACATTAAGGACACAAATGGCTGTTTTTAGTTTTTCTCCATTTCCATTGTTGTTCAGAAACAAGATAGAAAGCCGAAGAAAAGGAAGATGCTTATAACACATTAATAGAAGGTTTAATAAACAGTTGATATAGTTGAGAAGTTTGCACACATTGGTGCGCTATAAAGATTTATTCAATCACTCAAGATAATATCTGATGAAACCACAGATGAACACACACAACCTTCTTGTTATTATTCATTATTGTCACAATCAATTATTTTGGGTCGCAGTGTGTAACCCTGTAGAAACAATTCAAAGATTGTCATATTTCATCATCAACAGTTGATCTTTAGTGATCTCTTGTCATAAATGTCCGATATGTTTGAATGATTGTGAACTGTCCCGTGTGCTTGGAGAAAATACAACACTGTTGTGTTTTCATATTTATTTCATTAAATCAGATTCTGTTGAAGTTTGATAATCACATCAGCTCATATCACCATTCCTGACTTTCTGCTCCCAAATATAAAACCTCTTTAAATAAAAATCAAGACTTTTATCGTATTAAGACATTTTGGAAAACTGAAATGAAGACTTTAAGGATCTGTGGAAAGTCTGAATTACAATGGAAGTCAGTGGGGGGCAATTTTTGGAGGTTTAAAGTCAGAAATGTGAAGCTTATAATTTTATAAAAGCACTTACATTCATTATTTTGTATGATTTGAGTTTGAATCACGTTAATGGAATTTTCGTGGTTCAATACATTTTAAGATCAATCAGCAGCATTTGTGTTAGAATGTTGATCACACAGAAAAATATGTCAACTCGTCCCTCATTTTCTTTAATAAAAGCACAAATGTGTGTTCCAGTGAGACACATGTGAAGTTATAGGCAAATTTACAACTGTGTTACCATGACGATGTAAACCCTAAAATAACTGTTCAAACAATGTAAACAACTTTCCAGCTCAAATAATGCACAATTCTTACCAGAATAATGAATAAAAGTGATTTATAAAGTTATAAGCTTCACATTTCTGCCTTTAAACATCAAAGAATTACCCGTTGACTTCCATTCTGCCTCTTCCCTCAATTTACACAATATTTTAAAGAAAAGGAGGCACAAGTCAGAATTAATTTTGTGCTAATCAATATTATGCCTCAAATGCTGTTGATTGAGTTTCATTTGTATTGAAACCGAAAATTTCCATTAAAGTATTCAATATGAATTATGAATCACAAAAGAGAGTTTAATAAATAAATATACAGTCTGAATAAACACACAGACACAAATCACATGCTTAAATGACTTACGTCCTGTTGCTCTGACCCCCATCATCAGCAAATGCTTTGAGGCCAATCAGAGATTACATCTGCCCTGTGCTACCTGCCTCACTTTTAAGTATTTATTAAACTTCAACTTCTTATTGGAGTAACAAGTTATTGTGTGTATTTAAGTGAAAGAGAAAGAGAGAGAGCGTGCTCGGGTGTGTGTGATTACCTTTCTTTGGTTAAAAGCATCAGACAAATGCACAAATGTAATGTAAACGTTTGCTGTGGCTCTCATCTGCAGTAATGTCACTTCAAATCACCAAGTTGTTAGTCTACACCCCTCAGTACAGGGTGGTACTGTCACCATTCTTGAATGGAGCTTTTTAGTTGCTGAACTGTTTAAATGAGTCGAGGGGATACGTTGACATAAAGGTTCTGTGTGTTCATCAAGAGTGTATATGTGTGCGCATATTTTTGTGTAAGAATATACGAGAGAGCAAGAGTGCTATCCACAGATATTAACATTAATTTAGGATAATATAGAAATTTTTGTAATTCATCTCATCCAATCTACAATATTCAGCCACTGGATTTATTTGATCTGGTTATTTTGCAGTGTTAACCAAAATAATTTGGTGTAATTTAATTTGTCATTTAAACCATAATGTGATCAAGACCTTGAACTACAAAACAGTGCGTTTACTGAAACATTATTACACACTTTAGAATTGTAGTCAACCGGTCATAATCAAACATTCAATAGACCCGTGTATAATTCAAAATAAATTTTTATACACCCTCTGAAACACAAACACACACACACACACACGTACGTAGTGCTCAACATACTTGAGTTTGTCCAGTGTGCAGTGTGGATCATGCAGTCTCTCAGTGAGCAGTTTGACTCCTGATTCTCCTGGGTGATTGTAGCTCAAATCCAGCTCTTTAAGGTGTGAAGGGTTTGAAATCAGAGCTGAAGCAACATAACAACAGCCGACCTCTGTCACCATACAGCCAGATAATCTACAAACACACACAGCAACAGTCAAGATACATATATGGTGACTTTATTTAGCAACATGGACTTGAGTCACATTTCAAGACTTAAATTCACAAACAGGCCTCATGAAGCTTTCTTTTAAACACTGAAGTTATTGAGATCATAAAGGAACAAAGTGTGTTTTCCTTTGACATGTATGATCAAGCTAGTGCTGTAAAAATAACTGATCAACTCAATAATAATCAATAGTTTTTTTGGAGTCACTAGTGTGACACTGTCTTAAATAATTCACCCAAAAAAATTATAATCCTCTCATCATTTATTCATGCTTACGTCATCTCATACTTGTATGACTTTATTTCTTCTGTGAAACACAAATATATTTTGATGTAGATGTGAATATTTCAATTCAATGCAAGTCAATGTTGTCCAACACATTTTAGCTCCAAAAAGAAAATAAAGTCATCCTTACACTTAAAGCTTGATTACAATTTATAACCCTCTGCACATGCATAAACTGAGCATTAAATCATGATCATGCCCAGAGACTGCAATGGTAAGATGTACAGTGAAAAAGGAAAGTCGATCATATTTCTTTAGAAGACATTAATTAAATCCCTGGAGTCATATGGGTCACCTTTATGCTGCTTTTATGTCCCTTTTTGAGCTTGAAAGTGTTAGACTCCCTTGACTTGTATTAAATTGATATTGTAATGAAGACGCGGACAAATCAGGATCCATCTGCAGCTTTTTATTAAAGAAGAAAGGCAGGGGACTTAGCTTGGCAAAGAGTTCGTGGTCGGGCAGGCTTTTGGTCGGGACTGGCAGCTTGGTTCGTGGTCAGACGGGCAAGAGGTCGAGGCAGGCAGCGGACAGAAGGATGGTCGGGTTCGGACTAAGGTTGGCTTCGGTAAAGACTAGATTCTGGTAAGTAATCGCTCAGTGATGCAGCCGGGGCAAACAAGACTTCGCAGTGAGGGCACGGGGAAGCGAGGCTTAAATAGAGGGAAGATGATGGGCAACAGCTGTTGGCGATCTGTGAGTGTTAGAACTCAGGTGAAGCGGATCTCTGGTGATCGGTTGAGGGAGCGTCCTCACCGGCATTCGTGACAGATATATTCACATTTCTATAAAAATATTTGAGTTTGTTTTCTGCAGAAGAAAGTCAAAGCGTTTTTGGTTTGGATCAGTGTGACTGCCGTGTTCATATATGCCTAAACAAACTGTGCTAAGGAAGAAAACACCAGATTCTGAAACAAATGCTCCAAACAAGCAAAGTGTGAAAACAACCTAAATGTACTGGTATAGTATTGTCAAATGTACCTGTACTTTGGTACCAAATCTATACTAAAATAAAAAAGATGTAATGATACCAGTGTTTCTGCAGTACCGAGCACCGACTCTCCGGTAGCATTGCACAGTCTGATTGACACACGACAGCTTTAAAATGCTCACAGGCTTATTTTGAATGTGTGCTCCTGTTACTCCTTGTACACTGAAATGGACAATTAATCAAATTAAAATCGTGACATGCCCTAGTATGATTTATTAAACCGCTAAACGCTGCAATCTTAGTGTGGATGAGCTGCATACTTAAAATCAATCTGACCGCTCATCCACTAGAAACTCCACAGATATTGAGAATCATTCACGTTGTACGAGATGACACAGCAGAGAATTAATCTACTGTGAGCCACGCAGCACATGTAAACTAGATCATTAATATAATTAAAATCACAGCATTTGCACTTTAATCTCAGCTCAGCTTTATTTATATCGCATCCAAAACAACAGAGTTGACCAAAGTGCTTCACAGCAATAAAATTTCAAACTACATTTCAGAATTACTACATACACAAACACCAGTAATCTAAAATACAAACACTCTAAAACTGTTAAATAAATAAAAAAATACTTAATCAAAATATCCCAAGCAAGACAACTGTTGAATGAAAGTTTGGCAAAAAAAAATGCAAATGACATTGAAAAGTTCTATTTTCACATGTTAAAAAGTTTTAAGAATTCATTGATTAGACCCATTTTGATGATGAAATTAAATTCAAGTTAAAAAATAATAAGAATAACCCCAATGCTATTGGCTCACACTACAGTCAGTCTTTACGGAAAAGCAACCAAAGTGACTCACGATTCAAACAGGTGCAGTGTTGCGGCTGCAGCTGTTTAGAACAGTTACGTGCTGATTGCAAAGTCAAAGAATTTTAGGGGGGCTGAGAGGAGTTTTAGGGGGGATGGAGCCTTCCTTAAAAAGGCCTAATAACACCGATGGCTGCTGCTAAGACACTTGGAAGTAAGTGAGGACAGTTCTAGGAGAGCGCACGCTCCATATCTACACGCTCGTGCGCTCGCGAGACTGTTCCTCACCGCTTCCAGTATATCATGCACTCACGTGTCTTTGAAAGCTAAATATAATCATGCTCTCTCGTCTCCGAGTGTTCACTCTGTATATTTTTGTGCTCTCTCGCTCGGTGTCTGCTAACACTAACATCATAAATGCTGCACTGGCCCGATCGGGCAAATGACAGTTCTTGCAACTGGCCCGAACCTCTCTTACACTGGCCATCGGGCAGTCCTTATTGTCGAGCCCTGACTATATTTGTACACTCGTTCATGAATGAAATAAATGCATCAGTAATCTTTTTGTGAACAAGGATCTGCTGAATGATTGAACGAGTGGAGAAGGCTTGTCATTCGTTCAGTTTGGCATTCTTGTTTAATGAGGAAAGAAAGGGGCTGGATGAATTATTAATGAGTAAAAGAGACTAATGACCAAACATTACTTGACATGAGGGTGTCATTGAAATATTATTCAAATTATTTTTAGCCATTAACTGATTATGCAACCATGTAGCAAGTCAGCTGCCTACGTTTTCAGATGCAGCACAAGGTAAAAGCGCTGCTCGTGTGAATGAAGTAAATGTCTTATTCACTATGCACACTGTATGTACAATTGGTCTGATTCTGTATTTTTGGAGTAAATTGTGATTGCTAACGTAGGCTCACATCCTTGATTGATGGACTACTGTTTGTACTGTTATTTCCTTCTTAATATATTAACACATTTTACATGTGCAAATAAATTATATTAACCCTCTGGGGTCGACGGACGGGCCGGCGCGCCCTGCTGGATATTTTTGTCATTACAGCAGAAACAACTTAAAATACTCTGTCATTTTGCGTATACAGATAAGTGTAAGACATCATTAGAGACTATAAAGGGTCTACTTTTATTTGTGTACACTCATAATAACAACAAAATCTTGTGCTTTTGTAAAATAAAGAAAATAAAAAGGGTGAGCTTTCAGCAGTCTCTGTGTTCATGAGCATATTTCAGAAACACGTCACAAAAATGAACTGAAACTCCACGAATACATATGTCTAAAGAAAGCTTTAAATGTCTACTTTTTAATAAACCAATTCAAATTTAAAACAAATATTCTCCTGCAATGCAATCTATATGAAACAAAGCGATGTACAGTTTGTACAGGTTCATCTAATTATCTGTAATGTGATCACACCCACCAGCAGAGCGCGCCATTCATACGCTAATGTGCTGAGGCGATCAACGTAAATGTACACGCTGACTGCGAGTTATATTGTAAACAAAATTCATTCAGTTTTCTGCGCGTTTGCAACCATACACAAGTGAGAAAGCTCCAGGAATGTACGGAAGAGTTTTTCATTTTACTCAGAAGAAGAGCGGGACTCCGATGAACATTTGTATTTTGAAGAGAGACTTGATCCAGCCAAGGATACAATTTCGGCTGAGTAAGTCAATTAGTTTTCATTAGTTGACATGTTATTTTATATAAAAATTTACATATTTTACTAGTGGGACTGTTTCCAGACTTGCCAGGCAGGATTCAGAGTATTGACATTTGAAATATGTCCTAATAAGCAAGTTTTAGTTACATGTAAATGTTGTTTTGGCTAAAGCAGGTATTTCAATTGTATGCTGTATAATATAAATATGATATGTAATATGATATAAAATAATATGAATGTTTAGATTATATTTTATCTAGTGTTTATAATGCCTCATTATCATCTTCAAAGCTTGTGCTTGCAAATATCTGTTCAGGTGTAAATTAGTAAAATGCACTTTAAATATGCCCATATTAGAAAATCAGCATATTATAATTATTTCTGAAGGATCATGTGACACTGAAGACTGCAGTAATGATGCTGAAAATTCAGTTTTGATCACAAATTGCATTTTACAATATATTTAAATAGAAAACTGTTCTTTTAAATTGTAAAAAGAGTTCACACAATGTTTTTACTGTATTTTGGGTCAAATAAATCCAGTCTTGTGAGCAGAAGAGACTTCTTTTAATGGTAGTGTAGGTCTAAAATTAAGTAAAGTCTTTATGTAAAGAAAATATACAGTCAGATTACTTCTTTTAACTTAAAACTTGATTTTGATCATTAAGTCTCCTCACATTCATTCTCTTTCTGTCACATTCCTCACGGATAGGCCCAGGGGTGGGGTCATTGTCTCTCAGGTGTGAATCACCTTAATATTCATGATCATTCACGCCTCCTCGCATATTACCGTTCAACACTAAAACTGTCTTACAAAAGTTAAATTACTACATTGTTTTGTATGAATGAGTGATCAGGATGGTTTTCATATCATTTTGTAGCAAAAACTCTAGGCTACAAGATCCAGTTCTCAAAAGGCTTGTGGACAAATGTTTAGTATGTGTTATATGACCTTATTTCAGTGAATTAAATTTTAATTTTTTTCAAAAACCCCATGCAAACGTTATTTTCTCAAAAATACAAACCTGTACACACATGTTGCTCACATATTATTGTAGCCCTGTTTGTGCTGAATACAGTGTTATCAGACTTTAGCCATTAATATGTTTTTAAGTAACTGAAAAAAGCACAAATGTCAAGGCATGTCAAAACTTCTCCAGGGCCCAAAATACCCTCAGTTGTTGTGTGATATAAATTATATATAAATTGTGTGATATATCGGCATTGTATTGGCCTATCAACAACCCTGCTCTCTGGATATAGGAATAGATATTGTCAACCATTAATAAACATATGCATTTAAGTTGAGGTTTGTCATTTCTGCAACACTAGCGGCACAAAACAGAATTGTGAATTTACTGATTGTTCCCACACTGGTTTCCCAAACACTCCTACTGCCTTGAAATTAGGGCTGAAACGATTAGTCTGCATTATCGACAACAATGAAAACATTTGTCGCAATTTTTTATTGTCTTTGTCGAATAGTCGTTTGATCTCATTTAACGGAACATGAGATCATATGAAACTCTAATGATGATGTGAGAGAGGAGCACAGCAGCTCGTGACTGACTGAGGAGAGGAAGAAAATACATGTCCAGATGCACTCTAAACTTTCCAAACAGCTTCAGGTGATGCAGATCACAAAATATAACAGAATTATAATGGAAAATGCAAAATAAAGAAATACAGAAGCACAGTCATCGTGAAATAAAGCAGAGCTGGATCTGCCATTCCACTTAAGCAAAACCTGCATGTCAGAGCATGTAAAAAGCAAACAACCTGCCTGTTAAGTGGTCTAATGGTCAGAGTAAAAAATTATGTGCTGGTAGATCCCAAGAAGTGTTTATTACGGTGCAAAAGTATTTACAGTGGAAATATTTACATAAGTTTAAACAATAACTTCACAAAAGAAAATTGCAACAATGTGCAAAAAATGGCTAAACCAACAAATGGCCCATATCCACAACACTGTTTCATTAACCTTCTCAAAATAGGAAAAAGAAGCCACCCTGAGCTCTATCAGTACCCTTTTTTTTATAGGGTCTAGCTCCTCCCTTAGAATGAACCAATGTGGGGAAAAAAAAAAACAATTACATGTTTAAACATACAAAATGGTGCCTAGAATATCAGGCCTCCCAATATGCAACTAGTCCACACAACAATTGATAACAGAAGGGAAATAAACAGCAAAACAAAGACAAAACCTGCTGTTATAAAAGTTCCACCTCTGACAAAAATAATTAATGGTATAGCCCAATTTGATGGGTGTGGCCAGTGCTTAAAAACTGGATCAAACCAGGAGAACTGTTTGGCTATACAGCATGTGAACCAGAAAATAAGCAGCAGGCAGGATGATTGTGGAAATGTTACATGAAATAAAGGTAACTGACATTTGATAAAGTGTTGTGGCCTTATTTGAATATGTACCTTGATTGTACTGGGAAAAAAAAAAAAAAAAACCCAGAACACAAAACCAACTGGCACAATGACAGTTACTTAGACCACAAACAATCACAAAACACATATCTGATTTAAAAAGATTCTAAATGCTGGCATCAAACAGTGTATGTGAGATGTTGATTGTAACGTCATCAGCTTAGCCTGTGACACTGCCGTTATATCTTAATGCATCCTTTATTCAAGTTCAAATAATAAGGAAGCGCATCATAAACAAACTACAAAAATGGCATTTCTCTGTGCTGTCAGCACCACGTCTACGAGTCGCGTGAAGGGGGAGAGATTGAAACGGCACCCGACTGAGGCACCCGACTGAGGCTCCCTCTGGCGCGGGGATGCCCGTCCCTCATGCGCGTTTGCAGTAGCTAGATTAATAACGTGATGGATTGAGATGTATTGAATCATAATATACTGTAGCCTATGTGTCACGTGTGTATCTTATTGTGAAGTAAAGTGATATGCAGCTCTATTAAGAAGATAGAGTTTGTTTTTGTGAGTTAAAGATGGTTCGAAGTGAAAGTAAATGCGAGAGTCTTTGCCCATTATACACTGCAACAAAGATTTTGATCAGTATTTTTTGGCTTGTTTTCCAAAAATAACATCTAAAACTCCTTTTAAACAACGTACATTTACATTAGTAGCTATACTGCAGAAGAAGTAAAAATTGTTATTGGAGAATATTGAATACAATATTTAATATTTAAATATTTTATATATCTAAAAAGCCTCCTAAACAGCCTCCTTAAAACAAGATACATTTACCTGTGAAGCAACATATAAGATATTTAGACTTTTAGAGAATATGTGGAAAACAAAACAAAAACTCTTCATTACAAAAGGTTTTTTTGCAGTGAATTTTTACAGAATTAAGCTTAATAAAATGTTTTTTTCCTTATAATTCAGTGAAAGTCATTTAGAGATTAGCACGATTATAGCAAAAATCATAATTGTCGATAATTGCCCTTGATATTGTAATCGCGATTATTAATGTTGATTAAAATCTAAAATTACCGTGACATCACAAAGCAAGCAACCGTGTGGTTCTTCAGAGTAGCAGATTTCAATGCTGGATATGAGCTGCGCTACAGTTTCTATTCAGCATCTTTTAAGCATTAAATAACATAATAATGTTTGTTAATGTTAGGCCAAATAAAAATTATATAAATGGATATCTATGGTATAGAATAAATTAAATTATTGCTAAATTACTGCTTAAATTATTAGTTCATGTACAGTAAATAATATGGCATATTCAATATTCAAACTTATAACAGCCGATTTTAAATGAAGTTACTCTGTTCAGTGAGACCTTTGGTGGCGAGAAGGTGCCCATTAATCCCATTAGATTTTCAATGGTGATCTTGTTCATGTAAGATCATCATTAGATAATTTTTGGCCTCAGTGGTTGCACTTTGGAAATTAAAAACAAATCATTTGCTTTTGGAGTTTGTGCGATTTGTGAAAATGTTAAATCTACCAACACCAGCTGCGTGGCAAATGGTCTTATTAGAGCAGACGCGATAACAATGACGATGATTCCTTAAATATGCTATTCAGGACACTTAGAACAGTTAAGCAGAATTACTTTATTGCTATTTTATACAAATCAAATTCACATTGGCCTACTTATTACCATGACAAAACAAAACTGTTCGAGCAACACGACAAACTCTCTCATTACAGTGACTGCGGTCACTCACTGCAGGTTTACACTGTTTGAGATCTGCTTTTCGGCACGAGCTCAATGTCGCTCCGCACAATAATCTGCACTCTCACGAATGATCTCATTAAAAACAAAGCTGTCTAATAAGCATAATAAATCAATTATTTACACCGCGTCTGTGCCTTGATTAGAACGGGAGCGTTTTAGTTTTGTCGTGTTGCTCATTTGCAGTGTATTCAACATCAACGTTCAAAGCGAGCGGCGCAACATGCAATGAATCCTAAATAATTACAAAGTGCTTTTTGCTCTTGTTCTATACGGATGACTAATCTAAGCGGCTCTGATTGGCCGTTGACGTTTCATTGCTCAACGGAGATGTCTGTGATTGGTTAGAATACTCAACCGCTGCAAAAACACGCTGTAAATAGAAACCATTGACACAACAGGCGCAGACTTATATTAAACGGTGTAATCGTCAGTTTTCACAATTACATCATCATTGGCAACTGTAATCGTGATTAGTTTTTCGATTCATTGTGCAGCCCTATTTGAGATATGTTTAAAAGTTAATTTTGTCCTCTTTATTGTTAGTAAGCACATTTAATACAACCTTTTAAGTCAGAGCACAAGCTGAATAGTCGGATAAGAGCTAATGATTAATCGTTGCAATAATCAACCGAATCAAAATAAATGTTAGTTGCAGCCCTACTTGCAATCCTTCTGCTATTGATAATACAAACAGTTAGCCACGCCGATATTCATCTTAAATCCGTGATCGGCTGATCATGCCTAGATTTAGGGCTGATCTTTTTTGCAGCATGCAGGCAATCACACATACACTGCTCATTTAATGAATGAGTGTTTCTCAGCCCTTGAAGCATGACAGAACGGCGTATGAAGGGTGAGTTGTTGGCAATTCTAAGGATTCATGAATTTAAACTTTCAGACATGATGTAATTGAGATGAATATGCAGGTTTGTTTTTAGATTTATATTAATCCATACAGAATTCAGAGGATTTGTGATTTGTTTTTGTACCTGAATATTAAAGTTAAAATAAGCTATTACACCATTCTAAGTAGAAGTTGATTTTATATGTGAGTTTTATAAAAATGATAGCTGCACTAAGTTAAATGCATTAAGCTAAAGACATATTTTAGTTACTTTGTTTACTGTAAAAAAAAAAAAAAAACTGTGTCTGCAGCTCTATCTAGGCAACTACAAGTATCGGATCAGGACTCGGTATAGGCAGATATTTAATATTTAAATATCGGATCGGGGGCCAAAAAGCTGATCAGGACATCCCTACTATCAACGGATTAATGTTAGTTGACACTGAACATTAAATTGGGATATGAGAAATATTTGCAAAATCAAAAGAAACACAAACCTCAGTATCTCCAGATGACAGTTTGTACTCTTCAGTGCATCAGACATCAGCTTCACTCCTGAATCCTGCAGGTCATTGTTACTCAGGTCCAGCTCTCTCAGAGGAGAGTTTGATGATTGTAGAGCGGATGCCAGACTTTCACAACATTGATCAGTGAGATTACAGCCACACAATCTAAACAGGATAATGAAAAACAAAATTATTATAAAACCATTTTATTGATCAATATATAGTTTTGATTATGGTTTTATCTGTGTGCAACACAGTGTCATTTAAACGGACCACATATCAGAGCCGTGACAGAAGCAATTCAGCTCATAATGTTAAAGTGCTCGCCTGTTTCATTCTCATTCTCTCTCAACAGTTCCCTGTTACTTTTAACTGTCTATTCTAATGATAAAAGACAAATATCAATAAAATTTCTATATGCAAATATGCACATCTTGTTTAAAAATATGTAATTGACGATCTTCGTGAAGATCCAGCGTTTTATTCCTGTCGAGCGCTCATCTAATATCTTCCTTCGAAATGCGTCTTCTATCAGCCAGAATCAAAAACTTCAGGATCAGGATCAAAAGTTTCTCTGATTCACAAATCATGACGGTCACTCTGTGACAATCCAAGCAGGCGATCCAGGCTGTATAAACTGTCAGGAGACTGAGGCTCATGCTGGATCTGTACGAGTGTGTGTGTGCAACTTCAAATCTGCACCTGACACCAGGAAAATGCTGCCTCCAGAGGCTGTATATGGAGGTATGATGAAAATAAGGTGCTTTTCAAACTGTTCAGAGATCAGTTTGTTTATGAGTTCCATTCATTCAGAACAGATGTCAGTTTAGCCATTAACTGATTATGCAACAATGTAGCAAGTCAGCTGCCTACATTTTCAGATGCAGCACAAGGTAAAAGCACTTCTCGTGAGAATGAAGTAAATGTCTTATTCACTATGCACACTGTATGTACAATTGGTTTGATTCTGTATTTTTAGAGTAAATGCGACTGCTAACGTAGACATGCCATCCATGATTGATGGACTACTGTTTGCACTGTTATTTCCTTCTTAATATATTAAAACATTTTTCATGTGCAAATAAATTACAAAAATGTCATGACTGAACAGATATCTAAAGAAACTGCCATCTACCATTTCAAATACAATATATATTAGTTGTGTTAAACTGACTAAATATAGAGCTAAATAAGAGTTTATTACTATTTGTATAGTTTTAGCAAAATTCTGTTTGTTATTTAGTATATTAAATTGTGTGATATATGCTCTCTGGATATCGGCATCGGCCGTTAAAACAAAAACAAAAAAAAAACATATTGGTCAACCATTAATAAACATATGAATTTAACTTGAAGTGTGTCATTTCTGCAACACTAGCGGCACAAAACAGAATTGTGAAATTAATGTAGTTCCCACACAGGTTTCCCAAACACTCCTACTGCATCGCAATCCTTCTGCCATTAGTCAAAAAACAGTTAGTCCCAACCTAAACTCACAACATGGGTTGAGTCAGAAGTTAAAATGTCAGAGTGCTCAAACAAACACACCAGTGTTTTCAAAGTGTCACAAAGTCATGATGTTTTCACTCTTCAGGAAGTCAAACTACCAACTAGAGATGTCCGGATCAATCAGCCGCTGATCAAAATCGGCCGATATTCATCTTAAATCCGTGATCGGCTGATCATGCCTAGATTTAGGGCTGATGTTTTTAGCAGCATGCAGGCAATCACACATACACTGCTCATTTAATGAATGAGTGTTTCTCAGCCCTTGAAGCATGACAGAACGGCGTATGAAGGGTGAGTTGTTGGCAATTCTAAGGATTCATGAATTTAAACTTTCAGACATGATGTAATTGAGATGAATATGCAGGTTTGTTTTTAAAAATGTGTAAGAATTACATGAATATTAATTTACCCATTTTCTTGAGTCATTACGGTAGTTATTCTGACTCGTTGCCCAGTAAACAGGAAGAGGATATAGAGGCTGCTAACAGGTTTAAAAACAAATTAAACAACAAATAAACATGCAAATACATGATACATGACATTAGTCGTGACAATCAGACATTGTGTTGAGTGATAGAGACTGTTTGAGCGATCATGAACGCTTTTAGCTTTACTCTCTTTAACACGAGCGCTCTCTGTGTCAAAGACATCAATATCTCATCATCAGTCACTCATCCCCATTTAAATCAGATTAATGTTGGTCACAATATCACTAATAATAAATATAACTGTTTAACCTTCAATAATCAGTGATTTGTGTTACAGCAAAACTCAAACAGTAAACAGACCAGAGATATGAATGATTTCACACCGGAGCAGTTTTACAGCTTGTTATGAATATATTTGTCTTATTTTTGAATGCATCTCTGCGGTGTGGGATGCTTTCATGGTTTTTACTGGTTGTCAGTATGTCACAACGGCATTTTGATACTGCCAACAGAACTATTAATAACGGTTTCATTATTGTTCAACTTGGGCCTGTTCAAGTGTAACCGTTTACTCAGTTTTTATACAATACATTTTTTGTTGTGACTTTTCAAGTCAAGCTGTTTACACCATTTGTAAGTGTATGTAAGATTTATATTAATCCATACAGAACTCAGTGGATTTGTGATTTGTTTTTGTACCTGAATATTAAAGTTAAAATAAGCTATTACACCATTCTAAGTAGAAGTTGATTTTATATGTGAGTTTTATAAAAATGATAGCTGCAATAAGTTAAATGCATTAAGCTAAAGACATATTTTAGTTACTTTGTTTACTGTAAACAAACAAACAAACAAACAAACAAAAAAAAAACAGTCTGCAGCTCTATCTAAGCAAATACAAAAATCAGATAGGGACTCGGTATAGGGAGATATTTAATATTTAAATATCGGATCAGGGGCCAAAAAGCTGATCACGACATCCCTACTATCAACGGATTAATGTTAGTTGACACTGAACATTAAATTGGGATGTGAAAAATATTTGCAAAATCAAAAGAAACACAAACCTCAGTATCTCCAGATGACAGTTTGTACTCTTCAGTGCATCAGACATCAGCTTCACTCCTGAATCCTGCAGGTCATTGTTACTCAGGTCCAGCTCTCTCAGAGGAGAGTTTGATGATTGTAGAGCGGATGCCAGACTTTCACAACATTGATCAGTGAGATTACAGCCGTACAATCTAAACAGAATAATGAAAAACAAAGTTATTATAAAACCATTTTATTGATCAAAATATTGTTTTGATTATGGTTTTATCTACAGTAAGTAAACATAATCCATCCAAGCGAATCAAAGAGATATATCATCACAAACCCTTATAAACATTAGTGGTCGACCGATATATCGCAGAGGCCGATAAATTCAATCAGTCCTCCTTCAACTATAACCCCAAATTCTATCAGTCTGGACAGTGAAGGAAAAACTCTGAACTTTTTAAGGCTGGAAATTAATGTATGCAAAATTCAAGTGCTATAGAAATTACACAGTATTAACTTTATGTAAATAAGAGAATTAATCCATTGCATTAGTTTGCTCAATTTTAGTTCCAACTCTGACTCAACATTTTTCAATTCATTGCATTTGTCCTTGTATCTCCTCATAGTATTAGATTTTGTAATCATTTGAGCCATGAGTGTGTTAGATTTGTATATGGTCCTTGCTGAAGCTACAGAAGCCAGTAGTTCACAATTGTCCAGCATTGTTAATTGCAGAAATCAGTTTATTTTTGAAGTATGGGGCAAGTCCACATTTTAAAATGTAGCTGGTTTTGTCCTTTCCACATGTGAAACTTTTGGCTATTTGCGAATCAGGGAACATTTCCTGGAACAACTCAGAAACACCTTCATTTGATGCATATGAGTGGTGCTGCAACTCTGCCTGCAGCGTCGTGTTCGAACCAAACGCTGCTCAAAGTTCGATCGATTTTCCTTCGATAGTGGCTCCGCAGGAAGCGGTGGTCACTACAGCAGCAGTTGTGGTGGTAGTAGTACAGTAGTTGCTGAAGATGTTACTTTGTCGGTCACGGCTTGAGTTAATTGCTGTCTGCCTTTTACAGCCGATTTGTGGCCATTGGACTGCATATGAGATTTAACGGCTCCATGTAAACAACCATATCCTAAATTCTTTGTCTTCCAGCCACTTTTGCTGGAATTTGCACTTACCCATTTCTTAGCAACTTTACTAAATTTACGTTCTCTGTTCTAACTCCTCCAGGTCCCAGCCCGCCGCTGTCCAAACATCCGGCGTTACGTCAATTTTACACCGGCCGGAGGCAATTACCAAACTGGATCCACATGTTTATCACACCAATATACATATTTTGCGACAGCAAATTCAAGTTATTAATTGTGAAGGCTATATTCCAAATAAATTGGTAATATTATTTTTTCAAAACTATCTAAAATTTGTAATGCCTGTAGGAATAACATGGAATGCTTTTAATGCTATTTAAGGCCTTCATTTTCACCAAATCCATTTAATGACTTTTAATGCTTTTTAATGCCCCACGGAAACCCTGATGTGAAGCAACTGAGACATGTAATGACCAGTCACGGTTCGTTTTGTTGTTATGTGCCATCATGTTACTACAATAATAGATCAATGTGCAACAGTGTCATTTAAACGGACCACATATCAGCCATGACAGAAGCGTTTCAGCTCATAATGTTAAAGTGCTCGCCTGTTTCATTCTCACTCTCTCTCAACAGTTCCCTGTTACTTTTAACTGTCTATTCTAATGATAAAATGCAAATATCAATAAGAGTAATATCATATACTGTCTGTAAATATGCACGTATCTCGTTTAAACAGATTTAATAAACCAACTTCACACAACTTCAACAGATCCAGCATCCTGTGCAGTGCTCATTTATTTACATCTAAAGCACATATTCTATCAGCCTCTCATCAATAGTTCCCTGCAACTTTTCTAATGATGAAATGCAAATATCAATAAACCTTCTATATGCAAATATGCAGATATCTCGTTTAAACAGATGTTATTGACGAACTTCACGAAGATCTTCCTGTCGAGCGCTCATCTAATATCTTCCTTCGAAATGCGTCTTCTATCAGCCAGAATCAAAAACTTCAGGATCAGGATCAAAAGTTTCTCTGATTCACAAATCATGACGGTCACTCTGTGACAATCCAAGCAGGCGATCCAGGCTGTATAAACTGTCAGGAGACTGAGGCTCATGCTGGATCTGCACGAGTGTGTGTGTGTGCAACTTCATATCTGCATCTGAAACCAGGAAAATGCTGCCTCCAGAGGCTGTATATGGAGGTATGATGAAAATAAGGTGCTTTTCAAACTGTTCAGAGATCAGTTTCTTTATGAGTTCCATTCATTCAGAACAGATGTCAGTTCAGCCATTAACTGATTATGCAACAATGTAGCAAGTCAGCTGCCTACATTTTCAGATGCAGCACAAGGTAAAAGCGCTGCTCGTGAGAATGAAGTAAATGTCTTATTCACTATGCACTGTATGTACAATTGGTTTGATTCTGTATTTTTGGAGTAAATGCGATTGCTAACGTAGACATGCCATCCATGATTGATGGACTACTGTTTGCACTGTTATTTCCTTTTTAATATATTAACACATTTTTCATGAGCGAATAAATAATAAAAATTTAGTAACTAAAACAGATATCTAAAGAAACTGCCATCTACCATTTAAAAAATAAATATAATAAAAATATCATTATGTTTTGTGTGAAATTTACTAAATATAGAGCTAAATAAGAGTTTATTACTATTTTTATTGTTTTAGCAAAATTCTGTTTGTTATTTAGTATATTAAATTGTGCGATATATGCTCTCTGGATATCGGCATCGGCCATTAAAACAAAAAAAAAAACATATCGGTCAACCATTAATAAACATATGAATTTAACTTGAAGTGTGTCATTTCTGCAACACTAGCGGCACAAAACAGAATTGTGAAATGAATGATTGTTCCCACACAGGTTTCCCAAACACTCCTACTGCATCGCAATCCTTCTGCCATTGGTCAAAAAACAGTTAGTTCCAACCTAAACTCACAACATGGGTTGAGTCAGAAGTTAAAATGTCAGAGTGCTCAAACAAACACACCAGTGTTTTCAAAGTGTCACAAAGTCATGATGTTTTCACTCTTTAGGAAGTCAAACTACCAATGGCTTAATTATATTTGGCACTGCTCATTAAATTGGGATATGAGAAAGTATTTTAACATTTGCAATATCAAAAGGAAACAAAAACCTCAGTATCTCCAGACGACAGTTTGTACTCTTTAGTGCATCAGACATCAGCTTCACTCTTGAATCCTGCAGGTTATTGTTACTCAGGTCCAGCTCTCTCAGAGGAGAGATTGATGATTGTAGAGCTGATGACACAATTTCACAGTGCTGAACCGTCAGATTACAGCCGGAGATACTAAAAAAATAGAAAGCATGTACAGCAAACAAATAAAGATGAGCAACTTGCTTCATGGTCATGACAATTTCACATTTTGTATACAAAACCTAAAGGGGTCATGTCATGAGGAATTACATTTTCCTTGATATTCTGACATATAAGAAGTCTTTCTACAATAGAAATATGCTGTAAATTTCAGAACTCAAAACTTATCCCCAAATCAATAAAAGCATTTATTGAAACCAAGCTGCAAAATTGACTCGTTCTCTAATTCAGCGACTACCCAACATCACAAGAGGGCCCATTTATTCATGACTGCCTCTACAACAAAAAAACATCAACGCCCAATTTACGTCACCACACCATTGGCACAACCCACTGGCATTTAGTTCGTTCACACACACACACACACAGAGAGAGAGAGAGAGAGAGAGAGAGAGAGAGAGAGAGCGCAGGACAAACAGGCCTTGTGTGGCCAACTATTCCTGAACACCAAAGGGGACCCATCTGGACCATTTTGAATTATTTTTGTCCATAAACATACCAGTGTTTCCCATTAATTACCTAGAATGTGGAGGTCCAATTTGTCCTGCCACAGTTGCCAATGTTGTGTTTTGTGCAGTTGCATCAGCAAAGCATCTCTCACTCCCTTTCAGTCAGCCCCAAGTGGGACAAGTGGATTTTTTTGAAGAGGCAAGTGAAAGAGAATTACACTTACCCGACCAGACAAGCAGACATCAGGATGAACTGATGCCAGCTCCAACCATAAGACATGGGATACATCATATGCCATGGACTAAATCTTGGACTTATGATAAACTTCACTGAAATTTGCTGTTTTGCACCATTGCATCGGCAAAGCATCTCTCACTCCCAGTCAGTCAGTCAGTCAGTCAGCCGCCGCCCACCCACTGGAACCAATTATCTAAAGTTAACATTATTACCAGCGGCTCTGACAACGTAACTATTTTCAGCATCTGAGGAGCATGTTCAACATAGGTAACCACTAGAGATGCACCGATCGAGCGGCTAGGGACCGGAATCGGCCGGTTTTCCGCATGCTCGGCCCGGACCGGTAACCGGCTGGTCAGTCTCACGTCTTTCCGATTCCAAGCCGGTCCATTTTGTTGCCAGCAGTGCAGGCAATAACGTCACAGCCACATGGAAACATGACATTGGCATGGTAGATCTTCGCTGTGAGTGAAATATACATAAAGTTTGCAATTTGTAATATTTGTAAGGCTAAAGTAAATGGTGGGAAAACCACCACGATAACGTTCGGAACAACAAACCTAATTAGACACTTAAAACACCCTCACCCAGCTGAAAATACCGCTTTTAAAAAAGAAGCTAAATGAGTTAAGCGGCTAAAGCTAGCCAGAGCTCAGAGCCAGCCAGAAGTCAGCAGCCTCTCCTATCTTTCCTTGGTATGAGAAGCAAAAAGACCAAAGGAATTACGAGGAAAATTATGGAATTCATGGTCCTGGATGACCAACAGTTCTCCATAGAACTTCTCGCATCTACTGCTTGTGCAGATTTCAACAGCGCAGAGATGTGTATGGTGCGTCGATTGTGTGAGTTGGATGAGTTTCATACAAGATCTGGCAACTGGACAACCTTGGAATAATATATTGATATGATTATTCATATAACGTGGTTTGGGCCATACAAATTACGGGAGTTTCCCAGGAAAAACGGGGGTGAGTGACGAGGTATGTTTACGAGCCGATCCCGAAGCAGCAATCAGTTTTACCTCTGACATTTGGTATCTAACATACGCTTAATGTCAATGTTGAGCGTATTGGACACTGCAGTTTTGTTCATAGGCTTGTAATCTTTGGAATTGTTTTGTTAGACGAGTAAAATTAGAAAAAGGTCCATTTATAAAAAAGAGTGGAAAATGACATCTGTTTTGTTATATAAAGCAACTTATTTGCAGATAATTCTTATTTCTACCTCTTTCCAGTCACAGAGCACTTTATATATCAGAAGTCAGAGAAGATCCTGTAACTTTGTTTGGGGGAAATTGTAATGTTTAATAATTTATTTTATTATGAAAATTAAAATTTGCATTGAAGAAAGGTAGATTTTGTTTGTATATGCGGTCAATAATAGTTCTTAGAAAGAAAATCGGAAAAATCGATATCGGCAGGTCACACTTGGAAAAAAAAAAATCTGAAATTGGAATCGGCCAAGAAAATTGCAATCGGTACATCTCTAGTAACCACTTTTACTTAATTTCTGTGATGGCTCACAGGGCTCGATATTAATTAATGTCCGGGACAAGTGGATTTTTAAAGAGGCAAGTGAAAGAGTATTTTATTTACCCAACCGGTCAAGCACACTGATTAAAATGTCAATAACAAAAAATAAACAGCTATATTTGTGATAGGCTAGGCCTGTGTCAATTACTTGAAAGTTAATATTCTTATTCTGCTGTTGAAAGTAATCAGGAGCACGTAATTTTATAATTCACAAGCAATCTAGTAACAGCTGCGCTGTGTTTGATTGACAGGCGACGTATGTGTGTGTGCCGAAAATGCTCGCGCTAATTTGAAACCTGTACGGTCAAATACATTTCAAAATTCCACCAAAATGCCCGTCTTGGTGAGGTATTCATGTAAACACTGAGAATGATGACTAAAGTGAATTTAAACAGCAGAGAAAAAAGCAGATTTTTATTAAACTGTCAGTGTGGAAGGAGGCACGTTAGACGTAGGCTTGAAGGTAAGAGAACTTTTAATGGCCACAGAGTCGTACACAACTTCCTCCTTAAAACAACAAACTTTCTCGTTACAATAAACAATTCGCTCTTAAGGCAACACACGACAACACTGGACTGTCGTGTGAATGTGTGTGGTACTCTCTCTCTCTGTCCAACTGGAGGTTCTGTGGCCACTTTTATGCCGCTCTCCCCGTGCTCACTGAAATCAGAGACAGGTGTTAGACATAATTTGGCTCAGGTGCAAGTGCCCTTACCGCTTTCTCCCCCGGACGGACGCTTGACCACGCCCCCGCTGCCACAGTCAGACAGTATAAATGTAATCTAATAAACCTGCTGCTGTCTAGTGTGTCATTATAATAATCAAACAACCAGAACAAGAAAACGAGAAAACACTCTCAGTAACTTTAGTAGCTTTAAAAGGTATTAATGTATTATAATCATAAAGTGAAGACCAGTAGCAGTTTTATGTTGCCTTTCATTCTGAATGTTTTCTTGAATATTTGATACTGCTGTTAAAAACTTTTAAAACTGTTAAAAACAATGAATTTTCTGAATTTGTATTTTTTGTTCTATTTGTTTTATCCATTTCTATTCATTGCTGTTTTTTTATTGTTATTTTATTACTGACTGTTTACAAGTCTTGAATAATTACTAAAGAATTTCTATAATTAAAATATTATTTGTTGTGGTATTAAAGCTGGTATTGAGAATCGTCAGATTTCACTAAATACTACTGAAATGTTGGTATTGTGATGATGTATAGTCTTTATTGTACATGGTAGATCTTGCTGCAATAACATGATGAAAAAGTAGATCTTATTCCACAGAAGTGTGAACATCCCTGCTGTAAATGATGGTGATGGAGGCTTTTCTTTATTTGACTGATACATAACATAAAATAATTATCATATGACAATAATGTCCTCCCCTACCCAGAGCAGTTTACATTTCTGTCGCAGAGAATTGAGTTGTTTGCACAGATACACTAGCTCACATGTATGCTAGTCGATGTTGTGTTGACCAGTGCTCGAATTGGGGGGAGGAGGGAATATTTATGTTCCCCAAATATTTGTATTTTATTAAAGATAACAATGACAAATACTATTTAATTAACAGAGTTAGGATACTGTAGGATAAAAAATAAAATAAATAAACTTGCCTTACTGTAAATTTTGTGAATTATGTACAATAATCAGGGCTCTACAGCGTTTTTCTCACATTTGCGAGTGGAAATTACTGCTTGTGAACGCAGAATTATTTGTCAATTAAAAGCCAATAACATCATAACCACACACTGCAACACTGTAAAAACCTCTTAAAATGACACACCTTGCTGATGCTTTATAACGAGACCATCAAGCAGCTGAATGGATCTGTGTCAATGTGTAACAGACCAGTAGAAATGTATCAAGAATCACGGTTATAACAAATCAGTGGCAATGCACGTTCCCAAAAATCATTGTATTATAATCATAATTGTACATTTCTCACGGCCATAGAAGATAGTGCTCTTTTTTTCTACAGTGAGTGAAAGTTAATTCTGAATTTATGCATTTGACCAGGAAAACACATCTTGAAACTGAACTGTCCACTCAACAACCGGACTAGAAACTCATAAAACTGATTTCAATCTAAAATAGTGAAAGCTCAGATTACACAAACACAAATTTTCTGCTTTTCATCAGACAGCAACGATATATTAGGATGTTATATGTTGGATTTGCATTATGTGCACACACAGAAATTTAGTTTTATACTGTTGTGGAGCTTGTTCATTCTCTTCCGATTGAGTTTCAAATATGGTTGTATTTGAGGGGCTGCACGATATTAGCCAATCAGAACAGTGGGCGTTTACACTGAAGTTTTAACTGAGTGTTTCAGACAGAGGGCCAGAGACAGGGTGGAAAATTATCAAATATCACTAAATTATGACTGATTTAGTGAAAGAAAAACTTTACTAACATTATCAGTGGACCTCAGTGAAGATAATAAAATGATAAAATAGAGCATTTCATGACCCCTTTAAAACTTCATCTATTCGTTTACCAGACACTTTTATCCAAAGTAAAATTAAATTCTTCTTTATGTCAGCTGACATGACTTTGAGTTTGCCACAAACCCAAGAACCTACCGTAGATCATAACTTCTGTCAGATGTAATTCTAGTGATTAAATATTAGATGTTAACACTCACAGAGCTTTTCTGCAGTTCCTCACAGCTGGTACGAGTCTCTGTCGACCATCTCTTGAATATATTTGCCATTTGTTGAGGTCTAACTCATCCAGCACCTCCTCCGACATCAGGATCATGTTGGCCAATGTTGAACATTGTAGAGGAGAAAGATCTTTCTTTGTTTCAGATTTTAAAAAGACCTGCATTTCTTCAACAACAGAATGATCTTTCATTTCAATCAAGCAGTGTGAGAGATTCATCCATCTTTCAGGACTGACGTTTTCTTTTTGATTATGTTTGAGGTTTTGGATTATTTTCTTCATGATCACTGGATTGTTCTCTGTGTGTTTCAGTAGATCCTGTAAGAGTCTCTGATTGGACTCCAGTGAGATGCCATGAAGGAATCGAAGGAAAAGATCCAGATGTCCAGTTTTACTCTTCAGGGCTTCATTCACTACTGCCATCATAAACAAATCCAGAGGAGCCTTCTCACACCAAGCTGTGGACAATCCTCTCTGAAACATTTTCATAACCTCATAGTTCTTGTGTAAATAACAGAAAAACACATAAAGTGCTGCAAAAAACTCCTGAAAGTTCAGATGAATGAAGCTGTAGACTTTCCTCTGATGAATCACAGATTCCTCCTTAAAGATTTCAGTGCAGATCCCAGAATACACTGAGGCATCAGTGACGTCTATGCCGCTCTCAATCAGGTCCTCCTCATAGAACATGACATTGCCCTTCATCAACTGTTTGAAAGCCAGTTCAGCAAGTTTCACAATCATTTTCTCTGGATCTCTCTCTTCATACTTCTCATTCCTCATTTTGATCTGAATGAGCAGGAAGTGGATGTACATTTCAGTCAGAGTTTGAGGGATTTCTGCACTGTCGTCTTGTTTCAGTATGTTTTGAAGCACAGTGGATGAGATCCAACAGAAGACGGGTATGTGGCACATGATGTGGAGGCTTCTTGCTCTTCTAATGTGTGAGATGATTCTGCTGGCTTGATGCTCATCACTGATTCTCTTCCTGAAATATTCCTCCTTCTGGGGGTCATTGAATCCCTGGATTTCGGTCACACGGTTGATGTATTCTGAGGGGATCTGATTGGCTGCTGCTGGTCTGGAGGTGATCCAGATGAGAGCGGAGGGAAGCAGATCTCCTTTGATGAGGTTTGACATCAACACACCCACTGATGAAGTCTCAGTCACATCAGAAACTTTCTCAATGTCTGAAAACTTCAGAGGAATTCTGCTTTCATCCAGACCATCAAAGATGAACACAACTTTACACTCATCATAAATCTTTGAGTCCAGATCATGAAGTTCAGGATGAAAGTCCAGCAGAAGTTTGTGAAGACTGTACTGGTGATCTTTAATCAAGTTCAGCTCTCGAAATGGAAGTACAAACATGAAATCTACATCTTGATTGGCTTTTCCCTCGGCCCAGTCCATAATGAACTTCTGCACAGAGACTGTTTTTCCAATTCCAGCGATGCCTTTAGTGAGAACAGTCTTGATGTTTTCTCTTCTCTTCTCCTCACATCCTGGTTCAGTTAAAGGTTTAAAGATGTCATTGCAGTTGATCGGAGTGTCTTGGAGTGTCCTGTAACTTTTCTCCATCTGTAAAACCTCATGTTCTTCATTCACTCCTTCACTCTCTCCCTCGATGATGTAGAGCTGTGTGTAAATCCTGTTCAGGAGGGTTTGATTCTCTTGTAGTTTGATTCCCTCAAATAAACTCTCATACTTGTTCTTCATGCTGGTTTTGTGAGTGTCTTTGAGTCTCTGTAGGACATCATCCACTGCTTCTGTCTGATCGGACGTCCCAGATCTGATCAGATCAGCTCTCTCCACACTGCAGAGGAATTAAGAAGAACAGAGGAACTAAGAAAACTGAGACACTCAATGTTTCAATCAGAATTTGCATATGGTCAGGGGACATGATAAATTCACTCATTCACAACTATTATAAAAGCTGCAAACAATTACTGATGCTCTAGAAGGCAACACAAGAAGAACCATGGGGTGCAAACTTTGTGATTTTAAGGGTTTGGTTTTCTTTTGCAAGAAAGGCATTTATTTCTACGATGTCCTCTGTAGGGGACGCCGGGACTTATTGCTTGACAACACAGGTGAAAAGGATGAATACACAAATAACCGTATTTCTATGAAATATTCTTATGAATTGAGATTTCTGTTTCTGAGTGCTGACAAACACTCATAAATAACTGAACACAGATTAAATGCAGGCACTGTTAATTCATATGTATACAGGAGTGCATTCACAAATACACCATATATTTCATATTTCACATTAAAGAAGTGTTGCAGACTATTTTCACAACTACTATCAAATAAATGTAGTATGGAGAGATTTGTATGAGTTTAATGAGCACAGAGAGATATCAGTATTTCCAGAGCGTGAATGAAGGATCTTTTGGATTTAGAAATGAAGCACTCTTGTTTTAAAATCTCCCCATCTCTATGTCCAGATGTTATGACCCCCCTGAAGAATTTAAAATGCTCTTTACATTTTTAAAACACTTTTAACATTTAATGATGACCTATAAATACACTTCACCAACTAATTAGACTTTGACATGGACAGCAGATATCCATGAACACATCACTAAAAGATGCAAGACATCATTATCAAGATGATTGTGCTTTAGTTTCTCTGAAACAAGTTTATTCATTCAGTCTCTAATACTGGATATGGTCTTACCCCATCAATAGTTCAGCAGTTATTTCTGTCTCACAGCATGTGATGATACATTTAAAAGAATCATTTAGACTGTTTATGTTCTTATATTTCAGTATTTTGTCCTCAATATTGTTTAGTGTCTCACCTGTTCACTGCGTCAGTAATGAGATCCCAGGTATAAATGCGGTCACTTTGAAAGAAGGGTGAATGTTTTCTGTGGATGACACATATAAAGAAACATTTATTTAGATTTTCTGTTTTGAGTATCTGCAGGTATCAGCACTGTTGAATTATTGAAAAATAAAGCACCTCCTGAGGTGGTAATGCGGCCATGACACGAAGCAGAGTTTGTATTATTTTTTAATAATTCAATGGTCAGTCGTCAATTATTCCACTTATACACAGTTATCACACCATAAGACCTCTAATAATACATTATTATTATTGACTTTCAGATTTTTTTGCAAAGATGAATAGTCAGAGACTGAATTAATGAATTAATAAATGAATGAGCATGTGTACGTGAACAAGAATATTCTGATATGAGTCAGCATGTAGTCATATTTAGACTGTGTGTGTGTGTAATGTACATGCTTTATTTTTGATATCTGTTGTAACATTATATTTATTTTAAAACAATAGATAGTTCCAGTTCTTGAATCTGATTGGACGAGAGACATTCCATGAGAATTGATGTCTCAGAACATCAGCACTCTGACACCTCACTGTTTGTATCACTCTGCTTGTGTTCGTGGTATTCTAAACTAAAGTGTAAGAGCAGCACAGATGTGGAAAAGGGCAAGATGTGTCTTTTCATTTATCCTGTGACATTAAAGGAATATTTCGGGTTCAATATAAGTTCAATCTACAGGATTTATCTATATTTATCTCCAACAATGCTAAAGATCATCTCATGATCTCATCATTTAAGTTGAGCGGTTCACACTCTTGAGAGATAAATCACAAGTCTAGTGCTGATCTTTATGGACCGTTTAATTTCCCCCCAAAATTATTCTTTAGCAAGAAAAACAACAACAAAGAAATTCACAGACAATGAACTATTGTAAACTGAAGCTGTTACCAGCCAGACAGGAAATGACTCTCCACTGACCGCTGTCTGCATCCCTGCAGTCAATTCTGGACGAACTCCAAAGACTCTTAATCATTATCCTTACAATTTAAACATCATCCTTTCAATTATATAATTTTCATTACACTTTTAAACATTGCATTAGTTTGCCTAATCTTTTCAATGAACACAAGACTTGATGTACACACTTAGGGGTAAAATTGGGATGGAACGGACTAGTCTGTGTCGGAACCTGGTCTGCCATCTTCATCTAGAGCGCCACCATTTTAACAGCAGAAAAAAAAAAACGCACAATAAATGTTTATTCTCACATCTAATCTTATCGCTGAAAGTATAAAAGACAAAATATATCAGATTATCTGTGTTTAGTCCTGTCTTTATATTAATATAATTGTCTAATTGTCTTGTCTGTATATGTTAGGGCTGCACAATTAATTGAAAAACAAACTGTGATTACAATATCAGCTGCCACGTTTATGCAATTGTGAAAACTGACAATTACGGCATTCAATTTAAGTCTGTTCATGTTGCGTCAATGGTTACCATGTATAACATGTTTTTGCAGCAGTTGAGGATTCTAACCAATCTTATCAAACTGTGGCAGGGTGGAGGGCAAGGCCGGTTCATAATTCCACCCACAAGGCCCCTAATTAGGCTGATGAAGCCTGAGAGGGATAAAGGCGACCGGACACGGCAGTGCGACAGAGAGAGTGTTACGGACAGCTGCCCGACACCTGTGTGTGTGTGTGTGTGTGTGTGTGTCCTTTTGGTTCAGCTTTTCATAAAAATATTATTTATATTGTCAATTCCCGGCTCCTCCTTTCCATTGGGTTATACCTCATGCTCCCTGGCCTGAGGCAACACTGGGAGGAGTGTAGAGCGGAGGAGGGCAGGGCCGGGCTGGAACGACTCATGCCTGTTCCCCAATCAGCCTGATGGGGCACACGAGAGTAAAGGCGGTGAAGAGTCGAAGTTCGAAGCCCTTGTAAATTACTCAACAAACATACACCTGTGACCGCATTACATCACTATTACTGCGCAACGGCTGTTTAGGATTCTGTAAAACAATTCAGTATTACTGCGCCAAAGAAATTGTTTCAAAATAAAAGATTTTGTTGTAAATTTTGACTTAATGGGTGGTCTAAGCATGGATAAGTGGTGGAAAGAGATTGACAGGACAGAGAAAGAAGAATAAAAACAAAAGCAGACACTTGGAAATTAATGATAGAGAAATTGAAGAGCTGGAAAAGTCAAGAAACGAAGCTGGGACCGTTAAACAGTCTATGTGGTCTGTTCGCTGTTTTCAGAATTGGTGTGCCAAGAAAGATCTGGCTATTGATTTTAAAACAATAACCAAAATTGACCTAAACCAGGCTCTCCGTCAGTTTAATACCACTGTGAAAAACAAGAGATGTGAACACTACGGTTTCAGCAGTTATGTTGGTCTAAGTGCGGGGCTTAACCAGTACATAAATGATCCACCGATCAGCCAATCCTGGTGTCTGTTCTTCTAGAGTTTATCACTAGCAACAACGTTTTTATTGGAGTAGTGAAAAATCTTCGCAAAGAAGGACGACAAAACATCCCACCATCCTGCGTTAATGAAGGCAGACTTGGTCTCGTCTACAAAGTCTGGTTTGATGTACCGCTGCATATGGGACACAGAGCTAAAGAGGGCAACTGCCAACTGAAGCCTGAATCATTTATCATCTGCCTGGACGAGAACAGTCAGAAGTATGTAACACTGTCATCCAACGAATGCACAAAAAAACACAAAGATGCCGGCGAATGGCATCTTTGTGAAAAAGCCTACGGAGATTTATGTTTGCACAGTCAGGGTATCCTCCGTGTCCTGTAGCCTTATTGGAGAATAAAATAAACATTTTTATGGAGTAACCATTTTATAAAAGCAATAAGCCCCGTGAAGCTGTGTTTTACGGTGAATTTAGAATAGCTATGGTGATTTGTTAGGCATGACGCAGAACCCCCTTAGCTGTTCTAAATTCTCTGTAAAACTGTCCTTTGTAGACTTCTGATGTCTGATTTCATAGCTGAACCAAAGCAGACAGTTATTGAAGTGCAGAGAGACAGACTCAATGACTAGTGAGTAGAACTGAATCACCTGTGGCAGGTTGAACTTCCTCAACTGGTGAAGGGAGTATGACCTAAGCAGGGCCTTTTTCACAATGGAGTCAATGTGGGTCTCCCACTTAAGGTCCTGTGAGATGGTATTGCCCAGGAACCTGAATGACTCCACTGCTGACACAGCGATGTTTATAATGGTGAGGGGGGTCAGTGTTGGGCGTAAACATTTTGAGCGTGTTCAGCACAAGGTTGTTTTGACTGCACCAGACAGCCAGCTGTTCAACCTCCCTTCTGTATGCAGACTCATCATCATCATCATCATCATCTCGGATGAGCCCGATAACAGTGGTGTTGTCTGCAAACTTCAGGAGCTTGACAGAGGGGTCCTTGGCAATGCAGTCATTGGTGTAGAGGGAAAAGAGATGTGGGAAGAGCACACATCTCTGGGGGGCACCAGTGCTGATTGTACAGGTGCTGGAAGTGAGTTTCCCCTGTCTCACAAGCTGCTGCCTGTCTGTCAGAAAGCTGGTGATCCAATGACAGATAGACATGGAAACAGAGAGTTGGTGTATTTTATTCTGGAGTATATCTGGGATGATGGTGCTGAAAGGCGAAATGAAGACAACAAAAAGGATCCTTGCATATGTCCCTGGTATGTCCAGATGTTGACTGCATCATCCACAGACCTGTTTGCTCGATAAGCAAATTACTAAGAAAGTGTCCAGTGAGGTCCTTCAGGTGGGCCAACACCAGTCTCTCAAATGATTTCATGACCACAGACATCAGGGCGACAGGTCTGTAGTCGTTAAGTCCTGTGATTTTTGGTTTCTTTGGGACAAGAATAATGATTGAGCATTTGAAGCAGCATGGGACTTCACACTGCTCCAGTGATCTATTAAAGATCTGTGTGAAGATGGGGAGGCCAGATGGTTAGCACAGGATCGAAGACATGCTGGTGAGACGCCATCTGGGCTTGAAGCTTTCCTCGTTATTTGTTTCCGAAAGACCCGCCTCACATCATCTTCAGAGATCTTAAGTGCAGGTTGAGTAGCAGGAGGTGTTGGTGTTTGTGTGAAGTGAAGGTCAGTGTGGGGTGTGATATTGAGCCTTTCAAATCTGCAGAAGAACACACTCAGGTTGTCAGCCAGTTGTTAGTCCACCACAGGGTTGGGGTAGGAATCCTGTACTACGTGAGCTGTTTCATGCCACTAAACACTGATACAGGGTCATTAGCTGAAAACTTGTTTTCCAGCTTCTCAGAGTATCTTCTTTTAGCCACTCTGATTTCCTTATTCAGTGTGTTCCTGGCCTGATTGTATAAGACTTTATCCCCACCCCTGTAAGCATCCTCTCTGGCCTGACAAAGCTGCCTGAGCTCTGCTGGAAACCATGGTTTGTCATTGTTGAAATTTAAATAAGTCCTAGTAGGAATGCACATATTCTCAGACTGCCTGATGGCCAGGGGCCAGTAAGAGGGGGGTTCGGGCCAGTTTCAAGAACTGTCACTTGCCCGATCGGGCCAGTGCTCATTTATAACGTTGGTGTTAGCAGACACCGTGTGAGAGAGCACAATAATTACACAGAGTGTACAAAGTCTTTTCACCATTTACTTGGAGATGAGAGAGCGTGATTTTATTTAGCTTTCAAAGACAAGCGAGTGCATATACTGGAAGCAATGAGGAACAGTCTTGCGAGCGCATGAGTGTGCAGATACGGAATACTAAAATTCTGTAACTTTGCAATCAGCACGTAACTGTTCTAAACAGCTGCAGCCGCAACACTGCACTTATTTGAATCGTGAGTCACGTTGGTTGCTTTTCCATAAAGACTGACTGTAGTGTGAGCCAATAACATTGGAGTGTGGGCTGTGACGGAGCACATAATTGGTTTGAGCCACTGAACTAATACGCCCCATTTCCTCAATCAACTCATGAATGAGCACAGATCAGCGTCTTATTATGACCGATTGACAGAGGAGGCAGGTCGCTCGTTTAGTTCGGTAATCCCGTTTAACAAGTTGAGAAAGGAGTTGGATTAATTAAGAGTAAAAGTGACTAATGACATTGCAATGATATCAGGATGTAATTAAAACCTGTAATTACTTTCAGGCCATGTCGTCTTTTTTTTATATTCCTCGATGGTCATGCACAGCAGTTCACAAAATGATATACTTTGTTGTCATTTTCAGGGAAACACTTATGATATTTAAACACTGATAAAATCTCTTAGTAGACCCACTGGTTTGAATAAAGTATAATTAGACTTGTTTCGGCCTCTGTGCTTTATCAATGGATAAATGACTCAAAACACTAAGATGTTGATTTGCTGCCTCCTAAATGTGATTTACAGAAATGAATCAGTAATATATATATATATATATATATATATATATATATATATATATATTAATCTGAAGGCATATGCTTAAATGTTTGAAAGGTGGCAAAAATATAATTGTGCCACCATATTAATTTATTTCATTATAAAATTAAAATTTTATACAAATAAAAAAAAGTTTTTGAAATTGATATATTGGACCACATAATAAAGAAAAGAAGCCAATAAGTTCCCAACTTAAATGGGAACTCCTTCAATACTGTTTAAAAAGCATCCCAGGGTGATACCTCAAGAAGTTGCTTGAGAAAAGTACATGTCTGCAAATTCTAGGCAAAGACAGAATAATTCAGATGATGTGTGTTTAGTCCTGTCAGCTGTTTATATTAATATAATTGTCTTATTGTCTTGTCTTCAACACTGGATATGATCTCACCTGATCACTCCATCACTGAGATAAGGGGGAATATTCATGGAGTTGTTACTCTTCATAGACACACAGCTGGATTCTTTAGGTACAAATGTGTTTCTCTGCCTGCAGGTGATACATATAAAAGACAGAATAATTCAGATAATCTGTGTTTAGTAATAATAATTTAGATGTTCTCTCTTTAGACCTGTCTAATGTATTTTAACCAATATTTTTGTTAGTGTCTCACCAAGAGTCAAAGTTTACTGTCTCAAAACCAAAGTTAAGGGATTCATTCACAGAATTGTAACTCCAAAGACAAACAAGAATGTCAGGAAATATGGGATTTCTAGACATTTCATGGATGTTGTAATTTTGAAGGTATTTTACTCTTGCTCAGACTGATAGTTACCCATATTACTCCATGTATATACAGTATAATCCCTTATACTTTCCCTTGTGTTTGTCTGATATTAAACAGATTGAGTTACGGTCCTCTGCCTTTATTATGCGTGCGTCAAAATGAAGTTACTGTGCTAGCATGGAGTTACGGTACTCTGCCTTTGTTTTTACATTAAAGTTTGCTGTGTTTAATTTATGGTGAGGCCTGTGTACTGTCATACATCTGTCATTAAAGCAATCTGACACACACGATACCTAAATAAAAGTGTAGTAAACAAATATAAATATGAGTGTTTTTACTATAGCGTTTAAATCTCTGGGGTGGCATCCTGCAGGATTTTTTCCTCATAACGGAAACAACTTCAAATACTCTGTCATTTTGGGTATACAGATAAGTGTAAGACATCATTAGAGATTATAAAGGGTCTACTTTTATTTGTGTACACTCACAATAACAACAAAATCTTGTGCTTTTTGTAAAATAAAGAAAATAAAATGGGTGAGCTTTCAGCCGTCTCTGTCTCCGCGAGCATATTTCTGTTTAAAGAAAGCTTATTTATAAATATCTACTTTTAAATAAAACTATTCAAATTTAAAACAAATATTCTCCTGTAATGAAATCTGTATGAAAATAAGCGATGTACAATTTCTCCTGGCTCAGCTAATTATCCCTAATTGTGATCACACACATGCGCAGAGGGAGCTTTTTCATACGCTAATGAGCCAAGGCGATCAATGCAAATATGCTGCCTTTGTGTGATTTTTTGAGCTTCAAATTTCTGGTTGCCATTCATTGCACTGTATGGACCTACAGAGCTGAAATATTCTTTTAAAAATCCTTAAAAGTTGTTTTCTCCAGAAGAAAGTAAGTCATACACATCTGCGATGGCATGAGTGTGAGTAAATGTGAGAATATTCAGTTTTGGGTGAACTGTTCCTATAAGTGTATCATGTTAATGTTAAACTGGTATACATTATATACAATAGTCGTGGTGAGTCTTAGCATTATATTAGCATAAAGGTTTCTAATAGATTTGAGATGAATACAGAAATAAAGGTATTCTAAATATCTTTGTGTACATTTAGTTTATATTGTCTAACATTTAAATATAGTTTAATCCGGGTTTGCGCCAATAAAATCACCTGCATCATGTTTATACTCACACAGGGTCAGAGGTCACTGCTCCATCACTGGGATCAGGGGGTTTAATCATGGAGTTGTTACTCTTCATAAACACACAGCTGGATTCTGGAGACGCTGCTCTCTGATGGTGAACAGCTCCATCCTCTCTCTCCTCATAGAGACTCATTTTAGAAGCAGCTCTCTCCAATATATCTCATAATAATCTTCAGACCTGCATTTGAAGAACACAAACACACAAAAAGAAAAACATCATGATACTGAACTGAAACTTTCACTACACTGATAAAAGACACAAAACAGAAAGAACAACTCAGAGCTGCTTCACTATCATACTTTACTCTCTAAATCAGCATTAAAAGATCAAAAATAACTACCAGACTTCTGCTTTACCTCATTTTCAGAACAGCAGAATGTAAATAATTGTGGGCGGATCAAATCCACTAGTGTGAATAACAGCTCAAACAGCCTCAAATACAGGTTTCTCAACTACATGAAAGAACAAGCAGAGAGGTGTACTTCTGTTTATCCTCATTATTAAACTTTCTATTTATTTATTTTATGAGAAAAGAAAAACATCTCAGGTCACAACATTGAGGATATTTTAACACCAAAGAGAGTCTCTACAACAGACACTTTTTGCAGACTACTGAAAATACTCTACAAATATAAAAGTTTGTGCAGCTTAAAATATCGACGTGTAGTGCTCGATCTTAAAATGACACACTGTGAAAAACTGAGTGTGATATAAACTATCAATACTTTATCTGATCACTAATATCCAAACATCTGTAGGAAGAGTTTATTGCTTTAAAAATAGGCTTCATTATTTTATTATTATTATTAACTCACCGTGAGATGTGAAAAATCTTTAAGCCTCTTGATAATGTTCGGGGTAGAAATCAGTCACAGGTGAGTTGAAGACTTTTGGTTTCGTTTAACAGGTGAAGTCAACAACAGTGAACTGCGCATGCTCGTGTCTGAGTGACACATGAGTCCTCATGCAGTTGCACTCCAGTGGAATACATAACAAATGAAAGGCCGAGGTTTTATCTCACTAGAGATGCGAATTCAAACATTTTTGTAAACCCTGAACATTACCGAAGTCTCTCGAGCAAGTCAGTCCACTGTCGGTCATTTTTGTAATTCTCTTGGGAGGTTATTTACAGTCATGTCAGTGCAGCTACTATCTACTTGAATGGAGAAAGACCAAAATCTCACAAACGGTTGGTCAAGATTACGATCAAAGAACATATTTCATATCAGAAATAAAATCTATTAATACTGGAATCATAAATGGTGCTTCTTTACCTCATATTACGCTAAAAAACAAACAATTTCCTCCTACTTGTACAGCTAATGCACATGCGTGTTCTAGAGTTGATTGACAGATGTCTGCATCCAAAAGGTGATTGGCTCTTTTACCTGTAAGGCGGGACTTAACTTCATATTTCTGCCTTTAAACCCTCCAGAAATCAACATCCATTGTAAGTGTCTCACTGTAACCTTGATTTTTGCTTTTTTTTAATAAAAGGAGGGACGAGTCGAAACGATTTTTTTGTGGTAATCAACTTTATACCACAAATGCTGTTGATTGAGCTTAACTTGTATATTAGGCAGAATGAACATCACTTACTATTCACTTTTATTGCATCTTTTCTCAATACAATGAAAGTGAATGGTGACTGAGGCAAAACCGTGACAGTTCTTTGTGTTACACAGAATAAAGTATGTAGTCAGCTGCACTCCAGTGGATTACATTAGTGATGGGAAGTCCGATTCATTTTCATGAACCGGTTCTTTCGGACAGTTCGAATCCATGAACCTGTTCAAAAACCCATTAAGCTGTTATTTTACATCATCATGTAATGACGTCTGTAGTATGCAATTCTAACATCCCGGAGTCATAGTTTTCACACTCAAACATAATGATGATATTTTGAGCGCACAAAATATTTTCTGCATGCGCAAGATGATATTTTGAATAAAAATATACATTTGTGTTCTGCAGAAAGAAAGTCATACACATCTGGGATGGAATGAAGGTGAGTACATGATGACAGAATTATTTAAAACTATTGATTTTAGGTTGTTATTTATAAGTATAGAAGCCAGATATGTACAAATATATAAGTAGAATTAATTGCATCATGGGTGGTCGCCCTGAAGCTCATTTCACGTTTGCTGGTACTCTGATTTCTGGATCTTTCTCTGATGCACCATGGGTAATGTAGTTGTTTACCATGAATTCAGATATCAATCATTATTTTTAAACAATAAAGTTGAGATACTGCAGACGAGTGGATTTAACAGAAGCATATACCATCAATGAACATCTTCAGAGCTCATGATAGGTCTGTCTTTAAAGGTTTATAAGTTATCGTTAAAAATAAATGAGTCTATGGGATAAATGAATGAGATTTTTACTTCCGGAACAAGACCGTTGATGTCAGGCAGGATAATTTGCCCTGAGTGCCCTTTAGGAATTTATTTTATTAACTTTACATGAGGATATTTTTTACATTATGTTAACATTAATTATACACTGTCATACCTCAAACATGAATTCTGAAGCAGCTGTGAGGCTTCTGTCTCTTCATGGAGTCCGTCAGGTGAATTCTGATGCATTATGGGTACTGTAGTTTCTGTCAAGACTGGTTATTGTACCGTCAGCGGTTCTTCACTTCTGGGATCGGGGCGGATTGGATCGTCCTCATGCTGCTGGAACTCGGCATGACACTGATCAGCTTTATCATGGATATCTTCGTCTTCCTCTTCATTGACGGTTCGTGTGTCTGTGTGTGTATGTTTTCAATCTTTCAGGACACGCCCCCCTCTTTGTTATTTCTGAGCACCTCAGAACTTTACAACATACTGTTGAGGGGGTTCATTTAATTGTTCTTCGTTTGTTCGCTCTGTTTCGCTGTATTTGAGTGTATGCCTAAAACACCTGTTGCGTTTCTCTCTTGAACAAAAGTTTTTTTTTTATAATAATTATTATTATTACAAGAAAACAATAATGTTGTTGTACTGATGTTATGCCCGCTCCCCCTTTCTTGTTATTAGTTTGATCCAAGCACCCCGTAGTGACGCATCAACGTAAGAGCGGGAATTTAACATGTTTAAATTATAACGGTTGTTTTCTGAGGGGCGATAATTGTACACAGTCTGCAGATCCCTTTACAAACTTATGTTGTATATCATGTGAGTTAAACAGAGAGAATGTGCGTTCATAAACCTGTTAACTAAAGTTCATTTGAAGTGTTTTAATCAACATTGCAAGAGGGATCAAGAGTTGAATGTTTCAAAACGAAAAATTTAGTTATGTTTGTAACACTGCACATATTAAACGTGCAGCAGAGTTAAATAAACAGTTTACACAAAAGGCACAATTAATTTACTCACCCTCAGGTCGTTCCAAAGCCATAATTACTTTCTTAAGTGGAACACAAAGGGGATTTTTGTGAAGAATATCCAGGCCACTTTTCCAAGTCCCTAAACGTCGAAATAAACACCATAATTATCATAAAAGTAGTGTAGTTCGTAAGACTCGTCCGTTATAAGTCTTAAGAAATCCATTTAACAGATTTGTGTGAGGAACAAACCGAGAAATAAGTCGTTAGTGCGTTGACCGAGTCCGATTAGTGAATCTTCTGAGTCTAATCTTTTCAGTGAATCGGTTGATCCGGTCGCAACGGATAAAGCTGAAATGTATCATGATTGCAACTATAAATGAAAAGAGGATCACTATGACAATTATATTCCAATTCACTATTTTATGAATCAAAGTACATCAAAATCGCAAAACAACCCGTTACATTTTCCAGTGTTATTACCATGATTTGCCTCGAAGACTGGTCATTTTATTTAACACAGTTTTTCCCACCAGATTTACAATGTAAGTGAATGGGGCCAATCCGTAAACATTAAAATACTCACTGTTTCAAAAGTATAGCCATAATACATAAACCACATATGTGTGTTAATGTGATTTTAGTGTGATAAAATCATTTACGAACACTTCTGTGTAAAGTTATATCCAATTTTACAACTTCTTTGCCATAATGAAATAACGCTGTAAACCATATAATCCCAGTAAATGACAATTAACACAACTTCACAACTGAAAATAATACATTAACCTTTAACAGAAGAATTCATGTTGTAATGATACATCTTCTGATGCTACGCTAGGGCACATCATCAGTGATGTTCCTGATCTCATTGGGTGTTTCGGGTCTTTCGAAACATCAGACACCCTCCTTCAGGCGACCCAGCTGAGGTTGATCAGACCTCAGCTTGTGCCCTAGCAGCATTTAACCACGGATCCGCTCTTTTGATCCAGAGCCACCTCGAAGCCTTCTCTGCAGCCTCTGTGGTATTGCTAATAGCCCTTCTCCTTCTCTCACCTGTGATGCCGAGTGCAGTGTAGGCCCCGTAGAGGGACTTCGCTGCAAAGCCTCTGCACCCCACCTCCACAGGCAAGCACCTTGCCTTCCAGCCTTGGTTGTGGCAGTCGCTGACGAGGCCATCATATTTCTCCCTCTTCCTCTCAAAGGCTTCCTCCATTCGGTCTTCCCATGGCACAGTGAGCTCCAACATGACCAGGTTTTTTGTTGCCTCTGATATCACGACAATGTCAGGTCTCAGGGTGGTCTCGACGACATGCTGGGGGAACTTAAGTTGTTTGCCCAAGTCCACTTTCAGTTGCCAATCCTGTGCCGTGTTCAGAAGCCCTGCTGTTGTCCTGAAAGATTTTCCTGGCTTCTCTCCGGCCCTGATGAAGCTGATGGTTTGTTTGCAGGGCTTTGACCTCCGGCAACTGCTGATGGTGACCTGGATGCTCTCTGCAATTGTTTTGAGCACCTGGTCATGCCGCCAGCGATATCGGCCTTCCCCCAGAGCTCTTGGGCAGCAGCTCATGATGTGCTCAAGGGTTCCCTTTCTATGGCACAGGGCACATCCTGGTGTATCGACCAACCCCCAGGTGTGCAGGTTGGACGGGCTGGGGAGGACGTCATAGACTGCCTGGACCAGGAACTTGATGCGGTGTGGCTCTGCCCGCCAAAGGTCAGTCCACGTGATCTTCCTCTCCACAGCTTGTTCCATTCCCACTGCTTTGCTGGACCTCTCCTCCTCCACCACCGCCCTCACCTCACTTTGAACTAGCTGCCTCCTCTCCTTCCCCCGGGCCTTGTTGAACCGGGGCCCTTGAAAGGTTCCTAGCCCAGCCCTTCCTCTGGCCACTGCTCCCACTAGGACACCATGGTGCAGCCGTGACTCTGCCTGGTCTACTGCCGCCTCTGCCCTCCATTTCCTGCCCGTCTTGACCTCTACACCTGCCCCAGAGACTTTGGGGTCCCTAGACTCACGGAGCTGCAGCACCTCTCTTGCACGCAAGACCTTGAACTCCTCTTCGATGGATTTTAGCGGGAGCTGCAGCTTGCAGGTGTTTCCATAAAGGGCGATACTGCTTAAGCTCCTCGGGAATCCAAGCCATCTCCTTAGGTAGCGGCTGACTCTCCTTTCTAATTCTGAGATGGTGGAGATCGGAAACTCGTACAGAAGCAGAGGCCACAGTATTCTTGGCAGAATCCCATGTTGGTACACCCATGCCTTAAATTTTCCAGGGAGCCCAGTTTTATCGACAATTTTCAGCCACCTCTCCAGCTCCTCGCAGGTGTTTTTAATGGATGTTGTATCCCTGAGGCTGCTGTCGAAGATCTTTCCCAGGCTTTTTACTGGTTTTTCAGACAGGGTTGGGATTTGAGTTCCGGAGATGATAAAACAAAACTTCTCCACTGTCCTGCCCTTCTTTAGCACTAAAGATCTGGATTTGGTTGGCTTGAATGACATCCTGGCCCATTCAATCACCCTCTCCAGACCCTTCAGGATCCATCTGGCTCCAGGCACTGACTCCGTTGTCACTGTGAGATCATCCATGAAGGCACGGATTGGTGGTTGCCGCATTCCAGTCTTGGATTTGGGCCCTCTGCACTCCGGTTCAGCAGATTTTACCAACATGTTCATTGCCAGAGCGAACAGGATCACTGAAATGGTGCAGCCTGTGATGATTCCCACCTCCAGCCTGTGCCACTCTGATGTTGTTGACCCAGATGAGACTCTCAGCTTGAAATCACTATAGTAATCCTGGATAAGGTCTCTCACTATGGCAGGAACATGGTGCCTTTCCAGAGCTTCCTGTACCAGTTTGTGGGGCATAGAGCCATAGGCGTTGGCCAGGTCTAACCACAGCACCACCAGATCACCCCTATTCTCCTTTGCTTCTCTGAGGAGCTGTGTAACCACGCCTGTGTGCTCTAGGCAGCCTGGAACACCTGGTATGCCGCCTTTCTGCACAGAGGTGTCAATGTATCCATTTTTTAAGAAGAACTCTGCCAACCGCTTCGCAACTATGCTGAAGAAGATCTTTCCTTCAACGCTTAAAAGCGAGATGATTCTGAACTGGCTGATGGTCTTGGAGTCTTCTTCTTTTGGGATCCACACTCCATCTGCACAGCGCCACTGTTTTAGAGTTTTCCCTTTCCTCCAGATGACTTTTAGGATCCTCCACAACCGATGTAGCAGCTTGGGGCAGTACTTGTACACCTTATACGATGTTCCGCTTGGTCCTGGTGCAGACCTAGACCTTGCCTTCCTTACCACTTCCTGTACTTCTCTCAGGAGTGGCTCCCTCAGGTCAAATGCCTCTACAGGCTCTGGTGGTGTTATCAAGGCATCACACTGCCCCAACTCTTGTTCTCTGGAGGGGTCACTAAATGTATCTGCAAGGTGTTGGTCAATTTCACCCTTAGATGAGACTAGGCGTCCACCTTTCTTCTGCCCAAGGAGCTGTTTGGTGAACTCGAATGGGTTTCTAATGAAGGCTGCTTTCCTCCTAGCCCTCTCCCTTCGCCGCCTCCTGTGCCATTCGGCTCTGCGCAGAGTAACAAGCTTCTTCCTTAAGATGCTGCGCAGCTCTGTCAGTGGCCCACGCTCCTCCTCACCAGCTTCCTTGTACTGCTTTTTTAGGGTTTTCAGCTCTATTCTGATGTTATGAATTTTGACTGCCCTCTGGTTTTTGGTGTATGGCTTTGTTACTCCTCTCACCTCCTCCACACCAAACCTCTCAACCGCCATGCTCACTATGATGGTCGTTATAGTTTGCAGCCTCCTCTCCGCATCACCTTTGGCCGTTACTTCCAGCACCTTGTCCACATCCTCATCAAACTTCTGCCACTCGGCTGTTTTACATGCTTGAGGCCACCTGATCCTCCTCTTCTCGGGCTGCATGACTGGGGGGACAGTTTGTACCACATGGAGGCTCTGGGCTCTATGGGGTGCTTCCAGGCCCTGCTCCTCCTCTGACTCACCAGGCACTATGCCTGTGCATTGTGGTTCTCGCCGTGGCTCCAGGCATTTCATCCGTGACTGATGGATCTTCAAGCCTTGTAAGTGCTTTTATAAAATTATAAGCTTTACATTTCTGCCTTTAAAGCCTCTAAAACTTGGCCCCCATTCACTTCCATTGTAAGTGCCTCACTGTAACCTTCATTTTTGCTTTTTTTAATCAAAATGTTTTGTGGTAATCAACATTATGCTATCGATTGAGCTTAACTTGTATTGAACATGGAATAATCATTTAAAGAGCTCTCTTTACATTTATTCAGGCTATATAAATAGGCTAAATTAATTTGGTACTATACACCTTTTATTATAGGCAATGCTTAAAATAGACAATGTACAAATGCGGATGACATATTGTGAACAGATACACAGCTTTAAAGCACCATAAAGCTGCTAGTATGATAGAATGAAGGTTATCTCGGCAGATGTCAGTAGTGCAATGAAAAAGCAGTGCAAAAAAGTAAAATGTGTACTGTAAGATAATGATGCACAGTGTATGAAGTCAAACCCTAACCCTAACCCCAACCTTAATGAATGACCAGCTATTGCATCCTCTGATACAAAGATGCCAAGTAACAAATAGTCAAGCATGATTGAAAAGAGACAACAAACATCAAAGATCATTTTTAGACTTTTATTGAGTTTTAGTCATGCATTAACATATATTGTGGGCAACATAATGATTCTCTGTGCAGAGAATTTGTACCCACATTCATTTGGGGAGAGGTTTTGTTTTTTGTTAGTTTTTGTACAGGGGATTTATTTATGTGTGTGGACAGGGGGGTTATTTTATGTTTGTGGACAGGGGATGTTTTTTCTTTTCAGCGCAGAGAAAGCACAAGTAGTGCATTCACAGTTCAGGGGCAACACTGGAACTACAACAGCAGGTAAATGTTTGTTTTATGGCCCTCCAGGTTCTTCTCAAAAAGGTCTTTATTCCTTTCTTCTTGGTAATTGGAGGAATATTGGAGATTTCCGCTGTTTCTTGTGCCTCAACTTCTTGAGTCAGACTCTCGGAGCCTTCTTTTTTTGGCTCTGCCTTGAGGATTTCCAAGACCAGAACATCGGAAAAATCCTGTAGGAACATGTTGGACCGTACATTTATCTCACACTCAATAGTCTCGCGGTCACCGTAGAACATCTGGAGCTTTGAAAAAATGGACAGTGCCAGCTCGGACATCTCTTCCGGCTCAGGGTGGGCATTAACTTCTTCCCACTTGTCGGTGACTCTCACCTGGCTGTTTTCAGGGAGCTGTTTTAGCAGATCCTCTATGAAAGCATGATCTTCCAGGTCAGTGGTGAAATCCTTCTGCAGGATATGGCCAAGGGTACCGCGAATGATATCTTTGATTGTGTCTCTATGCATCATAGCAATACCTTCAGGTGAGGGGCAGGATATGGGGCTGGAAGACACAACGTGTCTCCGCATATCTGTTATTATATCCTGCATGAGGTCTTGGTCCTCTGGTGTGATTCCCCGCTCAATCTCAAGATTCCCACTGGCAAGTTTACTCTGGATCCCCAGTAGTAATTCACTAATGAATCTTTTGACTTGGAGTGTCATTAGCTCCTGAGAATCCACACTTGAGCTTTGGCTCACACTTGCACCGTCTGAGGGCATACCCTCACTGCACAAATTTGAGACAACTTTGTTCAAGGCATTCTCTACGAGGACTTCTGCAATGGCCATTGCTCTTGGGGTGCTGATGTATATTCTTCTGACCTCATCTGATGGTGTCGAGTCCTCTTGGTCATTGCACCAAGCCTCAACCATGGGTGAGTCATACCCATCGTCTTGAATATCAGGTCTGCCCTGGATCTCAGCTCCTGGACATTCTCTCGCCGCTCTGAGTGTCTCAGTGACAATCCTCACCACCACCTTTTCAATTTCAGACATTGTAGCTGCCAAAAGAATTTATAACAGTTAAAAGCAGAATTAAGAAAAAATGCATTCCAGTGAAAACAGATATTGGTCATGTTCCCCCGTTATTTGAATTTTAACTATGAAAAGAAACTTTCCTTGTTGTAATAATGAATTAGTCTCCTTAAAATTTAAATATTATTGGACATGCTTGGATGCGAAAATCATGCAAACATGCAAGGTGATCAGAGGAGGACATAAGTAACTCTATGTTACAAATGTTCCCACACCATAAGAAACATGGAAGTAAATGCTCCTTGTTAAGTAAATGTTTTGTTAGCTTTTATTTTGTCAGAAAACTTCCACAAGTAAGCCAGACAAAGGCATGAAGTGATAGAAAGCCAGATATACATAAAATCTACAGATATATTTGTTTTATTGTTAGACATATAAAGGCATCTCCTGTGAAAAAAGGCCTGCTTATTGTATTTGTATAGCAAAACGTGTTACTACTGGACTGGGTCTATCCTAATAAATCGTTTAAAATAAGACAAAACTATAAAAGATCATGAAAAATAATGGATATGTCTTGTTAGTCTTCAGTAATGCTTACAGAATCATTAAAATAGTAGGCTCCTCAAAGCTTTACCGAAATTATAATTCAATGAACGGACTTGGCAAAGCAGCTCGATAGTAAATTTAGTGCGCTATTTTACTATTGCTTCAGATTAAATATAAATATAGCCGTTTCCCCATTATTCAATTTAATCTGATTATATTACAGTATATATTGTGAAAATTAACTGCGGTAAAAAGATATAATTGTACCGACCTTTGCGCGAAGTAACCATGCGATTTGTTGACTGCAAATAAGATTTCTACAACATGCGCTGGTTTCTATGCGAGCGGTGGAACTTCGTCTTTATGACGTCGCGATTACGAAAGGCTGCGTTCTAACGGTCATCGCATGTTGATGCGCAGTGTTGTGTGTGTGTGTGTGTGTGTTACCACTAATAATGCAACGGGTTTAAAGGATTTTATTTTCGCCTAAAATAATAAATAGCACCAAAGACTTTCCTTAACACATATTAGTCACTTTACACAACAAAATATCCCTGATCCATGTGAGATTATTGTGTGTAATGTCTATTGGTTAATTTTGAGGTAATTTGATCTCGTTTTTAATCATATTTAAAATGTTTCACATTTTTGTAGATGATGAAAATCACTGAACTTCTCACATTTATTTTGAGAAAAATACTTATTTGTCATTTTCAATTTTGTTCAAAGTGATCGAGTCAAAAACTAAACTAAAATAAATAACTGTCCAATAAGTGAAAGAATAGTATTTGGGGCAACAATAAAAAAATATGGGCCATAAAACACATTGTTTCTTATGTTGAGGTAATAGATTTTTTATGAAGAACTTTCAAAGTGGTCTCATATTGTCTGATCCAATCACAATAAAGATATATATATATATATATATATATATATATATATATATTATATATATATATATACTATTCTATATATATATAGAATAGTTTAGATGTACAGTAAAGAAATGCCAAATGTTTTTAAAATGAAAAGCAAATAGTGCACCCTTTTCCCCTGGGACCGTTTAACCTTGTTTTTACCTTTAAGGTGTGCCTTTAACCTCATTGTACGGTACTACTACTACGGTTACTATACTGCTGCTACAACAACAACAACAACTACTAATAATAATTATAATACAATTATGCTATTTTTAAATAAGGAATGATATTCACCTATGGGCATATGGCAATTTAAAGGACATTACACTAGTCTAATAATACTATGATACAAATTGTTCAAGAAACATTTGATAAATGCTTTAAAAAGTATTTGTTGGCAACAGTGTGTATCTTAATGTTTCTAATTGTCCAACATAATGCTCATTTTCAAAGCAGAATTTAGAGATTTAAAGACAGGATCTACATTTAGAGACTTTTATGTGGTGATGTTGCAAAATAAAAGTAAATTAAAAATCTCTACACAAACTGTAAGATCTTGATGCACACTGAATGACCACAGCTAACCTTCTGTTCTGGGTGATAAAATTGTTGTAGTTCGTGCACAGTGAAGAACAGAATAATTACAAATATAAAATTATATTTGCTGTGGTCTCACAATTACCGTTATACACGTTTACCCTCATATTGTTTATTTCTGCATTCAATAATTTGCTCTTGTATTTCACATTCCAATGGCAGGAAAGAAGAAAATAAAAGATAGAAAGAGGTCAATCTTTATCTTGAACTGTAGGATTAAAATGAAGTTTTACTACCTTTATGATTAGCAAAAACAAATAGAATAAATTCAATTGCAATAGAATTTACTTTATTACCCCTGTTACATTTTCCAGTGTTATAACCATGATTTTCCTCGAAGACTTTGGTCATTTTATTTAACACAGTTTTTCCCACCAGATTTACAATGTAAGTGAATGGGGCCAATCCGTAAACATTAAAATACTCACTGTTTCAAAAGTATAGCCACAAGACATAAACCGCATATGTGTGTTAATGTGATTTTAGTGTGATAAAATCACTTACGAACACTTCTGTGTAAAGTTATATCCAATTTTACAAGTTCTTTGCCATAATGAAATAACGCTGTAAAACATATAATCCCAGTAAACAACAATTTACACAACTTAACAACTGAAAATAATACATTAACCTTTAACAGAAGAATTCATGTAAGTGCTTTTATAAAATTATAAGCTTTACATTTCTGCCTTTAAAGCCTCTAAAACTTGGCCCCCATTCACTTCCATTGTAAATGCCTCACTGTAACCTTCATTTTTGCTTTTATTAATCAAAATGTTTTGTGGTAATCAACATTATGTTATCGATTGATCTTAACTTGTATTGAAAATGGAATAATCATTTAAAGATCTCTCTTTACATTTATTTATGCTATATAAATAGGCTAAATTAATTTGGTACTATACACCTTTTATTATAGGCAATGCTTAAAATAGACAATGTACAAATGAGGATGACATGTTATTGTGAACAGATACACAGCTTTAAAGCACCATAAAGCTGCTAGTATGATAGAATGAAGGTTATCTCGGCAGATGTCAGTAGTGCAATGAAAAAGCAGTGCAAAAAAGTAAAATGTGTACTGTAAGATAATGATGCGCAGTGTATGAAGTCAAACCCTAACCCTAACCCCAACCTTAATGAATGACCAGCTATTGCATCCTCTGATACAAAAATGCCAAGTAACAAATACTCAAGCATGATTGAAAAGAGACAACAAACATCAAAGATCATTTTTAGACTTTTAAAATTTGTATTGATTTTTAGTCATGCATTAACATATATTGTGGGCAACATAATCATTCTCTGTGCAGAGATTTTGTACCCACATTCATTTGGGGAGAAGTTTGATCGCTCGTTTTGGCGCAAACTGATCGATATAAAACAAATGCACAGACACCATTTCATCAGAATTTCTGACTTGGAACAAGGAATGCATTGCTCGTGCCTCAAGAACTCTGAGTCTTGTGGTGCGACTAGCATTGGCAATGTCTCGTTCCATTTGTCTCAGGGAACCGAGGTTACGTATGTAACCGAGATGTTCCCTTACGACTTCAGTCCATTTGACATTGCGTTTACTAACGTTTATGGGGAACAGAGAGTGTGTTCTTCGCCCAGTTCACATTGAGGCCCAAGCTGTTTAGATGCTGAGGCAGTAAGTCTCTGTGTTGGCATAACAGAGTCTCTGATTGTGCTAGTAACAGCCAATCATAAATGTCTCATCACGCCGCACTACATGACATAACTTCCTAAAGAGTTCTTCATTTGAACTTAATGGAGGAGGGAAGAAGGCCTGAAAGTGAACCACCTGCGCTTTGAAGGGTCAGGACCTTGGGTACATAGCCTTTCCTGGGTTTGACAGTGGCTCTTGATAGACCGGGGCCAAACAAACAAACTCCTACCTGTTTTACTGAGGCCAGAGCCAGCAGTAGTGCAGTCTTAAATGGAAAGCATGCGCAAATCAAGTCGAGTCCGAAGGCTAGTATCACCCCTTGGCGTGACAGTATTTTATATAATTCTGACGGTATGGGACATATGTCGCTCTCAGTGACAGGAGATGAAGCTCGCTCCATAGGAGGAGGTGCCGCGTCAGCCTTCAACAGTGGTGGTGACTGAATTCCACCGTGGCGATTTATATATGCCACAACTGTCATGTTGTCTGAGCAAACCAGGACAGCCTTCAAGGCTAGAATTACAGCTGATAGTTCTAGGCAGTTGATATGCCACGCCCTCCTCGGACCTTTCCAGATGCCAAAAGTCAGGTGCCCATCGCACACCGCCCCCCAACTTGTGTTGGAAGCATCCGTAGTCACCACTTTCTGCCTGATAATTTGCCCCAGCGCCACACCTCACTGGTAAAATGCAGGAGCTGTCCATGGTACCAATGCAGCTATACAGCGGCGGGATATAGTGGTGCGCATGTGCCCTTGGAGCTCAGCATGTTGGGCACATGGTGCTTCAGCCAGCACTGAAGTGGTCTCATGTGTAAGAGACCTAATGGGATGACAGCCGATGCCGCTGCCATAAATCCCAATGCTTTCTGAAACCGCTTCAGAGGAATTGTTCTCCCCAGTTTGAACTAAGACAGACATTGTAGAATGGCCTGATCGCGCTCGCCCGCTCGTGCAGTCGACTCCCAAAAAGGAGATATTTTGGCTGGGAGAGAGCGTGCTCTTCGCCCTGTTCACATTGAGGCCCAAGCTGTTTATATGCTATAGCAGTAAGTCTCTATGCTGGCATAACAGAGCCCCTGATTGTGCTAGTAACAGCCAATCCTCAAGGTTGTTCAAGATGCATATGTCTCAGAGGGGCGAGAACCGCATCGATGCACTTTGTAAATGTGCGAGGAGCCAGAGACAGTCCAAAGGGCAGGTGTAAAACAGATCAAGTTAATGGGCAAGGAAGAGGCGAGAAACCGGCTTGTCAACATAAATAATAATTTAATTAAGAACTTAAAACAAACATTTAGGACAGCAGACGTCTGCTGATTAAGCTCTCTCTCGATCGCCGTCTGCGAGTGGCCTTTTAACCCTCTTGCCGGCTCAATCAGCCCGATACGGGACCGGGCGTGCGCAATCACGCGCCGGTCCCGCCCTCCACCGTGCCACACTCCTCCCCCGTTCTCTCAGGCTGGGGACCCCCGGCCTGACGTACATCCCCTGGGGGGGGCGCCTCCCGCGCGGTCTGCCGGCGGGTCATCCCCATCAACCTGGACGAGGGAGGGGCAAGGGGAGGGAAACAACCATTAAAAATAAGGGGGGGGGGGAGGGTTCCTGCACTGGGCAGTACCTCCCCTCCCATAAACACCATAATTTAAAAAAAAGAGGGAAAAGGCCACCGCAGAGCGGTATCGAGAGAGAGAGGAGAGAGAGATTAAAGAAACGAAAGAAAAAAAAACGTACTCGCCGGTTCTCTGATACGCCGTAGCTCGTTCCTCAGCCACTTCTCCACCCTCTTCAGGACAGCAGCCGCGCCTCTCCGGGCAGATCGGAGGCAGTCCTCAGCCCCTGGCGGACGGAACGCCCCGCCGCGTTCCCGGGGTATCGAAGGGGCCTCCCCCCGCCCCTGGCAGCGGCTCTCCCGCTCCAGGCGGTCGGCGGCGAGCCCCTCCCCGCACGCGGTCGGCAGTCTCCAACTCCGCCGCGTTCCAGCGGCTACTAGGGGACTCCCCCACCCCTGGCAGCGGCCCTAACCGCTCCAGGCGGTCGGCCAGGAGCCCCTCCTCCCCTCGCGGTCGGCGGCCGTTCCTCCGCGTCCAGGTGGCTGGGCTCCTCCGTCTCCCGGCAGATGGTCGCGGCTGCTCCATTGAGAAGTGGCGAGAACTCCGCTACGGCGTATCCCTCTTCCTTCCCGGGTTTCGGCACCAATGTAAAACAGATCAAGTTAATGGGCAAGGAAGAGGCGAGAAACCGGCTTGTCAACATAAATAATAATTTAATTAAGAACTTAAAACAAACATTTAGGACAGCAGACGTCTGCTGATTAAGCTCTCTCTCGATCGCCGTCTGCGAGTGGCCTTTTAACCCTCTTGCCGGCTCAATCAGCCCGATACGGGACCGGGCGTGCGCAATCACGCGCCGGTCCCGCCCTCCACCGTGCCACAGCAGGTCTTTGAATTGATACGCTGTTCCCTCGAATGCGAATCTCAAAAACATCCTGTGGTGCACAACTTGAATATGGACGCATCCTTCAGATCTATTGACACAAACCAATCTTGTGGGCGTACATGCGATAGAATCCATTTCTGAGTAATCATTTTGAATGGCTGCTTTTTAAATGCCTCAAATCCAGGATTGGCCAAAGTCTGCCGTCTCTCTTTGGGACAAGAAAATAACAGCTGTAAAACCCTTTTTGTGCTTGACAATTTGGCTCAATCTCTATCGCGTTTTTCATGATGAGTTTGTGTATTTCGGCTCGTAACACTGGCGTGTCTTCAGACGAAACCGTGGAAGACAGCATGCCGTTGAAACGGGGTGGCAGGCGAGCAAATTGGATCATATAGCCATGTTCGATTGTTTTTTTGCACCCATTCTGAAATGCCTGTGTAATGGGACAGAGGTCAATTTGGTTTGCTCACCATATGATATAATGCATCGCTTACCACAGGGAAGCTGTTGTGCATAATGTGTGTGCTTTGAAGAGGAAAAGTGCTCTTTTTTGAGAATGTATGAGCATCTTGTGCATTTGCAATGAGTGCTGAATTCTTTATTGCATTTTTTATTGCATATGACACAGAAACAACATCTTTTAAACATTGTGAACAAAGGCCACAGATTCAAGCTTGTTTTGATTAATTTGTCTTTATTCGTGCAGAATAAAATCTGGCCTGAGTAATTCCTCAGCTAAACGAAGACCGGTCACATTGGTGCCGTGACTTTCATTTGATGCAAGTCATCGTGGATCTTTCTTGATCAACATCAGCTTGGTCGCTGGGGTTTGCAGCATTCAAACGTCCTAATTCTGCCTGTACCTGTACGAAGAGTACAGGAGTGTGATGGCTTGGGGGAAGAAGCTGTTACAAAGTCTGGCCGCGAGGGCCCGAATGCTTCGGTACCTCTTGCCAGACGGCAGGAGAGTGAAGAGTTTGTGTGAGGGGTGTGTGGGGTCATCCACAATGCTGGTGGTTTTGCGGATGCACTGTTTTTTGTAAATGTCTTTGATGGAGGGAAGAGAGACCGAACGTGGACTACAGGGAAAAGAACGGCTATGCCCAACTACCCCTGGTGGAGGAGGCGGTAGCGGCACATTTCTGCCCAATGAGTAGCAGTGCATGGAAATCACGCCCCCTTCATCCTTAGAAGCAGTGTAGGCAGAAGTCCACAGTGACGGGAAAAGCCTACTCGGCGGCAGGACAAGCTAGATCAGCACTCCAGGAGAGCACACTCTCTCCCAGCCAAAATATATCCTTTTTGGGAGTCCGCCTCGACTCCACGCGCACCTCACGTGCGCGTGTGTTCAGGCCATTCTACAATGTCTGTCTCAGTTCAAACTGGGGAGAACAATTCCTCTGAAGCGGTTTCAGAAAGCACTGGGATTTATGGCAGCGGCATCGGCCGTCATCCCATTAGGTCTCTTACACATGAGACCACTTCAGTGCTGGCTGAAGCGCCATGTGCCACAACTATATCCTACCGCTGTACAGCTGCATTGGTACCATGGACAGCTCCTGCATTTTACCAGTGAGGTGTGGCGCTGGGGCAAATTATCAGGCAGAAAGTGGTGAATACAGATGCTTCCAACACAAGTTGGGGGCCGGTGTGCGATGAGTGCCCGACTTTCGGCACATGGAAAGGTCCAAGGAGGGCGTGGCATATCAACTACCTAGAACTATCAGCTGTAATTCTAGCCTTGAAGGCTTTTTAGTCAGAAATAGCGAACTGTCATGTCCTGGTTCGCTCAAACAACATGAAAGTGGCATATATAAACAGCCATGGTGGAATGCAGTCACTGCCACTGTTGAGACTGACGTGGCACCTCCTCCTATGGAGAAAGCTTCATCTCCTCTCCCTGAGAGCGACATATGTCCCAGGCCGCCTGAATTACGGCGCGGATGCCAAGGGGTGATACTGGGCGATTGGAGACTTCATCTTCAGACAGCGTCGCAAGGTTTTACAACCTAGATGTAACGTCTCTTTCTTCACAAGTCCTCTCTGTTTAGAGCACTTGCTATTCATTGGCCATACATTTTTATATAGATAGATAGATAGATAGATATAGATAGATATCTATATACTTATGCCCCCTTTTTAAGTACGGGCTCCGCATCATTTACACAACCGCCTGCATTCAGGCAGTTATAAATCCATAAGTCACAAGTACTTCATTATAAATAAACTCCTTTCCCGACCAGGTTCATAAGGAGTAATTAATACTATATGGCTATAGCTCATATATTCTTTATGAGTGCTCTTCTCCTGGCCATCATGATGATCACTCACTGCGGCATACACATGTCGGTCGTCGTCCCATAAGACTGCACCGCCATGTTTCCACTTTAGGAAGTTATGTCATGTAATGCTGTGTGATGAGACATTTAGGATTGGCTGTTACTAGCACAATCAGAGGCTCTGTTATGCCAACACAGAGACTTACTGCCTCAGCATCTAAACAGCTTGGGCCTCAATGTGAACTGGGCAAAGTGGTCGTCTTGGTTACGTATGTAACCTCAGTTCCCTGAGATGAAGGGAACGAGACATTGCCTACACTAGCCGCACTGCAAGACTCAGAGTTCTTGAGGCACGAGCAATGCATTCCTTGTTCTCAGCAGAAATTCTGAGGAAATGGTGTCTGTGCACCTGTTTTATATCGGTCAGGTCGCGCCGAAACGAGCGATCAATTTAACGCCAAAACAGGTGGGGCTCAAACATCATAGCCAATATTAGAATACTGCCGTTATTGTAGAGAGCTTTCAAATAGGTCTTGTATGAAGTAACTCCCCATATACGTTAGTAAACGCAATGTCTTATTCCCTTCATCTCAGGAAACCGAGGTTCCCTGTCTGTCGCTCACTTCAACGTTGTGTCGAAGAAGTGATACTAGGGATCTCTCTTGAGAGCCTTGTGCATCTCTGAACATGAGAAAAGGCCAATGAGAAATTGGCAGACAGAATTAAAAAAGGGAGGGGAAATGCTTCAGTCCGTTCAGAATTTTTCTTCGGAGCCGACCGGTTGTGTGATCAGCGAGCTAGAGACTGTTCACTTCATCTCTTGAAAGAGAGTATGCTGTTGGATCTACGGGGCATATCTGCGGGTTTCTCATTCTCTGTTCATGTCTACCATCGCCAGACACTGTTAAAATATAACATCCATGCAACCAAGCTGCATGATGATCTGTAGGAGTTGCTATGCAAACTCGGCTTGCTGCTGAGACCAGGCCTCCAGTCCTCGGCGTCGCCTGATGCCGGTGCCCGTGGGAGGGGGCGTCGTAAGCAGTGTGCGAGGAAGCAAAAGCACGGCAAGAGGGCGGGGGTCCATGCTAGGCTAAAAACAAACCCTAGCCGGCCGGCTCTCCCCTCTATCCTGCTCTCAAATGTTTGCTCCCTGGACAATAAACTGGACTAAATCCGACTACAGCAGACTACGCAGCATGAGCTTAGAGACTGATGCATCTTTGTTTTCACGGAGACGTGGCTCAGCGACAGAGTTCCGGACACCGCCATTCAGCTAGACAGGCTCGCCTCGTTTCATGCCGACAGAAATGCAGCTCTGTGCGGTAACACTCGGGGTGGTGACTTGTGTGTTTACATCAACACGGAATGGTGCAATAACTCTATGCTAGTACTGCTCATCACTAAACATCGATGGCTCCTCTATGGAGATCGTCAAGAGCACCAAATTCCTTGGTGTTCACCTGGTGGAGAACCTCACCTGGTCCCTCAACACCAGCTCTATTAACAAGAAAGCCCAGCAGCGTCTCTACTTTATTCGAAGGCTGAGGAAAGCACATCTCCCACCCCCCATCCTCACTACATTCTATAGAGGGACAATTGAGAGCATCCTGAGCAGCTGTATCACTGACTGGTTTGGGACTTTGGGACCGTTTCAGACCGCAAAGCCCTGCAGACGATAGTGAGGACAGCTGAGAAGATCATCGGGGTCTCTCTTCCCTCCATCAAAGACATTTACAAAAAACACTGCATCCGCAAAGCAACCAGCATTGTGGATGCCCCCACACACCCCTCACAAAAATTCTTCACCCTCCTGCCGTCTGGCAAAAGGTACCGAATCATTCGGGCCTTCACGGCCAGACTGTGTAACAGCTTCTTCCCCCAAGCCATCAGACTCCTCAATACTCAGAGACTGACTGACAAACACACACACACACACACACACATGTGTCCTGAGTTGCACTTTAATTATTGTCACTTTATACCTAGCTGCTACCTCAATAACTGCTATGTGCATAGAGCACTAGCTCATAGTATGTTATGTTTACATTTGGTATTTTTAGAAACTGTCATCTTTTTGCACTACTGTGTACTGGTCGGCGCTGCACTGTCTCTCACTGTGCCCATTGTCCTGTTAATTTATTGTACTGTCCCGTAACTTTTGCACACGTTTGCACGTGCACTTTATATAGGTATGCTATTTAGTCTGTGTAGTCTAATGTAGTTCTGTGTTTATCCTATGTTGTTTTATGTAGCACCATGGTCCTGGAGGAACATTGTCTCATTCCACTGTGTGCTGTACTAACTGTATATAGTTGAACGACAATAAAAACCACTTGGCTTGGGTGCTCTGGCATCTCAGACGCCTAGGGCATCAGGTCAACTTGGAAAAGAGCAGGCTCGCCCCAGTTCAGAGCATCTCTTTTCTATGCATGGAGTTAGTCTCAATGGTAGCGCGCCTCACCAACGAGCGTGTACAGTCAGTGCTGAAGCCAGGCATGGCAGTTCCTCTAAAACATTTCCAGAGGTTCCTGGGACATATGGCATCCTCTGCGGCGCTCGCACCACTGGGGTTGATGCATATGAGACCGCTTTAGCACTGGCTCCAGACTCGAGTCCCGAGATGGGCGTGGCGCCGCGGCACGCACCGTGATTTCATCGCCCCTGCCTGCCGCCAGACTTTCAAACCCTGGAGAGACCTCCGTTTTCTGCGGACAGGAGTCCTTTTGCAGCAGGTGTCCCGACGCGTTCTGATCACCACAGACGCATCCAAACAGGGTTGGGGCGCCGCGTGCAACGGGCACACAGCCGCTGGCCTCTGGAAAGGGCCCACGCTGCGTTGGCACATCAACTGCCTAGAGTTGCTGGCTGTACTTCTTGCCCTTAGGAGATTCCACTCGCTAGTTCGGGGCAAGCACTTCTTGATCCGTTCAGACAGCACCACAACGGTAGTGTACATAATTTGTCAAAGTGGCGTGCGCTCCTGTCACATGTCACAACTCGCCCGCCATATCCTCCTTTGGACTCAAGTCACTGCGCACCTCTCACATCCCGGGCAGCCTCAACGTGGCAGAGGACGCGCTGTCGCGACAAAGTACGCCCATTGAAGAGTGGAACGGAGGCTCCCCTCGGGACAGACGCGCTGGCACACAGCTGACCCCGGGGCTGTGCAAGTACGCATTTCCCCCAGTGATCCTTCTTGCACGGGTGTTGTGCAAGGTCGGGGAGGACGAGGAACAAGTCATTCTGGTGGCCCCTACTGGCTCACTCGGACTTGGTTCTCGGATCATGTTCTCCTCGCGACAGCCACTTCCTGGTGAATTCCCTTGAGGAAGGACCTTCTTTCTCAGTAAACGACTGGGCTAGACCCAGCCCTTTCGTTGCTGTGTCCAGTGTGCACCCTGCGTACTTATGAGGACCGCACGCTGTATGACATTTTAGGTATGATAAACGTCTCAGAAAATATCACGGTATCATGGTATTACACAGTTAGTATTATCAGTGAAAATGGAAGGTTTATTTTATTAATTAATTTATTTTTGAGCAAACACTTTATTATAATTGAATCTTGAAACCATTTATTTTATTTTAAGTATGTGTAAAAAAAAAGTCTCCCTTTTGAAAATAAAATACATTGAAAAAATAAGAAAGCTAACAGAATTATAATAATAAATCGAATTATATAACATGATAAAAAATAGCATGTAACTATAACATGTTATATAACTAAAGCATGTTAGTTTACATGTTAAATTAACTACTAAATGAAAAATAACATCAGCTGTGAGAGCTTTTGAAGTAATGTCCTATAATTATTAACAGTTAACATATACTGCTCCTGTCTGTACCTTTAACTCACTGGTTCTCAACTGGTTTTGCTTCAGGACCAGATTTTACATTGGACATCAAGTGTCAACCTGGCATAGATTAAACATAACCTGTATTTAATGTATACTGGGTTGCATTTCCTTTTATGTTGCATAGTTTTATTCATGGTTTTCAAGTGACATTATTTTTCTTGTTGATGTCAACGTTTGACTTTCAGCACACAACTGAATAACACCGGCTGCATGACTATGATAAATGATTACTGCAAGAGTTAGATTAACATACAGGTGCAAAGGGACTTCAACATTTCTAAATTGCACAAATAAATAATACATATACATATTCATCTCTGGCTTGCATTTGCTCGCATGTCAATGATGCCGAGATCTACTTTTATATTTAATTTAATCACTGAGAAGGTTTACCTGCAAAATTAGTAGCACCAAACATCACATGCAGTCTTCAGAATGGACACAGAGTAGCCGTATAACACTTTTCCTTGAGCAGAATATTGCACTACAGATCGCTAAGTTTGTTCAAAGGGGAAAGCGAGAGACAGAAATAGCGCACTCACATGCATGGTTGCCAGATTACACAAAATAAGTATAACATTAGGCGGAATATTTCCAATTTGCGCAAGTATAAATCTAAAACTGGGGGTGTTGCATCTCTTATCTGGCAACCATGAGCATAGTAAACACTTGTGGAGACACATTATGTCCCAATGCAAGTTAAATTAAATATCCAATGAAAAATAAAATCACTTTTACGATAAATGAGCCGCGGGCCACATTAAACAATGTGGAGGGCCTGATCCATCCCGTGGGCCGTAAATTGCACATGTCTGCTTGAGCTGTTTGCGAGATTATCATTAAATCTGCCTCGGCAGTCCTAAATAGTCGATCACTTGGGCGGCCACCGAAATATCTTCAATGGGAGAACCATGGCATTGTACTTTCCCTGCTGTCCGCGACCCAGTCCGACTAGACCAGTTGAGAAACACTGCTTTAACTCACACACTCATGTCAGACCCCCTCGCCTCGCCACTCTCTGACATTTTCTCTGCTGCATGTGTGTTTGTGTGTGTGTGACGCAAGTTGACGAGCCTGACAGGCAGAAAAGGAGAAAAGAAGATGTGCAAGCGCATGTGAGATTCTCCGTCCAGTTGCATTTTTTTCTCAATACCTTAAATAAGCAAATGTACATGGTATGATAACCATCAATTTTTAAACTGTGGTATAAAAATAGCATAGCCATAGCATTGGTCTATCACACCCAGGCCGTGCCCCCCCCTTGCGGGTCCGAGCACACTAGAATTCAGTAGAGGAATTCACCGAACAGACCCACTACGAGTACTCAAAATACTCTGTACTGGAATAGGTGCTCCACAGGACGGGCCCCTGTGTGGACTTATCCCCCTGTGTATTTTCCATGGTACGGTCCCCTTGTGAGCGGACCCGCGTCTCCCTTGGACGTCCACGCTGCCTCCCGGTCGCCGTGTTTGTAGCAACTCCTCCCTCTGCGCCATTTTCCATATGCAACCTGAAAACCCATGTGATGTATTTGACCAGTTTGGGCAGATGTGGTCTCCCCTGAAAGAGTAGGAATTGGAAAAGAACGTCTTCCCTGATGCGTGTGATAGTGTTAAAATGGCCCCAGCATGTGAATATCATTCCTTATTTAAAAATAGCATAATTGTATTATAATTATTAGTAGTAGTAGTAGTTGTTGTTGTTGTAGCAGCAGTATAGTAACAGTAGTAGTAGTAGTAGTACGGTGCAATGAGGTTAAAGGCACACCTTAAAGGTAAAAACAAGGTTAAACGGTCCCAGGGGAAAAGGGTGCACTATTTGCTTTTCATTTTAAAAACATTTGGCATTTCTTTACTGTACATCTAAACTATTCTAAATATATATATATATCTTTATTGTGATTGGATCAGACAATATGAGACCACTTTGAACGTTCTTCATAAAAAATCTATTACCTCCACGTAAGATGTGTTTTATGGACCATATTTTTTTATTGTTGCCCCAAATACTATTCTTTCACTTATTGGACAGTTATTTATTTTAGTTTAGTTTTTGACTTGATCACTTTGAACAAAATTGAAAATGACAAATAAGTATTTTTCTCAAAATAAATGTGAGAAGTTCAGTGATTTTCATCATCTACAAAAATGTGAAACATTTTAAATATGATTAAAAATTAGATCAAATTTCCTCAAAATTAACCAATAGACATTACACACAATAATCTCATACGGATCAGGAATATTTTGTTGTGTAAAGTGACTAATATGTGTTAAGGAAAGTCTTTGGTGCTATTTATTATTTTAGGCGAAAATAAAATCCTTTAAACCCGTTGCATTATTAGTGGTAACACACACAACACTGCGCATCAACATGCGATGACCTCTTTAAAAGCTCTTTAAAGCTGTGTATCTGTTCACAATAACATGTCATCCTCATTTGTACATTGTCTATTTTAAGCATTGCCTATAATAAAAGGTGTATAGTACCAAATTAAATAAGCCTATTTATATAGCCTGAATAAATGTAAAGAAAGATCTTTAAAGGATTATTCCATGTTCAATAAAAGTTAAGCTCAATCGATAGAATAATGTTGATTACCACAAAACATTTTGATTAAAAAAAGCAAAAATGAAGGTTACAGTGAGGCATTTACAATGGAAGTGAATGGGAGCCAAGTTTTAGAGGCTTTAAAGGCAGAAATGTAAAGCTTATAATTTTATAAAAGCACTTACATGAATTCTTCTGTTAAAGATTAATGTATTATTTTCAGTTGTGAAGTGTAAATTGTCGTTTACCGGGATTATATGGTTTACACTTTTACGTCATTATGGCAAAGAAGTTGTAAAATTGGATATAACTTTACACAGAAGTGTTCGTAAGTGATTTTATCACACTAAAATCACATTAACACACATATGCGGTTTATGTCTTGTGGCTATACTTTTGAAACAGTGAGTATTTTAATGTTTACGGATTGGCCCCATTCACTTACATTGTAAATCTGGTGGGAAAAACTGTGTTAAATAAAATGACCAAAGTCTTCGAGGAAAATCATGGTTATAACACTGGAAAATGTAACAGGGGTAATAGAGTAAATTCTATTGCGATTGAATTTATTCTATTTGTATTTGCTAATCATAAAGGTAGTAAAACTTCAATTTAATCCTACAGTTCAAGATAAAGATTGACCTCTTTCTATCTTTTATTTTCTTCTTTCCTGCCATTGGAATGTGAAATACAAGAGCAAATTATTGAATGCAGAAATAAACAATATGAGGGTAAACGTGTATAACGGTAATTGTGAGACCACAGCAAATATAATTTTACATTTGTAATTATTCTGTTCTTCACTGTGCACAAACAACAACAATTTTCACACCCAGAACAGAAGGTTAGCTGTGGTCATTCAGTGTGCATCAAGATCTTACAGTTTGTGTAGAGATTTTTAATTTACTTTTACTTTTGTTTTGCAACATCGCCACATAAAACTCTCTAAATGTAGATCCTGTCTTTCAATCTCTAAATTATGCTTTTGAAAATGAGCATTATGTTGGACAATCAGAAACATTAAGATACACACTGTTGCCAAAATATAGTTTTTAAAGCATTTATAAAATGTTTCTTGAACAATTTGTATCATAGTATTCTTATTAGACTAGTGTTTAATGTCCTTTAAATTGCGACATGCCCATAGGTGAATATCATTCCTCATTTAAAAATAGCATAATTGTATTATAATTATTATTAGTAGTTGTTGTTGTAGCAGCAGTATAGTAACAGTAGTAGTAGTACCGTACAATGAGGTTAAAGGCACACCTTAAGGGTAAAACCAAGGTTAAACGGCCCCAGGGGAAAAGGGTGGATCAGTCAATATGAGAACACTTTGAACGTTCTTCACAAAAAATCTATTTCCTCCACTTAGCCCCTGCAACAGTTTTTGTTTTATTATTATTATTATTTTATTTTACCCCAAATAATATCCTTTCACTTATTGGAAAGTTATTAATTTTCTTAAATGTTTTGACTCAATCACTTTGAACAAAATTGAAAATGACAAATAAGTATTTTTCTCAAAATAAATGTGAGAAGTTCAGTGTTCCCTTACGACTTCAGTCCACTTGACATTATGTTTACTAAAGCAAATGGGGAGTACCTTCATACATGACCTATTTGAAACCTCTACAATAACGGCAATATTCTAATATTGGCTATGGTGTTTGAGCCCCACCTGTTTTGGCATGAACTGACCGCTATAAAACAGGTGCACAGACACCATTTCCTCAGAATTACTTCCTTCAAGACAGCGATTACCTCTTTTCTCAAAGCCCTCTACCTTCGCCGTTGATTCACACCAGTCAGCGGACGGAATCCTCACAGCAGCGAGAAGACGATTCAGCCTCTCGCGCCCTCCCACTGCCTCTTCTGTGATTCCTGAGGGTTCGGGGCCGCGAGGTCGAGCAGGATGAACTTGAGGTGGATTTCGTGCCGGCACACGCCGCACAAGCCCTTCAATCTCCACGAAGCTATGTGTGAAATGAGCTCCGGCCCTCTGAAGGAGCGTGCGGCTTCGTCTCGTTTGGTGGCTCTGACGCTGGGGTTGATAATGATGATGTCATGTCTCTCACCGCATCAGGCGACTGTTCAATGGATGATGCTACCGCCCCTCCCCCCAGCGAGGGTGAGGACCGTGTACGCACCACTGACAGGGAGATGCTTCTCGTCCTAGCAAGTGCGGTCAAAGAAATCAATCTCAAGTGGTCTCCCCCAGAGGTACCTGGACAGTCTTGCCTTCACGAGTGGTTCTTGCAGTCCGGATGCTGTCAAGTGGCCGCACCCCTCAGAACAGCCCCGTTCTTCCCTGAGGTGCACAGCGAACTATCTAAGTTCTGGCACGACCCTCTCAGCACGCATGCGCAGTGACTACGTTCTCACAAGTTAAGTCAAGTTGTTTTTATTGCCGTTTCAGCCATATACAGTTAGTGCAGTACACTGCAAAATGAGACAACGTTCCTCCAGGACCATGGTGAACATAAAACAACATAGGACAAACACAGAACCACATGAGACTACACAGACTAAATAAAATACCTATATAAAGTGCACGTGCAAATGTGTGCAAAAAGTATGGGACAGTACAATAAATGACTAACAATGAACAGGACAATAGGCACAGTGAGAGACAGTGCAGCGCCGACCAGTACACAGTAGTGCAAAAAGATGACAGTTTCTAAATATGCCAATTGTAAACATAACATACTATGAAATAGTGTTCTATGGACATAGCAGTTATTGAGGTAGCAGACAGTTATAAAGTGACAGTAACTAAAGTGCAACTCAGGAAACGTGTGAGTGTGTCAAACCAGTCTTGAAGAGTGTGATGGCTTGGGGGAAGAAGCTGTTACACAGTCTGGCCTTGAGGGCCCGAATCCTTCTGTACCTCTTGCCAGACGGCAGGAGGGTGAAGAGTTTGTGTGAGGGGTGTGTGGGGTCGTCCACAATTCTGGTGGCATTGCTGATGCAGTTTTTTTTGTAAATGACTTTGATGGAGGGAAGAGAGACCGAACGTGGACTACGGGGACAAGAACGGCTATGCCCAACTACCCCCGGTGAAGGAGGCGGTAGCGGCACATCTCTGCCCAACGAGTAGCAGGGCATGGAAATCACGCCCCATTCATCCTTAGAAGCCGTGTAGGCAGAAGTCCACAGTCGAGTGAGAAGCCTTCTCGGTGACAGGACAAGCTGGATCAGCACTCCAGGAGAGCACGCTCTCTCCCAGATAAAATATCTCCTTTTTGGGAGTCCGCATCGACTCCACGCGCACCTCAGAAGCGAGCGCGTTCAGGCCATTCTACAATGTCTGTCTTAGTTCAAACTGGGGAGAACAATTCCTCTGAAGCTGTTTCAGAAAGCAGTAAGATTTATGGCAGAGGCATCGGCCGTCATCCTATTAGGTCTATTACACATGAGACCACTTCAGTGCTGGCTGAAGTGCCATGTGCCACAACATGCTTGGCTCCAAGGGCACATGCGCATCACTCTATCCCGCCGCTGTACAGCTGCATTGGTACCATGGACAGCTCCTGCATTTTACCAGTGAGGTAGGGTGCTGGGGCAAATTATCAGGTTGAAAGTAGTCAATACGGATGCTCCCAACACAAGTTGGGGGCGGTGTGCGATGGGCGCCCGACTTTCGGCACATGGAAAGGTCCGAGGAGGGCGTGGCATATCAAGTGCCTAGAACTATCAGCTGTAATTCTAGCCTTGAAGGCTTTTCAGTCAGAAATAGCAAACTGTCATGTCCCGGTTCGCTCAGACAACATGACAGTTGTGGCATATATAAATCGCCAAGGTGGAATTCAGTCACCGCCACTGTTGAGACTGAAGTGGCACCTCCTCCTATGGAGAAAGCTTCATCTCCTCTCCCTGAGAGCGACATATGTCCCAGGTCGCCTGAATTACGGCACAGCTGATTGGAGACTTCATCCTCAGACAATGTTGAGGATTTGGGAAATATTCAGCAAAGCAGAAATCGACGTATTTGCCTCAGTGCAGATTGCCCACTGTCCCCATTGTGGCACACAAATGGCCGGCGAAATGCAAATACGCGTTTCCTCCGGTATGCCTGATCCACTCTGTCATATACAAAGTCCGGGAGGACAAGGAAACTGTTCTATTAGCCGAGATTGCCCAACCAGCCATGGTTTCCCGAAAATGATAGAGATGCTGTACAGCCCACCATGGGAAATACCAGTGAGGAGGGATCTCCTCTTACAGGCGCACGGCACAATTTGGCATCCCCAGCCCCAGCTGTGGAACCTGTATGTGTGGACACTGAACGGGACGCACTACTCATGCCAGAACTGACGCGTTCAGTCATAAACACCATTTTACAAGCCAGAGCACCATCCACAAGATGCCTCTATGCACTAAAATGTCTCTCACATTGTAAGGACCCAGTAAACTGCCCCATACATGAAATTCTAATATTTCTTCAAGAGCGATTAGACGCAAGACTCACTCCGTCAACGCTCAAAGTGTATGTGGCAACTATATCTGCGTATAACGCACATGAAGCCGGCACCTCTATAGGCAATCATGATTTAATCATAAAGTTCCTAAAAGGAGCAAGACGATCAGACTTGCCCAATTGGGGTTAAAACACACTCAACTAGAGGCATGGACTCCTCATGGGCATGGACAAATGGTGTGTCCATACAAGACATATGTTTTGCAGAAGAATGGTCCTCGCAAAACACAATCGCAAGGTTTTACAACCTAGATGTAACGTCTCTTTCTTCACAAGTCCTCTCTGTTTAGAGCACTTGCTATTCATTGGCCATACATTTACATATATATATATATATATATAGAGAGAGAGAGAGAGAGAGAGAGAGAGAGAGACAGACAGACAGATAGACAGATAGATAGATAGGGAACGAGACATTGCCTATGCTAGCCCCACCGCAAGACTCCGAGTTCTTGAGGCAGGAGCAATTCATTCCTTGAAATTGTGTCTGTGCACCTGTTTTATATCGGTCAGTTTGCACCGATCAATTTCATGCCAAAACAGGTGGGGCTCAAACATCATAGCCAATATTAGAATACTGGCGTTATTTTTCAGAATTCAGAATTTTTCTTTGGAGCCGACCGGTTGTGTGATCAGCGAGCTACATTCACAAGACTGTTCACTTCATCTCTTGAAAGAGCGTATGCTGTTGGATCTACGGGGCAAATTTGCGGCTTTCTCCTTCTCTGTTCATGTCTACCATTGCCAGACATTGTTAAAATATAACATTCATGCAACCAAGCTGCATGATGATCTGCAGGAGTTGCTACGCGAACTTGGCTTGATGCTGAGACCAGGCCTCCAGTCCTCGGCGTCGCCTGATGCCGTTGCCCAGGGGAGGGGGCGTCGTAAGCAGTGTGCGAGGAAGCGAAAGCACGGCAAGAGGGCGGGGGTCCATGCAAGGCTAAAAACAAACCCTAGATGGCCGGCTCTCCCGTCTATCCTGCTCTCAAATGTTTGCCCCCTGGACAATAAACTGGACTACATCCGACTACAGCAGACTACGCAACATGAGCTTAGAGACTGATGCATCTTTGTTTTCACGGAGACGTGGTTCAGAATTCCTGACACCGCCATTCAGCTAGACAGGCTCGCCTCGTTTCGTGCCGACAGAAATGCAGCTCTGTGCAGTAACACTCGGGTTGGTGGCTTGTGTGTTTACATCAACACAGAATGGTGCAATAACTCTATGCTAGTACTGCTCATCGCTAAACATCGATGGCTCCTCTATGGAGATCGTCAAGAGCACCAAATTCCTTGGTGTTCACCTGGTGGAGAACCTCACCTGGTCCCTCAACACCAGCTCTATTAACAAGAAAGCCCAGCAGCGTCTCTACTTTCTTCGAAGGCTGAGGAAAGCACATCTCCCACCCCCCATCCTCACTACATTCTATAGAGGGACAATTGAGAGCATCCTGAGCAGCTGCATCACTGACTGGTTTGGGACTTTGGGACCGTTTCAGACCGCAAAGCCCTGCAGAGGATAGTGAGGACAGCTGAGAAGATCATCGGGGTCTCTCTTCCCTCCATCAAAGACATTTACAAAAAAACACTGCATCCGCAAAGCAACCAGCATTGTGGATGCCCCCACACACCCCTCACACAAATTCTTCACCCTCCTGCCGTCTGGCAAAAGGTACCAAATCATTCGGGCCCTCACGGCCAGACTGTGTAACAGCTTCTTCCCCCAAGCCATCAGACTCCTCAATACTCAGAGACTGACTGACAAACACACACACACACACACACACACACGTGTCCTGAGTTGCACTTTAATTATTGTCACTTTATACCTGGCTTCTACCTCAATAACTGCTATGTGCATAGAGCACTAGCTCATAGTATGTTATGTTTACATTTGGCATTTTTAGAAACTGTCATCTTTTTGCACTACTGTGTACTGGTCGGCGCTGCACTGTCTCTAACTGTGCCCATTGTCCTGTTAATTTATAGTAATTTATTGTACTGTCCATTAATTTTTGCACACGTTTGCACGTGCACTTTATATAGGTATTTTATTTAGTCTGTGTAGTCTAATGTGGTTCTGTGTTTATCCTATGTTGTTTTATGTAGCACCATGGTCCTGGAGGAACGTTGTCTCGTTCCACTGTGTACTGTACTAACTGTATATGGTTGAACAACAATAAAAACCACTTGGCTTGGGTACTCAGACACCTCAGACACCTAGGGCTTCAGGTCAACTTGGAAAAGAGCAGGCTCGCCCCAGTTCAGAGCATCTCTTTTCTCTGCATGGAGTTAGTCTCAATGGTAGCGTGCCTCACCAACGAGCGTGCACAGTCAGTGCTGAAATGCCCCACCTTGTTCAAGCCAGGCACGCCAGTTCCTCTAAAACATTTCCAGAGGCTCCTGGGACATATGGCATCCTCCGCGGCCGCGCCACTGGGGTTGATGCATATGAGACCGCTTTAGCACTGGCTCCAGACTCGAGTCCAGAGATGGGCATGGCGCCGCGGCACGCACCGTGTGTTCATCGCCCCTTCCTGCCGCTAGACTTTCAAACCCTGGAGAGACCTCTGTTTTCTGCGGACAGGAGTCCTTTTGCAGCAGGTGTCCCGACGCGTTCTGATCACCACAGACACATCCAAACAGGGTTGGGGCGCCGTGTGCAACGGGCAAACAGCCGCTGGCCTCTGGAAAGGGCCCATGCTGCATTGGCACATCAACTGCCTAGAGTTGCTGGCTGTACTACTTGCCCTTCGGAGATTCCACTCGCTAGTTCGGGGCAAGCACTTCTTGATCCGTTCAGACAGCACCACAACGGTAGTGTACATAATTTGCCAAGGTGGCGTGTGCTCCTGTCACATGTCACAACTCGCCCACCATCTCCTCCTTTGGACACAAGTCACTGCGCACCTCTCACATGCCGGGCAGCTTCAACGTGGCAGAGGACGCGCTGTCGCGACAAGGTACGCCCATTGAAGAGTGGAACGGAGGCTCCCCTCGGGACAGACAAGGTCAGGGAGGACGAGGAACAAGTCATTCTGGTGGCCCCCTACTGGCTCACTCGGACTTGGTTCTCTGATCATGTTCTCCTCGCGACAGCCACTTCCTGGCGAATTCCCTTGAGGAAGGACCTTCTTTCTCAGTAAACGGCTCGGCTAGACCCAGTCCTTTCGTTGCTGTGTCCAGTGTGCACCCTGCGTACTTATGAGGACCGCACGCTGTATGACATTTTAGGTATGATAAGCGTCTCAGAAAATATCACGGTATCATGGTATTACACAATTAGTATTATCAGTGAAAATGGAAGGTTTATTTTATTAATTTATTTATTTTTGAGCAAACACTTTATTATAATTGAATCTTGAAACCATTTATTTTAAGTATGTGTAAAAAAAAGTCTCCCTTTTGAAAATAAAATACATTGAAAAAATAAGAAAGCTAACAGAATTATAATAATAAATCAAATTATATAACATGATAAAAAATAGCATGTAACTATAACATGTTATTTAACTAAAGCATGTTAAATTAACTATTAAATGAAAAATAACATCAGCTTTGTGAGCTTTTGAAGTAATGTCCTATGATTATTAACAGTTAACATATACTGCTCCTGTCTGTCCCTTTAACTCACTGGTTCTCAACTGGTTTTGCTTCAGGACCAGATTTTACATTGGACATCAAGTGTCAACCTGCCATAGATTAAACATAACCTGTATTTAATGTATACTGGGTTGCATTTCCTTTTATGTTGCATAGTTTTATTCATGGTTTTCCAGTACAAGGACATGCATCAAGTGACATTATTTTTCTTGTTGATGTCAACGTTTGACTTTCAGCACACAACTGAATAACACCGGCTGCATGACTATGATAAATGATAACTGCAAGAGTTAGATTAACATACAGGTGCAAAGGGACTTCAACATTTCTAAATTGCACAAATAAATAATACATATACATATTCATCTCTGGCTTGCTTTTGCTCGCATGTCAGTGATGCCGAGATCTACTTTTATATTTAATTTAATCACTGAGAAGGTTTACCTGCAAAATTAGTAGCACCAAACATCACAAGCAGTCTTAAGAATGGACACAGAGTAGCCGTATAACACTTTTCCTTGAGCAGAATATTGCACTACAGATCGCTAAATTTGTTCAAAGGGGAAAGCGAGAGACAGAAATAGCGCACTCACATGCATGGTTGCCAGATTACACAAAATAAGTATAACATTAGGCGGAATATTTCCAATTTGCGCAAGTATAAATCTCAAACTGGGGGTGTTGCATCTCTTATCTGGCAACCATGAGCATAGTAAACACTTGTGGAGACGCGTTATGTCCCAATGCAAGTTAAATTAAATATCCAATGAAAAATAAAAACGCTTTTACAATAAATGAGCCGCGGGCCACATTAAACAATGTGGAGGGCCTGATCCATCCCGTGGGCCGTAAATTGCACATGTCTGCTTGAGCTGTTTGCGAGATTATCATTAAATCTGCCTCGACAGTCCTAAATAGTCGATCGCTTGGGCGGCCGCCGAAATATCTTCAATGGGAGAACCATGCCATTGTTCTTTCCCTGCTGTCCGCAACCCAGTCCGAATAGACCAGTTGAGAAACACTGCTTTAACTCACACACTCATGTCAGACCCCCTCGCCTCGCTTCTCTCTGACATTTTCTCTGCTGCATGTGTGTTTGTGTGTGTGTGACGCAAGTTGACGAGCCTGACAGGCAGAAAAGGAGAAAAGAAGATGTGCAAGCGCATGTGAGACTCTCCGTCCAGTTGCATTTTTTTCTCAATACCTTAAAAAAGCAAATGTACATGGTATGATAACCATCAATTTTTAAACTGTGGTATAAAAATAGCATAGCCATATTATTGGTCTATCACACCCATGCCGTGCCCGCCCCCTTGCGGGTCCGAGCACACTAGAATTCAGTAGAGGAATTCACCGAACAGACCCACTACGAGTACTCAAAATACTCTGTACTGGAATAGTTGCTCCACAGGACGGGCCCCTGTGTGGACTTATCCCCCTGTGTGTATTTTCTGCGGTACGGTCCCCTTGTGAGCGGACCCGCGTCTCCCTTGGACGTCCCCGCTGCCTCCCGGTCGCCGTGTTTGTAGCAACTTGTTGTCTCTTTTCAACCATGCTTGACTATTTGTTACTTGGCATCTTTGCATCAGAGGATGCAATAGCTGGTCATTCATTAAGGTTGGGGGTAGGGTTTGACTTCATACACTGCGCATCATTATCTTACAGTACACATTTTACTTTTTTGCACTGCTTTTTCATTGCACTAATGACATCTGCCGAGATAACCTTCATTCTATCATACTAGCAGCTTTATGGTGCTTTAAAGCTGTGTATCTGTTCACAATAACATGTCATCCGCATTTGTACATTGTCTATTTTAAGCATTGCCTATAATAAAAGGTGTATAGTACCAAATTAATTTAGCCTATTTATATAGCATAAATAAATGTAAAGAGAGATCTTTAAATGATTATTCCATTTTCAATACAAGTTAAGCTCAATCGATAGCATAATGTTGATTACCACAAAACATTTTGATTAATAAAAGCAAAAATGAAGGTTACAGTGAGGCACTTACAATGGAAGTGAATGGGGGCCAAGTTTTAGAGGCTTTAAAGGGCAGAAATGTAAAGCTTTTAATTTTATAAAAGCACTTACATGAATTCTTCTGTTAAAGGTTAATGTATTATTTTCAGTTGTGAAGTTGTGTAAATTGTTGTTTACTGGGATTATATGGTTTACAGTGTTACGTTGTTATGGCAAAGAAGTTGTAAAATTGGATATAACTTTACACAGAAGCGTTCGTAAGTGATTTTATCACACTAAAATCACATTAACACACATATGCGGTTTATGTCTTATGGCTATACTTTTGAAACAGTGAGTATTTTAATGTTTACGGATTGGCCCCATTCACTTACATTGTAAATCTGGTGGGAAAAACTGTGTTAAATAAAATGACCAAAGTCTTCGAGGCAAATCATGGTTATAACACTGGAAAATGTAACAGGGGTAATAGAGTAAATTCTATTGCAATTGAATTTATTCTATTTGTATTTGCTAATCATGAAGGTAGTAAAACTTCAATTTAATCCTACAGTTCAAGATAAAGATTGACCTCTTTCTATCTTTTATTTTCTTCTTTCCTGCCATTGGAATGTGAAATACAAGAGCAAATTATTGAATGTGGAAATAAACAATATGAGGGTAAACGTGTATAACGGTAATTGTGAGACCACAGCAAATATAATTTTACATTTGTAATTATTCTGTTCTTCACTGTGCACGAACTACAACAATTTTCACACCCAGAAGGTTAGCTGTGGTCATTCAGTGTGCATCAAGATCTTACAGTTTGTGTAGAGATTTTTAATTTACTTTTACTTTTGTTTTGCAACATCGCCACATAAAACTCTCTAAATGTAGATCCTGTCTTTCAATCTCTAAATTCTGCTTTTGAAAATGAGCATTATGTTGGACAATCAGAAACATTAAGATACACACTGTTGCCAACAAATAGTTTTTAAAGCATTTATCAAATGTTTCTTGAACAATTTGTATCATAGTATTCTTATTAGACTAGTGTAATGTCCTTTAAATTGCCATATGCCCATAGGTGAATATCATTCCATATTTAAAAATAGTATAATTGTATTATAATTATTATTAGTAGTTGTTGTTGTTGTTGTAGCAGCAGCAGTATAGTAACAGTAGTAGTATTAGTATGGTGCAATGAGGTTAAAGGCACACCTTAAAGGTAAAAACAAGGTTAAACGGTCCCAGGGGAAAAGGGTGCACTATTTGCTTTTCATTTTAAAAACATTTGGCATTTCTTTACTGTACATCTAAACTATTCTAATATATATATATATATATATATATATATATATATATATATATATATATATATATATATATATATATATATATATATCTTTATTGTGATTGGATCAGACAATATGAGACCACTTTGAACGTTCTTCATAAAAAATCTATTACCTCAACGTAAGAAACAATGTGTTTTATGGCCCAAATTTTTTTTTATTGTTGCCCCAAATACTATTCTTTCACTTATTGGACAGTTATTTATTTTAGTTTAGTTTTTGACTCGATCACTTTGAACAAAATTGAAAATGACAAATAAGTATTTTTCTCAAAATAAATGTGAGAAGTTCAGTGATTTTCATCATCTACAAAAATGTGAAACATTTTAAATATTATTAAAAATTACATCAAATTACCTCAAAATTAACCAATAGACATTACACACAATAATCTCACATGGATCAGGGATATTTTGTTGTGTAAAGTGACTAATATGTGTTAAGGAAAGTCTTTGGTGCTATTTATTATTTTAGGCGAAAATAAAATCCTTTAAACCCGTTGCATTATTAGTGGTAACACACACACACACACACACAACACTGCGCATCAACATGCGATGACCGTTAGAACGCAGCCTTTCGTAATCGCGACGTCATAAAGACGAAGTTCCACCGCTCGCATAGAAACCAGCGCATGTTGTAGAAATCTTATTTGCAGTCAACAAATCGCATGGTTACTTCGCGCAAAGGTCGGTACAATTATATCTTTTTACCGCAGTTAATTTTCACAATATATACTGTAATATAATCAGATTAAATTGAATAATGGGGAAACGGCTATATTTATATTTAATCTGAAGCAATAGTAAAATAGCGCACTAAATTTACTATCGAGCTGCTTTGCCAAGTCCGTTCATTGAATTATAATTTCGGTAAATCTTTGAGGAGCCTACTATTTTAATGATTCTGTAAGCATTACTGAAGACTAACAAGACATATCCATTATTTTTCATGATCTTTTATAGTTTTGTCTTATTTTAAACGATTTATTAGGATAGACCCAGTCCAGTAGTATCACGTTTTGCTATACAAATACAATAAGCAGGCCTTTTTTCACACGAGATGCCTTTATATGTCTAACAATAAAACAAATATATCTGTAGAATTTATGTATATCTGGCTTTCTATCACTTCATGCCTTTGTCTGGCTTACTTGTGGAAGTTTTCTGACTAAATAAAAGCTAACAAAACATTTACTTAACAAGGAGCATTTACTTCCATGTTTCATATGATGTGGGAACATTTCTAACATAGAGTTACTGATGTCCTCCTCTGATCACCTTGCATGTTTGCATGATTTTCGCATCCAAGCATGTCCAATAATATTTACATTTTAAGGAGACTAATTCATTATTACAACAAGGAAAGTTTCTTTTCATAGTTAAAATTCAAATAACGGGGGAACATGACCAATATCTGTTTTCACTGGAATGCATTTTTTCTTAATTCTGCTTTTAACTGTTATAAATTCTTTTGGCAGCTACAATGTCTGAAATTGAAAAGGTGGTGGTGAGGATTGTCGCTGAGACACTCAGAGCGGCGAGAGAATGTCCAGGAGCTGAGATCCAGGGCAGACCTGATATTCAAGACGATGGGTATGACTCACCCATGGTTGAGGCTTGGTGCAATGACCAAGAGGACTCGACACCATCAGATGAGGTCAGAAGAATATACATCAGCACCCCAAGAGCAATGGCCATTGCAGAAGTCCTCGTAGAAAATGCCTTGAACAAAGTTGTCTCAAATTTGTGCAGTGAGGGTATGCCCTCAGACGGTGCAAGTGTGAGCCAAAGCTCAAGTGTGGATTCTCAGGAGCTAATGACACTCCAAGTCAAAAGATTCATTAGTGAATTACTACTGGGGATCCAGAGTAAACTTGCCAGTGGGAATCTTGAGATTGAGCGGGGAATCACACCAGAGGACCAAGACCTCATGCAGGATATAATAACAGATATGCGGAGACACGTTGTGTCTTCCAGCCCCATATCCTGCCCCTCACCTGAAGGTATTGCTATGATGCATAGAGACACAATCAAAGATATCATTCGCGGTACCCTTGGCCATATCCTGCAGAAGGATTTCACCACTGACCTGGCAGATCATGCTTTCATAGAGGATCTGCTAAAACAGCTCCCTGAAAACTGCCAGGTGAGAGTCACCGACAAGTGGGAAGAAGTTAATGCCCACCCTGAGCCGGAAGAGATGTCCGAGCTGGCACTGTCCATTTTTTCAAAGCTCCAGATGTTCTACGGTGACCGCGAGACTATTGAGAGTGAGATAAATGTACGGTCCAACATGTTCCTACAGGATTTTTCCGATGTTCTGGTCTTGGAAATCCTCAAGGCAGAGCCAAAAAAAGAAGGCTCCGAGAGTCTGACTCAAGAAGTTGAGGCACAAGAAACAGCGGAAATCTCCAATATTCCTCCAATTACCAAGAAGAAAGGAATAAAGACCTTTTTGAGAAGAACCTGGAGGGCCATAAAACAAACATTTACCTGCTGTTTTAGTTCCAGTGTTGCCCCTGAACTGTGAATGCACTACTTGTGCTTTCTCTGTGCTGAAAAGAAAAAAAATCCCCTGTCCACACACAAAAAAATTCCCTGTCCACACACATAAAATGACCCCCCTGTCCACACACATAAATAAATCCCCTGTGCACAAACTAACAAAAAACAAAACCTCTCCCCAAATGAATGTGGGTACAAATTCTCTGCACAGAGAATCATTATGTTGCCCACAATATATGTTAATGCATGACTAAAACTCAATAAAAAACTCAAAATGATCTTTGATGTTTGTTGTCTCTTTTCAATCATGCTTGAGTATTTGTTACTTGGCATCTTTGCATCAGAGGATGCAATAGCTGGTCATTCATTAAGGTTGGGGTTAGGGTTTGACTTCATACACTGCGCATCATTATCTTACAGTACACATTTTACTTTTTTGCACTGCTTTTTCATTGCACTAATGACATCTGCTGAGATAACCTTCATTCTATCATACTAGCAGCTTTATGGTGCTTTAAAGCTGTGTATCTGTTCACAATAACATGTCATCCTCATTTGTACATTGTCTATTTTAAGCATTGCCTATAATAAAAGGTGTATAGTACCAAATTAAATAAGCCTATTTATATAGCCTGAATAAATGTAAAGAAAGATCTTTAAAGGATTATTCCATGTTCAATACAAGTTAAGCTCAATCGATAGCATAATGTTGATTACCACAAAACATTTTGATTAAAAAAAGCAAAAATGGAGGTCACAGTGAGGCACTTACAATGGAAGTGAATGGGGGCCAAGTTTTAGAGGCTTTTATAATTTTATAAAAGCACTTACATGAATTCTTCTGTTAAAGGTTAATGTATTATTTTCAGTTGTGAAGTTGTGTAAATTGTTGTTTACTGGGATTATATGGTTTACAGTTTTACGTCATTATGGCAAAGAAGTTGTAAAATTGGATATAACTTTACACAGAAGCGTTCGTAAGTGATTTTATCACACTAAAATCACATTAACACACATATGCGGTTTATGTCTTGTGGCTATACTTTTGAAACAGTGAGTATTTTAATGTTTACAGATTGGCCCCATTCACTTACATTGTAAATCTGGTGGGAAAAACTGTGTTAAGTAAAATGACCAAAGTCTTCGAGGCAAATCATGGTTATAACACTGGAAAATGTAACAGGGGTAATAGAGTAAATTCTATTGCAATTGAATTTATTCTATTTGTATTTGCTAATCATGAAGGTAGTAAAACTTCAATTTAATCCTACAGTTCAAGATAAAGATTGACCTCTTTCTATCTTTTATTTTCTTCTTTCCTGCCATTGGAATGAGAAATACAAGAGCAAATTATTGAATGCAGAAATAAACAATATGAGGGTAAACGTGTATAACGGTAATTGTGAGACCACAGCAAATATAATTTTGCTTACATGTTTGCTCCACCAGCAAACAAAAAATGTGATCCATTGTTTACACTTTCCAAAAGAAGAATTTTTTTTTTAAAAAAGCATACAAAGTATAATGTTTTAAATTTACGTTAAATAATAAAAAGATTGCTAATATAAAAAAGTTTGCTAGATTTACGCTACATAAGGCGGCTCTTTCAAACAGGGTCAATTTCAGTTTCGGTGTTGATCAACAATGTTGTTTAACACATCAGATGAGTGAATGATTCAGTTGGATTAATGATCTCAAACACAATATAGCACTATAAATATATAATAGAATTGGTTCATAGACTTGCGCTCTATAATATCACTGTGAAGCAGTGAAAAACATCTTAAATCTTTTTCTCACACTAGCTATTGTATGGCTTCACAAGCCTTGGAATATGCCTCTTGTTTTGTGTTTTTGTAATGTTGTAGCTTAATAGCCTCAGTCCTCATTCACATTGATATGTAAACATACATTGAATACAAATTGAAACTTAAAAATGTTTAAAAGTACTAATTTGTATACACCGTTCCAGGTTACACTGTCAGAGGTACAGTAGATGCACAGCTTTTTAAACCCTCACAGCTTTGAGTTTAGTCAATGGAAACTTTTAAAGGAAAATAATGCATTTGGAAGATTAAGAGAAAAATCTCCTATTTTTTCATAACTTAAATTGGGCAGTGCTCGCTCCATACAGTCAGAAGTCAGAAAAGTACTGCCCTGGACCTCAGCCCCTGATGGACCTTCTACCAGTCTGAAGGTTTTTCCTAGCATCCCACAGTCCCTCTTTCAGCTTTTACAATGAAGGACAATGAGGAGGATGGAAAAACTGCAGGCTCTGCAGTGGTGCTGACTGTCATGGTCTCTCCTTGTGTTTTAAAACTTATTATCCAAGAAGCTCATTATAGAAGAGTCTAAAGGCATAAAAGGACAGTAAATCTTGGTGCGCCTCAAATATTTGTGTTTTGGATCATTTAACTCATTTTGAGGAAACAACTAAAACAAGAGTTTGGTCAGAGTAAGTAATATATTGTCACGTGTTTCTACACCTGTTCAAATGTTAATAAAAAATGTAAAGGGCAGTAGTAGCACAATGTCAAATAATGTTTTTAACAATTTTCTTTAATGCACCCTTAAATCAGACTCTCAACTGAAAATAAGAAATCTAAAATAATTCTGTGACCTTTCATGTGCATTTAAAAAAAACGACCAGACCCTAGGCCACATTTTACACTTTTTTTGTCGTTATATAGTTCTTTTTTAATTGTTCTGTTGCAAATAATAATAATTTTTCATTGCAGCCTTTTAGTTAGAGGACGGCACCATGAGGAAGTGCTCTAGCCTGTAAAACGGTGTTCATAACCAGTTCTGTTACATTTAGCATGCCCCGTTCAGAGGCCACACATGCAGGTTCCACAGCTGGGGCTGGGGATGCCAGAATGTGCCCTGCCCTTGAGAGAGGAGGTCCCTCCTCAGCGGTATATCCCCGGTTGGGCCACTTCGGAGCAACCAATAGAATAATTTCCTAGTCCTCTTGGAGTGTGCATATGACAGTGATTGATACACAGGGGGAAAACACATATTTGTGTTTCACAGGCCATTTGTGGGCCATTACATCCACTCCTAGTGGAGCTTGGAGTACCAGAGGGGACAGTGGGCTTTCTCCGCAGTGGCAAATAGATCGATCTCTGCTTTGCTGAATATTTCCCAAATTCTCAGGACAGTCTGAGGATGAAGTCTCCATTCACCCGGCATCACCCCTTGGCATCACAATAGGTCCACACTGTAATTCAGACGGCCTGGGACATATGTCACTTGGAGGGAGAGGAGATGGCGCTCACCCCACAGGAGGAGGTCATGCTTCAGTCTCGTCATTGGTAGGGAACAATTTCCACCTTGGCGGTTTATGTACTGTAAACTGTTATGTGGTCTGAGCAAATTAGAACATTTTATTTGCTATTTTGGGCTGAAAAGTCTTCAAGGCTAGGAAAACAGCTGACAGATCCAGGCGATTGATGTGCCATGCCCTCTGCGCACCTGTCCAGGTACCGAAAGCTGGGCATCCGTCACACATCACCCCCCCCAACCTGTGTTGGAAGCGTCCATGGTCACCACTCTCCATCTAAAAATCTGCCCAAGCATGACATCTTGCTGGTATAAGGCAAGGGAGCTGTCCAAGGTGCTAGAGCAGCTAGACAGCAGCGAGATATAGTGATGCACATGTGCCATTGGTACAAAGCATGCTGTGGCACATGGCACTTGAGCCAACACTGAAGAAGTCTCATGTGTAAAAGACCTAATGGAATGACGGCGATTGCTGCTGCCATAAGCTCAAATGCTTTTTGAAACAGCTTCAGTTGAAGTGTTCTCCCAGTTTGAGCCAAGACAGACACTGGAGAAGGGCCTGAATACTCTCAATTGTGAGATGCGTGTGCTCGCTCGTGGAGTTGAGACACACTCCTAAAAAGGATATTTGTTGGCTGGGAGAGAACACGCTCTTCGCCCAGTATACATTGAGGCCCAAACTGTTCAAATGCCGGAGCAATAAGTCTCGGTGCTGGCATAACAGAGCCTCTGATTGGGCCAGTAATAGCAGTTCCCTTGAATGCGAATCTCAAAACATTCTGCGATGTTGTACAATTTGAACATAAAAGTATGTGTCTTTCAGATCTATTGATGCAAACCAATATTATGGGCGGACGTGCAATAAGATATTTTTCTGAGTAATCGTTTTGAACGGGCGCTTCGTAAGTGTGTGATTAAAATGTCTCAGATCTAAAATTTACTGAAGCCCGCAGTCTTTCTTCGGGACAAGAAAATAGCAGCTGTAAAGCCCTTTATGGGTTAGACAATTTGGAACAACCTCAATTACATTCTTTGTGAGAAGATTGTGGAAGAAGTCAGTGAATTTTGGCGTCGCTGTGACAGCAGGTGTGGGGCTTTTAGCCAGGTGCTGGCCCGAGACAGAGTGGGAGCGAGCAGGTTGTGAAGTATTGCTCTGTTTTGGCATAAAATGTCTCATTGCCTGTGAGTGGTGCTGAGTCGTTGTGTAGTGCTCAGAAAATATACCAACAGAGCCACCGAAAAGGCCGGCTGGAGACACCGGAGCATCAAATAGAGTGCTTTTTTTCCCGCATCACACATTTCCGTGAGGTTCAGCCAGATGTCACAATCCAAAACTACAAGGTTACCCATCGACTTGCCGATGGCCTGTGCAGTGGCTGTATGTAGCGGTGCTGAGCTCTTTGTAGGTCTCTGGATTGTAGCCTTGCTCATCCATTTGCTTGAAGAGGTTAGTTTGGAAAACTTGGAGCACCGCCATCGTGTGGAGTGCTGAACCTGCTTAGTCCGCCGCCAAGTATGTTTTTCCAACCAGTGCGAACATCAGTCGACATGGCTTGGGAGGATGAACTGGGCATGATTTTAACACCCTGCTAGTCGCCAGGCAAAGATGTGCCGATACCGCCTCATTCACAAGGGGTCATTAGGCATAATCTTTGTCTTTCAATTTTTCTGATAATGATTAAGGTGATCCATTCAATGGGTACAGATTTCCCCTCTAGCTAAATAAGTTACAGGTGGAAAGCCATGTAAGAAATTAGCATCCAGGAGCCTTCATAAGCAAAAATGACATGGCTCCACAATTAATTATTTCACTTATTCATTACTTAAATTAAACCAATGTTGTGTGACGTAAAATAGCTAAACAGGACACATTTTTAAAAAGATATGTCCAGCAACAACATAAAGATGGGGGCAGCATATAAGTCAATACCAGAAGCATTTATTGACTGATCTCAAAAGTATTGGCTTACAAAAGCAAAATTAAGTTATCACAGTACAAATAATCAAGGGTGTTCTTTCACATTCCTCAACACTGCATAAACAATCTGCATTTCCATAAACAAATTAAAAATCAGCTGAAAATACAAGTAGACAAATTGTTGAGAGAAGTGGATCTGTACAACTACATTTTCTGGAATGTAGGATATCACCAAAGTGCTACTTAATAAAAGTAAATTAACGTTGTTCCAAATAAGTGAATGAACAAGTGAGGCTTGACCTAGTGTGGCCTGTGCATCTTGGCTTTACACATTGAATACCAACCCAGAATGATGAGGTGCTGCCAAGTTTAACTAAATAATTCTGATATACACATTACATAATTACTTACTTCAAAAAGGCCTCATGGTTGAATTAGAAATATGTGCACCAGAGCATAATTCACACCAAGCGAGCAGGAGCTTTTGATAGAGGCTACTGAAAACATTGATGCAAGTTATTGGTAATGAGCAATTTATATAGACTTCCATATACTGCCCTCTTGTATAGATTTGTGAAAATGAACATGAACAGTGATAGACATTTTGCCTGAAAACAGCCTTTGAAAATAATTTCTAGAAAGGTAAACACAGCTATCTGTATGGCTTTGTAAAAATGAACCACCATATTCTGGCCAATTTTATAGATTTGTACAAATTTACATGAACAGATTTATTTATTTTTTTTTACTTTTTTTTGAATGAATGAAAAATAACTACTTAAAACAACATCAACTGTGAACTGATTTGGTGTGTGTGTGTTAAAGAGAGAGAGAGAGAGAGAGGCTACATTACTTGAACTGAATCTGTGCTCTTCTCTCTTTCAGTGCAGCAAAGCAGTCAATGACTTTCTCATTGAAATCAGGCATGTTGAGGACTAGTTCCCTCTCCATGGAAAGCATGGCCAGTGCATTCAAACGCTCCTGGCCCATTGAAGTTCGCAGGAATGTCTTAAAAGTTGAGAAACATCTCTCAGCTTCAGCTTTTGTCATGGGAGTAGTTATGAGGATGTTCACAGTCTCAGAGCATGTCTCCTGGAGGTTGTAGCTCATGAGAACCTGGTACAGTGCCAGTGCACCACAGCAGCCCTTGAATTCAGGATTCTCATAGATCAGAGAGAGTTCTGTCTTGAGCTTTGCCTTGTTCAGCATGGGGTATGCGTTCACAGTGGCATTCAGAGCCTCATCAGGAAATGAATGGCAGTACCTTTCAAACATATCTGCTTGCAGTAAGGTAGCACTCACAAGGTGGCCAGTGAAAGGGAACCTTGCTTTGGTGTGATCCAGGATGGTGTCACAGACCTTTACAGACAGCCTCTGCTTCTCCTCTTCTCTCAAAGCCGTTCTGGGTCTTTTGGCTCCTGTTGCTACTTGCAGATGCTGTTGAGAGGAGTCCCTGAAGGCAAACAGACCAATGTGTTTGTTAGGCTATGTACAGTACTGTAGTCTATGTGACGCACATGTATATGCAAGTTATCCACGTATAGTACAAAGATTTCAGTTCTACTTAAAATGGGCAGGGATGCATAAAGTCTTCAGTGTTTAAGTTAGCCTTAGTGTCTCACCTAGCCTGGATGTTCAGCACAGTATACACAGTATATAAAGTAAGCTAGATTACACCACTGGCCATATATAATGAGAATAATGTAATTTCTAACACAAATGCAGTCTCCTTTCATGCATACATTTTCAAATGACAAAGCTCTGCTTTGAGAACGATCAAATGATATTGTTTAATCTTACCTTATGGCATGCAGACTGCTTGTGAAGCTGTCGAGGGCACGTTTGATGAAGCTTTCTCTCCCTCATCACACTGGCTCCTCCATCGTAAGGTTGCGCAATGAGCTTGACTTTCTCGTCGTCGGCAAAAAAGACCGTTCAGTCTCTCTAAAAGCACACTGGCAATTGAGATTGATTCCGAGATGGGAAGAAACTCAAAAAAGCGTTCCTGCACTTTATGGTTGCTATCGATGGTCCTCAGCACAAGCACCAGTTGTGTCTGTGTCGTGGTTTCGTCAGCTTGGATGGTTAAGAAGTTCTCCGACTTCACCTCCTCCACAAGATGTTCCCCCACGACCACTAGCATACACTCCAGAAGCTCCTTTTGAATTGTCTTTGATGTGCCCTTGAAAACTTGAGCATTTTTAAGATGCTCATCAAACACCTCATCTAACTGTGCCACAAAGTTGACCAGTCCAATAAAAATACCAGGGTTGGTGGAGCCCTCAGTTTCATCATTGCCTCGCAAAGCTAACTCAAACACTCCGCAAAACATCACACACTGGATTAGGCGGTTGAGGATGTGGCGGTTATTGCTAACCTCATCGTTGTGGCAACGGACAGCTAGCCTGTATCCCTCATCCAGTTGAGTGGCAATGTCCACTCTCCCCAAAGCAGACCATCTCAAACCGCTATCCATGTGGGTCTTTGACAGCTCATGTTTCTTTATCTTTTCTGAAAGATGGTGCATGTCTGTTACACCAGTCGCTGTCCAAGCAGTGCTGTCTGCTGAGCCGCCTTCAGGGTGAAAGAGTAGGGGGTAGCAGAAGACTGCATTGGCTACGTCACAGCCTGCTAGCCAAGTTTTCCGTTCGTACCAATTTTTGGAAAATCCTCGGGTGTAGGACTTTCCCCCTTTAGTAGAAACCTGTTGAATGATTAAATTTGGTCTGAGAGGTCCTAATTGTTTCGTTGACAATTTATTTGATTCATTCGCCGACTAAAAGGAACTTCTTTCAAAGGGACAATCGAGTTGCACTGAACGCTATAATTCTGGCGCGATTTTCAACCTGACTGAAATCGCCCCAAAAGGGGCGGGGCCATTTTAAGCACAACTTTAGCCTGATTGGACAATTTGTGGCAGATCAGACGTCTAGATTAGAACACTGATAACGACTTTTCCTTTTCCCGTTTGGCAGTGCGTCGCCCATATTATATTATTGTATTGGCAGAAAAATGGGTTGTCTGTGTAATGTTTGGAGCTGACTGTTGTACTTGTATCCAAAATAACACAGCTCCTGATGGATCCTTTACTACAGCAATGAAAAATTGAATGCGGAAGAGATCAACATATTGGAAAATGGTTTGATAACCTATTTGGATCATGGGGGAGAATGGCTTACTAAAATAGTTTTGTGATGTTGTTTTATAGTGCCTCTCCTCAGATCAATTATATGCAGACAAACATATGGTCAATGTGTCTGTAAAGCCATCTGGAATTGATATAGGGTTCACCATAGGTCCTGGATTGGATGAGAATTATACATGAATGGTAGGAAAATATACTTACATATTCCAAGTGTGGCGTAACTGGTTCCATGGTGTAATGGTTAGCACTCTGGACTCTGAATCCAGCGATCCGAGTTCAAATCTCGGTGGGACCTATCATTTTGACATTTTTCGAAAGTAAGTTAACACGTAGTGGGAAAATGCCAATATATTGCGTACATTGTCATGGATAAAACAATTTGGCACACTTTATTACATGGATGACGTATGTTTATTACACAGAGGAGTGCTGTAGTCTCGAGAACTCTCGCGAGATCTGATCAACAGCCTCTGAGGAGTGCTGTAATCTCGAGCACTCTCGCGAGATCTGATCAACAGCAGTCATGGCGGCCGCGATGGATGTGGACACCCCGAGTGGAGCCAACAGTGGAGCCAGTAAGAAGCGTTTTGAAGTGAAAAAGGTAATCGGTTGTGAATTCAGTATTAAGAAATGATGTCAAACATTTATATCAAGTAGTCTCTTTAAAATTCAGACTCCTAGAAGAGTTCGTTTTAATCCGCTGGTTAGCATTAGCTGTGCTGCTCCTTCACTTCGGGGATTGGTTTAATCACCTGACCATGATTTATTTTATTTTTTGTATTATTAGATACGACTTTTAATTTGTCCTGTAATATTTGTAATCTTGTATCAAGTAGATACACATTACCTGGGCGTTCCATTTACTTCTGGTCTGCTCTCTGCTCCATTCTGAAGCGTGATACGAGAGATTACTAAACCAGGCCACTAGAGAAATAAAGCCCGGATGGGAGTCAAGTATCTTAAAAGCCTGCAACAAACTCGTTGAAAACAGCTTGACAGGATTTTGAGCACTATAGGTGTGTTCTGAACGTCCGATTCGAGTCTTTTTGGGAATCATGTGCGTGTTCCAAACGTTCGATTCGAGGGCGTTGGCGTATCAAATGTTTTGTGGCACTGTTTACCTGTTTTGAATGTTCAGTTTGAGAGTTTTGGGGCATCATAGGTGTGTTCAGGACAGTCAGTTTTAGCGTTTTGGGGCATGTATTGCTAATGTTTGATTTGGATGTTTTGGGGCATCATAGGTGTGTTCCTAATGTTTGAATTGGGTGTTTTGGGGCATCAGGTGTGCTCCTAATGTTTAATTGGGTGTTTTGGGGCATCATAGGTGTGTTCCTATTGTTTGATTTGGGTGTTTTTGAGCATCATGTGTGTGTTCCAAACATTCGATTTGAATGTTTTGGGGCATTATTTGCCTTTTCAGAATGTTCCGTTTGAAGAGTACTGGGGCATGTGTTCCCAGTATTCAATTTGGGTGTTTTGGAGCATCATATGCATGTTATTAACATTCCATTTGAGAGTTTTGGGGCATGTGTTTCAAATGTGTGTTTTGGGGCATCATAAGTGTGTTCTGATTATTCGATTCATCTGTTTTGGGACATCGTAGGTGTGTTCTGAACGTTAGATTTGAGGTTTTGTGAAATAGGTTTTGTCATAGGTGTGTTCCTAATGTTTGTTTTGGGGCATCATAGGTGTGTTCCTAATGTTTAATTTGGGTGTTTTGGGGCATCATAGGTGTGTTCCTATTGTTTGATTTGGGTGTTTTTGGGGCGTCATAGGTGTGTTCCTATTGTTTGATTTGGGTGTTATGGGGCGTCATAAGTGTGTTCAAAATGTTTGATTTGAGTGCTTGAACCATTGGCGAGTAACGAATGTTCAATTGGAACAGTTTTGGGCATCATGTTAGTGATGAATATGAATATTTGAATATTTTGATTAAAAAAAACTGCTCCAAATGAATTCCATCGAATGCTCATTTGATGCCCTAAAATGCAGTAAGGGCAGGCTCAAAACTTGGCAGCGGCATCTAGCGGTGGCACTTCTGGTCTCATGCTCCGATGCCGCTGACTTTATGCCATGTGCCGCTGTTTGTGGCTGGTGCCAGTGAATTTCTACGTCATCTGCCGCTGTTTATGGATTATGCCAATGAGTTGATACTGTTTAAATTCAATGGCACCATCCACAAACAGCAGCACATGCCGTAAAGTCAGCGGTAATTGAGCATGAAACCGGAAGTGCCCCTGCTAGATGTCGCTGCCGTGATTTGAGCCTGCTGTCTCTCCTAAAATGTTCCAACTCAATGTTCAGTGCCTCAAAATGCTATCTAGGTAGTTCGCAATGTTTTGAGAAACGACTCTGTCATTTAATTGACATGGGATTGGAACCATTAACATCTATGAAGTGCTTTGGTGACTCTTTGACTGCTACAGTGGTACTTATTTTTGTAAGGGCAATCACATGGAAGTCATTAAATTGTGTTCCTTAAATATCATTTATGTATTTGATGGGTTAATAGGTGAACAGTGTTTAACACAGCACATCTGGTATAATTTTCATTCTGAAAAACAAGGTTATGTTGACAAGGATATCTGGTGGTTGCATTTAAGGCACTCTCTTTCTCTTGCAGTGGAATGCTGTGGCACTCTGGGCTTGGGACATTGTTGTGGATAACTGTGCCATCTGCAGAAATCACATTATGGACCTCTGTACGTATCAACTCTCATTTGACTTCATTGCTGTTCTCTGTTCTGTAAAACATCATCTGTATTGAGTCTGTCCAGAATGTTTTAAATGTTTCTCTAGCATTGCCATTTTAATGTTAATAATTTCTGCGTTTTTTTTTAAATTACTTGCCACTATCAGAGCTCCATTACTTACTGTAGTATGAGCTGTAATGGTCATCTAAATCTTGGTTTGTTCATCTGAAAATACTGTATGTATTTCAGGTATAGAGTGTCAGGCCAATCAGGCTTCAGCTACATCAGAAGAGTGCACAGTGGCCTGGGGAGTCTGCAATGTGAGTATGACCACACTAGGGTTGCAGCGGTATACCGGTTTCACGGTTTGAAAATTGACGGTTCTTATACCATGTACACGGAGAATCTCACATGCGTGTACGCATCTCCTTTCCTCGTGGTCTGCCTGTCAGGCTCGTCAACTTGCATCACACACACACAAACACACATGCAGCAGAGAAAATGTCAGAGAGTGGCGAGGGGGTCTGACATGAGTGTGTGAGTTAAAGCAGTGTTTCTCAACTGGTCTATTCGGACTGGGTCGCGGTCAGCAGGGAAAGAACAATGGCATGGTTCTCCCATTTATTTAGGACTGACGAGGCAGATTTAATGATAATCTCGCAAACAGCTCAAGCAGACATGTGCAATTTACGGGCCACGGGATGGATCAGGCCCTCCAGATTGTTTAATGTGGCCCGCGGCTCATTTATTGTAAAAGTGATTTTATTTTTCAGTGGATATTTCAGTTAACTTGCATTGGGACATAACGCGTCTCCACAAGTGTTTACTATGCTCATGCTCGCCAGATAAGAGATGCAACACCCCCTGTTTGAGATTTCTACTTGCGCAAATTGGAAATATTCCGCCTAATGTTATACTTATTTTGTGCAATCTGGCAACCATGCATGTGAGTGCGCTATTTCTGTCTCTCGCTTTCCCCTTTGAACAAACTTAGCGATCTGTAGTGCAATATTCTGCTCAAGGAAAAGTGTTATACGGCTACTCTGTGTCCATTCTTAAGACAGCTTGTGATGTTTGGTGCTACTAATTTTGCAGGTAAACCTTCTCAGTGATTAAATTAAATATAAAAGTAGATCTCGGCATCATTGACATGCGAGCAAAAGCAAGCCAGAGATGAATATGTATATGTATTATTTATTTGTGCAATTTAGAAATGTTGAAGTCCCTTTGCACCTGTATGTTAATCTAACTCTTGCAGTTATCATTTATCATAGTCATGCAGCCGGTGTTATTCAGTTGTGTGCTGAAAGTCAAACGTTGACATCAACAAGAAAAATAATGTCACTTGATGCATGTCCTTGTACAGGAAAACCATGAATAAAACTATGCAACATAAAAGGAAATGCAACCCAGGATACATTAAATACAGGTTATGTTTAATCTATGCCAGGTTGACACTTGATGTCCAATGTAAAATCTGGTCCTGAAGCAAAACCAGTTGAGAACCAGTGAGTTAAATGTACAGACAGGAGCAGTATATGTTCATTATTAATAATTATAGGACATTACTACAAAAGCTCACACAGCTGATGTTATTTTTCATTTAGTAGTTAATTTAACATGTAAAATAACATGCTTTAGTTATATAACATGTTATAGTTACATGCTATTTTTTATCATGTTATATAATTCGATTTATTATTATAATTCTGTTAGCTTTCTTATTTTTTCAATGTATTTTATTTTCAAAAGGGAGACTTTTTTTTTACACATACTTAAAATAAAATAAATGGTTTCAAGATTCAAATATAATAAAGTGTTTGCTCAAAAATAAATAAATTAATAAAATAACCCTTCTGTTTTCACTGATAATAGTAATTGTGCAATACCGTGAAACAGTGATATTTTCTGAGACTGATCATGCTGTGAATATCTCATACCGTTGCAACCCTAGACCACACACATACCATCTGAGCTTTGAGTCTGTAGAATGGTGTTTGTAACTGTGTGTTGTTTGGTTCTGCAGCACGCCTTTCATTTCCACTGCATCTCTCGCTGGCTGAAGACCAGACAGGTGTGTCCCCTGGACAACAGGGAGTGGGAGTTTCAGAAGTAAGTGACTTTGCATTTGAACACCTAACAGAATAAATCAAACTGTGGGCCTGTTTAGATTAAGAATCCCCATTGACGTTTAACATCAGTCTAGGTCTCTTGACTCAATTAGGATGAAATATATCATGGATTTTGAAACTTTTTGATTGAGTTTACCTATTAATATTCCGTAATGGCACTTTCCTAAAATTATAGTAGTGCTAGTAAACAAAGGCTTGTATGGAATGAATGGATTTAGTATGGAGTGTGTAGTGCCTACTATTGTATGATAAAAGTGAAACATTATGCAAAGAGAAACATTTGAAGTGATAGTTCATTGTTCTCGCCTGACGCCATTACATTCAAATGAAATAAGAATTTTGCATTTTTAATCCAAGTTTGTCTAAAATGTGATAACTCTTTGGCAGCAAGATCAAATAATAATTTAAGAATGTTTAAATTGTGTTGCTATTATTTGTTTGATTTGTTGGTCTGAGATGTTGCTTGTAAATACTGACACTTCTGTTATTGCTGTTTTTTTTAGGTACGGCCATTAGTGACATATGGATGGCCTAGTGTTTAAATGTTCGGTTCAGGATTTTCTTTCCTGAGCTATTTTGTTCAGATGCCACTGACCTCCCCCTGTTAAGACCAATGCAGTCACCATGGAATTGTTATATGTTAGTTATACTTTTTTTTTTTTTTTTTTTTATTTCTGTGCTGTGCAGCATTCAAAGCTGTAAATTATGAATAAAGTTCCTCTGTGTCCAGCTGGTTTGGTTCATTTTTCAAGATTAACCGGGTTCCTAAACTACGATAACATGCATGGAATTGGCAAATATTATTTTTGTTTACCAGAACTCCAAAAAATGTGCTTTATAAGAATGAAAATGTCCAGCTGCGTTGTCTTAAAGCATGTGTTAAAAAGTAATTTGAGAGAATTCGGTATCATGTTGCATTCATTAACTACATTAGTTAACATGAACTTACAATGAACAAGTCATTTACAGCATTTATTAAACTTGGTAAAGATTAACCTAATATGCATTTTTTACATTAAACATTATATATGTTAATGTGTTATGAATGAACAATGGACAATTGTATTTTTTTTAATAAATGAACTTTGACCAAGATTAATAAATAGTTAAAAATAATGTTCATTGTTAGTTTATGATGGCTAAAGCATTTATTAATATTAACAATAAGAACCATGTTGTTAACTGATACATTTCTTGGCCTTCATAGCCTAATAGGAGGAAAAACAATTAGAAAGATTTTAGGTCATTTCATAAATGGAAAAATGCCCAATACAGTTTCTAAATGTACAATAGCAATGTTTCTGTCCCGTGTTCATTTATTCACAGATTGGAGTTTACCAGTAAATTTGCTATTTTCTTAAAATCAAAAGTAACAGTCAGTATCTGGTGTGGCCACCAGCAGCATTAAGTACTGCATTGAATCTCCTCATTAAGCGCACCAGATTTGCCAGTTCTTGTTGTGAGATGTTACCACACTCTTCCACCAAGGCACTTGCAAGTTCCCGGATATTTCTGGGGGGAATAGCCCTCACTCTCCGATCCAACAGGTCCCCGACGTGCTCAATTGGATTGAGATCCAGGCTCTTCTCTGGCCATGGCAGAACACTGACATTCCTGTCTTGCAGGAAATCACACACATAATGAGCAGTATGGCCGGTGGCATTGTCGTGCTGGAGGGTCATGTCAGGATGAGCCTGCAGGAAGGGTACCACATGAGGGAGGAGGATGTCTACAATCTCTCCCTATAGATGTCCCCCTTTCTTATTTCAAGCAATTTAATAGCATAGCGAAGTCCTTTATTTGGAATGGTAAACATCCCAGATTACACTTCAGTATGTTACATAGGCTGATTGACAGAGGTGTGCTAGGCCTACCCAAGATGTTTTTTATTATGCATTCTGTCTCAGACATTTGGCTCATTGGTTGCTTCCACTTAAAAGCCCCTCCCTGGTTTTGTATTGAACAGGAAGTTCTTGCCCTGTTTCGCCATTGCAAAGCCTTTCTATCAAACTAACTGGAGAAGTTACACCCAGTTATCACACATTTGCGCACTGTGTGGACAAAGGTGTCCAGAATGTTTAATTCAGACATTTATTTAAATGTTGCTTCGAGCATATGGCTGAACCCAAAATTATGTATTGATCAGTCAGTCCCCTTTCTGCTGGACAGAGTGGCTTGTGAGGGAGACTAATACACACGTTGACCTATATGAGAGTGGAGTGTTGAGATCCTTTGAAAATATGGTTCAACATTTTGGGATTCCCAGGTCTACCAGGAAAGATTTAAACTTGGTATTGGAGGAGGGAGTGTGGGATAGGTTTTAAAAAAATGTCAAGTCTACATTTAGAAATGTAAGGGTACGCCATATGCAATGTAAGATTTTACATCGATTCTGTTGGACCCCCTCTCGATTGTATAGGCTTAGTCTTAAAGACACACCCACCTGCTGACAATGCCAATCAGAAGACAGGGATACAACCCTTGTTTTTTGGTGGTGTGTTAAGATCCAAGAATTTTGGTTGAGGGTTTTATGCGTTACGTATTGGTCACTCGAATTTCACTTTGCCCCAGACTGTATTTTAGGCTATGGGCAGTCATTAATATAGGGGATAGATACATTAAAAAATGGGGTTGTAGCCAGTGTTATGATTAGCAGAGAAATAATTCTTAGGGGGAAGTTGGCTAGAGCAACCTTGTTTCAACATTGGCACAAAGAGATTGGCAGGGTGGCGGCATTTGAGGGAATGCCGTATAGACGGCTAGGTAATATATTTGTTTAATAAACAAACGGCAACGATTTGACCTTTTTGGAGGTTTCTCTGGCAGGGGCAGTGGTGGAACATTTGTAGTTTTAAATGTATGATTTCATTTATTCATTATATTTATTTGCGGTAACAATCAATGCTTGAATATATGAATTTTTAAAAAATGCTAACAATACTTTTTTAATCAAACAATTTCAACTGGTCTAAATCACTGCAATCAATAATGTTTGTTGTTCTAATTATGGGAAATAGCCTTAAATCATCCATCTTTATTCTTAATTTGGAAATTGGTACGTTTTTTGCTTTTTTGGTTCTTCATGTCTTAGGGAGTTTTTTCCCTTGCTGACTTGGGTTTGTAAGGCACGATTTTTGGTAAAGCTCCTTGGAACAATAAGTATGGTAAAAAGCACAGCAGAAAATAATATTGAATTAATCATTTAGGGTGTCAGTATGCATTTCATTTCTTTTAATCCATCTTATATGTCAAGCTGGTTAATTAACAGACTACTTAACTGTGCAACAACCAAAATGTTTATTGAGTAAAATCATCATGAAATTCAATATTAGATGCAAATGTTTTCACAAAAGGAAAGAGTGCGTTTTATCATTGGATTTTCAAAAAAAATAAATGTTTTAGGTTAAACTGAGGCTAAGCAGAATGTAAAAAAAAAAAAGAACTATAAACCTTTAAAAGGAACATCTATGAAATCAAGTGATTGACTGCTTAGAAATTATAATCATGTGTGATAATATAGCCTAGATGCCATCTTGATCTGGAGAATAATGAAGCCACATTGAACTTCCCACTCAACTAAACCAATCTCGTTGAAGTGCACAATGTTTGATGTTTAAGAGGATCGAATTAAGAAGAATGATTTGGTAAAAACCTTGACCAAAACCATAAGCATAAGCAGTTATAATTACTGAATGGATGAAAGTGATTATTAGAATTATACTAAATCTCCTGAAATGATTGGCTGCACTTTTGTTCATTGCAGTTTGTCTGCGCAGCTAGAGATGTGCTTCTCAAATCCAGAAATGAGAACATCTGTGCTATAAGTTTCAAATGTCCCCAAATTATCTGGAGAGGAGATTAAGATCATAGTCTTAAAGGGATAGCTCACCCAACAATAAAAATTCTGTCATCATTTACCAAACCCGGATGACTTCTGTGGAACATGAAAATATGTAAGGCATAATGTTAGCCTCAGTCACTGTTCACTTTCATTGCATCCCTTTTCCATCCAATGAAAATGCATGGTGACTGAGACTAACATACTGCCAGAAAAACCTGAAAAATATGAGGGTGTGTAAATGATGACAGAATACCTGTTCCAATACTCTTTCATAGTTTCTTCTCCTACAACTGCATATCATTATAGAAGTTACGACTCTGGTAAAACAGTATTCTACTTCAAATGCTTGTAGAAATCAGAAAAAGCTACATGAGAATATTGGAACTGGACACTCTCTCCCCATTCACTCATTCACATTAACTCGTTCTGCCCATTAAGGCTGCTGGCCACCAAACTTGGAGCCGAGTTTGTTGATCAGGGCCATGATCTTGGGGTTGCCCTGGTACTTGGCAATGTTGGCGGGATTTTGCGCCACATCTTGGAATGCTGCCATCACCTCAGGATCCTAGACAAGTAGAATGTAATGGCATTGTATGAATTCTCTAGACATTACAGTGCATTGTCAATGCTGCCTGACGCATGTTAGATGAAATGCAGAATTCAAATATTACAAATCAGGCCCAATAATATCTCAAAACTAGATTTTAACATATGATGAAAATGTGCTGATGAAACTGACTTATCTGTCAGTCTGTAAAAGAAAACTCATATAATTGTGATCGTTAAAGGGATAGTACACAAAAATGAAAATTCAATCATCATTTACTTACCCTCATGCCATCAAATGTTATCAAAAGTTATCCATATGACTCCGGTGGTTTACTCAATGTCTTCTGAGGAAATCCAATCGATTTTGGGTAAGAACAGACCAAAATGTAACTCCTTTTCACTAAAAACCTTTACAACAGCAGTCTCCATGGCGATCATGACTTCAAGCACCATTACACTTCCTTTAGATCCATCCAGTGCTCTGCGCATGCGTCAAGCACTAGGAAGTGTAATCAAGCTTGAAATCATGATTGTGGCTGGAGACTGTAATGGCAAGACATACAGTGAAAAATAAGTTATATTTTGGTCTGTTCTCACCCAAAAAATGAAAATATTCTTCTGAAAATCTTAATTTGTGTTCTGCCAAAGAAAGAAAGTCATATACGTCTGGGATGGCATGAGGGTGAGTGAATGAGATCATTTTTGGGTGAACTATCCCTTTAACATTGGAAATCAACCATTCTGGTGCTCAGTGTTGCAAGGTTAATTGTACCTGCATAGACATGAGAACCTCTGGGTCGTTAAATAGCTCATTAAGTCCAGGCATTCCAAATGGAGGCGCTCCACCAGGGAACCCAGCACCTCCTAAAGGGTCAGAGGAAATGTCAATCCCAATATATACAATTTCATATTAAGTGATTAAGTGTTCAAACTCTGTGCCTTAGTGAGAGCTGAGGTTTTACTTTCAAATGAATAACCTTGTTGATCTGTTATGAATGTAATTTTTTAAAGAAACAGATTTGATATACCCTTCAACAAAGATTAGTAGTATTTAAACATATACCTGGGAATCCTGGGAAGCCTCCATGTGCACCTCCAGCCTGTTGTCTGGTATCCTCTTCCTGCACACACAGACATCATTTAGAGTTTGTCTTGTTAATGTAAGACACTGCATCGTGTTTTCTTACCCTTTGCGCTCTCTCATGCTCCTCCCTCGCTTTCTTCACTCTTTCTTGTCTCACTTTGATCTCACGTTCTTCACGCTTGCGTTCGTATTTGCGCCGGTGCTCCATGATTTTGTTGGCCTGTGATGGACAGTTGAGGTTACATGAGATACAATGCAGATAAATCTACTTTTTTTTTTTAGTACTGTTATTTGATAAAAAAAAATTAAAATTGCAATTAATCCCATGATTTTCAGAGTTAAAGAAATAGGCCTCTACATTGCGAGTAAATCACTTGCATATGTGACAAAATTGCGGGCTATGCAATTTTTAAGATGTCTAATTCGCCACTGGCTCGAACATATTCAGATTTCACTCGCCAGTGATTGAGGAAATTGACCTTATTTTGCTGCAGTGGGTGTAACCATTGCTTTGGTTGAGCTGTGATATGCCATAGTTAAATTTACATAGCATTTAACAACGTCAACTCTATATTTGCTTTAACTTTTTGTGGGTAAGAAACAGATCAATATTTAAATCCTTTTTTACTATAAATCTCCACTTTCAAACAGCCCTACTTTACGCACTTTTCTCCAAAGGGGGGTTCTTTTGTTTTTGCCGATTCACAGTCTTTGTGTATATTGCAACCTACTAGGCAAGGAGGAGAATTTTAAGTAAAAAAGGACTTAAATATTGATCTGTTTCACACCCACACCTATCATATCACTTCAGAAGGAATGGATTTGACCACTGGAGTCATTTGGAATATTTTATGCTGCTTTTGTGCTTTTTGGAGCTTCAAAATTTGGGTCACCATTCACTTGCATTATATGGACCTGCAAAGCTTCTAAAAATCTTAATTTGTGTTCTGCAGAAGAAAGTCATACTCATCTGGGATGGCATGAGGGTGAGTAAATGATGAGAATTTTCATTTTTGGGTGAACTAAACTACCTTTAATTGCAATTAATTGCATATAGTGCTGAAATTTGATTGAATGGCATACTACCCAGTAAATGATGACAGAGTTTATAATGGCACAGTTCTCACAACCGTTTTTCCGAACTTGAGCCTGTGTTTGTGTAAGGGTCACAACAGTGTTAAGAGTGTGGCATTGATACCTTAGGTTGGACTTCTTTCAGCATGGCACTGGCTTCATCATCGTAATCTAGTTTGCAGGCCATCGCCAAGTCTCGGGATGACTCCTCCCAATGCCCAAGCAACCTGTGTGAGAATAAGAGCTCTTCAGCATGATAGCAATATAATAAGAGTCTAAAACGTCACAGATACGAGCTAGATGTGAACTAGGCACAACGTATATAAAACATCAAGAGATCTATTTTTGTCATGTTGTGCAGAGTAGCTCCACCCATAGTGAAATCTCACTGGTCCAAAATCCTGCTTACAAGCACTAGTGTGTGTGTGTGCATATATATATATATATATATATATATATATATATATATATATATATATATATCTCTCTCTCAAATGAGGGATGTGTTCTAATTGAGAGCAGTTTTGTTGCTTCATGTAGTCTTTTGTTTTCAATGACGACAGAACAATTATTGTCTATTTAGGCGACTGTAACACTTATTTGTTCCACTTCAGAAGAGTAGTTTCTCTCTTATTACAGTGATAATGAATTCAACCTGTTACCTGTGTGCTTTCCCCCTCCATTTATATGGCTGAGCTGAGTCTGGGTTGATGTCAATGGCTCTATCACAGTCTCTGATCGCAGCATTGGGTTTCTGCATCTTCACATACACACTGAAAGAAAACACACATACAGGTAATAATCAACGACATAAAAGATCTGATATAAAATAAGATAAAACACAAGGCTGGGATTGGTTGATACCTGGCTCTTTTGGCGTATAGAATGGCCAGTCTTGGGTTGAGTTTAATGGCCTCTGTGAAGAGGTCGAGAGCTTTCTGTAGCTCACCTAAAAAGACCAGAACATTTGTTAGTTTCCACTTAAAACTAGAGGTAGACTGATATATCGGTTTTATGAAACAATCGGTTTTGTCCGATAGTTGTTTTTGGAACGATCAGTTATCTGCAAACATCTTATGCCATTAGTTTCAGATTTTTTCTCCCTCATTTCATGTCTGGTGAAATATATAGACTGATCAGCCACACCATTAAGACCACCAGCCTAATATTGTGTAGGTTCCCCTCGTGCTGCCAAAACTGCTCCAACCCGCATCTCAGTATAGCATTCTGAGATACTATTCTTCTCACCACAGTTGTACAGAGTGGTTATTATCAGAGTTACTGTAGACTTTGTCAGTTCGAACCAGTCTGGCCATTCTCTATTGACCTCGCTCATCAACAAGGCATTTCCGTACACAGAACTGCCACTCACTGGATACTTTTTATTTTGGGCACCATTCTGAGTAAATTGTAGAGACTGTTGTGCATGGAAATCCCAGTAGATCAGCAGTTTCAGAAATACTCAAACCAGCCCAACTGGCACCAAAAATCATCCATGTGATTATCTAATCAGCCAATCATGTGGTAGCAGTGCAGTTCATAAAATCATGCAGATACGGGTCAGGCGCTTGAGTTAATGTCCACATCAACCATCAGAATGGGGGGGGGGGGGATTTGAGCTCAGTGATTTGGATCATGGCATGATTTTTTGTGCCAGATGGGCTGTTTGGAGGATTTCTGTAACTGTTGATCTCCTGGGATTTTCACACATAAAAGTCTCTAGAATTTACTCAGCATGGTGCCTAAAACAAAAAACATCCAATGAGCGGCAGTTCTGTGGACAGAAACGCCTTGTTGATGTGAGAATGTCTAGACTGGTTCAAACTGACAAAGTCTACAGTAACTTCGGTAACCACTCTGTATAATTGTAGTGAGCAGGATAGCATGACAACAAATATACAGATTGATTATCTGAGTTACCATAGACTTTCTGTCAGCTTGAACCCTCCGGCTTTTCTCCGTTGACCTCTCACATCAACAAGGTGTTTCCGTACACAGAACTGCCCCTCATTGGATGTTTTTGGCACCATTCTGAGTAAATTCTAGAGACTGTTGTGTGTGAAAATCCCAGGAGATCAGCAGTTACAGAAATACTCAAACCAGCCCATCTGGCACCAACAATCATGTCACAGTCCAAACCACTGAGATCAATTTTTTTTCCCCATTCTGATGGTTGATGTGAACATTAACTGAAGCTCCTGACCCATATCTGCATGATTTTATGCACTGCAATGCTGCCACATGACTGGCTGATTAGATAATCTCATGAATACGCAGTACCAAAAAAAAAAAAAAAAAAAAAAAAAAAAAAAGTGTTCACAGTGCATACACACAAAACTCTTCATCTGGAGAATATCTAGGCTATAAAAAGCTTAATTTGTTAAATACTTACATAGGGCATTGTAACAGCCAAGTTTTCATCATTTCAAAATAAAAGTCCTCTTAGATTTTCAGGCATGTTTGTAGTTAATAGTCCTGCATTATGTACAATAAGCTGCTTTTGAAATGTTATTAATTTTGTACTCTCGAAGTCTCAATGTCTGTGCCCGTCATAGTAAGGAAAGACATTTTTTATCATTCTGTAAATTTAAGAAAACCTTTGGCTAATTAATCCACTATCGGCCAACCCACATGAGTGACTGCTACAACATCTATTTCAAAAATTTCAAGTAAGTGGGTGCATGTGAAGCTCAGTGGTAAAGACGCTAGCTTCCACCCCTGGAGTTTGCTAGTTCGAATCCCAGGGCGTGCTGAGTGACTCCAGCCGGGTCTCCTAAGCAACCAAAGTGGCCCGGTTGCTAGGGAGGGTACAGTCACACAGGGTAACCTCCACATGATTGCTATAATGTGGTTCGCTCTCAGCAGAGCACGTGGTGAGTTGAGCATGGATGGTGTGAAGCCTCCACATGTGCTATATCTCCGTGGTAACACGCTCAACAAGCCACATGATAAGATGCGCTGAGATTCGTCCACCGCCACCCTGATTGAGGCGAGTCACTACGCCACCACGAGGACTTAAGAGCACATTGGGAATTCTAAATTGGGAGAAAATAAATAATAAATAAATGTACGTTCAAGTAAGTTGTGACTTACCATCTCCTAACATTTCAATGGCCTCCATCTTCTTCTCATTGGCCTGGTCAATCATCTCATCAGTAATCTGACATAAAAGGAAACTATTTTATCATCCTGTTTGTATAATTGCACTTCACACTAAATGCATCATAAAATTCTTTGTTAACATAAATCACAAGTAGATAGATTACGTTTTCTGTCATATGTTTAAAAATAAAAAAAATTAAAAAAAAGAGATAGCCAATACAAAAGCCTTTGCATCAATGGTTATCTACAATGAATACAATCTATAAACTAATATAAACCTAAGCAGCAATGGCAAGGATGTATCTTGGAAACTGCCTCATTCCTGACTTTATTGGTTTGAGTGTCCAACAGATTGAAATAAAAGGATGTTGTTCGTGCACTGCATTTACCTCCAGGTTCTCGTAATCTCCCATCTCCTGAGGATCATCTGTGTCAGGCTCAATCACACCTTCCATGTCGATTTCTGGTGCAATTAATGCCAGCAAATTCACATTCATATTTATATAACAGCATAACGTTTCAATATTTCAAGCATAACAACTCCCTTTAGTAAAAATGTTTGCTTAAAGTATGTTTGATGCATCTTGAAAATAAATGACAGTTGGATTGATATGTCACTGTATTGATAATAGGGTCACTGTTGCTTACAACCTTTAAAAGAACAATGGAACGGTTCTTCTCTCAAGCTAGGACAGGAATAGGACAGGAAACAAATTGAAAAAAGATTGAACGCCAATGGACTTATTGTAGGGAGAGTTTAGCAATGGCAAGTGCCATTTTGGGAAATGCTGAAACAGGAGACAGCTGCAATAACTGGAAAATATTTAGGGAATGTTAAAAGGTCACAGCAATGTGCCTTTCTCAAGATGGCATACGAGGAGCAAACAACAGATATTGAAGGAGATATTAGTCACCAAATGACACACACCTACTTCACTTTCTTCACTCTCAGATGGAAGGGTTGGTTCAGGGTTTGATGCTGCTTTGGGAGCTCCATCACATGGACAGCTTCCCTGAAAGCAAATTATAACATGGCAATTCAACAGGCACTATCTAGATCCTACCATATCATATTAAGTCATTCATGCCACTGTAAAAGCACAACTAGCACTAATCATGATTTTAACTATTTTGTGCCATAAATGCTGTCGATTAACAGGCTCTTGTTATATCTAAACTGGACTACTGCAATGCTCTTCTTGTTTCCTGCATGTTCATTCCAACCTCTGCAATTGATCCAGAATGCGGCAGCACACTTAGTCTTCTACAAGCCCAAGAGACTACACGCAACGTCTCTCTTCACTGAACTACACTGGTTACCAGTGGTTGCTCGCATCAAATTGAAGACACAGATGCCCTGCTATCTACACTCACAACTTCAAGTCTATGTGCCCGCACACAGAGGCACAAAATTATTCTCCCAGTCCTTTAACTGTTCCTCACTGGTGAAATGACCTGCCAAGCAGCTGGTTCTCTAGCCACCTTCAAGAGACATCTAAAGACACATCTCTATTGTAAAATTAAAAATGCATTTGACTCATCCCTCAGTTTGTTTTGCTTCTACAGTAATGCACGTTCAATGGAAGTCTAAGGCATTCTGGAAGGTTTAAAAACCAAAATGTGAAGCTCTATTTCAGATAAAGTGCTTATACTTATTCTTTGGTAAAAAAATTTTTTATTTGAGTTGAAAAGTTGTCTAAATCATCATGTTAGTGGTGGAAGTACTTTTCTATACCAACCTCTGGTTACGTGTTACTAATGTAATTCAAGCGGTAGATATTTTCTATATGCAAACAGTCCATTTCTGTTATCCAGGATGTATCATGCTAAAATTGGTCCAGAAGCATGGTTATAACAGGATTTGAAATCATATATTATATTACTATATATAATAATAATAATATATTAAATAATCTTGCTCAGATAAGGTTAATATGCAATATTCTCACACTAATTTTGTGATAACAATGTTTCGATCTTGTGCCTATCCTTTGCAAAAGTGTGCCATGTTAACACGTATTACAGTGCAATTGCTTGTTTCATACACTTCCGATGCAAGTGCACTGTAGACGTGTTAAAACTGTGGGACGAGTCAATGCTATTTTCTGTGGTCATCAATAGAGTTGAAGTTGCATTAAGCCTGAAACATTTCATCAATAATGAATGGACAATGCAACAGTTGATTTCACATCTTACCTTGCATGATGAACCATCAGTCTTGTTTGGTATCGGTACATTGGCTCCCATTCTATAATAAAGTCACATATATTTACATTTAGCAACTGTTATCTACCAAACTCATAATTGTCATAAATCCAAGCACAACTTCATTTTTCTTTGTTCTCCACTTAAAAGGGGATAGAGCAGGAACTTTCTGGGAGGCATTAAAACTTACTTTATGACACAATATTTTATTACACAATTCCTATGGGATTTGATAATTTTTATCATTATGCAAATTATTGCATTGAAAGTCCATATATACTGAATTTGAAAACGTAAACAACACAGACAACAACCCAGATTCATAAGGCACTGACCCCTGCAGCCAGGTCTTAAAGAAGCTCATCTCTGGAAGATGCAAGAGAGCTGGATTGTCTTTGCACGTCTGCACGAAGGCCTTTAACTCCGTCACTTTTCGCGGGTCCATATTCCACTACAGGCGCTGGATCAAAACTCACCCAGAAAAAAAACACACGTGCACGCTGGAAACACAAGGAAACATTCATTAATATTCCCATCGTATGATGGGTCCGTCTCCGATCACTGCACAGCAAAATGCATGGCTTGCGTCGCATGAAAGTGATTTTAAAAACCAACAAAATGTGCAACCGAGCACTAAATTATCCGTAATTAGTGGTGCAAAGGATTACGCACGCGCTCCATAGAAGCTTCTGGAAATAATGCACGAGGAAGCGCGGCTTGTTAAATCAACAGTGGTACTAAAATATTAAATAGTTTAACTGTCTCTATGTATCCAAATTCAACAAACAAAACATCAGTGTTGTACCTGAAACAGCTTGGTCTCTGAAACGCGCTTCCCAAGAAGCGATTTGAGGGGTCGCGAGATTGAACTCGCTCTGCTGCTTGACGCGTGAGTCAGTGAACGCGACACTGCAAATTCTGCACAGGCAGGAATTGAACTACTAACAAGAGGGGTCCGTTTTGGTTTAGGAACATTAAAAGTTAACCCTTGTGCGACCTTAGGTACATATTTGTCTTTTTAATTTTTGTTTTTTCAATCATTTTGGCTGTGTTAATTCCAACGGCATAAATCTTTGCCAAAGGTGTGCTTCATTTTTTGGGGGCAGGTTATTGAAAAACGAAACTGTACATTTTGTTTCCGCAATAAATAAGTAATCTTAAAATTAAATTGTCCCTATAGTTAAATAAACATTAAATAAATAAAACAAACCAAATGGAAGAAATATCTTTTAAGAACTTCAGTACGTAATATCCCTGTATTTCCTAAAATAATAAAATAATTGAGCTGATATTGATGTATCTTGATTATTTTATGCTTCACATCCAGAAACAATATTTAATTTATCCTTAAATGGTCATTCATTTCCTTATATTTAATTTATTTAGGTTAGAATGCTGCTATTTAAAAAAAAAATAACATCTAGTCTAATTTATGTTTTTATAATTGTTATTATTGTTTATTTGTTAATTCTTTGATGCATTATCAATATATAAGTTTGGGCAGAGATGTTTTTTACACATACAGATTGTGGATTTTTTATTTATTTTAATAACTGAAATACCTTTTGTAGGCTGTTATGAGTGTTTCCTTATAAAGCATTAGAAAAGAATGGTGAATTTTGTATTATTATTATTAGTAGTAGTAGTAGTAGTAGTAGATAATGGTAGTAATAATAATGAATCATATTTTTACCCTAATCATATATTTGCACTAATATCAAAGGCCTTACTAGAAAAAAAGAAATTATGATCTAACGTGAATTTTCTTGATAAAAATATGATTGTGTCTGGTAACATGTGCATGTAAAATGGCTAGAAATAGCATTTTAACTATGCATAATGCTGACAATTTACACAAGGTTTATTTCTATTTCTTCTGCTCCAAACTTATTTCAAACGTACTTCTCTGTCTGCTCGTATGAATGTAACACATCATAAGAAAGTGTTTCACCGCTGTTCTAATGCATTTTGGATTGCATAATTTATATGTATAAATGTTTTCCAGCTGAAAGGACTAAATATTACATGAAACAAATGACAATAAAATGCAAAGTAATCTCTTCAGTAATCAAAATACTTTTTGAATGTAACTATATTCTAATTACCAATGAATTTTAAGTGTAGTGGAATATAGTTACTTATATTGTGTATATTAAATACGTAATCCATATACATGTATTCCGTTACTCCCCAATCCTATATATATAAATATATATATAAATGTATCATTAACGGAGGACCCCTCTTTAATTTTTGTTGAATATATTTTTTGAATATATATTGAATATATTTAATAATATTTATATATATATAAAAAATATATATATATATATATATATATATATATATATATATATATATATATATATATATATATATATATATATATATATATATATATATATATATATAATTGTTTTGTTTTTTCAAGAGGGGTCTTCCGTTCTTCAAAGTCGCCGAATGTAACGGTCATAACTGGGCTGACCAATCAGAGCGCTGGAGTCCTTCCTCGATCTACCAATAGGCGTTCAGAGTTTTACATGAGTAGGATGACACTTGCCACCTTTAAAGCGATTCTGCTGTGAAGATTAAACGCTAAACCAAAACATGAATCCTTTTACCACAGTATATTACTTTTAAGTTAACACTCAGGAGCGTTGACTTATTTTGCTAACGTTTTTTAACGCGTACAGTTGTACGAACTTAGTCTACCTCATGTTGAAAGTTGGCACATCAGTTCACCTCTGTAGGAATTACGTGAACTTGCACTGATGTTGCACTCATCCACCAGTCTACTAAGATTCGCCGTTCAGTTTGTTTCTCGGTCTCATTGGAGTCCAGGTAATCCATAATAGTTTTGTAGCGTCGTTTCATATATATATATATATATATATATATATATATATATATATATATATGTGTGTGTGTATGTGTATGTGTATGTGTGTGTGTGTGTGTGTGTGTGTGTGTGTGTGTATATATATATATATATATGTATACGTATATGTGTTAATAGCTAGGCCCTTTAAGCAATAATTACACACACACACACACACCCACCCACATTCCCACCCACACAGTTGAAGTCAGAGGTTTACATACACCTTAGCCAAATACATTTAAACTCACAATTTCTGACATTTAATCGTAGAAATCATTCCGTTTTAGGTCAGTTAGTATCACTAATCTATTTTAAGAATGTGAAATGTCAGAATAATAGAGAGAGAGAGAATCATTTATTTCGGTTTCTATTTCTTTCATCACATTCCCATCGGGTCAGAATTTTACATACACTTTGTTAGTATTTGGTAGCATTGCCTTTAAATTGTTTAACTTGGGTTAAATATTTTGGGTCGCCTTCCACAAGCTTCTCACAATAAGTTGCTGGAATTTTGTCCCATTCCTCCAGACAGAACTGGTTTAACTGAGTCAGGTTTGTAGGCCTCCTTGCTCACACATGCCTTTTCAGTTCTGCCCACACATTATCTATCGCATTGAGGTCAGGCCTTTGTGCTGGCCACTCCAATACCTTGACTTTGTTGTCCTTAAGCCATTTTGCCACAAATTTGGAGGTATGCTTGTGGTCATTGTCCATTTGGAAGACCAATTTGTTATTGAGCTTTAATTTCCTGGCTGATGTCTTGAGATGTTGCTTCAATATATCCACATAATTTTCCTTCCTCATGATGCCATCTATTTTGTGAAGAGCACCAGTCTCTCTCTCTCTCTCTCTCTCTCTCTCTCTCTCTCTCTCTCTCTCTCTCTCTATATATATATATATATATATATATATATATATATTAGTCCCAAACTCATAATATGTACAGTATGATGTTGGTTTTAGACGTTGAGAATCTTGTCAAGTCCATTGGCTAGTTTCGATGCGTGTAATATATGTCAGTATTAGTTGATATATGTGTAACATCAATGTTCTGCATTGATTTATGAAATGCATTTAACACTTTAACAAAAAACATTGAGCTGTTCTTCCAATATTTATATTTTGCATCAGTGTGTTAAACATAATTTTTCTTTTTCTACAGGATCTGTATGGTATCCATGCAGGAATGTGTCCGTGAAAACAGGGGGATGGAAAACCAAGAAAGTTCCTCAGCGCTACCTGGGCCAGCCGAGCCCGTACACACACCCCCACCTCATCGCACATGGTAATAGAAACAGAGATTGCCAACTGGCAAGACCTTTTCTGTTTAGAGGACACATTTGGCTAACTCCATTCTCCTTCCACAGAGCATTTGATTGGACAGAGAATTTATTGCAAGATGAGTCGTCAGAATTTTCCCAGAATAGAAATACTAAACATTTTACATGTATATATCTGCTAAAAGATTATTTTGTTTACTTTTAGGAGTACACTTGCATATGGACAGTCTGAAAACTCACAGACTTTGAATAAAACACACAAAATCTTTATTTTAATTAGTTTAGGTATTTAAAAGAATAGTTTGACCAAAGATGAAAATGTATTCCCCTTTAGGCCATCCCAGATGTTTATGACTTACTTTCTTCTGCTGAACACAAACAAAGATTTTTAGAAGAATATTTCAGCTCTGTAGATCCATACAATGCAAGTAAATTAAGACCAAAACTTTGAAGCTCCAAAAGACCTTTCTGGTGTGAACAGACCAAAATTTAACTCATTTTTGCACTGTACGTCTTGCCATTGTAGTCTCAAGGTAAAATCATTATTTCAAGCTCGATATTCCTAGTGCTTGACGACAGATGGCTAGATGTCCCTATAGGAAGTATAATCGAGTTCAAATCATGATTGCCTGATTAGATTATTTCATATGGCATGGATTAAACCTCTGGAGTTGAGATGCGTTTCTAAAATTCTTTGTTTTCAGCAGAAAAAAGTACGTCATACACATCTGGGATTGCATCAGGGGGCAAAATGATAAGAGAATTTTCATTTTTGGGTGAACTGTTTCTTTAAGGAAGAAATGTGTTAATGACCACATCTTGACATTGTCTTCCTCTCAACCCTGCCTTTTCTCTGACTCCCCTCTCACAGGCGAGGTAACCCCAGGTCTTACCCAGACAGAGTTTGAGTTGCGTCGGCAGCGCTTGGCATCTCTGATCGAGATGCAGAAAGAGCGACTGACAGGTTCTAGAATCTCCTCAAACTCCTCCCACATCGTCATCGTCTTATCACATCCCATTCGCTACATGACCAATGACATCCCTTACCCGTTCCATCAGAACCAGGACTTCCTGTACCTGACCGGAATAGTGGAACCGGACAGCGCCCTGGTGATGTACGGATCAGGTAAACCGGACCAGGCCATGTTGTTCGTCCCCAGGCGAGACCCAGCGCGAGAGCTTTGGGACGGACCACGTTCAGGGAAAGATGGTGCAGCTGCCCTGACAGGTCTAGAGAGAGTTCACAGCACAGAGGAACTGGGCGTAGTGTTAAAGAGCTTGAAAGGTAAAAAAAGAAAAGAAAACAAACATGCAGTATATTTACATTCATGCATGTGGCTCCATTCACTCCAATTCAAACGCATCTGAACGCAGGAGAGCGGTGACACAAGCTCACAGGAAGAAAATTCAGATTACGCTGCTGAGGATGGTTCAAGTTTGGTGAACTTGACGGCATTTGAAAACGTTTTAAATATATTATTTTTGCTATTTGTGATTTAATATTAAAACCAGTAGCCCTCACATATGACATCATATCCTTGTCTGTTGCAAAGTCTGAATTAGATCCTAGCGTGACCAGGGCTTTAAGAGTGTATTCAAGGTTAGGAATCGGGATCAGTTACGATGGTCGACAGGTTGTCCAACAACCGACTAATTGTGATGTCATTGTCAACAACTTAATCTAGATAGTTTTTATATATATATATATATATATATATATATATATATATATATATATATATATATATATATATTAGGGCTGTCAATCGATTAAAATTGTTAATCAAATTAATTACATGGTGTCCCGATTAATTAATCGCATATACAAATATTTGCTGAGAAAGCCCCTCATATAACAATAATTCAATATATAATTATGAAATAAATATACAAAGTTATCTTTAAATATTTAAAAAGTGTGTATATATATATATATATATAATAAAATAAAATATATTCAGATCATTAAAATGCATTACATTCATGTAGCAGAAGAGTTAATCATTGATAAGTCTAGAGGTCAACCGATAGTGGATTTTGCCGATACCGATAACTAAGGTGGTGGGAAAGGCTGATAACTGATTAATTGGCCGATAGTTTTTAAAATCAATTTATAGAATGTAAAAAAAAATATTATTATTAAACATATTATTTTCTTACTATAGCGGGCACAGAATAAGTCCAAAATGAATAAAATTACATATGCGGTTTAACAAAAATCCCAATAATAACCAGAAAAAATTAAGGTTTGGTGCATAACGCTGGACTTTGAAGTATAATTAAGTATATCAAAAATACGAAATGATGTAAAAACTATCTGCAACTATCGGCACAGATTTTTGGTAAAACCAATATTTTGGTCTATCTCTAGATAAGACAATTCAAAAAGCGGCTTTAGAATACAATGTATTGTTTACTACCATATTATTGATCAGAAGTCAATCATTGACACACCAATCCATTTCACAAGTGAATTTGTCAATTAGTTTGAGATTTATTATGAGGGCTTGTTTAAGGACCCCTCAATGTACACCTGCGTCAGACATGCTTTGTGTAGCATCTCGGGTGCATTACGTCATAAACATACATTTTTTAGGTCACTGTGCCAAGTTAAATATAGTTTAATATTCAATCTTTAAACACATCTTGAGATCCCTTAGTTCGGATTTGCGCTCCATCACATGTTTTGAATGCCAGAACATAACACATGTTTGTGTCGTGTGTCCGCTGAAGGGTTGATTTGTTCACTTCTATAAACCTCAGGTTGCCCGTACAGCTGAAGTTTCACTTACTGCCCTCTAGAGTGAACAGGTGGTACTACAAGCTTGCATTTCTCAGGAATCCTCCTTATTACGGTCCGGGGGCATTGCGATTAATTGCGTAAATTTTTTTAATATGTTATTTTTAATAAAAATTAATCGCACTGAATGAATGTGTTAAATCAACAGCCCTAAAATATATATATATACACACACACACACACACACACACAGAGATATTTATTCGTCTACATATTTCAGCAACAATACTTTATTAGCATGCTCTGAAATGCCACTACTTGGGCCATACACATTCAGACAGACATTTTTGTGTCTTGTGCTGTTTTTTTTTTTGTTTTTTTTAGCATCCCTCCACGAGTGTTGTTTTTAAAGAGGGAGAGTCTTGTTAAAAATAGTATATTATAGGATGTGTTTAGAAACCATGCATTATGCTCTGTCTAACTGTTTTTAATGCAGGAATGTGTCTTATTTAAACGCCCACTTTTAAATGTCCGTGTGCAGCCTAGATATTCTGGAGAGTCCGCATCAATGCACATCGTCTGATTTTTGGGTGAACTATTCCTTTAAGAAACGTGACCAATTAGGGTCAGGTGAACCAAAAAAAAAAAGTTACACAGGGCTTCCTTAAAACCGACTAGTTACCTAATCGTTCAGACAACCCACCTACTTAGTTGTTTTTGTAAATATGTAGTTTTCTGCATTGCTAATTCAAGGTATGCATTTATCAGTACAGTATGTGAGCGTTTCCTGGGAATCGAACCTATGATCTTGCCATTGTTTATGCTCTACTAGTTAAGCTACAGGAATGTACAAAAACATCCAAGTGATGATTAATCTCTGTTTCTGTCTCTATTTTTGACCTTCTGTTAGGAGAAACAATATGGTATGACAGCTCTCAACCATGCCACCCACGGTTACATCAGACACACGTGCGCCCCCTGTTGGAGGGAGGACCCATGACGCTGCCTCTCCGACCACTCACTCACTCTCTCAGAGCCATTAAGAGTCCAGCAGAGGTCACGCTGATGAAGGAAGCAGGACGGATCACTGCCCAGGTAAGAAAACCGCTAATTACGGTAACATATTGAATATTGAAAAGTATTAATGAACAGTAAAATAATCATGATCAGTTAGTGAATTCAGCATTTCAGTTTTGCATTCAAGTCTTCCCCTTCAAGTCTTCCCCTTCGTACAAATCATGGGAAACAGTATAACTTTTTTTAATAACTATTACATTTTCAGCTGTCAATAATCTGAAATGTATATATTTGTGTTGGCGTACGTGTCTGACATTTTCAGGTGGTTTTACATCACTTTTTTGCATGCTCTTTTCATACACGACAGACAACAGCATAACGGTAAAGGGTAAAAGAGTGAAAAATAGATACATTATTTTTGTAAACCAAAGTTAGGTATTTCCAAAGCTTTCTAATAAATTAAATAATTTAGTGGCATTCTTCTTCTTAATACACCTCAATGAAGTACAAAACAAATATACTTCATTTAAAGAAATATTGAAAACAGGTTGGATCTTAGTAAATGTAGCTTTATGTATAAGAAAAATGGCCAGCCCATTATAATTATGCAATTAATAATATGCTTATTGTCTTTGTTTCCCATGATAAACCCAAACAGTAAGTACTATATAGGGAATAGGGAGCGATCGATCAGAATGTTCTGGAACTGACTAAAAGCTGAATGGCAGCTGATTAAAGTGAAAAGAGTAAATGTTTTTATCTTGCGCAGAGAGTGCTAAGCAGTCATGAAACAAAGCGGCTGATGTCTCGTGAACACAAGCGCTGCTGCTTCGATCAGTTCTGCCGCCCGCATTGACTTTCTCCCGCTGAAAATTTGGAACACGCGGCTACTGAGGAACCATGTAAAACCGCCTTTCACTGCTTAAAGTTATTATCATGACTGAAAAACAGACGATTCACACTAAAAGAAGATAACAAGCTGCTGCTTTCTTTAAATCTTAAGAGAGTGTAAAGATGCCCAAAAACCTGACAAAAATGCATTTCAGCACCAGTAAGTAAATGAACAGTGACCGATCAAACAAAAACATAATCTATATTAGATTTTATAGAAATATGAATTGACTGTTCCGCAGAGATCAGACATACAGTAGTTGGAAAATGTTAACTGCACTGAAGTTGATGCAATTAATTAATTTTTATTACCATAACACTGCATTTGCCCGTGGTGCTCGACCTTCCCCATGAACGTGAACTCTGAAGCAGCCACTGGCCGTCACGTATAGGGCAACATATTTGAATTCACAATTTAAACATGTGAATAAAGATTTCTGCCACAGGCATTCGTTTGTACATGCAATAACCATTTAATTTAATTATCGAAGGTACCATACAAATACATTTTTGGAAGTTACAATAATCCATTCAAAATCCTCTTGGCTCAAAAATCTGAGGGGGCATGTGCTCCCTCACTCTGAATGGGCATGACGCCTCTGATTCAGGTCACTGTTGATACTGATTTGTATCTTGTATTCACTGAGTTTCTGAAACATCATGCAAGAATTTGTGAAATAGAGTGTTTGACAGTCAGGAGTTGTGCAAACATGCACTGAACTGCGTGTTTATCTTAAGGCATTTAAGAAGACGATGGCTGTGTCAAGAGGAGACATTGACGAGGCACTTCTTTATGCGAAGGTGAGCAGAGGGGCTACATGCGCAAACACACATAATGTCGGCTGTACTATGCGTGTGTAGGTTCAGGATATACTACATAATGTATAGGTTTTGAAGGGATGGGTCACCCAAAAAAATTGTAAAAATCTAAAAATAATTTACTGTATGACATTCATTTGTATGACTTACTTTCTTCTGCTGAACACAAATGAAGATTTTCAGAAAAATATCTCAGTTCTGTTGGTCCATACAATTCGAGTGAATGGTGACCAGAACTTTGAAGGACCAAAAAGCACCTAAAGGTAGCCTAAAAGCAAAACATAAAATTCCAGTGGTTGACTCAATACCTTCAGAAGTGATATGCTAGGTGTGGTTCAGAAACAGATCAATAGTTGAATCCTTTTTTACCAACAATCTCCTTTTCACATTCCACTGTTTTTATTTTGGGCGATTTGCATTCTCCAAGAATTTATAGTAAAAAAGGACTTTTTAAAAAAATAAATTGATCTGTTTCTCACCCACTTATCATATTGCTTCAGAAGATCTGGATTTAACCACTCGAGTCTTTGTGGATTATTTTCATGCTGACACTATGTGCTTCTGGACAAAGTTCTGGTCACCATTCACTTGCATTATATGGACCTACAGAACTGATACATTCTTCTAAAAATCTTAATTTGCATTCAGCAGAAGAAAGTCAGTCATACACATCTGGGATGGCATGAGGGTGAGAAAATTATGATAAAATTTACATTTTTGGATGGAATATCCCTTTAATTATCACATTCAATGGACTCTCAAATGCACAGATTGTCTGTCCCTGTCAATCTCTCTCTAAAATGGTGTTGCATATGAGGAAGATTTAAAGGGATAGTTCTCCCAAAAATTTTAATTCAGTCTTTGTCTACTCACTGCTGTGTTGTTATAACCCCCCATTTTGCTTTCTTTCTTTTTCTTAAAACAAAGGGAGGAATTGTGAAAAACTGTTTAGTGCTCAGTGATGTCATACAAGGGCAGTTTATGGTGACCACCTCTTCAAGCTTCTAAAACATGCAAAAGTCTAATTTAGATGTCTTATAAATTATTCCACGAGAATCACGATTGTCATGAAAGCATACGAGAACTAATGTATTATTTAGTGAAACTGTTGACTGACCATTGATCTCCTCTGCTCGTTCATGGTGCTGCACGAGAGCAAGTTCTAGCAGACCCCACATGCGAAATGTGGCGTTCAAGTAAAAACACATTTTGCTTATCTAAAAACAGGTTCACCACAGAGATAGAAACAACAGAGCACAACACAGCTGCACACAAACCAGAGAATAGAACATACTAAACATGTCTGACGAGTTTGTAGTCTGATGCATTTCTATGCCCAGCCTAATTTGTTTTGAAACAGAGTTCTCAATCAAACTGAGAGATAGAGGAGGCAGAGATGAACTGGGGAGCATTTGTGACAGACTGACTGAATCAAAATATTTAGATAAACGAAACGAGTTTTCGCTTGAACGCCCTATTTCATGAGCCAGGTTACTACGAGATTACAAAAATCCTTCGGGGGCTTTACTGAAAACATTTGGGGCTTAAGCCCCAGTAGCCCACCCCTAGCGCGGCCCATGGTGAATTAAATACTGTTTCTCTTTCTTGGTCTTTATAGTTTGATTTTGAATGCCGTGCTCATGGTGCTAACTTTCTGGCATACCCTCCTGTGGTCGCCGGTGGAAACCGAGCCAACACACTTCATTACATCAACAATAATCAATTAGTGAAGGTACAGCACCAAACATCATCACTTTTTTTTCTTGGAGGGAGAGTCTGGAAAAATGTATAATGTAAACAAGGATGATATTGAGTGTTTTTATTTTTTCTTTCTTTATCAGGATGGAGAAATGGTGTTGTTGGATGGGGGTTGTGAATATTTTGGTTACGTCAGTGACATCACGCGCACTTGGCCGGTGAACGGAAAGTGAGACGGCTGTTTTTTTATAACAAAAATCTCCTTGTCTCAGACATAATGTAGATTTAATTTCATGCTATTAGTAAGTCATTAATTAGCATTCCAAGTGGAATAGCACTCAATCCACATGCCTGTCTCCAGGTTCAGTTCTGCTCAGAGAGAGTTGTATGAGGCTGTACTGGAAGTGCAGTTAGCCTGTCTGTCTCAATGTAATCCTGGGATCAGCCTGGACTACATATACTCCACCATGCTCGCTCTGTTGGCCCGACAACTTAAAGAGCTCGGAATCATCCCACAATCCTCCAGTGATACAGACACATTGAAGGTACTCTGCATGTTGATAAAGATATCTGTTTCTCCCAGATTTGATTAAATGAATAGTTCAAGCCTCTTTTACCAACCTGAGGGTCTCTGAAACACCCAGAACGTCAGGAATCATAGACACTCTTTTATTTATTTCATTTTAACCAGATTCATATGTTTGGTCCATTGTTTTACTACTAGGGCTGTCAATTGATTACAATTTTGAATCAAATGAATTACATGATATGCAGATTAATTTATCACATATTTTCAGTGCATCCGGAAAGTATTCACAGTGCTTCACTTTTTCCACATTTTGTTATGTTACAGCCATATTCCAAAATGGATTCAATTAATTATTTTCTTACAAACTCTACAAACAATACCCCATAATGACAACGTGAAAGAAGTTTGTTTGAAATTTTGCAAATTTAATAAAATGTAAAAAATGAAAAAAAATCACATGTACATAAGTATTCACAGCCATTGCCATGACACAAAATTGAGCTCAGATGCATCCTGTTTCCATTGATCATCCTTGAGATGTTTCTATATCTTGATTGGAGTCCACCTGAGGTAAATTCAGTTGATTAGAAAGGCACACACCTGTCTATATAAAGTCCCACAGTTAACAGTGCATGTCAGAGCACAAACCAAGCCATGAAGTCCAAGGAATTGTCTGTAGATCTCCGAAACAGGATTGTATGGATGCACAGATCTGGGGAAGGGTACAGAGAAATTTCTGCAGCATTGAAGGTCCCTCCATCATCTGTAAATGGAAGAAGTTTGGAACCACCAGGACTCTTCCTAGATCTGGCCGCCCGGCCAAACTGAGCGATCGGGGGAGAAGGGCCTTAGTCAGGGAGGTGACCAAGAACCCGATGGTCACTCTGACAGAGCTCCAGCATTTCTCTATGGAGAGAGGAGAACCTTCCAGAAGAACAACCATCTCTGCAGCACTCCACCAATGAGGCCTGTATGGTAGAGACGGCCACTCAGTAAAAGACACATGACAGCCCGCCTGGAGTTTACCAAAAGGCACCTGAAGGACTCTCAGACCATGACAAACAAAATCTGAACTCTTTGGCCTGAATGGCAAGTGTCATGTCTGGAGGAAACCAGGCACCGAAGCAGTGAAGCATGGTGGTGGCAGCATCATGCTGTGGGGATGTTTTTCAGTGGCAGGAACTGGGAGACTAGTCAGGATCGAGGGAAAGATGAATGCAGCAATGTACAGAGACATCCTTGATGAAAACCTGCTCCAGAGCGCTCTGGACCTCAGACTGGGGTGAAGGTTCATCTTCCAACAGGACAACGACCCTAAGCACACAGCCAAGATAACAAAGGAGTGGCTACGGGACAATTCTGTGAATGTCCTTGAGTGGCCCAGCCAGAGCCCAGACTTGAACCCGATTGAACATCTCTGGTGAGATCTGATAATGGCTGCGCACTGATGCTCCCCATCCAACCTGATGGAGCTTGAGAGGTCCTGCAAAGAAGAATGGTAGAAACTGCCCAAAAATAGGTGTGCCAAGCTTGTAGCATCATACATAAAAAGATTGAGGCAGTAATTGGTGCCAAAAGGTGTTACAACAAAGTATTGATCAAAGGCTGTGAATACTTATGTACTGTACATGTGATTTTTATTTTTATTTTTAATACATTTGCAAAAATTCAAACAAACTTCTTTCACATTGTCATTATGGGGTATTGTTTGTTGAATTTTGAGGAAAATAATGAATTTAATCCATTTTGGAATAAGGCTGTAACATAACAAAATGTGGAAAAAGTGAAGCGCTGTGAATACTTTCCGGATGCACTGAAAATATTTGCTGAAAAGGCCCCTCAGATAAAAAAACAAAATGCAATATATAATGATAAATGGTATAAATAGTTATATTTAAATAATTTATATATATATATATATATATATATATATATATATATATATATATATATATATATATATATATATATATTATAAAGTAATGATTCAGATAAGATAATTCAGTTAAAAATGCATTGTTATTGTGGCAGACGAGTAAAGCATTGATAAGAAAAGTGTCTTTAGAAAGCAATATATTGTTTATATATTTTGAACATAAGCCAATCATTGGCCTAAAGTTTACAGCTGTTCAATTTGCAATTAAATTCGTCAGTCTAAGATAGAGCTATTATTAGGGCATTTCTAAGGATGCATCAATGTACACATGCATCAACCAGACGCTTTGAATGTCTAACTGGTTGCATGACATCATAAACATACTTTGAAAACAAAGTTTGAAACTTAGAAAAACATGTTTTGAGATCCCTGCATTCGGATTTGCGCTCTGAACAGCTGTATTTGTACGTAAGAACACATTCTCATATTGTGCTGTCACCAGAGTTGGGAGCAAGTCACACATGTTCAAGTTACAAGCAAGTCTCGAGTCTTTACCATCAAGTCTCAAGTCAAGTCTCAAGTGCAGTTCAAACAAATCAAGCAAGTCAAGTCAGTGACTCGCCTCAAGCAAGTGAAGTCGAGTCCTGATGAGTTTCAAGTCGAGTCAAGCCACAGTACTAAAATAAATAGAAATATTATATCTTTACATAATTTTTTTTTTTACATGAATTGTACAACAGTAATGTGTTATATACTGTGTGTGTATAATATATATATATATATATATATATATATATATATATATATATATATATATATACATATATATATATATATATACATATATACAGTATCTCACAAAAGTGAGTACACCCCTCACATTTTTGTAAATATTTGATTATACCTTTTCATGTGACAACACTGAAGAAATGACACTTTGCTGCAATGTAAAGTAGTGAGTGTACAGCTTGTATAACAGTGTAAATTTGCTGTCCCCCCAAAATAACTCAACACACAGCCATTAATGTCTAAACTGCTGGCAACAAAAGTGAGTACACCCCTAAGTGGAGAAAAAACAAACAAAAAAAAACCACCTCTGGCAACAAAAGTGAGTACACCCCTAAGTGTCCAAATTGGGCCCAAAGTGTCAATATTTTGTGTTGCCACCATTATTTTCCAGCTCTGCTTTAACCCTCTTGGGCATGGAGTTCACCAGAGCTTCACCATTTGCCTGGAGTCCTCTTCCACTCCTCCATGACAAAATCACAGAGCTGGTGGATGTTAGAGACCTTGTGCTCCTCCACCTTCCGTTTGAGGATGCCCCACAGATTCTCAATCGTGTTTAGGTCTGGAGACATGCTTGGCCAGTCCATCACCTTCACCCTCAGCTTCTTTAGCAAGGCAGTGGTCGTCTTGGAGGTGTGTTTGGGGTCATTTCATGCTGGAATACTGCCCTGCGGCCCAGTCTCCGAAGGGAGGGGATCATGCTCTGCTTCAGTATGTCACAGTACATGTTGGCATTCATGGATCCCTCAATGAACTGTAGCTCCCCAGTGCCGGCAGCACTCTAGCAGCCCCAGACCATGACACTCCCACCACCATGCTTGACTGTAGGCAAGACACACTTGTCTTTGTACTCCTCACCTGGTTTCCGCCACACACGCTTGACACCATCTGAACTAAATAAGTTTATCTTGGTCTCATCAGACCACAGGACGTGGTTCCAGTAATCCATGTCCTTAGTCGGCTTGTCTTCAGCGAACTGTTTGCAGGCTTTCTTGTGCATCATCTTTAGAAGAGGCTTCCTTCTGGGACGACCACGCAGACCAATTTGATGCAGTGTGTGGCGTATGATCTGTGCACTGTCAGGCTGACCCCCCCACCCCTTCAACCTCTGCAGCAATGCTACGTCTACTTCCCAAAGACAACCTCTGGATATGAGGCGAGGCCTGTTCTGAGTGGAACCTGTCCTGTTAAACCGCTGTATGGTATTGGCCACCGTGCTGCAGCTCAGTGTCAGGGTCTTGGCAATCTTCTTATAGCCTAGGCCATCTTTATGTAGACCAACAATTCTTTTTATCAGATCCTCAGAGAGTTCTTTGCCATGTTGAACTTCCAGTGACCAGTATGAGGGAGTGTGAGAGCGATGACACCAAATTTAACACACCTGCTCCCCATTCACACCTGAGACCTTGTAACACTAACGAGTCACATGACACCGGGGAGGGAGAATGGCTAATTGGGCCCAATTTGGACATTTTCACTTAGGGGTGTACTCACTTTTGTTGCCAGCGGTTTAGACATTACTGGCTGTGTGTTGAGTTATTTTGAGGGGACACCAAATTTACACTGTATTACAAGCCTTACACTCACTACTTTACATTGTAGCAAAGTGTCATTTCTTCAGTGTTGTCACATGAAAAGATACAATGAAATATTTAAAAAAATGTGAGGGGTGTACTCACTTTTGTGAAATAGTGTGTGTATGTGTGTATGTATATATATATATGTGTGTGTGTGTGTGTGTGTGTGTGTATATATATATATATATATATATATATATATATATATATATTAGTAAATTGCTGTAATGAACATGCACTGTATTTTTATCATGGGCACTTAAAAATACTGTGAATACTTCAAATTTGCAAATTCGCTCTTTGACAGTAGGTGGCGCTTATGCAGCAAAAATATAGCTGTTACCCAAGCAGCCCTGCACTTATAAACAATACTTTATTAGGCATTATACAAGAAAATGCCATCAAAACTTTTGTGAAGACAGTCAGTTCCCTTCAGAGTTACATTTATATAAAATAATCATAAAGGTATTGCATTCATGGGCTTTAGCTAAAGTCTTCAGAAGTCATAATCACTGTGAGAGCACTTTCGTCACGATTCATCCTGTATATTTTATATTACTTGTCACATCTTAAATAAAGTGTTGTGAATGCAAATTTGCCTGTTATGCTTTTATATTGCCAACAAATGGTAATGGTATATTGTTGACTGTTAAGAATGTTTAGAAAAGGCGCACACACATTTAGAGGCAATGTCGGGTCATTTCAAACTTGTCGCGCTACAAAACATGAGATTATTCGTGAATCATTTTAATTTACTGACAACCCTCAAACATTTGAACAGTAATTTTATATATGAATCTTTCTGGATAATGAAATTATTTACTTGCCTTTCCTTGTGGTTTTTGAAATGTCTGATGAAATTCGAGGTTGTGGTGGTTGTATCGGATATTTTTGCATTGCATATTTTCATACTTTTGTTTTATTCGCATGGTCCAATTCAAAATCTTTATATCCAAAGGAGATTATTTGGGGAAATCGACAAACATCTGTCATTTTGGAGCGTTGTGAGCGCTGTGTTAACTGCGCAGATGCAGATCAGTGGTGCCAGCAGGCTTACATTTTTGCAGATTAATTAATTGATGTCTCAATATTTTTTAAACACATTTCATTACTTTTTATAAGTTATTGAAAATAATAATAATAATAAAAAACATTCGAGTCATTGTTGAGTCATTCAGTTCGAGTCAGACTTGAGTCAAGTCATGTAACTCGAGTCCCCCACCTCTGGCTGTCAAGCAAGGCTGAGTTTGGTTTATTGACTGTACAGCAGCTCCAGCCTAAACAGCTGGAGTATTGCTTACTGCCCCCTGCTGAAAACAGGTGGTACTTCAAGCAAGAGTAGGAATATTCCTTATTACAGTCCGTGGACATGATTAAATTGCATACATTTTTTAACGCTTTATTTTTCTATTATTAATCGCTCTGAATTAATGCATTTCACATGCTGTGAATTGCAAAGCAATCACATTATAAACAGAAGTTTAATTAGTTTTTTGGTTAATGGATGCTTGTTGTCTGTTTGTCTGACTCTTGTCTTTTTGTCTCTCAGGCTGCTCGGAAATTTTGTCCCCATCATGTGGGCCACTACCTGGGAATGGACGTTCATGACACACCTGAGCTGTCCCGTTCACAGCCACTGCGGCCTGGCATGGTTATCACTATAGAACCAGGTGGAGATCACAAACAAATATATCATTGAGAAAATACTCCGCAATGGTCTTTAAATCAATTGTAGTCAGTTATAGCTCAGCTGGCTACAAAAATCATGTTAACACATACAGTTTAATGTTTACGCTTGTGGCGATACTTTTGAAACCATGTGTATTAAGGGACGAGTTTTTTTGTGGTAATCAGCATTATGCCACAAATGCTGTCGATTGAGATTACGTTTACTGTATTGAACCTGGAAGATTCCTTTAAATTCTCATCTGTTCCTCCCATCACCCAGGGTTGTACATCAGTGAGGACGAAAGCTCAAGTCCTGAGCGCTTCCGAGGTCTCGGGGTGCGAATCGAGGATGATGTGGTGATCCAAAATCATGGGGGGCCCCTCATCCTGTCTGCACACACCCCAAAAACCATCGCTGATGTGGAGAGAGCTTGTGCACAGAGAGAAGACTGAAGGCATCAGGAGAGAGAACAGAGCAAATGTTTCCAGCATGAGTCTCGGCCCTCCATTTTCCTAACATCTCCTCTCCTAGGGTTTTCTTTAAATGCCTTAGAGTGAATCCACTTAAATTGGGATGTCTATATTTTACAGAACTTGCTCCAGTTAAGTATTAAATCTGGAGGATTAAGAGCTGGACGAGTCTGGGCAGGGTGCACCATCTCCCTGATACCCAGTTCATTCCTACACGAGCAAATTGGAGGTTCTAGTTTTTTTGGTTCGTGTGATGTATTTAAAGGAATAGTCCCCCCCCAAAAATGAAAATTCTCTCGTCATTTAATCAACCTCAGGCCATCCTAAATGTGTGCAGAACACAAACAAATATTTTTAGAAGAACATCTCATCTCTGTAAGTCAATATAATGCAAGTGAATAGTAACCAAAACTTTGAAGCTCCAAAAAGCACATAAAGGCAGCATAAAAGTGATCTGTACAACTCTAGTGGTTTAATCCATGTCTTCTGAAGCAATTCAATCAGTTTTGGGTTAGAACAAACCAAACTATAACTCCTTTTTCTCCATTAATCTCGACATCTGCAGTCTTCTTGGCGATCGTGATTTCAAGCTTGATTACACTTCCTAGAAAAAGGATTTCCATTTTGGTCTGTTCTCACCCAAAATCAATTGGATCACTTCAGAAGACTTGAATTTAACAACTGGAGTCATATGGATTACTTTTATGTTGTCTTTATGGGCTTTTTGGAGCTTCAAAGTTTTGGACACCATTCACTTGCGCTGTATGCACCTACAGAGATATTCTTCTAAAAATCTCCATTAGAGAATGTTTTTGGTGAACTTGCCCTCCTAAGATCTGAGATGAAGGTTTATAGGAGACACTGGGATTTGGAGAAGACAACAATCTAATGAGCTTGATAAACAATTATGTTTGTGAGACAATTTATCTGTTTCAAAGAGAGAAGCTTTACTTGTGCTTGAGTGTGGCTTGAGGATGTTTGTCTGCTGTTTTTATTGTCATAAATGGGGATGTCTTTTTTCTACTATTGTCAAAATAAATGTCTAATTCTGTGTTTTGTTGTGATCTGGGAAAATAATGCACATCTAAATCATAAAAATTAGTCTAATGTACTGTGACAAATAACTAGGACGACATATTCAAGTTCTGTTGACCGCATTTGTGGCATTATGTTGTTTACCTCCTTTTCTTAAAAAAAAGCAAAAATCAAGATCACAGTGAGGCACTTAAAATGGAAGTGAATGCGGACCATTCTTGGAAGGTTTAAAGGCAGAAGTGTGATTATTATAACTTTAAAGAATAATATTAATTCTATTCAAACTTGCGTATTATTTGAGCTTTACTTTGTTTAAAACTGTTTTTGAGGTTGATTTAGGGTTTACGGCGTTACGTCGTCATGACAATGAAGTTATTAAAATAGAAAGTATCTTTACACAGGAAAGGTTTGTAAGTGATTTGAACACACTAAAATCATGTTAACACTCATTAATACAGTCTTGTGGCTGTACTTTTGAAACTGTGAGTATTTTAACTTTTACAAATTGACCCCCATTCCCTTACATTGTAAGTGCAACATTGCAACCAAGATTTTTCCTTCTTTTTGGAAAAGGAGGGACAAGTTGAAATGACCTTTTGTGGTAATCAACATTATGCAACAAATGCTGTTGATTAGGCTTTACTTGTATTAAACCCCAAATATTAAAAATATCCCCAAAACAAAAACAAAAAGTTTGGGCACATGGTGAATGCCTTTTAAAGGAATAGTTCACCCAAACCTCATTTACTCACCCTTGTGCCATCCCAGATGTGAATGAATTTCTTCTGCTGAATGCAACTGAAGATTTTTAGAAGAATATTTCAGCTCTGTTGGTCCATACAATGCAAGTGAATGGTGACCAAAAATGTTGATGCTCCAAAAAGCAGATAAAAGTAATCCATGTTTTCAGAAGTGACACGATAGGTGTGGGTGAGAAAAATATAAAAAATTAGTCCTTTTTTGTCCCACATCCATCATGTCACTTCTGAAAATATGGATTAAAACACTGAAGTTATTAGATTTTTAGCGCTCCAAAATGTTGGCACCCATTCACTTGCATTCATGGACCAAAATGAGAAATGTTTCTAAAAATCTTTATTTGAGTTCAGCAGATGAAAGAAAGTCATGCATCTGGGACGGCATGAGGGTGAGTAAATGATGAGAGAATTTAGATATTTGGATTGCCCCTAGATTTGCCTCAAAACTCCCCAGAAACTTCTGATGCTCCCACCCTGACTGACAGTGGAACTATAAATGGGCACACCACCCCGCAGACTGATGGCAAAATGACTGACATTGCCCCCCACCCACCCAAACATATAAGTGCCCCACCAAAGTCTGCATCCTAGTACCGGCTCTGGAGCAGACACTGAATGTGCTTATGATGCCTAAAAATGCTGTCTAGTTGAATAGCTTCCTCTGTTTTGAAGTTTTTGAACTGAGCAGACCATGCATTGCCCCCCCTAGATTTGCCTCAAGCCCACCCCCTACCCAGGTGGGTAGCATGCTCTGTTTTGACGTTTTTGATCTGAGCTTACTTGAAACATGCCAATGATACCCACAAATGTGGTCTATGTAGGCAGCTAACTAGGTTTTGAGGTTATTGAACTGGGCAGACCATGGTGGGGGCTAGGGTGCATTGCCCCCCAAGATTTGCCTCAAAGTCAAGTAACATTTTCCAAATCAACTGACAGAGTCCTAGACTGTGAGCATCATTTAACTATAGTGACTCCATCATCAGATGATGCTGGAGCCCCTCGCCCCCCAGACGAGTCGCGGCTCCGAAACAGTACGGAAACGGCACTGTTCGGGAAATCCCGATCGCCATCTCCCCCTCCACCCCATTTACTAATGTTACTGCACCTCCAACCTTCCCTCCCCCAGCCAGAGGAGTAGAAACAACAAGCCGCCATTTTGTTTGTTCGGAGAGAGTGAAGGAGGCACGAGCGACCAAGGGAGAAGAAAAAAAAAAAAAAAAAAAAAAAAAAACAGTCGAGTGTCGACCATTGCGACTCTGAGCGCCGCTGGCAGCGAAGCGGCTCCGTCCTCACGGATCCACACCGGATAAAACACTGACCGGGCGATTAACGAAGGAAGACGGAGGGACATTATAGATTCTCCCGTGTAAAAATCAACGAATGGACTGGGTTATCCTTTCTTTTTCTTTTTTTGAAACGAAGCGGAAGAGGGCAATACGTTAAACGAAGGGAAGCCCATCAGGGTAAAGGGGAAATAACAGCAGGAAAAAACTCTTCGTCTCGAAGTGGGAAAAATCGGTGAAATTGCATCGCCGGTTGACTACAGTTTGAAATTGGGGAAAATAGCAGAAACTGTGCAGGCGAAGAGAGACATTTATAAGGGATGAACGCGCAGGGGGGTTCACAGCATCACAAAGCTTGTGAAAGGGGTCTGAGGACCCCCAGATTTTGGGGGTGCAGCTGGCAATATCACCCAGATGCTTCAGACCCTAAATATTACTAAAGGCCATCTCGATTAACTTTATTCTATTTTCCATCCCACTGCTGGTGGATCGCCATGCAGTGACAAATCCTTCTATTTGCTTGATTTTTTACAGTGCATTTAAATGCATGCATTGATCAGAAAATATACAACTTCACTTAATCCTCATTTTTAGCCTGTGCACACAAAAACTGCACGGTTGCAAGAAAACATCCTCAACTGGGGACATGTTCTGTGCATTAGACAGCCACGTTTGAAAACATTTCTTGGCATTTTGCATGCACGAGCCTATCAAAAATAAGGACTAATATACAGTGTGCGCAGTACAGAGTGGTCGTGAGCTCTTGAAGCAATGGTCAGTGGTTTTCTGCAAACAGTTTTTACCCCCACTGCGCTCGTGCACTGGACACATTCACGCAGAGGGCGCACGACCGCAATAAACTATTTAACTCGTCACCTTTCACTCAGAAGAGTTGTTGCAAAATACTAAAACATTAGACATGAAATGTGAAAGTTGTTTGTGATAACCCAAAGTGTTAACTCGCGCGTGCAAACTCATTTCAGCTCTTTCGTGCACATTTCTCACAAGTGTTGGCACCAATGTTATTTATTCTGCAACGAGTTTGTGCACATGATTTAATCTGGACTATTTATAGGATGAAAGGATACACTAACGTTGAGATGCATACGATTGCTTAACTCTAAGAACAGTCCCTTGCAATGCATTTATTGTGATCTACCCCATTTTCATTATTTGAGAGGAAATAAAGACAGTGAAGGAGATTGGTACGGTTATATCCATTTTAAGGAGTCTCGTGGACTTTTAATCTTCCTTCCTCTTATTAAAAGTGATACTCGGTGATAAATGCACATACTACAAAGCAAAGAGGCGTTATGCTGAATCTTATTGTTTTCTCATAAACATTGCACGAAGCCACACGGTCACACCGGAGAGGTTTCTTGTGGCTTTTCCTCATCGTCTCGGTACACAACGCCTTAAAGAAAGCCCAACACTTCAGTTCGCCGCCGACAATGGCGGAAAAGACGGATGCAAGCAGAGAGGATAAATCTCGGGAATATTACTCAGCCGCCGAGGAAGCTACGTGAGTTTGCGGCGAGCTTGCATGACCGCCTGTCCCTCCCTTCGCCAACATACTTTGAGGAACTAAAGAGAAACAAAATCGAACAAGACAGAAAGAAAGGAGGACTGAATATCGAATTGAGAGAATTTTTGTGGACGAGCTTGGCATTGCATTGCAAGCATCGTCCCATGAAAGGGAAAAGGGAATCCGTCCGGAGCTCGTGAACGTTTACACATCGGCTCGAGACTCAACGGGAAGGGCTATCCTAAGCGGGATATATGCTTGAACATTAACATTGCAGGAAAGCTATGGCCGATAACGTGCTGGGCATCGGTCCGCCTACAGCTAAGAGGCCTAAATTGTCTTCCCCGGCTCTGTCGGTCTCTGGAAGCGATGGAAACGGTAAATAATAACGTCCACGCGCTGCGGTGTGCGACGAGTCTCGCGCCTGCTGCACACTGCCACTGTTCGCGTGCATGCATGAAAAAAAAAAACATTCGACTTGTATTTTTAAGAGCTTTATTTTGTTTATTTGTTTGTTTGCATAAATTCCCGGCATTTAAATAACTTAGCTAGCTGGCTAATTAGCTCAATGTTTTAATTCGAAGTTAACGAGGTGTTTTACAGTACTGTTTGTGCGTGGTCATCATGGTGTGGATTGTTTTTCCGGGTATGTGTTTCACAAAAACTTTTGTCTCGTGCTTCGTTGTAAGATTTCGAGAACTTGACTTACAAACTGAGCTTGGCGTCAAAGGTTTACAAGCATTTAGAGCTTGTCAGTAGTTTGTGCATGCAAGGAAAACGCGACATGGACACGGATAAATCACGTCGCTTTGCTGACATGGTTGAGAATGATGTCTGGAACACTTTGAAAGCATGCAAAAGGTGTTTCAAGTTGGTTTACTTTTAGTGGCCGAAGACAAATCATGGTGTCTCAAGAGACTGGCCAGCATTAAGTGAAAACTTGTCTGAAGTGGCCCTTTATTTTGTCACTTTACCTCAGCTATCTTTAGTGTCTAGAAAGTAAAATAAAGTGGTGAACTACCGATATCTGTTTTTCAATGGCTAAAACCGATATCAAGAGAGCAGGCTGGCAAATGCTTATATAATTTAATGATAGCAAATACGATGCACACACGATTGCTAAATATTAGGGCTGTCAATCGATTCAAATTAATTACATGGTGTCCTGATTAATTAATCGCATATACAAATACTTGCTGAGAAAGCCCCTCATATATCAATAATTCAATATATAATGATGAAATAATGATACATAGTTATCTTTAAATATTTAAAAATTATATATATATATATATATATCTCATATTCAGATAATCAAAATGCATTACATTCTTGTGGCAGAAGAGTTGATCATTGATAAGACAATACAAAAGCGGAATAGAAGACAATGAACTTTAGAATACAATGTATTGTTTACTGCCATATTATTGATCATAAGTCAATCATTGGCACACAGTTCACAGCAATCCATTACACAAGTGAATTTGTCAATCAGTTGGAGATTTATTATGAGGGCTTGTTTAAGGACCCCTCAATGTACACCTGCGTCAGACATGCTAGCGTCTCGGGTGCGTTGCGTCATAAACATAAAATTTTTAGGTCACTGACAAGTTAAATAGTTTAATACTTAGAACACATCTTGAGATCCCTTTCAAATTTGCGCTTCATCAAGTGTTTTGAATGCAAGAACGTAATGCATGTTTGTGTTGTGTGTCTGCTGAAGGGTGGTTTTCTTCACTGTATAAACTGCGCATTGCCAAACAGCTGAAATTTCACTTACTGCCCTCTGGAGTGAACAGGTGGTACTACAAGCTTGCATTTCTCAGGAATCTTCTGAGAGATGGGGATTGCGGGGGGGATTGCGATTAATGGCGTTAATTTTTTTTTTTTGTGTTTTTTTTTCAGTCAAATTAATCGCACTGAATTATCGCATTAAATTGATAGCCCTACTAAATATAAATACTTATTTTGCACAGTATTTACTCAAGTTGAATTTTTTTATCTATTAAGGAAATGTATATTAATAACTGATAACATGCACTATCCATTGTCAAGGCTTTCAGCAGATATTTGGATTTGACACTGAAGTTGCTTAAGTGGACACAGTTATTGGCTTCTGCAGATCAATCTGATAAATTGTCCGATATATCTGACTGTCACTAATACGTAGACTGCACTTAAAAGTTAGCTTGCTTCATATTTAGTGTACATTGCATTTATTAAGTCCTGCCATTACAGTTAAGACCCCCATTTTATCCCGTGCCATGTGTTTTTTATTATATTACCAACCATTGGACATGCACACCGGTTCTGCATGACTTCTGCATAAAATGATAATCTCAGTCTCTCATTGTGAGAACTGCAAACATCTGGTGAAGTATTCTGTAGTAAAGGTGAAGTTTTGTCCTTAAATGTATTTTTCTTGCAGCGTGGAAGCCTGTTTTATTTATTTATTAAAATACAATTTTATTGCAAAAAAATCTCAATTTGTTTTTTACAGGTCAGTATGTACAGATTTTGATATATATCTGATTTTGATATATATAATAGTCTAAATATAATTATTTAGACTATTTTAAACCTATAACTTGTGAATTTGTCTCAAAAGAATCGGGTGTTTACAAATCGGACTACACTGATTTCACTGTATGTGTTTTCTTGCGAGCAGCCAGCAATGACAATGCAAAATAAAGTGTGTTTTTTGTATAGTTTGTGGCCTTTTAATGTCATCACATTCCAGTTACTAGCCTACACTTTAATTTACGATTTACGAGACGACTGAACTCGCAGTTTCTCTCAAATATAATTTCATTTGCCATGCCGTTATATATATTCAGAATAGTGGTGCAGGAATCACAGATTTATTTATATATATGTATGTATACATCGATCAGCCACAAGATTAAAACCACCAGCCTAATATTGTGTAGGCCCCACTTGTGGCCGCCAAAACTGCGCCAACCCACTGAGATTATATTCTTCTCACCACAATTGTACAGAGCGGTTATCTGAGTTACTGTAGACTTTGTCAGTTCAAACCATTCTGGCCATTCTCTGTTGACCTCTCTCATCAATATGGCGTTTGCATCCGCAGAACTGCCCCTCATTGGATGTTTTTTGTTTTTGGCACCATTCTGAGTAAATTCTAGAGACTGTTGAGTATGAAAATCCCAGGAGTTACAGAAACACTCAAACCAGCCCATCTGACACCAACAATCATGCCAAGGTCCAAATCACTGAGATACATTTTTTCCCCATTCTGATGGTTGATTTGAACATTAACTGAAGCTCCTGACCCGTATCTGCATGATTTTATGCACTGAACTCCTGCCACAAAATTGGCTGACTAAATAATCGCATTGATGATTGTTGGTGTCAGATGGGCTGGTTTGAGTATTTCTGTAACTGCTGATCTCCTGGGATTTTCACACACAACAGTCTCTAGAATTTACTCAGAATGGTGCCAAAAACTTTCAGTGAGCGGCAGTTCTGTGTACGGAAACGCCTGGTTGATGAGAGAGGGTCAACAGAGAATGGCCAGATTGGTTCAAATTTACAAAGTCTACAGTAACTCAGATAACCACTCTGTACAATTGTGGTGAGAAGAAAATCATCTCATAAAGCTATTCTGAGATGCGGGTTGGCGCGGTTTTGGCGGCACAAGGGGGACCTTCACAATATTGTGTGTGTGTGTGTATATATATATATATATATATATATATATATATATATATATAAAAAAAAAATAATAATACATTTGGCATAATATTTTACATCGGCCACTCTACTCTAGATGGTTTATCGGCCATTGAAAAACCCATATCGGTCGACCACTGGTAGAGTGATTGGGTGAGGTTCGTCTATTTTTGCTTTTGTTTGTAGATGGTGTGTTGGGTCATTTTGGGCAGCCGTTCTATGATACAGCTAATTATGTGTGAATTTCAGTAAGCAACAATCTGATTTAAGTCTCTTTTCCCACTGTCTTAGATTTTAGCTCTCTTTTCGACCTGGAGCAGAACCTCCCTGACGAGCTTATTAACTCCTCTGACCTGGGCCTTCCTAATGGCATGGACCAGTTGCACACAATTCTGGGTGGAGGAGGGATGTCAGTACCCCTGGGCTGCTCAGCCCAGGACACTGCGGCCAAACACAAGCACCTCTCTGAGCTCCTTCGCCCTGGTGGCCCTCCGTCCACCTCCACGGTCACCAGTGGCCCCGGAAACGTGCCCTCCCTGGGGATGATGGGAGGACTGGGTGGCAGCACTGTCGCCCAGGGACTGGGTGGCTCACAGCAGCAGTCTGGCATGATGCCACAGCCTGGTATGGTAAGCATGAACCGGGGCATGATGGGAGTCCAGAAAGGGAACGGACAGCCGCAAAGCATGATGGGAGGGCAGGTGATGAACGGTGCGCCCAGAATGGGCTATGCCAATGTGAACATGAACACAGGCATGACCGGTAATGGGAACATGCTACCGGATTCCCTGCAGCAGCAGAATGTGGGCCAGCAGATGGCACAGGCGGCATTGAGACCTCAGCAACCAGGAGCAGTAAACAAGGTAATGCATAAAGTGGACCTGTTACAAAACAGAAAGTTTCAGTATAATATCAGTGAAAGTAATTGTGTGTTCATGTAAGGAATAGTTCACTCCAAAAAAAGACCCAGTTAATAATCCACTCACTTGTTTGGTGTTTTCGTATTTACACTTTTTAAATGTTTACTGGTGAGGCTTTTTATTTATTTATTGGTTTTAATTGAACTAATTGCCAACATTATAGTGTTTAATGGACATTGTTGGTTTCCGTGCATCCGGTCAACACCTGCCTACATCTCTATTAGAGAAATGAAAAATCAAATCAAATCAAAGTTTTGTGGCTTTTAGTCTTTTAGTCTTTTAGTTTGCTTTAAGGCTTGTGTGTGTATAGCTGAAGCTTGATAGCTTGTAAATTGATTTTTACCAATAACTTTCAAATCTTTAAAGACCGTGGGCTCTGAGGTTGTTCATCAATGGTATATGCTTCTGTTGAAGCCATCAGTCAACGTTATCTCAACTGCATTGTTTAATAGCAGAGTACCTGTTGAACAATTAAACCGCATGGTCCAGCAGAGAACGATCCACCAATCAGAGAACTGCTGCCAAGAAAGCCCGGCAAACAAGCTCGGAAGTGACCGCCTACTATTATATTTGTATTAGGGCTGTCAAACGATTCAAATATTTAATTGTGATTAATCACATCATTTTTTGTAGAGAATCGCAATATCTTTATAAACATGAGTGGATAAAATATGCCTCATCCAGATGTATGTTTCAGTCATTCACACAACCTTCCCCACCAATAGAGTTGTACAACAGAAAATGAACACAACTCAATTTATGTACAAAATAAGGTAATTGTAAGTGTATTATGACAGGATTTGTATGCTTATTTTTATGGAGTTTTGACAGACTATCCAGGAGCACAGTGGAGTTAAATGGCTCTGGTCATGTGACAATTTGCACCACTCATCCAAAAAAGTCTGTCATTTATGGTTGACAACTCATCATATATGTACAATATACATCAAAAACTCCTTTAAGACATTGGTCAAAATTGTAACTGGTGGGATTAAGACAGTGTAGATTACCTGCAGGGTTCCAGCAATGTCTCTAACTTCTGCATTGGCTAATGCACAAACAGAAACACTGTGACTGAACCCTGGAGACAGCAGCAGGGTTCCCGTTAGCGGTAATCAGTACCGCCACTCCCTATATGCATATTAAGCAGTCTGCGTAAGGTACCAACTCCTTAGGGGGGGGCAACAGAAATGCCACCGGCTGCCTTTACTAGCACGTTATACGTTATTCAACGACCCGTTAGCAGTCGCGGAACCAGGCCCGGTTCCAGATCAAAATCACCGAGGGTGCTCCTGAAGATAGTGGGGGTGCTCTGTATAAAGTGGAGATGTATCGTAATAGTTTTTATTTAATTTTTATAAATTCAATCATATTTAAATGCTACTAAAACAATGTAAAGAATAATTTTTTTATGTGCAACACATTTATTGCTTTGTTTCTTTTTTTTCACATGATCTGTCACTGAAAATAACAGCAAAACGCTGCACCTGCAGGTTAGGCCATACTGATTTGCAAAACCATACACGTTTATAAGTTTTGATGCAGCATTTTGTGTTCACATGGATTTTTGTGTATTTGCTGGGATTCAAGGAAATCTGCTTGGCAATTTATTTTTGTTCAGGGGCCACATCTGCCATTAAGTAGCACATGGAAGAGAGAAGATAAAAAGTTCTGCATAGTTTTATTTTTTAAGCCCAGTAGTAGTAGTACACTCACGCACTCAATGAATGAACCACAATTTGTACTGATGGACCATTCTGCGATTGCTTGAAGTTTTGCTGCTACTTTTCTATCATGTGTTAGTAAAACTGAATAAATGCTGAGTATAATTATTAATTGTTTATTTTACCACACTTCAATGCAATGGTAAATTAGTATTCAATTTGACATCAGGAGTCTGGCTTAATAGTAAAATAAAATATTCAGAAATTATAGATTCTAAAAGCTTATTCATGGCACTGTTGCACTCTCTATCACCTGCCTTTTGACCAGCGATAAAAATGGACTAAAACGAAAGGCATTTGGCTAGATTTTCTTTATTAAAAATGACAAGATCTTTGATGTGTCCTGCCTACTACACTTTCAAAATTCATACACTACATGGCTGAGTGCATATTGCTTAGTATATTTTTTAAGTGTATCGTAGTCTTTCTAGCAAGTCAATACACTGTCAGCCATATTTGGAATGCTCTCAGGAGGCTATTTCCAGTCCTGCCAGTGCAGCTCCTATCTACTTGAATGGGGAATGACTGAAATCTCAGAAATGGTTGGCCATATTTCAAATCAGCAATAAAATTTGATGAAATTGGTATCATAAAATGTGCTTCTTTACCTCATATTACGCTAAAACACGCAATTTTTCTGGCATGCGCAGAGTTGATTGACCGGTGATGTCTGTTTCCAAAGGGTGATTGGCTCTTTTACCTTTAAGGCAGGGCTTCTTTTCTACATCTGTTGACCATTGGGTGCTAGAGCTTCTTGTTTGGGCGTTCCAATTTCCCCAATTTTTTAAATAGAGGTGGCCCTTCTCTGCTAAATCGTCTCTGGCATAGTGTGTCATTTGGGACACAGCTATGGACTAAAAGCCACAAAACTACCAATTATGATTTCATTGATTCTTCTGTCTTTGAACATTGTCATTGAATCACAAAACTGGTCCTCTCTGTGACTGAATGGATTTCTTCTCTCTCTCTCTCTCTCTCTCTCTCTCTCTCTCTCTCTCAGATGGGAATCATTGGGACTCCAGGCCCCTACAGCAGTTCATATGGTCCGTGTGGGGGTCAGTCTATGGGGCCCCAGCTCCAAAATAAAACCGCTCAACCCAACAGCATTAACCAATTCAACATGGACAAGAAACCTCAGCACGGGCAGAACATGGGTGCCATGGTGAGAGAACTACAGGAAAAACTTACTTGCAAACCACACCAACTGTTTGCTCCCTGATTTTCTTCCTTCAACAACAACTGGCAAAAATATGTTTTTATTTCCCATCAGCAATTTTGTATTGTATTGTTTTTTTTTTGCAGAGAGAGAGAGAGAAAAAAAAGGTTGATGGATTGGTTATGAGATGGCCCAGAGAGATGGCCTACTGCTGCAGATTTCCGCAAAAATTTGAATGCCGTCATTCACAAAATTGTACATATCTAACCCCCATCCATTCTGTTTTGAATGAGTTTAGAATAAATGTTGATTTAAATAAAAAAAGAAAGCTAAAACAAATTTAAAAATAATAAAATGTAAATATTTAGTCTACTTTAATGAGAGTGTATTTAATACTCTCAGCCAGAGCCAGAAACTACATTGATTTCCAGGGGCATTATTTCCCTTTGTAAGGGCTGTTTTTATTAACCTTATAAAAGGTGTCATCCTTTTATGCCATACTTCAATTTAAGCCATTAATTCAGTTTGAATGATGAGATACTTTAGGCTATTACTGATAAAATTAAATCGACTACTATTTGTTGGGCCGGGCATTGGTTTTGATTTTTCCAACTTAATTTGATTCAGCTAGATTCCAATTTTGATTTTATTCAGTATCGATTCATTTGAGAATATTTCAGTTACAATGTCAAAAGGCATGTTTCAATAATTACAAATGAACTATATTAACGTTGCATTAACACAACATGTGCATTGTGACTGAAACACATTGGATCAATGGGATGATCCACCACCAGACTGAGCTGACTCGGAAATATCTGCACGACGGATGGCGTGCTGCAAATAATGTTTAGCGAAAACTCAAATTAGATAGGGATGTTTGTGTTTGTAACTATATCAGATGTTAGTAGTAGTAATAACAATTCCAAAAAAAATTTGCCCCCAATTTTAGATTTTTTTTTTTTTTTGTCCAGAGCCCCTGTTGATTTCCGACACTACTCTCAGCTCTATTGAAAACATATCATCATCTTTAAATCCATTCTGCTGAATTTTGTATATATTCTAAAACAGTCAATACTTAAAACCTTTAAAAAATGTGAGGATTACGTGTGCTCCCATGGATGGGTTTAACAAGGAAATGTTTCAGGTGTAAAACAAGTTAAGCTCAATCATCAGCATTTGTGGCATGATGTTGATTACCACAAAAATAAGTTTGACACATCGCGTGTGTGTATGTGTGTGTGTGTGTGTAATATATATATATCAATTCAAAAAAAATATATATATCTCAAATTAAAAAAAAAAAAATCGCTGTAACTGTAAGGCACTTTTAATGAAACTATCAAAAGTATAGCCACATCATATGTAAACATGATTTTAGTGTGATTTAAAATCAAATATGAAAGTATTTTTTTTTTCTAGTTATGTTAATCTCAAAATGATTTCATTGTCTTGAGTGTTATCTCTAAAATGACTGCAAAAACATGGATTCTGTCTCTCTGTAGCAGAGCTCAGGTGTGGTGGGCGGTGTATCAGGGCCGGGCGGGGCAACAGCGCCCCCTGCAGCAGACCCCGAGAAACGTAAACTCATTCAGCAGCAGCTAGTGCTGTTATTGCACGCGCACAAGTGCCATCGGAGGGAACAGACCAACGGAGAGGTGCGACAGTGCAACCTGCCCCACTGCAGGACCATGAAGAACGTCCTCAATCACATGACGCACTGTCAGGCTGGCAAATCATGCCAGGGTGAGTGTTGCCATTGAATGCCATTTCAGAATGGCATACTACTCGTACTGTTCTTGTATGCTGTGTAGGGGTGTAATGGTTAAAATTACTCACAGGTTTTGGGTCACTGTTTTTGTACGGTTCGGTATTTATGTTCGGGGGGGCATTACTCCCAAATCCAAAATTAAAATATTCTATTTGGTAACATTCACTTCAAGAGATTTGCCCTCTCTACATATCGCCATAGTTTTACTACAGTAACCATAGTTTAAACATGGTATTTAATCAAGTAGTAAAATCATAGTAACCACAAAATGAACATGGTTACTGTCATGGTTACAGGAGTCATTGTTACTTCAGTCATGGCTACTACAATATTACTATAGTAAAACCCTAGTTACTATATGGCTACTACAGTATAACTACATAAAACCATGGTTAATTCTATCAAAACCATGATTTCTGCTAAGAAAACCATGGTGACATCAGTCCTTGTTAATACAGTCATGGTTACTACAATATTTCTACAGTAAAACCATAGTTGCTTTTCATTAGTGTCCTTAACTAAAAGAAAATTCTCTAATCACTAACTCAACATTTTAACTTAATAGCTGCATTATTACACGACATGCATCAACATAAAGTGCATTTATACTCAACCTAACGTATATTCGGCACTATATATCACTATAGAAGAAATAAACTTGCTATTAAAATTAATACAAGAATTGATGTCATAATGCGACTCAAGTATTTTAATCATGCCTGGAAATCCCACATCTTCATCAGCAGAGTAGGGCAACATAACTTTGTCTGCGCTTTAGTTCTTGTTTCAGGTCTGTCCGAACTAGCACCGAGTGCCTGTTTAAACGAGGGAGTGAGTCTGTGTACAGTTCTGTGCGTAAATAACTATTCGCTCACGTTGAGCAATGTCTGCAAACGGCACCTGTTTTGTAATAATTTTTTTGACCATCGCTGTTGTGATTGACCGCATAAAGAAAAAGTTCCCAGACAGGAGACTTAAATTTACATTTATGCATTTGGCAGACGCTTTTATCCAAAGTGACTTACAGTGCACTTATTACAGGGACAATCCCCCCGGAGCAACCCGGAGTTAAATGACTTGCTCAAGGACACAATGGTGGTGGCTGTGGGAATCAAACCAGCAACCTTCTGATGACTAGTTCTGTACTTTAGCCCACTATGCCACCAAAACTTAAACGATGCAGGGGCTTCTCTCTTGCGGCTTGTTTTCTCCACTTGCCATTTTGTCTACTAACGTGTGCAGAACTGTGATGTCATCAACTGATTTAACATACTAACAGTTAATAGGACAGCTTCTCTCTGTAGAAAGTCGACCCACGTGAAACAGGCGGAGTTGCGCAAATGATTACCGAACCGTACGATTTGTTTTTGTTTTAACTGAGAACCATTACACCCCTAATACTATGCACAGGATGCCAATTTTTTTCAAAATGTGAAGTATACCAGAGCACACTGTGTGGAAAAATATATCCCATAATACAACGTACTCAACGTTGTCGTCAATGTCCAGTGTAACAAATGACAACAATATCACTTTCTGAATTAATGTATGCAATATAATGAGGTCATGTGACAACAGTTGTTGAAACCAGTTATCATTACATACTGGATATTTTCAAACTACTTACAAAAAACAGTAGGCTGTCTGCAATGCATGCTGGGCCGTAAGTAGTATGTTAATTCTCCATTCAGAACATTGCATGTCACTCTCTCTCTCTCCATTCTGTATTTTCACTCTTTCATTCATGTTTTATCTTCCCACACTAACATGGCATCTTACTAGCATGTGTGTGTTCCTATGCAGTGGCTCACTGCGCCTCCTCTAGGCAGATCATCTCTCATTGGAAGAACTGCACGCGGCACGACTGTCCAGTCTGCCTGCCACTCAAGAGCGCCGGTGACAAAAGGAATCAACAATGTAAGTTCACACACAGAAACACTCAAATCTGACTGTTTGCACCCTCATTTTATAAGCAATGACATTGGATCAGTTTCTTCAGACAGTGTTGTTAATGACCAGTATATGTACATCAGTTGCCATAGAAAAGACTTAAGTGTCAGCACAGCGCCTAGAGACATGGTTTCATAACTTCCAGCAGCCGTGCTACACTTACGAGCTGCATAAGACAATTAAAGCATCAAACTACATGTATAAATACCTTGATGGAAAAAGGAAACTTTATCCCAAGTTAAATACAAGTTAAGCTCAATCAACAGCATTCATGGCATAATGTTGATCTCCACAAAAATAAATTGACGTTTTCTTAAAAAAAAAAGAAAAAAAAAAAATGAAAAATCAGGGTTACAGTGAGACACTTACAATGGAAGTCAATGGGGGCCAATCTGTAAATGTTAAAATATTCACGGTTTCAAAAGTATAGCCACAAGATGTAAACAATGTGTGTTAACATGATTTTAGTGTGATAAAATTGCTTACTAATCTAGAATAATTTCTGTGTAAAGTTATAGTCAATTTTATAACTTTGTTGCCATGACGACGTAATGCCGGAAACCCTGAAACCTTAAAATGACAATTTGAATGACGACTCAAATAATACACAAGTTTTAACAGAAGAATGTATGTAAGTGCTTTTATAGTCTTGACATTTCTGCCTTTTTAAACCCTCCAAACATTGGCTCCATTCACTTCCATTGTAAGTGCCTCACTGTAACCTCCATTTTTGCCTTTTTTAAGAAAAGTAGGAACGAGAAAATGCCAATCTATAACTATATGCCAAAAATGTTGTTGATTAAGCTTAACTTGTATTGAACATGAAAAATTCCATTAAGTATAGATTACACTAGCCAACTTAAATCTCAAATTGCAAAGCAGGCTGAGTCAGTGCCCGTCGGCTCCAGTCTGCAGATTTTGGGCCAGTCAGAGTTGACATATTTCACAGAATATCACTCATGACCATGAAACTAACACTTAAGATGACTTATTTTCCTTTGTTTCGAAAAGGGTGGTTTTATTAATTTTTTTTAACGTCCCCCTGTGTCTTTCACTCTTTCTCTAGCCCTTTTGGCAGGAGCTGGTATGGCTATGGGTGGTCCGTTAGGGGGGTCATTGCCTGGTGGTCAGCCTTCAGCCCCCAACCTGAACCCGCCAAGTCAGATCGACCCAAGCTCCATCGAAAGGGCGTACGCTGCACTCGGACTCACCTACCAGGGCAACCAGGCAGCCAATCAGAATCAGCAGAGCTCTGTGCCTACTCAACCTGGCATGAAGACGCTCAACAACATGGGTGAGAGATTTCAGAAACTTTAGGTCCCTGATACCGATCTTTTCAGGGAAGACAGAAATTCTCCACTGACATTGTTTTGTTAACTGTATGTAGAACTTAGAGGTCGACCGATTAACTAAAGTGGTGGAAAGGAAGACAACCGATTAATCAGCCGATAGTTTTCTATAAAATCTATTCTTTCCTTACAATGACGGGCACAGACAAAGAGTCCTAAATTAATAAAATCTCATATCCATTTTAACATTCAGCCAAAATCCCCAAAATAACCAGAAAAAAAGGAAGATTTTGTGCATAACATGGGACATCTAAGTTTAAACAAGTCCGAAACACACCAGGCTTTATCTTATTTTGAAATTATGAAAAAATAAAATAAAATTGCCGATAACGATAGTTCCAAAAAGCAACTATCGGCACAGATTAATCGGTTAAACCGATATATCGTTCAACCTCTAGTAGAAATAGAAATGTACATCTTCATTGAAACACCTGATCAGTTTATCTACTAAGCATTATAGTTAGGTTCCTTTTATGAATTGTCACCATTGTGCATTTAGACAAGACACTTTGGAGGATTGTTCCTGTAATGAGTGTATTATAAGTTGCTTTGGATAAAAGTGTCCACTAAATGACAACTTACAGTGTATAATGTCTTCTACTGTGTCTCCCAGCAGGTGGGAATCCAATGGGAGTGAATGGTGGAGTCAGCACTCCGATGTCAAACCAGCATCCTGGAATGCTGCCAGACGGCATGATGCACAGAAACATGACGGCACAGAGGTACTGAACATCACTGGAGATTGGTGGACCAACACTGCAGCCTCGATTGTCCTGTATGGAGTCAGACACTATTAGTTTTAACATGATGATCTTTCTCTCTCTATCTGTCAGTCTGATGAATGACAGCTCAGGTGTTGGTAATATGGCTTCTGCAGCAACAGCCACTCCCCCTTCTGCAGGAATGAGGAAGAATTGGCATGAAGACATCACACAAGACCTCCGCAATCACCTCGTACACAAACTGTGAGTGATTGATTCACGTCTGCAGTTTTATGTAGGAATTGTGATGGTGATGTTTGTTATTTACACCAAGTTTGTCTGCTCGCTCTTATTCAAGTGTGTTATGTTTATGTGTTTGTGTGTAGTGTGCAGGCTATATTTCCCACTCCAGACCCTGCAGCACTGAAGGATCGGCGGATGGAGAATCTTGTAGCTTATGCACGCAAGGTGGAGGGCGACATGTACGAATCTGCCAACAGCAGGGTAAGAACGCACGCTTGCATGCTTAGTCTTTCATTTTAAGTCAGAATCTGTGCTGTATAACATTTAAAAACCAAACACGGAAGCGGAGTTAAACAATTAGTTCACCAAAAAATCAAAATGGTCAATTTACTCACCCTCATGTCATTACAGCATATACAGAATGTTTAATGTGTTTCAATTAATACTGCAGTAGGGTTGCAGCGGTTTACAGGTTTCACGGTTTGAAAATTGATGGGTATCATAAAATGTACATTTGCTTATCTACGGTATTAAGAAAAAAAATGCAACCGGACGGAGAATCCCACATGCGCTTGTGCATCTCCTTTCCTCCTTGTCTGCCTGTCCGACTCGTCAACTTGCGTCACACACACACAAACACACATGCAGCAGAGAAAATGCCAGAGAGAAGCGAGGGGGTCAACAATCCCATTTTTCCCAGTAGTCTCCTGTATTTCACACCCATCTCCCACCCCCTCCCATTTTGTTATTTCTCCCGGGAAACTCCCGTAATTTGTATGGCCCAAACCTCGTTATATGAATAATCACATCAATATATTATTCCAAGGTTGTCCAGTTGCCAGATCTTGTATGGAGGCCCAAACCTGCAAAAATTATAAATAAATAAATGTAATAATAAAAAAAAATAAAGGAATAAATGTCTTGATAAAACAAATATAATTAGTTTTTAATTAAATTTATTCCTGAATTTATTATTGTATGACTTTATTCCTTTATTATTTTCTAGATTTATTTTTAACTTTTATATTGCAATGTTTTTTATTTTTTTATTCCCACATATTTTTATTTAGTCCCACATATATTTATTTCTATATTCTCATATATATATATATATATATGTATGTATGTATTTATTTGTAATTTTCTGTGTGCAACATGGAAATGAGGGAGGCGGTTCTTGTGTAGCTCCAGTGCATGATTGGTTGAGAGCTCAATAGTACTTATCGGGAGCAAATAAGATGGACGTCCCACCTTAGCACCCCCTGACTCGCACAGATTTAGAATATGCAGGGAAGCATTTTGCAGAGAGTCTAACAATCCAGGATGTGCTTCAACATTCATACCGGCCTACAGCTCTCCTAAAACATCAATAAGCGCCTCTACTCTAAATGAAGCAGTCATTTGATGCGGTTATCGACTTCATTCGCAAGTTGCGCAACTCTCTAGATATATGTGAAGCGTCAGCTATAGATTTGATTTTATTGCAGAAGTTATATAAACATACATACAGGATCAGGGAAATGAAGCATGGTTGTATCTTTTACAATGAACAATCACAACAATAGAAAACTATATTATGGATTTGCGGACATCAAAATATGAAGTTTTATACACAGAAAAAAAAGAAAAGTATAAGGTTAAATCATATCATTTATGAAACTTGCTCATTTTGTTGAAGAAACAGTTCCCCATTTATTTTGTGATTGTATAACCAGTGAATCTTGGATTGACTGAAGCTCTTATGTTTTTAGCCCCACAAATAGCTTTAGTTTACACGATATGGCCGTGACCAAACGTCACATCAAAACAAGTCAAGAGTAATCGAACACACGCTTCAATCTACCATAAACCAATCGCAGGACCAGCCCACATCATTATCATACAAGAGACAGAAATGTAAGAATAAATATAAAAATAAATACTTGTGGGAATATTTAAATATGGAAATAAATACAGTTGGGAATAAATAAAAATAAATGAATGCATAAATAAATAATAATAAAATAAAAATGAAAGAATAAAAAAGTTTTAAAAAAGAAAAAGAAAATAATAAAGGAAAAAAGTCTACAAAAATAAATTCAGGAATAACTTTCATTAAAAACAAATCATATTTGTTTTATCAAGACATTTATTCCTTTATTTATTTTCTTCTTATTACATTTATTTATTTATGTATTTATTATTTTTGCAGGTTTTGTCCTCCATACAACGCATCCTACTCACACAATTAACACATCATACAAATTTCAACCCATTTTTGACCTCAACCTGGCAACCTACAGCCCATTTGCGCTGTTGATATTTGTGCAGGTAGAAGAAGCGGGAAGTTGAATCAAGCATCACTGGTAGATTTGTATGTATTTAGCCTGCCTCTGCCATACAGCAAAGGCACAGATGCTCGACTGGGTCAGGGTGCGTCTGGCCTGAACCAGCCTACAAGACAGGTAGCCATGCCACAGGTCAATGTTTTCACTGATTATAGTAATTGTGTAATACCATGATACCGTGAAACCGTAATATTTTCTGAGACTGTTATCATACCGTGAAAATCTCATACTGTTGCAACCCTATATTGCAGTCCATCTTTTCAGTATAATGGCATTGGTGCCTCACTTTAACGTTTAAAGAAGGACCCAAAAGTATCATACCCATGAAGCCTGTGCGTTAAAAATGCAGCGAAATTATCGCATTATGTCGCTAGTCACTAACTTCCATGTCACTTGTAGAGGTAAACTGATATATCAGTTTTACTGATCAATCTGTGCCAATAGTTGTGTTTAAAACTATCACTTATCTGCAAAAATCTATGCCGATAGTTGCCAATAGTTTTCTTTTTCCGTAATTCCTTCGTGTTGTTCCTCTTCTACAGTCAGAATGGCTTGAATCTACAGTATAACAGAGGCTAAATCTATTTAAATCTAAATCTGGAATGAATTTTGAACTATCCCGTTAAGTGTATTTTGGGCTTATTATAGATACAATTTCTGCGTTATGCACCAAATCTTTGTTTTTCTTGTTTATAATGTGATTTTGGTTTAACTGCTTCTGGGATTTTATTCATTTTGAACTCTTGTAGCCTCTATGTCTGTGCCTGTCAAAGTAGGCTTTTTTTACACCAATTTATTTATTTATTTGGCAAAATCCGTCACTCGTGTGGACTTCTAGTGTCATCGGTGGACTGCACGTATGGCCATATCTTTTGAAAGTCTGATCACAGATGAGACATATTGCTGGTAAATCTAAGATGTCATTCTAATTTTATGTGAAATTAGTTTTCTTGTCACTAAAAATGAAAAATCTGCTTATATAAACTGCAGCAGTGCTCATTGCATCATAGATGAAAGATCTATCAATGTGCAAATCAAACTCAGACTGTTTAAACTTTCCATGCATAATTTTTTATTGTATTCTTCTTTGTATTCTACAAATCTTATAGAAGAGTGACATTTCTCACAGAAACTTTACATGCACTCAACCCCATTCACCCTCAGCTCTCATTAAAATTAAAGGTATAGTTCACCCAAAAATTCTCATTATTTTCTGACCCTCCTGGCATCCCAGATGTGTATGACTTTATTTCTTCTGCATAACACAAATTAAGATTTTAAGAAGAATATTTCAGCACTGTAGGTCCATACAATGCTAGTGAACAGGTGCCAATATTATGAAGCTCTAAAATCCACATAAAGGGAGCATAAAGGTAATCCATATGACTCCAGTGGTTTAATCCAGTCCTCAGAAGTGATTTAATAGGTTTTGCTGAGAAACTGATCAGTATTTAAGTAATTTGTTTTATCATAAGTTCTCCTCCTTGCCCAGTAGGTGGTGATATGCACAAAGAATGTGAAAAACACAAGAAGAAGAATGTGAAAGTTAAAGTGGAGATTGACTTGAGAATTTAAAAAATAATTTAAATATTGACCTGTTTCTCACCCACACCTATCATATCACTTCAGAATATATGGAGTTGTCTGGAGTACTTTTATTTTGTGGATTTTGGAGCTTTAAAATTTTGGCACCCATTCACTTATATTGTATGGTCCAAAAGAGCAGAGATATTCTTCTAAAAATGTGTGTTCAGCAGATGAAAGAAAGCCCTACACATCTGGGATGGCATGAGGGTGAGAAAATGATGAGAGCATTTTCTTTTTTTGGGTGAACTATCATTTAAAGTGTGATCATGTTGCTTTGTCACTGCATGTGTAAACAGCCCTGAAGGCATACGATAGGTTTTAGTAAGAAACAACCCAAATTTTCAGTCTTTTTTTCAGTGAAAATCTTGATGTCCGTTGCGTTTTCAGGACCGCTATGAGAGAAGCTTGTTCACAGTGGCTTGCATGTCCATGTGAAAACTTGACATCCCTCTTTTATGAGCTGTAAGTCTTTGCTTCATGAGTGTGTATCTCTTCCAGGCGGAGTATTACCACTTGTTGGCAGAGAAGATCTATAAGATTCAGAAGGAGCTGGAGGAGAAGAGGAGAACCAGACTGCAGAAGCAGGGCATGATGCCAGCCCAACCCGGCATGCCCAACAGTACCCTACCTCAAGCCCTACCAGGCGGCATGAATCAGACACAGCTGCCGAGTATGTATACTTGCATACCTCTGTCATGCATACCTGCATACAGTGACCCCAAAAAGTATTTGGACTCTTAAAGCACTCTAAACAAATGTTTGAGTGACTTTACATTAGATGATAAAATATCAAATCAAGTGACATTTTATTTTAAAGACTAGTGGCACAAGCATATATTTCAATCAAAACAAGAGCAGTATTTACTCATCCTCATGCCATCCTAGATGTGTATGACCTTGTCTTCTGAAGAACACGAATTAAGATTTTTAGAAAAATATCTCAGTTCTGTAGTTCCATACAATACAAGTGAATGGTGTTTAGGGCTGTCAGTTTGGCAGAGAAAAACAAAATTAGAATTTTTACCTTAAAAATGTTCTAAATTAGAATTAAATTTGAATTTTAAAGTCAGCTGTTTTTTAAATTGACGTTATTTCCTTAGTCCACAAGAGGGCGCATTAAATACATAAAACTATACAGAACCGTGTTATATTATTGCAAAGAACATTCCTGGCTGTTAAAAAACATTAAAATTTAAACTAAAGTGCATCAATCAAAGCACTCACTGCACTCCCCCTGCTAATTAGGTGCTAAGACCCATGAATCAATACGAAAATGCAAAAAGGTCTGCACTCTAAAACTACTTTTATTAAGTTCAAACATGAGATAAAAATAGGACAAAAGTTTCGGCTGTCTGCCTTCCTCAGTGTAATATTTCACTTGTTCTTCATAGTTAAATAGAAAAAACATGCTGCGTATCTTCAGGTGATCATAATCAAGCAATTAATCAATCCACAGACTCCAATTCAACTCCACATGGAACAACAAATAATAACTGAAAATAATAATGGGAACAAGAACACATCAGGCAATAATGCTGTTCATAAACTTCGTGCCCAGAAAAAAATAAAATAAATGAAAATTACAAAAACATGCAAGATCAAAATCTTCATTTAATCCCAAAGAAGACAGTCTGTAAATGAAACATCCAAAACACCTCTCGTTGTAAAACAGATTATGACTCCTTTGGGTTTAAATGAAGATTTTGATCTTGCATGTTTTTTTAATCTTGTTTTTACATGTTTTTATTTTATTTAAATTTTCTGGGCAGACAGCTGAAACATTTGTACCATTTATATCTCCTCTTTGAACTTAATAAAAGTAGTTTTAGAGTGCAGACCTTTTTGCATTTTCAATCTAAAGTCCATATAATAATGGTAATGCGTCTCATGTTCCCTGTTCAGGGGCTGTTCAAACAGACAGAACTCAACTGAAAGGAACAGAACGTGAGGATCTCGAGACACACATTTCCAACTTGAACTCCTTTACAGACAAACCCATCGTTTAATCTGATAAATGCGGATAAGAGACCAAGACCTCGACCTACTTTAAGGGGCTGTTCTTACCGAACGCTTTTGCAACCATCCAGTTTTCCATTTGTTTTTCTGTATAAACGCACTAGACGAATGTCGCTTTATTTTTATTTATTCAGCATCTCATGCAGGAGCATTGTTTTTTAGATGCCGTGTCAAGTTAAAAATAACTTTAAAATGCATCTCAAGACACCTGGTTTCTGTTAAACTGTATTTTGTCGGACTTCGTCTAGCCTTTTTAGCGCAAGAATGCAATCAGTCTGAAGTCATCGCCAGTGCTTGGCACACATCCAAAATGTGCAGTTTTAGCATTCAAATGTGCATATTTTTCTTAAATTTGACGAATATTAAATTTTTTAATTTTAATTTCATAGCCCTAATGGTGATCAGACCTTTTGTAGCTTCCCAAATAACAAAGGAAACATAAAAGTAATGCATATGACTCCAGTGGTTAAATCCATGTCTTCAGAAAAAGTTAAAAAGGACTTCAATATGGATCTGTTTCTCACCCACACCTGTTATATCACTTCAGAAGACATTGATTAAATCACTGGAGTTGTATTGATTTAATTTTATACTGCATTTATGTGCTTTTTGGAGCTTCAAATTTCTGGCCACCATTCACTTGCATTGTATGAACCTACAGAGCAGAAATATTCTTCTAAAAATCTTAATTTTTGTTCTGCAGAAGAAAGAAAGTCCTACACATTTGGGATGGCATGAGGGTGAATAATGATGATAGAATTATTATTTTTTGGGTGAACTATCCCTTTAAATGTCCAAATACTTTTGTGGCCACTTTACATGTAACTCATAATTCTCCTGACATGCACACACAGTTGGAATAGGTTGCTACTGTTTTTTTTTATTGTGTTCGTATTGAATGGTCTTGTAAATAAATCTCTCATAGATGGTCCCCATTCAGATCCGTCCCTCGTTCAAGCCACTGTACCAAACCAGATGGTCAACAGAATGCAGAATCCTGCTGGTATGACATACGCACTCACTTAATGGCTTGTAGTTAAAGCACACATTTTCATAGAACGTCTGTAAATAAATAAATATTAGTGTGTTTGTCTCAGGTGTGACTCTCTCTACTGTGCAGGTATAAATCAGTTTGCTCAGGTGGGAATGCAGCAGCCAATGGGTCAAAGAGTAACGCCACCTCTGCCAGTGGGAGCAAATCTCAATCAGGTAAACTTAAGAGTGGCCTGTGTGTTAGACATTTTAGAGTGATTTCTGCGTATTAAAACTAATGTGCAATACATATTTTCATTGATAATTTTCATCGATTAAAATACTTCAATGCAAGTGCAAATGCAAACTTTTCAAGTCTGAGAAGCTTCTTAGTTATTCAGGTTATCGTCGAATCGGCATCTAATTTCTGCTCATTTGTGGATCCGATATCAAGTGTTTTGTTTGGCATCTTTATTCTTTATTTTTAGATGGGTATGCAGGGAGCACCTCGAATGACTCAACCCAATGTAACCCAGTTACAAAACCAGTACATGCAGAACCAGTTTTCAGGCACAGGTGCTCGACTGGGTCAGGGTGCGTCTGGCCTGAACCAGCCTGCAAGACAGGGAGCCATGCCACAGGTCAGCAATTACAACACATTCAAATATTTACTGTATATGACTCATCATGATTTTATGTCTCTAATATGTCTCTAATATGTCGGATTACACAGTAATAGATTACAGTTTTAGTTTTGCTTGCTCTTTAGACCTTATTTAAATAAAAAAATGTAATAATCCCTTTTAAAGACAATATAATTCTGACTGGTTTTGTGCCAATATGTATAAAAGTCAATATTCAAGTAGATACATTTTTATTTAAACATTTACGAAACATACAATGCTAAATGAGGAAATCCATTAAAGCTTGTAGCAACTCACAATGTAATAACGGCACATAATGTAATAACAGCACATAATGTAATAACGGCACATAATGTAATAACGGCACATAATGTAATAACGGCACATAATGCAATAACGGCACATAATGCAATAACTGCACAATGTAATAACGGCACAATTTAATAACCGCACATAATGTAATAACGGCACACAATGTAATAACGGCACATAATGTAATAACGGCACATAATGCAATAACGGCACATAATGCAATAACTGCACAATGTAATAACGGCACAATTTAATAACCGCACACAATGTAATAACGGCACACAATGTAATAACGGCACACAATGTAATAACGGCACATAATGTAATAACGGCACATAATGTAATAACTGCACAATGTAATAACGGCACATAATGTAATAAGTATAACATTATTGATGAAATAAAATGTAACAATTTTCTCAAAATGTAATAAAATCTTGAGCTTCATAATGTAATAATGTTTTTTTGCATAACGTCATAGGTTATCGTATGATAAATTTGTTGCTTTATGAACACACCGTATCAACTTATAATTGAATCACTGTTTATGTAATAGCAGCACATGTATATAGGGTTCCCGCGGCTCCTTTAAGAGTCTTAAAATGTCTTCAATTCAGTTTTCAGTTCATAAAAAGTCTTAAATATCTCAAATGATACAACAAAAGTCTTAATTATCATTTATAAAGGTCTTAAATTTGAGGGTGGAAAGACAGGAATATTGATTTGACCTAATGTGATTATCAAACTTCAAAAGAATATGATCTGATTAAATAATCGCCTCCCTAGTACCCCCCTGGTAATTGGTATTTTAGTTGCACCATAAACTGCATCTGGTATTAACTTCAATTTGGACTCTTGCCACCATCACAGGAAGGAAAGACAAAGAACATTTAATATACAGCCATGGCCAAAAGTATTGGCAGTGACATCAATTTTGTGTTTTGCAAAGTTTGCTATACACTATATGGTATACTGGAAAACAATGATAAGTTTTAAAGGCTTTTATTGGTTAAAACATTCAATATATGCAAAGAGTCAATATTTACAGTGTTGACCCTTGTTCTTCATAACCTCTGCAATTCGCTCTGGCATGCTGGATATCAGCTTCTGGGCCAAATCCTGACTGATGGCGATCCATTCCTGCCTTAGTGCTCGGAGTTGATCACAATTTGTGGCCTTCTGTTTGTCCACTCGCCTTTTGAGGATTGACCACAGGTTCTCTATGGGATTAAGATCCTGGAAGTTGCCTGGCCACGGATCCAAAATTTCAATGTAATGATCTCCGAGCCACTTCATTATCACTCTTGCCTTGTGACATTATGGTGCTCCATAATGCTGGAAAATGCACGGATCATCACTGAATTGCTCCTGGATCGTTGGGAGAAGTTGCTCTTGCAGGATGTTTTGATACCATTCTTTATTCATGGCAGTGTTTTTGGGCAGAATTGTGAGAGAGCCCACTCCCTTGGATGAAAAGCAACCCCACACATGGATGGTCTCAGGATGCTCCACTGTTGGCACGACACAGGACTCATGGTAGCGGTCACCTTTTCTTCTCCGGACTATCGATTTTCCAGATGTCCCAAACAGTCAGAAGGGGAATTCATCAGAGAAAATAACTTTGCACCAGTCTTCTGCTGTCCAATACTTGTACTTCCTGCAGTCTGTCCTTGAAACGTTTCTTGGAGAGAAGTGGCTTCTTTTCTGCCCTTCTTGACACCAGGACATCGTCCAAAAGTCTTCGCCTCACTGTGCGTGTACATGCACTCACACCAACCTACTGCCAATATTGAGCAAGCTCAGCACTGGTGGTGACATGATATCGTTGCTGACTCCTCAGGATGAGATGGTCCTGGTGCTTGATGGACACTCTGGGACATCCTGAAGCCTTCTTCACTGCAGTTGAACCTCTCTCCTTGAAGTTCTTGATGATCCAGTAAATGGTTCTTACAGTTGCAATATTCTTTGCAGCAATTTCCTTGCATGTGAGGCCATTTTGATGCAAAGCGATGATGGCTGCACGTCTTTCTTTAGAGGTAAACATTGCTAACAAGAACACAATGATTGGAAGCACATCAGCCTGTCTTATCCAATCACAATGATTGAGTGTCACCTGACTAGTACACGTTCACACTTTCCCAGGTGCTGCTGATATTATTAGTGAAATTATGTTAGCTGGTCATTTTGTGTGTGTTTTTTTAAATAGATGAATTACGTTAAAAGAAATGTAGGCTTATTAGGCTACATTGTGAACTATAAGAAAAAAGTTTAAGCTTTCTGTTATGTAATTATTACATTTCTAATAATTTTTGAGATATAATTATTTAAATGGCTGTCATAAAAACTGCAAAAATGTATAATGCATGTATAATTGTAGTGATATTCTTCTCTATAGAGAAGCTTTCATTTTTCTTTCTAACGAGCTAAGGACATTATCGGCCAAATCTTCCTGAGGTAACGTTAGGTGTACAAGTTATTCACATGCTGTTATACTGACATTTCCTGCTGTTGAAACCGCTTGGGCGCATATACGAGAGACATATGTGAATGTAAGTTGTACTGTACCTTCAACATGCCCTTAGATGTACATTCACAGGGTCCGAAATAAACTTCTTAGCTTACCAGCCAAGGTGGCTGCTAGATGAAAAAAATGTACCAGCCAGTCAAATTTCTTACCGGCCAATAAAAAAAAAGTGATCTGCTCTTTTAAAGAATTTTATTGTCATGAAATGACATTGCTTAATTTTATTTCACCAACAAAATCACTGCAAATCCATTGTAAATATTCAATGCATCACCAAGCCTGTATTATCACACAGTTAAGTATTTCTTTGTCTCTTTTACTGTCTCAGAATCAGATGTCCACTCCGCCATCTATGGGAGTCGGTAGTCCTATTGCTCAGTCCCAGTCAGTTGTCTCGAGCCCTGGAGCTGCAGTCGGTGCTCAAGGGCCTCCGTCCAACATCCCTCCACCTGCTCAACAGTCGGGCTTGCACGCGCATTGTCCTCCATTACGTCAAAACTCCCCATCTCCTGCACGAAGCCGCACCCCTACCCCTGCCCCGCACTTAACGCCCCCGCAGTTGCCGGGAAACCAGACCCCCCAACCCCACACCCCCACTTCATCGTCCACTATGGCCCCACCTGCTACACAGATGCCCTCCATGGCACAGGGGGTGGGCTCAGAAAAAGCCAGTCCGCTGCAGCAGTCACCACGTGGGGGTGGAGCCACCGGAGGCCCCCATACAGGGCTAGCGTCATCCCAGAATGCCCACGGGCTTTGTGCACACCCACACTCTCCGGTGAGTATTCTGCAATCAACCATGTTTTTGTTTAGGCTTTTCTGCTTGTTGTACACTCGCATCCTCACATTAGCCCTTCATACTACTGAGCAGCTACTTAGCAGCTCCCCTCTACACCATCTCCATTAATCCTTCATTTATTGTTTTTGTTTGGATCTGCTGTGAATTACTCTGTTTTGGTGACTGCTTTCCTCCGTATTCTAAGTATTTTGCTGTTCTTTTTTAGCTGTTCTTTCTGACTCTTTTTTTTTTTCTTATTTGGCTGTTCATTCTTTATTGGCTGTTATTCTTTGTTTCTCTTTGACTGCTCTTTCTGCTGTTTTGCTTTTATTAGCTCTTCTGACTCTTGTTTCTCATTAGCTGTTCTCTCTTGCTCTGCTGTTCCATATTGGCTGTTCCTTCTGACTTGTTCTCATTGGCTGTTTTTTCATACTCTGCTGTTCCATATTGGCTGTTCCATCTGACTTGTTCTCATTGGCTGTTTTTTCATACTCTGCTGTTCCATATTGGCTGTTCCTTCTGACTTGTTCTCATTGGCTGTTTTTTCATACTCTGCTGTTCCGCATTGGCAGTTCCTTCTGTCTTTTGTCTCTTATTTGCTTGTTCTATTTTGCTTTGCTGTTCTGTTTTGGCTGTTTCTTATGACTCATTTATTTGGCTGTTCTCTCTTTCTCTGCTGTTCATTATTGACTGTTCCTTATGTTTATTTGTTATAGACATTCCTTTCTTTACTGCTCAATGTCTGTTTCTGACTTTTGTTTCTTATTTGCTTGTTCTCTCTCGCACTTCTCTTCTGTTTTGGCTGTTCCTTATGACTCATTTATTTGACTGTTCGCTTACTCTGCTCTTTATTGGCTGTTCCTTTTTTACTATAATTTCTCATTGGCTGTTCTCACTAAGTTTGCTGTTCTGGCCCACTCTTCAGCTATCCCAGAAATCATCTCTGACTGCAGACGGTCAGGCATCGACCCCTGCCTCAGTCAGCAGTGCCAACCCTGGCTCGCAGCTAACATCATCTGACCCCACCGCTTCACTTGACCCCAAAACTGAGGTCAAAGAAGGAGAGGATGACAATGAGACAGAGGAAAAGGCCTCTGGGAAAATGGCCGCCATGGAGAGTGAAATTAAGACGGACCAGAAACCAGAGGTGAGTGGGGAAAACTTACATTACAAAAAGAGACTGACAACCTCAAATAAACTTAAAAGTATATGTAAAACTTTTCTATTTGGTCTGACACTATTTGTTTGAGTTTATCCATTCATTCATATTTGTCTTGATCGGTCACTATGATTTTACTTAAATTTGAATGGTCTGATACATAAAGGAAGAGGAGTCTGGAGGCGATGAATGTAAGACTGAGCCAATGGAAACGTCGACTGGGTCGACAAAAGAGGACAAGAAGCCGGAGGTGAAGTCCGATCCAAATGAGGAAGAGGTGCCAGGGGGACCGAACAGCACCCCAGCAAACACGCAAAGCAAGAAGAAAGGTAGGATTGAAGCAAACACGCGTCACATTTCAGCCAGACAGTAAACTAGCAAGAAACAAGAAAATGGTACCTTTTATTCAAACATTCATTCAAAACCTGTGAATTTTAGTTACGCCCTAGTTCTATTCATAGGCTGTACATTTTTATTTACATGTATGTAAATACATGTGAATGTCTACTGATCTGCTTATTTCCACTTCTTCCTTCTACTACGTCAGTCTTTAAGCCCGACGAACTCCGCCAAGCATTAATGCCTACTCTGGAAGCTCTGTACAGACAGGATCCCGAGTCGCTGCCCTTCCGGCAGCCAGTGGACCCCCAGTTACTGGGAATACCCGTACGTATTCGAACTAGTAACAAAACTAACCTGGTAAGGGCCTGCGCTGACGCATTATGCTACAATGACCTAGCGCTTTTTAGTTCTAGTCTCATTACTCTCTACCTTTTTTCCCTCTCTCTCTCTCTCTCCTCTGACTGCTGTCATATGTCTGTGCTTGTGCGTTGAAATGAGAGAGAGACGTTGCAAGCTTGCCTCTGTAGCGTTTCTGTCAACCGAGTTCGAAAAGAAGGCAGCGCAGTCTATGAACATCTATTCTTGTGGTCGATTCTTGTCAAATAGATGGACAATTATAATCCAAACCATGAGGCTTGCTTTAACTAGACTCCATTTGATGCAAGTCATGTCCACAAGACATTAGCTCAGTTAACTTTAAAATTGTTTTATGGAAGCAATTTACCAGAACTGAATGTGGTTTTGAGGTTCATTGAATTGTGGTGCCAGCAAAATAGTTCATAATCAATTCATTGGAGAAAATGAGCTGGTAGTTTTTGATTGGGAAACCAATTGGCAACCAATATTAAATGTTTGTGGCTGTTTGGCAACAAGATTTCCAGTCAGTGAAACGTCTAAACGGTTTTATAGCCTACTGCCTTATTTTCTCCTTTTTTCAGTTTTAACTTCACCTTTCTTTTGCTTATTTTCATCTGCTTGAACTCAGGACTGTGACTAATTCATTAGCCATTGTAGTGTGTTTTTTTTTTTTTTTCTCTCCCTTTTTCTCCACAATTTGGAATTCCCAATACGCTCTAAATCCTCGTGGTGGCGTAGTGACCGCCTCAATCTCAGTTGCCTCCACGTCTGAGACCGCCAATCCACGCATCTTATCACGTGGCTTGTTGAGTGCTTTACCGTGGAGACATAGTACATGTGGAGGCTTCAGCTATTCTCCGCAGCATCCACGCTCAACTCGCCACGCGCTCCACTGAGAGCGAACCACATTATTGTGACCACGAGGAGGTTTACCCCATGCGACTCTACCCTCCCTAGCAACTGGGCCAATTTGGTTGCTTAGGAGACCTGGCTGGATTCACCCAGCATGCCCTGGATTCGAGCTAGCGAACTCCAGGTGTGTCAGTCAGTGTCTTTACTCGCCGAGTTACCCAGGCCCCCCAGCCATTTATTTTAGAGCCTTTTGCTAAGCTCACCAATCGTCACAGTTATTTTAACCCCAGAGTCACAGCCAACCAAATTATTATTTAAACAGCATAGCAGATTATAAGTTATTACTTATTAAAATCTGATCATTATTGACTTGTTGAAATTAAAATAATTTTGCTGCTATTCTGGTTATTTTGCTGCTTTAACAGCAGTTTGGTTGAATGAGGCACTGGGTACATTTGAGGTGTGCCAAGGAAACAACACAGACAAAAAGAGTTGTTTGATATTATAATGAAATGAACAGAAGGGGTCAGATGGAGATGTGAAATAAGACACGTTTTCTCTCAAGTAAGGGACCTCAGTCTGTCCAGGCATTGGCGTAGTCCCATTGTATGATTTGTGATCCGCTTCTAATAAGGTCAGATATGGTTATGTGAACATAGATGAAGTAACCATCATTGTAAAAGCCTTGTTAATTTAATAGACCGGTTTTGTTGCACTGTCAGATGATGGTGGTGACTGAAAGATGCCTGCAGCCCAGATCTGCTTTTTGATTGACTCGTCTCTTTAACTGACAACTCATAAAACAGTAAATAAGTAAACATACTTATTTGGCTCAAGTAAACTGAACTTAATTTTTTAAGTACTGTTAACTAGCTACAAGTAAGCTTAATCATTGTTTTGATTTAATTATTTAAATTGGGTTATAACATGTCTTATACAATATAAGGGAAATTATGACTAGACTCTAGGTCAGCCATATGGCACACTGGAGTCTACTCAGTACTACTTAGTGCACATAAATCTGCACTTTTGTAAAGTTCAATTGAGTAAACAAGAATGGCTTGAATATAACCGTCTCCAAGGTCACCAGAGGTAACACTAATCACACTCATGGTGACTTCATAAAAATCTCAATTATCAACCAGCCGCATCAAAACAACAACAATAGTCATAAGAAAACGACATACATTTTGTTATTAAAAAAATATATAATTTTTCTACATAAGTCCCCTTGTTTTGACCTAGCAAACATAATTTATTCCACACAACCGCAAATTTGTAATTGGTCATTTTTAGTTAGTAGTACTCGAAGCCACAGTTTAAAGAAAGAGTTATGACCCCAAAATGTTATATTTCAAGTAATGTTTAATTGGGACCAATTTATTATTATTTTTTTTCAAGAGAGTAATGGTAAATTAATTAAACCTAGTAAGAATAGTAAAAACTTAAGATTAAATTGAGTAAACATTTTTTTATCATTTGAGATGACTATTAGTATTTACAGTGTACAGTGATTTGCTCAAATTATGAAATCTAAGGGCAGGGAGATTGGAACAGAAAATACTTGATTTTTGTTCAGCATTTTGACAATATTATTTATATTTATATGCATTTCTGCCTATTGGTTCAGAAATTCTGTAAAACATGATTAGTTTTAATAAGAATGTATTATTTTGACAACAGTCGTTGTTGCCAGGTAGAATCCGGCACTATAAATCCAGGAAATTACAGTAAAAAAAAATCTAGTTTTTAATGATCGAGGCATTTTTTTTTACACAATATATTCCTCGATTGAACAACATTTTTGATTTACACCAATATAAAAGTAGAGCAATTTGTGCTTATAATTTTTACTATAACATTTTAAAGCATGTCCAGTATCTTGCGGGGACCTCTAATGAATCATTGAATCAGAGTTCATGAGATCTGACAGTGTATGAATTTCTTTCTGCTGAACACAAATGTTTTTAGAATAATATTTCAGCTCCGTATGTCCATTCAATGCAGGTGAATAGTGAACAGAACTTTGAAGCTCCAAAAAGCACATAAAGGCAGTATAAAAGTAATCGATGCATATCTAGTGGTTTAATCCATGTCTTCTGAAGCGATCCACATGTTTCTCCTTTTGCAGTTTATGTCTTGCCTCTGCAGCCTCTGGGCATGATCATGATTTCAAGCTTGATTGCACTTCCTAGTTCTTGACGCATGCGAAGAGTGCTAGATGGCGCTTTAGGAAGTGTAATTAAACTGTAATCATGATTGCCAAGGAGACTGCTGATGTCAAGATTTATAGTGGAAAAATTTGTTACATTTTCATCTGTTCTCACCCAAAACTGATTGGATCGCTTCAGATGACATGGATTAAATCACTAGAATCTTTTGGATTACTTTATGCTGCCTTTATGTGCTTTTTGGAGCTTTAAAGTTCTGGTCCCCATTCACTGGAATTGTATGGACCTACAGAGCTGAAATATTCTTCTAAAAATCTTAACTTGTGTTCTGCAGAAGTTAAAAAGTCATACACATCTGGGATGGCATGGGGGTGAGTAAATGATGACAGAATTTTCATTTTTGGGTGAACTGCCCCTTTAAAATATATCTCTGTCTCATCTCACTTATACTCCAGAGTAATTGCTGGCAGCCTTTTGGAAACTTAATGGCTTAAGACAAAGTACATTAACACCATTGTGATATTCACAGTGTTGGTTAATTTTAATCAATGCAGTAATAAAATTAAGGATTCAGTATCACCTAGCCTTAATGAATAGATTCAATCTTAATTAAATCAATTCCTTTTTAATTGACACACTGTGCTTCACACAATCGAAATACTGTGGGGTCAATGCCTGAAGTCATGACTGTATTTATACTGTTTCATTGATTTGTGCAGTTGGTTAGAGCACTTCGAGCAGTGAATCCCGCTATGCATTGTGATGTAAATGTTCATAGCTTTGCTGATTTATTTAATGTGCATGTGATGATATCACCCATCTTGCACTCAGCTTACTGTTCCCTAAACCCTTACCCTGCCAACCTTTAATAGAGCAAATTCATTTATTAAATTAATTATGCACCCAGATATGAAACCATTTTACCAGGCCTGGGTTATTCTTTTCATTTTTCTTTTTTTGCTCCAAAGATTATTTAGCTAATATTTCGGATAGTTTCCGAGCTGAGAGTCACAAATGATGACTGAACAAGGAATGACAATCCTAAAAAATATTGGGTGAATCTCTCATTCCATGCACCCCAAAATCAAAAAGGGACATTTTTTGTATTTTTTTTTTTTTTTTTTGCATAAAGATAATAAAGCATATTTTAAAGACCATTCATTTTTTGTGTGTGTGTGTTATGACATCATTTTCATAACAGTTAACACATTTCACTCTAAATAATCAATACTAATATGTGAAATATAGCAGTAGTGACAAAAAGTGTCAAATTTGAGTGAAAATCAGCTCAAATTAAATTTAGTGCAACAAATATCGCCATAATATCATGTTTCTTACAAATGTGCTTTACAATTTAAATAATCTCTTTTTTTAAGTAATAGTTGAAGGTTTAAATGTGCTTTGTTGTCATAAAAATAATGTCCCCATGCAAAAAGGCTTTATGGTCTGAATAATTGGCTCCATTTCATTGCAGAATATAATTTTTGGGGCATTTCTTAAGTTTGTTTATCTTTGCCCACCTCAGTCCTTCAGTCTGTCATAATTGTTGCTGGCCCAGATGGTTGGTTGTTTGTGTGTGTGTGTGTGTGTGTGTGTGTGTGTGTGAGTGTGTGTGTGAGTGAGTGTGTGTAGGAGAATAAAAGAGAAATGGGGTACAGATTTGAGTGAGGCAGTGGGAGTCTGTTACGTTTCTTTCTGTTTGTGCATGTGAACCTTTTCTACAGTGCTCAACATTGTCCCCCCGCACCCTCTTCTCTCCCCCGATTCTCAACGCACTGGACGGTCCCTCCTTCACAACATCCTTCACCCCATCCAACTGGAACTTCTCACTTTGACCTGATGATCTTGATCCACCTTCTCGACCACGATGATGTTGATGACAACATGGATGATCTGCAATCAATGTCATCTCTGTCATGTTCTCTTGTGGTCTGGATTTCTTCCTCCAGGACTACTTTGACATAGTAAAGAACCCGATGGACTTGTCCACTATCAAGCGTAAACTGGACACGGGTCAGTACCAGGAGCCCTGGCAGTACGTGGACGACGTGTGGTTGATGCTCAATAACGCTTGGCTGTACAACAGGAAGACGTCGCGGGTGTATAAATACTGCTCCAAACTAGCAGAGGTGTTTGAACAGGAAATCGACCCTGTTATGCAGGAACTGGGGTATTGCTGTGGAAGGAAGGTGAGTTGTGTGTTGCACGTTTTGGATTGCATAGTGCACGTTTTAGTAAACTGATAGTTTCAGCTCTGAACATCGTATTGAATCAGTTATGTTCGACGATATCGTTAGATTTTGATTGGGAATCACTTTTCTTTAAAAATTAGGGCTGGAAATCGACAACCACCTCAACTGTATTTTTTGCAATACCTATGTAATGATTCAATATATCGCGATACATGACGATATTATAATTATATCGCAAATGAAACTGTGCCATACTCCTGTTATCGGCCCAGCTCGTCTGTGATTAATTATGTGGGTTCAGTTTCAATCTGCAACTCATAGAAATGATTCTGAAAGCACTGCAACAATTTTGATACAGGGATATACTATCGCGATACAGGACACAGCATATATTTCTAAATAGGGCTGCAACTAACGATTATTTTGATAATCGAATGATTATTAGAACGATTATTCGACTATTCAGCGATTATTGCATGATTAATCATTCGACTATTCTAATAGACTAATCGACTATTCAGCGATTATTGCATGATTAATCTTTGGCACTTAACCGACTATTCAGCTTGTGCCTGACTTAAAAGGTTGTATTAAATGTGCTTACTAACAAAAAAGATGACAAAATCATCTTTTAAAAATATCTCTAAATGACATTCACTGAATTACAAGGGAAAAAATACTTTTTATTAAGTTTAATCCAGTAAAATTTCACTGCAAATCCTGTTGTAATCAATTGTTTTTGTCTTCCATTTAAAATAGTCTAAAAATAAATTTTCTTGAGAAGCAACATATAAGATATTTAGACTTGCTTTAAGAGACAAATATAAGTGAATTTTGTGTAAGTGTATTTTTTCACTGGTTATACTATTCTCTAAAAGCAAGTCTAAATATCTAATATGCTGCTTCTCAGGTGAACACATCTTTTTTTTTAAAGGATTTTTAGATATTTAAAAATATTTCTGTTTTATTAAATTCAACATTCTCAGATACAAATATTTCTTCTGCTGCTAAAGAAAAATGTATGTGGTTTTAATGGAGTTTTAGATATTTATACTGGAAAACAAGCCAAAACAAATTAAAAACATGTCCTGTTGCAGTGTATAATGGGGCGAAAACTTCCTCTCTCACCTTTCAGTTTACTTCAATCCATCTTTAACTCACAAAAAAAACTCTTTCTTATTAATAAAGCTGCATATTGCCAATTTCTTCACAATAAGTAACGCACAGTGACACAATATACTATATTGTGATACAATAAGTTATAATCTAGCTGCATTAAGCACACACACTCGAGGGATGAGCGTCCCTGCTACAGAGTGTGCATCAGCCAGATGCAGTTTCAGTCTCTCCCCCTTATATCGGGACATTCACACAACTCATAGAAGAGGCACCGACCACACAGAAAAATGCCAGTTTCGGAGTTTGTAGTTATTTACATGATCTTTTGTTTCAGCAGAGCAGCAGCTCTGGCTCTGCTTATTCCACAACGAGAGTGCTTCTGCATCTACTTATTTGGTATTTTTGTATAATTGCGATCTACATCACCTGAAGCCGTTTTGAAAGTTTAGAGTGCATCTGGACTATGAGATGTTTTCTTCTTCTCCTCAGTAAGGCGTGAACTGCAGTGCTGCTCTCGTGCGGCATTATTAGAGTTTCATATGGTCAAAAGGGAGGGAATGGGGTTTTGTGAGGGCTTGAAGCACAAAGTTACGGGGCTTGAAGCATGTGCCGTGGCAGAGTTACAGCCAATAGAGGAAGGGATCTACTCAAATCTTTATGGGCTTAGACTTCAATCAGGTTATTTGCAAAATAGCTTCCTGGGGGTCTCCAGTTCTTTCCGGGGGGTCTGAGACCCCCAGTAATTCACACCGTGCCTGTTCCACTCCTGGAGGATGACATCCTTGAGTGCTTGGATGTTTGAAAGGGAGTGAAGCTCAACTTGTGTCTTCAAAATCCTCCACAGGTTTAATTAACAATATTTCATTAACATTTTGGGAAAGTGTTTGTACACGATGCGGTGCATAATGCATAATATGATGATCAAGCTGAATGATCCATGCATGAATAATAATAATAATAATAATAATAATAATAATAATAATTTTTGGCGATTTAGGTAATGATGGGAATTACAAGGTATTTAACATTTGCCATCCCTCTTAACGATGCTGGTTCCTTAATGGTTCCAAATAATAAATACAGTTTTATTATGTTGGCTTGATGAAGCCAACATAATAAAATTACACATTGGTCACGTACACACTACAACATTTAGGGTGTGACAGTCACATTTAAATGCTGGAGTGAATTCTATACATTTTCATTCCATGTTTGTACAGAATACAGGAGCGTCTCCCGCAATTGCAATGATTGACAAGTGATAACCATAGCAACATTACAGCATCTCACGCCTGTGAACAAGAAACAACCATGCCACTGGTTTAGCCCATTATGTGTTTGCTATTTTTGCTACCAGAGATGTATTATGGTCTGGCAGTACTTAGTTAGCTGCTGTCGACAGAATCGCCATGTTTTGTTTATGCGAGTCTATAGGGCTGTTTACACTTGGCCACTTCATGTGTGCTTTCTGATAATGAAAAACCAAGAGTAAATCTGATCGCATTTCAGACAAAACTTGGTCAAGTGTAAATGCATCTGGCTGTTCAAGCCACATTTGTGAACCGGCCAAACAGCACTATGTCAGCATAGGGAAATAACATAACGGCTGCTACCGGGTATTTGCATACGCTCGCATCACGCGATAAATAAAAGTAAGAAATGCATGCATGTTATTGGAGAGACAGAACTTTTTTCCCATTTGTTTGATGCAGATTGCTGAAGAAACTGAAACTAAACACTGAAATGCAGCTTACGTGCATGAAAATATCTTGCCTATGACAAGTCCAGAGGGGAAAAATAGACAGCACAGCACCCACACACACACAGATACCTGCATGTGGGGTAAGGTCACGTGGAATAAAATAATAAATCACATCTTTTAAATTAGCTGCTGCGCATTAGCATAGTCACGGAAGTGAACTCTGTTTTATTTGCATATAGCATCACAATTTGAACTGTTTGGCGGAGACACACGTTGATGTGGCCATGTGTAAATGGAATGTGCTTAATCGTAAAACAGTCCGATCAGTAAAGATTAGGGCTATCAATCAATTTAAACTTTCAATCAAATTACATGACATGCCGATTAATTTATTACAATTAATCGCAATATTTGAAAACTGATCATTTGTGTCTTTGACTTCACATTGTCATCAACAACCATCCAGTAATTACTGTGTTGACAGTGACAGTTCTTGGTTCAGTTGGAGTCGGGCATGACCAAATGAATGACTCGCGGTTCAGAGAGTTGGTAAGAGGATGTAGCGTTTTTGATTTGCTCTGTAAGATTGCTCGTAAGATTCATTTGTTTGGGAATCGGACTACACAGACTGTTTTGTGTTCTGGCAGATGAATGCATGTTCGAGAAATGTCAATGAAACCAAAGTCACAAATCATTTTTATTGGAACCCGATCTTGGTTCCAGTCCCTAGATTTATCGGCAGGTACCTCACAATACGATACGATATTGCGAAACATGCGTCACAATCCAATGTACCGTGAAGCGTGTTCACAATATCATAAATGGATCGCGATTGAGAGAGAGTGAATCTGAAGGTACAATTTTAATCTCTCGCTCTCCACACGGTCGGCTCCGACCGCACTGAAAGTTAGCAGTCTCAAGAGTTTGCATTTATTTAGGTCTGCTTCTTCATGATGAACTGTAGGACAAATTAATACACAAATATTGTAGATGAGTAAAAATTGTGATGCATTAGATCCCTGTATCAATGCAATATTGTGGGGAAAAAATATTATTTATATCAATGCTATTGTATCTATCAGCACTTTCCTTATATTACTATTTTTAGTAGCAAATTGAATTATTTATTGAACATGGGGTGTTATAAACATTCTGCTTCACATGCTTTAATATGATTGTAAACGTAATTGGATATCCTTCCCTCTTTCTTTTAATCTCTGTCTCTCTATCCCTCTCATTCTCTTTCTTCGTCTCTCAGTTGGAGTTTTCTCCCCAGACTCTCTGCTGTTATGGCAAACAGCTGTGTACTATCCCTCGAGATGCTGCATACTTCAGCTACCAGAACAGGTCAGTATTATGCACACTATTCTCACACTGTAGATTAAATCACTTATGGCTATGGCATATGGCTATCGAGAATCTTAGTGCATGAATAACCACATGCACTTTAAAAAGTGAATACAATTTTGTTCTATATTTTGCATATGAACAGAAGCAAGTTATTATTATTATTATTATAGGGTATAGGACAGTTTAAACTACTCTGTTTAACACACACACACACACACACACACACACACACACACACTCACACTCTCTCATTGTACATTGTGTAATTGTATAGAAAAGTAGCCAGGTAAGTATTTTAAAAGTTCTTAGATCTTGATGTGATAAGATTTCTTGCATATGCTTTGTAAAAATGTAAATGCTGTTCCGCTATGAGCGCATATTTCCCACCTCAGGGTGTTGTTGAATTTCAGGCCTGTTTATTTGACTTTCCGTGGCACAATAGACCACATTTCACATCTCTGCTCTGTTTCTGATTTTCAAACGGCCATTTTAAAAGAGGGTCTGCTTTAAATTATTGTCTCAAAATCTGTCCTGTTTTGATGTTTACATTCATGTTCTTACGATTAACTTCATTGGCAGATGCATTCGTTGGAGTGTTTGTGATGTTTACCTCAGTTGGTAGCAATGAACATGAAACGGCAATTTTCTAAAAAAACTAAACCAAAAACTAAGTACCGAAACAATAGCATTGCTCCTCCTCTAATGTGTTTGTGAAAAGCATTGCAAAATTCCCCAGTTAATCCATGATTTGATAGCGTTTGTGAAAAATTATTTAGCCATTTAGTTATTTTTTAGCCAGAATTTTGCCATTGGCTAAATTTGATTGAATCTGAACATTATACTTGAATCCTATAGAAATGTTAAAAGGGAAATCTCAAAAATGAAGTTTATAAAAATAAATGGAATTACATTACAAATATTAAAATATTTGGAAATGATAAAAAATATAAAGAAATAAATTACATTCAATATTAATAATAATAATAATAATAATAATAATAATGATAATAATTCCTTACCTTTATATAGCGCTTTTCTAGGCACTCAAAGCGCTATACACAGTATAGGGGGAATCTCCTCAACCACCACCAGTGTGCAGCATCCACCTGGATGATGCGAGGGCAGCCGTAGTTCCCCAGAACGCCCACCACACACCAGCTATTGGTGGAGAGGAGAGAGTAGAGTGATGTAGCCAATTCAGGGATGGAGATTATTAGGAGGCCACGATAGATAGGGGACACATTTAAAGGGATAGTTCACCCAAAAATGAAAATTCTCTCATCATTTACTCACCCTCATGCATCCCAGATGTGTATGACTTTCTAACTTCTTTAGAACACAAGTTAAGTTTTAAATATATATATATATATCTATCTCAGCTCTGTAGGTCCATACAATGCAAGTGAATGGTGACTATAACTTTTATGCTGCCTTTATGTACTTTTTGGAGCTTCAAAGTTATCCATAAGACTCCAGTGTTTAAATCCATGTCTTCTGAAATTATATAGGTGTGGGTGAGAAACAGATCTGTTTTTAAATCATTTTTTTTGCTATAAATCTCCACTTTGTAGTTTTGTTTTTCTGTGATTTGCATTGTTTGTGCATATGGCCACCTACTGGTCTGAGATGGTCAGAGGTGGAGATTTATAACACAAAATGACTTGAATATTGATCTGTTTCTCACCCACACCTATCATATCACTTCTGAAGACTTGGATTTAACCACTGGAGTCTTATGGATTACTTTTATGCTGCTTTTATGTGCTTTTTAGAGCTTCAAAGTTCTGGCCATCATTCACTTGAATTGTAAGGACCTACAGAGCTGAAATATTCTTCTAAAAATCTTAATTTGTGTTCTGCAGAAAAAAAGTAATCTGGGATGGTCTGAGGGTAAGTATGTTGAGATAATTTAAATATTTTTGGTGAACTATTCCTTTAAATTCTGAAACCGGTAAAGACCTCCTTTTAGACAAGTTCATGCTGCCAACTAAGGGTTTACTAACTGTTCAATTGTCACAAATTTAGTTTGTACTATATTGTATTGTAGTGTGTGACCCTCTTTAAAATGTCGTGAAAGGATGATGGGTCTCTGTTGCGCCTGTTCTCATTCCTTCACATGTACTCATGTATCCCTCACTCCTGTTTGTAAAATCCAGCCTTATGCTGGGGATTTGAAGCTCAGTGGATGTGACGGAGACTGTCTGTGCTATGCCTCCACTTCCTGCTCCCTCTATTTTGGTTTCTTTTACATCTGATCCACCCCTCCACCTTTCCATCATGTAGCTCTTCCCCCTCATAACAGTTTTGTTCTTCTCACTTCTTAAAATATTCATTCTAGCCCCCTCCTTCCTTCCTTCCCCTCACTCTTCCCTTTCTCTCCCTCTTGTTTTAATGCTTGTGATGTCTGCATTGGCCTGCTTTGATGTGACCAATCATCCGCTCCGAAATTTACATGCAACCAATCAATCAATCAATCTGCCCACAAAAAAACCCTGCTTCGTGATTGGCTGCTTCCGGCGACGAACCTGCCTTCTCCTGGCCTGCCCTGCCCTGATTGGTGGCTGCTTCCACGTGCCTTCACTGTGATTGGCTGTGCTCTTGGCGAACACACTAGTTCACCCAAATATGGGCTTCTTGCTGACAGGTACCACTTCTGCGAGAAGTGCTTCAATGAAATCCAGGGCGAGAACATATCCCTGGGAGATGATCCCACCCAGCCTCAAACGTGAGTACACCATCTACATTTTTTTTTATCTAAACTACCATTCAGAAATATATCAAAACTATGGTTGCTTATTTGGAACCAGCTCCATTCAAATGCACAACTCAACCAGTGTAGTCCAATTTCAGAATGAATGACTCTTATGAGTTGGTTCTTTTGAATCTAAAGTGACTTTCTATGTCAGTTCTTTAGATTCTACAGTGTGAAACACAGCGTGCCCAGTGTTGTCTGATTCCTGAATGGATGACTCTTACGAGTCAGTTCTTCTAAATCTTCAGGGCGGCCAGTATAGACTGATTCCCGAACATATGACTCTTATGAGTTGGTTCTTTTGAATCGACAGCACATAGCATACAGCACAACCATTATAGTCTGATTCCCGAACATATGATTCTTATGAGTTGGTTCTTTAAAAATGTGTCACTCATGATTTGGTTCTTGTAAATCTACAACGCAAAACACAGCGCAACCAGTGTAGTCCGATTCCTGAACAAATGATCACTATGAGTTTGTTCTTTCGAGTCAATAGTACGAAACATGCAGGATGACCAGTGTGGACCAACTCCGGAATTAATGACTCTTTTTAGTTGGTTCTTTTGAATGTACAGCACACAACATACTGTGCAGTGCAACAAGTGTAGTCTGATTTGTATAACTTTTATGAGTCATCTTTTTATACATATATATGTATACACACACACACACACACACACACACACACACACACACATATAGACATATACATTATATATATATATATATACATACATACATTATATACACATACATATAATGTATATGTGTGTGTGTGTGTGTGTGTGTGTGTGTGTGTGTGTGTGTGTGTATATATATAATAAATATATATATATATATATATATATATATATATATATATATATATATATATATATATATATATATATATATATATTAATTAATTAATTAATTAATTGATTGCAATGCCCCCGGACCCTAATATGGAAGATTCCTGAGAAATGCAAGCTTGTAGTACCACCTGTTTACTCCAGAGGGCAGTAAGTGAAATTTTAGCTGTTTGGCAATGCGCAGTTTATACAGTGAAGAAAACAACCCTTCAGCAGACACACAACACAAACATGCATTACGTTCTTGCATTCAAAACACTTGATGAAGCGCAAATTTGAAAGGGATCTCAAGATGTGTTCTAAGTATTAAACTATTTAACTTGTCACAGTGACCTAAAAATGTATGTTTATGACACAACACAACCGAGACGCGACACAAGCATGTCTGACGCAGGTGTACATTGAGGGGTCCTTAAACAAACCCTCATAATAAATCTCCAACTGATTGACAAATTCACTTGTGAAATGGATTGCTGTGAACTGTGTGTCAATGATTGACTTATGATCAATAATATGGTAGTAAACAATACATTGTATTCTAAAGCCGCTTTTTGAATTGTCCTATCAATGATTAACTCTTCTGCTATATATATTTAAAGATAACTATGGAGAATTATTTCATAATTATATATTGCAATATTGTTATATGAGGGGCTTTCTCAGCAAATATTTGTATATGCGATTTAAATGCAATTAATCGTGATTAATCAGGACACCATGTAATTAATTCTATTAAAAATGTTTATCGATTGACAGCCCTAAAATATATATATATAGACTGAGCGAAACATACAGTTTACTGCAGTTCCCAAATAAATGACTCCTGTGAGTTCTTTTGATTCGACAGCGTGAAACATACAGCGCACGCAACCAGTTTAGCCCGATTCCCGACTGAATGACTCTTTTGAGTTGGTTCTTTTAACAGCGTCACTAGTGTAGTCCTGAGACTTATCAGGCAGTGCAGTTACTTGTTCACTGTTTGCTCTTATGGCAGTGTGTAGTTTTGTTGTAATCATTGTAATTTAATAAAAACCAACGAATGAGTGACATTTCATATTTTTTGTCTAAAATTCTTATTTTTAGATCTGCTCTGTTGAAATCTGAAATTATGAATTATTTGATTAGTAGTATATGTGTTTTTATGAATGTTTTGATGTTGTTTCTCTCAGTAAATGATAACGGTGAATGTTTCGTTTCTTGATCCTCTTGTTTGGCCGTCATCCTCCCTTTTATCTCTCTCTCTCTCTCTCTCTCTCTCTCTCTCTCTTTATTTCACCCCTCAGGTCCATCAATAAAGATCAGTTTCAGACGAAAAAGAATGACACCCTCGATCCTGAACTGTATGTCGGGTCTTTCCTGTTCATTTACTCAATGTATTAGACCAACTGTGTCTTGTTATTTGCTACTTCTGAAGGCTCAGACACGGTGTGGATTTGTTGAGCGTTGTCTGAGCCCTGTATTCTTCCACAGACTCCTGGAATGTTCCGACTGCGGACGAAAAATGCATCAGATATGTGTTCTGCACAATGAGACGATATGGCCGTCGGGGTGAGCTAAATTTAATCTGAACAAATTTTGATGTTTTGAAGAAAGGTAATTTTTACTAACCTTGTAAGCAAAATTTTAGTAATTGTTCAATAAAGTTAATTTGTTAAAATCTATTTTTTTTTTATTTAATCAATGTTGAAAATAACAGGACAATTAAAAATAATTTGGGTCCAATATTCCCCTAACTATAGCTCCACAAGCCTGAGGACTGTCCCATGTCATGTTGGCCCATGATTATTGGTCTTATTAAAAGTGCATTGAATACCTTTTCAATACGAGCTGCATAAAAGGAGTTGGACTACTCGTTGTTTTTTTATTTGTCAATCTGAAAGTAAGCAGTAGAATGTTTCAGTTGTGTAATTGATTTAATCATTATCAGTGCTCAGTGTTATATCTGTAAACCGAATGTATCAGCATATCCAGAGAGCTGAAACAGTTTTCCCTGTTCCTGATCATCCCTGCCCTTTTTCTCTGTCTCTTACTCCCATCCAATCAGCTTTGTGTGTGACGGCTGTCTGAAAAAAGCCAATGCAATGAGGAAAGAGAACAAATATGCTGCAAAGAGTAAGTGTATAAGTGTCTTCATGTATTTCATGCAAGTCCCCACCAATAATACACACAAATTGCAGAGACATGCAGAAGTACAGAATACTAGGTTAGGTTTAATGTACATTCGGTACATGGTCATTATCACAAAATAAACTAGGACAGGGTGATCAGGTCTTGTAGCGCCTTGAAGATGTTAATTTTGCAGTAATGACTGACTTAATTTACGTTATCCCACTAATTACACAGCTACTTAGAAATAATGATTTGAAATGAATTCATTTTGTAAGAGACTATGTAGTGATTCGAGAGATGTGAAACTAGCACTGCTGTGTTGTAAATCTAAAGCTAAAGTAATGTATGTTTTCCCTGCTTTCTTCTTATCCCAGGGCTTCCTCAGACAAAGCTTGGTAGTTTCCTGGAGACACGAGTGAACGAGTTCCTCAAGCGCCAGAGTCATCCAGAAATCGGTGACGTCACCATCCGTGTGGTACACATCTCTGATAAGGTGGTGGAGGTCAAACCTGGAATGAAGTCCAGGTGAGAGGCCTTGCAGTTATTTAAACTGCATAATGATTTATTATCTGTTCACAGCACAACTTATTGATGGTGAAATTGGCCCAAACAGTAGTGTGGGGGCTGGACTTTCTGTTTGCACAGCCAGTGGTACAGGGGAGTATTTTCTGAGTTCTAAAACTGTTTTTTACAGGTTTGTAGACAGCGGTGAGATGTCGGAGTCGTTCCCGTACAGGACAAAAGCTCTGTTTGCATTTGAGGATATCGACGGAACAGATGTGTGTTTCTTTGGAATGCATGTGCAAGAATATGGCTCTGACTGCCCTCAGCCCAATCAAAGGTTGGAAAAAATATCAACACCAAAATTGCACACTAAAACCAGGCGTTAATGGAGTCTAAAGGTTTTGAGAAACACTACTAACTTAGCAATTTCCTCTCTCTCCGTGCAGACGTGTGTACATCTCCTACTTAGACAGTGTGCACTTTTTCCAGCCCCGTCACCTGAGAACGGGAGTCTATCATGAAATCCTCATTGGATACCTGGAGTATGTTAAAAAAATGGGCTTTGTCACTGGCCACATATGGGCTTGCCCACCGAGTGAAGGTGATGACTACATTTTTCACTGTCACCCATCGGACCAAAAGATTCCCAAACCCAAACGCTTGCAAGAGTGGTACAAGAAAATGCTTGACAAAGCAGTTGCTGAGAGAATTATACATGACTACAAGGTACTGCCATGGCTGAAAAAGTTAATTTTCTTGATTTACTTCTTGAAGTTAATCTAAACTTGAGTCACCTAAGGCTGGGCAATATATTTTAAAAAAAAATGGTCTCATATATTCTGTAATTCTCTAATATATTATAAATGATGTGGCCTTGGTAGCACCACCCCTGGGGTATGCTAGTTGGAATCCCAGGGCATGCTAAGTGACCCCAGCCAGGTCTCCTAAGCAACCAAATTGGCCCGGTTGCTAGGGAGGGCAGTGTCACGTGGGGTAACCTCCACCTGGTTGCTATAATGTGGTTCGTTCTCGGTGGGACGCGTGGCGAGTTGAGTGTGGTTGGGGTGAAGCATCCTCACACGCTATGTCTCCGTGGCAATGCGTGATTAGATGCGCGGGTTGATGGTCTCAGACGTGGAGGCAACTGGGATTTGTTCTCTGCCACCCGGATTGAGGCGAATCACTACGCGACCACGAGGACTTAAAAGCACATTTGGAATAGAGCATTCCAAATTGGGAGAAAAAGGGGAGAAAAACCCCCCACATATTATAAATGATTTCACCTCTTGAAGTAGAGGAACCATAAGTCCACAAAACAAAAATTGTTCTTTTGTACCAAGACGCTATACATTGAAATGGACAGGTTGATCTGATTAACAGAAATTAATTGATGCTGTTGTTTAAATTACAGATGCTATTAAAACAATGTCTTAATGCTCTCTCATACTTATAAGTTGTAACACAATGAGGGATCATGAAATTAGTCTAAAGATACGTTCTTTGGGAAACATAGTGGACAACATAATCGTATTAATATCATAGTACTGTTCACTATATTGCAAAATTTTAGGTTACCTGTAAAATTTTGGCAAATACTATATATTGTGCATATTTAATATATCGCCCAGCCCTAGTCGCCATACAAATTGTGCACTCTGGTTTTTTCCCTTTTTGAAGTCTTCATGTAAGCCGTTGTGTTTTGCCAGTTATATATGAAGCCTTTCACTAACTCCTCCTTTCCCCTTAACCAGGATATTTTTAAGCAGGCAACAGAGGATCGACTGACCAGTGCGATGGAGCTCCCATATTTTGAGGGTGATTTTTGGCCTAATGTGTTGGAGGAGAGCATTAAAGAGCTAGAACAGGAAGAGGAAGAACGGAAGAGAGAAGAAAACAACACCTCTAGTGAAAGCATTGATGTGAGTGCAAGATTTTTGGGAAACATCACTCAAACACTCAGAATCCAAAGGAAATCTTTTATACTGTATAATACTACAAGGATACTCGGTTCCTATTTTGCTATGTAAACAATCCCACCATAGACAAACTAGGGAATGTCTAGAAAAATATTGAGCACATCCTTAGGTTTTTTTTAGATAATGCCCTAATGTTTTACCTGATGGAAGATTTTATTTCGGTGCAGCTGCTTCATTCATAATATTTTCTTGGCCATTTAGGCGACCAATGGTGACAGCAAGAATGCCAAAAAGAAGAACAGCAAGAAGACAAGCAAGAACAAGAGCAGCTTAAGCCGAGCCAATAAAAAGAAACCAGGCATGCCAAATGTCTCCAATGATCTGTCACAGAAACTCTATGCCACCATGGAGAAACACAAAGAGGTATGTAGCTCCCAAAACCATTTAAACCATTTGCAATTTGTGTTTGGTCTGATTTCACATGCATTGACACTGTGCTTAATTTCAAGGTCTTTTTTGTCATCCGTCTCATCGCTGGCCCCACGGTCAATTCCCTTCCTCCAATTTTGGACCCTGACCTCCTGATGGCCTGTGATCTGATGGATGGGCGAGACGCTTTCCTAACACTGGCTCGAGACAAGCACCTGGAATTTAGCTCGATGCGGCGAGCGAAATGGAGCTCCATGTGTATGCTAGTAGAACTGCATAATCAGAGCCAGGACCGCTTCGTCTACACCTGCAATGAATGCAAGCACCATGTTGAGACTAGGTTCCACTGCACCGTTTGTGAGGTAAGAAATCGTGGCAGGTGTGATGCAATGTGGTAAATGATTGATGCAGTAAAGGGGGTCTTATGTTAGAATTCTCAACCATTTTGAAATTCTTTCTCTGGCCTTTTGTAGGATTATGATCTCTGTATCACTTGCTACAACACTACAAGCCATGAGCACAAGATGGAAAAACTAGGTCTGGGTCTTGATGATGAAAGCAGCAATCAAGCCGCAGCCTCCACTCAGAACCCCGGCGACTCACGACGCCTCAGCATCCAGCGCTGCATCCAGTCACTAGTGCATGCTTGCCAGTGCCGCAATGCCAACTGCTCTCTGCCTTCCTGCCAGAAGATGAAGAGAGTGGTACAACACACCAAGGGCTGCAAGCGCAAGACAAATGGCGGCTGTCCCATCTGCAAGCAACTCATTGCACTATGCTGCTATCATGCCAAGCACTGCCAAGAAAACAAGTGTCCTGTGCCCTTCTGTCTTAACATCAAGCACAAGCTTCGTCAGCAGCAGTTGCAGCACAGGCTGCAGCAAGCGCAAATGCTGCGTAGACGAATGGCCACCATGCAACGAGCAGGGCAACCACCTCCATGCGGAGGTGGGCCTCCTGGAGGTCTTCCATCACCGGGAAACAATGGAGCCACAGGTCCTAGCACTCCTACATCGGTTGGTACGCAGCCTGCAACCCCTCAGACACCCACACAGCTGACACCCAACCATCAATCTATGCCACAGCCTGGTGTAGGTGGAGTCCCAGCTGGAGTGCCTCAGCAGTCCCCACATCATCCCGTCCACCAGTTTCACCAGATGGGAGGTCCAAGCGGAATGATGACCTCACCGCAACAGGAAATGGTTCCTCAGCAACAGACAGGACAACTGCCGCATCCACACACTCAATACGGTCCACGTCCCACATGTCCTTCCCCCAGTTCACAGTCCCAGGGCAAACCAGGCCTTGGCCCTGCAACTCCTCCACAACTTCCCAGCAACCAAGGCACAGCTCTTATGTCTCCGCAACAGCAACCCACAGGTCCTCCGCCTGCAGCTGTGGAGATTGCCATGAAGATCCAGCAAGTGGCAGATGCACAGCGCAAGATGGCACACGTTCAGTTGCTACAAAGACAGGCTGCACAAGCTGGCATGATGCCTCAGCACCCGCAACATCAGCAGCCACAAGGACAGATGGCAGTAGCCCATCCTGGGATGGGCATGGTAGGAGTGCAAGGGTTTTGCCCACCGACACAACCATCGTTGAACCGGGCACAGATGGAACAGCAGCAGCAGCAGCAAGGACCTCAGGGAATGATGGTGGGAGCTGGGCCCATGCAGCAGCAGCCTCAACAGGCAGGTGTTCAAGGCCAGATGCCACCACAAATGCAGCTACAGCAGCAGAGAATTAACCCACCACTCCAGCCTCAGCAGCAACAGTGGACAGGACAAGGCATACCACCCCAGCAGAGACCTGCAATGATGGGTCAGCCAGGAATGGTTGCAATGCAGCCCCAATCGCAACAGCAACAACCACAGCCAATGCAACAGCAGCAACCACAAATACTGAATCGAAATGCCTTGATGAGTATGGTGCAGGCTGGTCTGCAGAGTGGTGTAGCAAGCGGGGCAGCAGGGAGCAATCTTCCACAGGGAGCCTTGCAGGAACTTTTGCGGACCCTGCGATCTCCCAGTTCTCCTCTCCAGCAGCAGCAAGTCCTTAATATTCTTCGCTCCAACCCACAACTTATGGCAGCATTTATCAAGCAACGGGTTCACAAGTATAAAGGAGGCCCTGTTGGCCCTGCTGGACCACAGGGAGGGCCAGCACCTATGGGAGGCCAACCAGTGGGTGTCAATTCTGGTGCGCCTCAAACTGGCATGCACCTTGGACAGGATGTTAACATGCAGAACCAACTTTCACAGCTTCAACAGCAGCAGCAAATGCAACAGCAGCAGCAAATGCAACAGCAGAAGCAAATGCAACAGCAGAAGCAAATTCAGCAGAGGCCCCTTTTGCAGCAGCAGCAGCAAGTTGCTTCCTTACAGCAGCAGCAACAGCAAGGAATGCAGAGCCAGGGTCCTCCAAACATGGCCAACATAAACCCACAGTTCAGAGAACTTGTAATGAGACGGCAGCAGCAACAACAGCATCAAATGGGCAATCATGCTGGATTTCAGCAGCAGCAAGGTTACATGGGTCAGCAGGGAAATAGGCAAGTCCCCCCAGGAGGCCAGTCACTACCAGGGGTGCAACCTGGCCCGCAGCAGAACTTTCCAGGCAATCCTGCGCAACAGCAGGCTGCAGTTGCTTTGCAACAGAGGCTTCAACAGCAACAACAGCTACAGATTCAGCAGAATAAGACATCACAAGGTCCCGACATGGTCCCTGGAGGAATTGGTCCACAACCCATGCAGGGAGGCCCTGGGCCTCAAACGACACAGGCATTATTGCAGCAGGCCTTGCATCAGCGTATGCTTCAACAACAGCAACACCTCAGCGGCACTTCACCTGCGCAACAGAACAACCCCATGAGCCCGCAACAACAGATTTCTCAGTCACCCCACCTGCAGGGCCAACAACACCAGTCCTCCCTCAGCAACCAGGTCTGTTCACCCCAGCCCTCCCCGCGACCCCAATCCCAGCCACCACACTCGAGTCCATCCCCACGACTGCAACCACAGCCCTCGCCCCACCACATCTCACCTCAGACGGGTTCTCCGCATCCCAGCCACCTACAGCAGCACCACTCGGGCATGGCTCCACCTCCTCCACCTCCCCATCAGCCACAGCACAACTCTAAGGACCCAGTCGGTTTTGGTGCAGATCAGAACGCCATGCTGTCTCAGCTCAACAGCATGGCGGGACTCCACGGACCCAGAGCTAATGATATGCTGCCCTCTAGTGGCCAGAACCTTGGCATTAACATGAATCATAACCATTTAGACTTATAGTTATTACACAATTCACAAAACCTCATCAGAGACAGTGTTAGATTTTTTTATACTACAGGGATTAATTATGTAGTGTTTTTCAGTATACATTCTTTGAAAATGGACTCTCCTTTGTGAGACAATTATTAAACAAAATTAAGTATGGGGGATGAAAGAATGGCAGTTTTTTTCTTTTTTTCTTTTGCCAGTTGTGTACAAAGAAAGAATTGTTTCTCAGATTCAGAGAACAATCCACAAGTAATATTTTCGATGTCAGGTCCATGGGAGTACTTGCCTTTTTCAAGAGATATTTTTTAAGATTTTAAAAGTGTTATAAAGTTAAAGCGTGAATGATTAAATGCTATGGACATTTTTATACACCATTTCATAATGTACTAGTCTCTTATTATGTGTTTTACAGATTGATGTAGAACATTTTAAATCTTGTTGTGATGCCTATATTGTTATTATAATTATTCATCAAAACATGCATATCTTCCTTGTAAATTGAGTTTTGCATTTTATTTATTCTAGCTTTTTCATTCGTCATCATGATGGATTTTGTTCATGTGTTCCCAGAGACTGCTACACTTCACATAGAATATATTTTTGTTAATACCTATTAAATTTGGGATCTGTTTCTTTACTTTAGCTGGAGATTTAGGTTAAGTATAATATAAATGACAGTTTTGGGGGATTGTGTTGAAAGTGTGCGCTCTGCTGCCCAATGGATCTTATTTCATGCCATATTGGAAATGCCTAACCATTGGACATCACAGATTTTGAAACCCGACAAGTTCTTGGACGCACACACCCGCCCTCAGAATGTGAGTACACTCCTTATAAGACTCACTTAATAGTGGAGGTGTATCTGTACAGGTTGGATGAGAGAAGTGTGTGTGTGTGTGTGTGTGTGTGTGTGTGTGTGTGTGTGCGCGCAGTGTGGTGCGGTGCTGGAGATCTTTTCATGCCAATGTCCTGTTGAGCAGTGTTTCACACATGAACTATGACTGTGAAACGTTTGAGAAGGAGAGTGTGCCACTGATTTCACTGTTTTTGTCCTTCTCTCTCCAGTTCTGCTCCTAATTGTCCTCCAGTTACAGATTTTTGTTTGCTCTGAACTTTGGGAGTTTCAGTTGAATATTTTGTACTGTACAAAGGAAACAAACTGTGGACTTGATACTTTTTTTTTGTTTTTTTTTTTAATAAAATGAGGATAATAAATTTAATTTATTTGTCCTTTAATTGAGCCTTTTTTTTCGTTTTGAACCTTTCATTTTCAAAATGATTTCTCGTCGTCTTTGCAGGGCACAGAAATGCCATTTGAAAAATTTAACTGCTTGTTTTTAACAACTTAACCTCATGTGCTTTGATCTTCCTCTCTTCATTTGGCAAATACTCTATATTTTGGTTTGTTTGGTTGGCTAAATGTGTTAATAAGGGTTGTTAGGCTGGTCATAGTTGACTCATCAGCCAGCTGTCATTTCTGGTTGTCGTTCAGCCTGCTCAGGAATCTGTTGAATCAGGTGACACTTTTCCACCATTGGGCCAAACGGTTCTTAGCAGAAATGTAGCATTTCCACTTGAGCACGGTGTTATTCGGTATGATTATAAACTGTTCCCGGCACATCATTTCCAGCATGGTTGGCTCACTGTACTCATATCTTTGCAGCAGCTTAATAGAAAAAGAAACCGTAACCGATCTAATAATCCAGAATCTGTATGTAATGTGACGGTTCTGCAAAAGGAGCCATTAGGCCCGATGAAGCACCATTAGTTGATCATATATCTGCTTTGACAAACCAGAGAATACCAACTTGCTTATTTACCAACCTCACTTATTACTAGGTGGCTACTTGCCAAAGAAAATGAATGTTGAGTAGAATTCTTTCCTGACAAACAGTTGTGACCAATTATATGACAAAATGATTTTATAATGTAACATTGATGTATCCGTCTCTATTTAGGTAATCGGTTTGCTGGGAAAAAGTCAATTATAATGTTTAGCAATTAATCAATCAGAATCAAACTTCCCTGTGTGTGTGTGCGTGTGTGTGTGTGTGTGTGTAATAAGGATATGTTGACCTTCATTCTAGTTTGTCACCACCTGTACTGGATTTGTAGTTGATTGGAATTTGTTTTTGTTTGTTTGTTTTTTTGCATAAATGGCAGAGAAATTGGTAATCATAAAATAATTTGCATTGAGTTCGTTTTTGAGTTCATAACTCATAGATCCAGTGGTTAACGTGATCATAATGGATCGATCTATTTCATAAGTTATTGAAGTTATGCTACTTTCTTGACCTGCTGTCTTTTCTGTGACACACATAAATGACACATAAATGAACTGAAGTCACCCAAAACATTTTTTCAATTTTATTTACGGTACATGCAAGCAAAAAAATGGAGTTGTCACAGGTGAGTAACAACAGAGCTGACAAGCCATGTTCGAATACCACCCAAATGTGTAATTTAGGCTCTGCTTTGATTTCTGCCATGCTAAAAGCAACACCTAAAGCACATGTGTTCAGATAAACAGGTTCTACTCCTACAAAAATGCGTCCGCTGTAGCAGTTGTGAACGTAGACTAATACTGACTCTACCAAAATGGACAAAGGCCTCAAAACAGAGTGACGAGAGCTCAGGTGCAGATATGGAAACAGCCAGGTGCCCTTTCCTTTTCCCACCTGGTTGGTTACATTACAAAAATGTAGCCGAATGCTACATATAGCAGTAGTTTTATCTTTCAATTAGAATTTATAGGGAAAGTTCAGCCAAAAATAAAACTTCTGTCATCATTTACTCACCCGTATCGCTGTCATTGTATGGAAAAAGATGCAATGACATTGAATGGTGAATCATCTCCTCTTTTTTTTGTTCCATGGAAGCAAGGTTCATTTTTGGGTGAATTATCCCTTTAAAAGCTTTTCTTCTCTTTGCTTTTAGTGCAAGCACTGCTGCGGATGGAAAAGTAGCGGTACAGACCATGGATATGTTCATTACATGCTTCAGAAGTCTTAGCTTACAGCATTACTGAATATACTCAGAAATGTTGTTCAATGATTATTTGACCACAATGACAAACTTGGAGGAATAAAAAAAAAGACTTTGTGTGTCCTTACCTCGCTTAGACAGACAATATCTGCTTCACTACTGCAAACTGTATAATTCAGAAGTCACTTGGTCCTGACTAAAGTTACATAAATCTATTGTGAAGTTCTTGTGTTCCTTTTGTCGACTTAAACCTCAAGACCAACGCCACTGAAAAAGCCTTCTGCACTCACGGCCTCTTTAATGGTCACGGTCAAGGAATTAATAGTGACCTCAGTCACTATTACCTTTCCAGGATTCACTGTAGTGGTGGAAGGAGCCTGTGATTGGTCAGTTTGGACCTGTAATGTTGAGCATTCTGTTGGGACATCAACATCCATACCTTTCTTGTCTTTGACCTCTGAACTGTCTAACTGACCCTCTTTGACCTGGTTCTGTCCACATTTAGAACTCAAATGTACCTCAATAACTGAAGGTCTGTTCTGTATTTTGTCAAACACAGCTTCCTCATTAGTTTCTTTTTTGGTGCTTTGTAGTGACTGGTCAGTGTCTGCTGTGTCATGCGATACCCGTAAAGCATCTTCACCCCCTGTGATGTTTGTTACGGACTCGGTTTTTTGTGTGTTTGTGATTAGAACGTTTTCAGGTCTTTCTGTCGCTTCTAAAACTGGACCTATCATGAGGCCGGTATCCTCGCTTGGCTTCTCAGCATGGTCAAAAATGGAAGAGCAGTTCTCAGGTTCCTGTTCGGTTATTACAGCTTCCTGTTCTGTGGAAGAGTTGTAGCCTTCGGACATCTCTTGGCCTGACAGAGAACGACAAATAGCTGTCAAGAATTCTTTCATTCCAAATAATAATTTCTTACTGCATTGCCACACTAAGGGAGATGTTTTGCAGAATGTCTTGGTCTATCTATTCTGTACAATGAAGTGAATGGAAATGGGCTGTCAAAATCTTAAAAATGACACATATAAAATGTGCAATAATAATTCATTAATAAAATGAATTAATTAAAAATTAATGGCACAATAAAAGTAGTCCATACAACTTGTGCGCTATATTGATGTGAAACCTGGCGTGACTCATCTTAAAGCAACAAGTTTGAATGTACACAAAACTAAGATTTGAGAGCTACTGCAGAGGGGAAGATTTTCAGCAAATAACTATATAAATTTCAGTCTGTTACTCGCACAATTATATTTTATGGCTTCAGAAGACTTTTTTATACATTTTTGCAGCTCAACAGCCCCTTTACAGGACAAGTAGGGAACTTTTCTGACATTTTTACATTCCCTCGCAATAGCTTTGCCCAATCTTTACAAAATTATCAATTGGTTTACTACAGTAACCATAGTTGAACTATGGTACTTTAACACTGTTTTAATACACTAACCATATGTTAATCATCATATTCATGGACAAAATGACATCATCAGAGACTCCAGCCCTCCTGAGCCATGGGTTGCTCTCACTGCTAGCATCAGGCAGGCGGTATCGTAGCATCAGGTCCCGCACCAGCCGACTTCATGACAGCTTCTTCCCCCAAGCAATCAGACTTTTGAACTCTTGATCTCTCACGATCAATATAAATCAGCACAGCACTTTATTAATCTCACACTGTACTTTCATGAATCGTATTCTCTCAACTGACTGCTTGAATGTCAATAATGCACAATACATCCTACTGTATATTATTTTTATTGTATACTGTGTATTCCATATTGTGTGTATGGTATACTGTACATTGTATATTATTAATTGTATATCGTGTTGTGTGTAATTGTGTATATTAGATATGTAAATTGTGTTGTGTAAATGTGATGTTTATTGTAGATTGAATATGTCTAATCACTGTCATGACTGCCATGTTGCTCAGAACTGCACTGAAGACTTTCACCCACTGTTGCACTTGTGTATATGGTTGAGGGACAATTAAGTGATTTGATTTGAAAACCATATAATACAGGTAAAAACAAACTTATTGTGGTAAGAATCGTAATCATCCTGCCAAACAAAAGCCCCCCAAAAACACAAAAATGGTTCCTAGTCATGGTTACTGAAGTTATACTATATGGAAGCAATTGTTAATTTTCATAAGGGCATGTATTTTGGTGGAAACCATGGTTTAAAAAACAAGGTACTTGTACCACAGATTAACAATGGTGATACTACAGTTACACTGTAGAAACAATCATTTTTCTTTTTTTAACCATAGTTTTGGTTTTGCTGTATTATTACTATGGTTTCATTATAAATATAATGGTTATAATATGGGTACCGTAGTAAAATCATGGTAAATGTTTTGCTAATTGTTTTACTACAAATAGCTTAAGTATAGTTATTGTAGTGAGACCACGGTCAATTTTATAGTTACTATGGTTTTACTACAACTACCATAGTTCAACTATGATTACTTTGGTAAAACTGTGGTTCATTTTCATAAGGAGTTGATAAAGCTATTGTGAGGGAATACAAAGTTATTCCATAAATAAATTCAGCCTGGCAGCCCGGTATTTCATGACACGTGAACGGTATTCGTCTGCGTTTGCGCATGCCATTGCCAGAGTATCACAAAGCAGTCGTGATGTGCATTGAACGGGTTAATTTTCCCTCAAGCTCTAAAGAGTATACCTTGAAAGGGCTGAATGCTCGACTGTGTGAGATCCTTTATGCGAAAAAACTATACCTGAGCCTTTAGGGGCTCCGTAGACAGCTGTCCCCATTAACACATTATAAATCACAACCAAGACATCCTGCAAAATTGCTTTATGTTTTTCATAAAAGACAGAAAATCATATGGGTTTTATATCAGTTTGGGCTAAATATCCCTTTACAAAGGTGATGGTATTTCAAGTGTTACAAAACAACAATTTCTCAAATCACACGTTCACATTAAACACATGTTAGCCAGTTGTCGTGATTCAGAAATTGTATAATATGGTCTCTTTGACAATATTTTTTCAGAATGACCCTCATGACCCCTTAATATGCTACATGCAGAGTATCTTAGCAACAGTTGTCATACCGATGCCACGCAAAACCTACCACTTGGAATGTCCTGGTGCGCGTCTGTTGTGTTCCCATCATTTTCACTCATCTTCCTCGTACTCTTCTGCTCCTCCTCCTCTTCCTCATCTTCATCCCACTCTTTCTCTTTAGAGACTTTTGAAGGAATTGGACTTCTTGGTTGCTGCGATGGTTTAATGCCATCACTGAGTTTGGACTTGCGCAGCCTATTCTTGAGTTTCATTATGCGATGGAAGCCCACGCTCTCTCTGCAACGCCGCCTGTTCTTATCGATTTCTGTCCCCATAGAACGGCTGAGTGACAGGCGGATTCTAGGGACAGGCTTTTCCGGAACCTTGTGGGCACTTCGTAGGTCCATGGGATAGAGGTTCTGTTAGGGGGTTGAAGTTATGCTATTTATGAGAAGTCACCAATATTGGTCAGGCTGCAAGTTGTTTCTAAAATACTGAAGTGTCATCACAACTGTTGCAATGTATATCTTGCAACTCTAAAAGGCTCTGCTGATGTGCTTACAAAGAAGTTGTGGACCGATCCAGGAGGAAAGAGTCAAGTACAGCCTCCTGAGGATGCTATTTGGACCCTGAAGCCAATAATGGACAAACACATGCAAACTCATATTCCCAGATCTTTCTGAATTCGCTGCAGCAGTTTTTTTGGACACTTCAGTACATCAGATATAAAGGTGCACTCAGTAATCTGTTGTTTATGTTGCACTGGCTGATATTTCATTCGTCTTGGAGTTATACTAACCCCTAGCTGTGTGGATGTGGCATCACAGAAAAGCAAGTTTTTAGTTATTGATTTATTCAGTGAGTGAAAGGGAGGTGACTGAGATAATGGGAGTAGTTTTTGGGTGGTCATATGATCTCAACATTTTGGCTCTCATGAGGCTCCCTTGACTGGAGTCTCAACAAAGTCTTTCTAGCAAGTCAGTCCACTGTCGGCCATCTTTGGAATGCTCTCGGGAGGCTATTTCCAGTCATGCCAGTGCAGCTCCTATCTACTTGAATGGAGAAAGACCAAAATCTCAAATATGGTTGGTCATGATTACGATCAAAGAACATATTTCAAATCAGCAATACAATCTGACAATACTGGAATCATAAATGGCGATTCTTAACCTCAAATTATGCTGAAAATTCAGTTTTCCTGGCTTGAAAAGGTAATGCACATTCTGGAGTTGATTGACAGGTGATGTCTGTATCGCAAAGGTGATTGGCTCTTTTAACTGCAAGGCGGGACTTCCTTTCTACTTCTGTTGAACGTTGGGCGCTCGGAGCACCTTGGTTTAGCGTTCCAAATTCTCCCATACATTTTAATAAAAGTGGCCCATCTCTGGTCACAATCTCGTGTAATTAAGTGTATAATTATTTATATATTTCTATTGTTAATAAAATGTATTGTTATTTTATGCAGTACTATTAACTTCTATAGGGGTAAAAAAAAATAATCAGGAAAACATTGCTTGATGCAACCCGAAGTACTGGAACTTTTCTGTATACATTTTTTGATTTACGTATATTTAATTTATGAATTAATGACTTTTTAGGACGTGGTATAATCAAGTAAAGCAAGTGCAGCTCATATCTACTTGAATGTGGAAAGACTGAAATCTAAAAATCGGTCAGTTAAGATTACGATCAAAGAACATATTTAAAATCAGCAGTCAAATCTGACGACACTGGTATCATAAATTGTGCTTCGTTGGCTCAGATCACACTAAAAAAAAACAATCAAGCTGATCTAGCTAATGCTCATGCACATTCTCGAGTTGACAGACAGGAGATGTCTGTATCTAAAAGGAGATTGTCTCTTTTACCTCTAAGGCAGGACTTTCTTTTTTCCATCTGCCATATAGAGTGATCCAACTCCTCCCCTTCATTTTAAGTGCTTTGTCTGGGGCTTAATAGTCTCTGATCAGGGCCAGATCTCTCTGAACATGTTGTTGCTTCTGTCTGCAGTTTTTGAACTGTTTTTCAATATAAACCCACATTTGCCGGTCATCTTTGAGCGTTTTGCTGTTTTTCAGTGTCTTGTGTCTAACTTTTTTAAATGCATCTAGAGAACACTGTGTTTTATTCTAGTTTTTGCACTGCATCCAGTTTGTTTTTGTTTTGTTCTCTTTGCGCAATAAGAGTTAGTATTCAGTCTGAATGGCCCCAAAGGCTTCTAATATTGTCTTGGAAGAATAAGTCCAAAAGCATTATGCATTACGGTTCATCATAATCACCTAAATATCACATGAACAGCTATTTTACTTTTTTATTTAAATGGAGAATGAAGATTTGACTCATACCCGCAAGATAACTCGACGGGGTCTCAGGCCTTTCCTTTTATAAGCCAAGGCTCTTTCCTTCTCCTCCCTGTTAAAAAGAGAGAGAGAGAGAGAGAGAGAGAGAGAGATAGAGATGTAAAGAAATAGAGAAAAGGAGAGAAGAGAACATCCCTCTGCTTCTATTTATTTCCCATCAATAACAGATGGTCCCCAGAGAGTGACTTACTTTTCTTCGTAGGCAAGGACTAGACGAGGGTCCAGTATGTTGTCTTCTGGCTCCCAGGTGTTGTACCTGACATTTAAACAGATAGTCCCAAATAGATCATTTGTGCAGCACACAAAAACAATTCCAAGCATAGTTGTTTATATAATATATATATATTGCAACGCAGTTCAATGGAAAGGAGGAGGCGAGAACCGGCTTGGCAATATAAATAATATTTTAATGATAAACTTAAAAGACAAACACACACACACACACACACGACGGACATGCCCGTAAACGATCTCTGTCTCCCGCACCATCTTCCGCAGTCGGCCTTTATCCCTCTCGAAGGCTTGATTAGCCTGATAAGGGACCGGGTGTGTAGAATCACGACCCGGCCCCGCCTGCCGCCCTGCCACATTCCTCCCTCGTTCTCTCAGGCTGGGGATCCCCCGGCATGACGTACCCCCCCCCCTTTCCCTGGGGAGGTGCGTACCTTCCGCCCTGTCTGCCGGCAGGTCATCCCCATCTACCTGGATGAGGGAGGGGACAAGGGGAGGGAAACAGAAATAATTAAATAGGTGGGGTGGGTAACAGTGTAGTACCCCCCAAAAAAACACTGACAAATTTAAAAGGGAGGGGAAAGGCCAATGCGGAGCAGCAGCGAGAGAGAGAGAGAGAGAGAGAGAGAGGAGAGAGAGATGAAAAAAATACTCAAACCAGCCCATCTGGCACCAACAATCATGCCAAGGTCCAAATCACTGAGATCAAATTTTTTCCCCATTCTTATGGTTGGTGTGAAAATTAATCGAAGTTCCTGACCCGTATCTGCATGATTTTATGCACTGCTGCCACATGATTGGCTGATTAGATAATCGCATGGATGATTTTTGGTGTCAGATGGGCTTGTTTGAGTATTTCTGTAACTGCTGATCTCCTGGGATTTTCACACACAACAGTCTCTAGAATTTACTCAGAATGGGGCCAAAAACAAAAAACATCCAGTGAGGGGCAGTTCTGCGGATAGAAACGCCTTGTTGATGAGAGAGGTCAACAGAGAATGGCCAGATTGGTTCAAACTGACAGTCTACAGTAACTCCGATAATAACCACCCTGTACAACTGTGGTGAGAAGAATATCATCTCAGAATACTAGTATCAGATGTGGGTCGGCGCTGATTTGGCGGCACGAGGGGGACCTTCACACTATTAGGCTGGTGGTTTTAATATTGTGGTTTAATGTAGTGTGTGTGTATATGTGTGTGTGTGTGTGTGTGTGTGTGTGTGTGTATGTGTGTATATAATAAATATATATATATATATATATATATATATATATATATATAAATATATATATAACGGGTTAATTTGTGATGAATATTTTAGGAGGTACATGCTCGACTCAACTGCACATCAAAGCACAGAAACTGAGTGTGTGGAGCATGTTTTTCATTACGCACGATGCATGTCAGGGCATTATAATCACAAAAGTGAATTTACTGTATAGAATGAAGACTTCACCTGCATACACAGTCCTAATCTGTCTGTCTGTCTATCTTTGTGTGCGTGTAAGTGTTTATAACATTATTTTTTTCTTGTGCGATATCTTTTATGGCATAAATGAATCTCACAAAACCTGTCAAGACCATGTCCGGTTCAGATTTCAAGGCAAAAAATAAATACAAAATTTACAAAATTCTTCTATTCTAAATACTATTTTAATGACAATTAAGCACGTCACATCTCAAGCCAAAAAAGCAAAAACAAAAAGAATAAAAATGTATTGCAGTAATGAGAATCAAATGATAATAAACAACTGAGAAAAAAAAATCTATAGACTAGTATTGTGTTATATGAGTTATACGAGTTATTTGGTCTTTTATAAAACAACTATTTGCATTTTTCTCATATGAGAATAAGACTTACTTGGGGGACCATCCTTGCCACTTTAGCAGATATTCCACATTGCCCTAAAATAAGAGAGAGAAACAAATAGAAGGAATCAGTTTCACTTTAAAGGTTTAAAGGAAGACATACTTCACTAATAATTCTGCTCCTAACAATTCCATTACACAGAATTACTCATGCTCGAGCAGAAACGAAACCCGCGTGCACATGCAGCGTTAGTCATGATCTTAGTCATCATCAACATCACTCGCTATTACTGTACATTACAACATCATCCAACATCTGGCTTTACACCACACACAAAACAATAACAAAAAAAATTACATAAACACCAACCTGCCAAATGGATATTTGGAAGCGCGCGCTCTATTAATAAACATTACCTATTTTCTATTGATCGCTTTTTAAACATCTTTTGGTTTATTATTCAGTTGATTTTAAGTGGCCCAATTTTTTGGCAACTGCGCGGGTATTACAGGCACGTGCATCATCCTCTTCCCCTCTCACTGACCCTCGTGAGCTTGTAAATAAACTGCGTAGCCGCTAAACGCGGCGGCTTTCCGAGCGAAACGCGCATCGATGCCAATGACACGCCACCGTCCTCACACACCCCCCTCCATCCACTGTGCAGGCAAATCAAGCTTAAGATGTTACAAACATTTACAAACTTTAAAAATATAAAATAATAATAATAAAAAAAAAATAATAATAATAATAAACAGTTAGTTACACGTAATGCACGAAAAAGTTCGGAAATGTTATGAATGCTTGGGTATGTTTCACTCGTGAGTAATTCCTGTACTGGCAATAGAAGACAACTGTCCCCGCACTTTGCAGGGCATTTGTTACCTCAAAGGGGAAAGTAGTGCGTGCAGAATACATTGCGTTAAATTATGGCAATTCTATACGCATCATCAACATTGTTACCTTTCTTATCCTCTTCTTCGTTATTGACTCCACAGCAAACACTTGCTCTCCAATTGATGACAGCTCCATATTCGTAAGATCCAGTGCAGAGGACGCAAATAGAGTTTGTGCTCTTTCTTTTCCTCTTCTTTGTTGCTTAACTATTGCACGAAGTGGTGCGCTTTTGCTGGCTTTAAACCCACCTGTTCTCTGTGCACCCTTAGCTCCACCGCTGTTCTAGCTCTTTCTGAGTTTTAAAATCTGCGACACATGCACGCAATGGCTTGGCTCGGCGCGTGCACAATCTGTGCGCGTGCGCGCCCACCCACTTCTCCGTCCGTCCCTCTGGCAGCAGCTGCACCGCGCGCAAGTCGCCACAAGAGCTCGCTCGCGCCGAACGAGGAGCGCGACTGCGTTTGGCAAGAAATGTAAATGAAAGACGGGAAAAGGTGGTCTCTCTGTGTGCGATAAAGGCTTATTAGTGCGATGAGTCACTTTTGAGCCATACGAGAACGTTGGTGACCTATACTTAGTTCAATATAGAGTGATGGGGTTTATTAAGAGCCATATACTGTATATGCCTATAGAAAAGTCAACCTAAGACTTTTCTTATATCCCACCACTTGCGGGGTGCTTTTTATTTATTTATTTTATATTAAATGAAACATGTTTCACTGCCTTTAAATCCATTCCACAGATTTCAAGAAGAATGCACAGTTGATATGTCTAACCAGTTAGATGTGGCAGTGAATATCACCACATGCAAAAATCACACTTTAATAACATAATCCATTTTCATGTTCAGTCATTTCAGTTGAAAGATAAGCTACTTATCTTGATAAGATACATTTTATTTAGACAGACAGACAGAAGGATAGTGAGACAGACAGGCAATAAAAGATAGATTGATGGATGGATAAAGAGACAGATAGATAGACAGACAGACGGATAGATAGAGAGAAAAGACACAATCAAAGAAAAATAGATGGATGAATAGACAGACAGATCGACAAACAGACAGACATATAATAAAATAATGATGGATGGATGTACAGACAGACAGATTTATAGATGGACATATAGAAAGATAAGACAGATAATCAAAGAACAATGGTTGAATAGACAGACAGATGATAAAAAAATTATAGACGGATGTATAAACAGACAGATAGATAGATAGATAGATAGATAGATAGATAGATAGATAGATAGATAGATGGATAATCAAATAAGGTGCTTGACTGGTTTAATTCCCATCTCTCAGGTAGGTTCTTCAAGGTAGCCTGGAGAGGTGAGGTGTCCAAGTCAAATCAACTACTTACTAGGGTACCTCAGGGATCAGTGCTTGGGCCACTTCTCTTTTCTATTCACACAACGTCAGTGGGACCCATCAATCAGGCACATGGTTTCTCATACCACTGTTACGCCGATGAGACACAACTCTACTTGTCTTTCCAGCCCAACGACACCATGGTGATTGCTCGAGTTTGGCAGACATCTCGGCCTGGATGAAGGAACACCGCCTGCAACTTCACCCAGCCAAGACCAAACTCCTTGTCTTTCCAGCCAACCCTGTTGAACACAACATCACCGTCCAGTTGGGATCAACTACAGTAATGCCTTCCAAAACCATTGATAACAAATTAAATTTCACGGACCACATCTCAAAGACTGCACGATCATGTAGATTTACACTCTACAATATCAGGAAGACCTTTCCTCTCTGAACATGCCACACAACTGCTCGTTCAGTCACTTGTCATAACTAGACTGGACTACTGTAACGCTCTCATTGCAGGCCTTCCTGCATGTGCTATTAGACCTCTGCAAATGATCCAGAATGCAGCAGCACGTCTGGTCTTTCATGAACCAAAGAGAGCACATGTTACACCACTCTTTGTCTCTCTCCACTGGCTGCCGGTTGATGCACGTATCAAATTCAAGGCCCTGATGCTGGCATACAGAACAGTCACTGGGTCTGCTCCAGCATACCTAAAATCATTTCTGCAGAGCTACACGCCCACTAGAAGCCTGCGGTCGGCTAAGGAACGTCGCCTTGTTGTACCAAAACAAAGAGGCACCAAAACACTTTCCCGGGCTTTCAGCTTCATCATACAACGTTGGTGGAATGACCTTCCCAATTCCATCCGTGAAGCAGACTCAATTTCTGTCTTAAAAAAACAGCTAAAAACACACCTTTTCCAGAAGCACTTAACCAGTCACTAAAAAAAATAAAAAAATAATTCTTGTTGCCATTTAATCTGTCTTGAATACTACTATTCTAATGCTAGTGAAACTTTATAATACGGCACTTTTCGCACCATTGTCTACTTAAGAAATATGATCGTGCCTGGTAATATGTGCATGTAAAATGGCTAGAATTAGCATTTTAGCTTAGCATAAAGCTGACAATAAAGCTGTTTATTTCTATTTCTTCTGCTCCAAACTTACTTCAAACTTACTTCTCTGTCTGCTCGTATGAATGTAACACATCATAAGAAAGTGTTTCACCGCTGTTCAAATGCACTTTGGGTCGCATCATTTATATGGATAAATGTTTTCCAGCTGAAAGGACTAAATAATAAATAAAACAAATGACAATAAAATGCAAAGTAATCTCTTCAGTAATCAAAATACTTTTAGAATGTAACTGTATTCTAATTACCAATTATTTAAATTGTAACTGTAGTGGAATACAGTTACTTATATTTTGTATTTTAAATACGTAATCCCGTTACATGTAATCCGTTACTCCCCAATCCTGCTCTTTTGTAAATCGCTTTGGATAAAAGCATCTGCCAAATGACTAAATGTAAAATGTATATGTAAAGAAGATGGACGGATGAATAGACAGACAGATAATAAAAGAAAGATAGATGGATGGATGGATGTATACAGATGGACAGATTTAACCACAAAGTGAGTTTTAATAGACGATTTAAAAATACTAAAAGATTCAGCATGTCTAACCTCAGAGGGAAGAGAGTTCGACAGTTTTGGAGCAAATGAAGGGAATGCCCTGTCACCCATAAAATGCAGATGAGTAGGAGGAACAGTTAAAAAAACTGATTTGGAGGAGCGGAGATCACGCATTAGAGTATAGGGTGTTAACAGTTCAGACAAACATTGAGTGGCCAAACCATGCAAAGCCTTGTAGGTAAGCATGATAATTTTAAAGTCTACACGAAACCTGACAGGGAGCCTGTGCAAGGACTCCAGACAGGAGTGATGTGATCGCCCGTCCTGGTTCTAGTCAAGATACTGCAACTTATTTAAGTTAGATTTAGAGACCCCAAAAAAGTAAAGCATTGCAAAAATCAATACGAGAAAATACAAAAGTATTGATCAGTTTTTCAGCCACCGAGAAAGATAACATGGAGCAGTCTTGCAGTGTAACTGAGATGGAAGAATGATGTTTTAACAGTATTCTTGACATGGGGATCAAATGATAGATGGATGGATGGATGGATGGATGGATGGACAGATGGATAGTTGGACAGATGGATAGTCAGACAGACAGGTAATAAAAGATAGATGGATGGATAGACAGACAGATGGGTGGACGGAAGGACGGACAGGTAGATAGACAGTCAGATGGACAGACAGATAGACAGACAGCTAAAACAGATAATCAAAGAAAGAAAGATGGATGGATAGCAGACAGACAGATACAGTAGACAGATAGAGTAGATAGATAGATGGAGGAATGGATACACAGAAAGACAGACAGACGGGTGATGAATGGATGGATGGATACACAGAAAGATAGACAGATGGTCGGATGGATAGATAGACTGATAAGACATAATCAAAGAAAGATAGATGGATGAATAGACAGACAGACAGACAAATGTATGGCTGTATACCCAGACATACAGATTGATCGATCTGTCTATCTGTCTGTCTGTCATCTTAGATACATCATTCTTTCTGAAAGCTTTAGCTTGTCTCAGGTGCAGAAATTCTTGTTAAGGTTCGGGTTTTCTCTTCAAATGTTAAACTTAATCTCCGAATTTATTAGGCAAGACGAGTAGTAAGACAGCGCGGGAAAAGGATCAAACTGCAGCTACAACACAGGACGTGTAAACATCGACATTTTAAAAAATATATATATTTAGCCACTGATATAAATGAAGAAATTAAGTAATGTGGAGACAGAAATGGGTCAGCAAATTGTCATTACGATTTTATAACGGTAAAAAACAGCCGTACAAACTGAATCAACAGTTGTCTCATTGATCGGGGCTTGTTTTGGTTTATTTTCAAGTCTTTTTGTGGTAATCGTCTATAAACACGATAGATGGCGCTGATGTGCCGTTAAATTGACGCGCGTGACGCTTAATGGGACAGACTCCATTTGTCTTGACAGCCTGTTAAAAGAGCTGATGTGCCGTATTTTGTCCTTCAGCCCATCCTAATGTTCTTGATTCTCAAAAACTCCGCTATAACTACAATATTTAATACATTTATAAATTAATATGTAAGAGATTCGTGCTCATTTGTGCATTTTAAGGCCGTTTAACGCACGAGCAGGACACCGCGGACAGGCCAGTTAGCCGAAGCCACCAGCACAGACATGGACTCGACGTTTAAAGTGCAGCTCTTCATTTATGATTTGTCACGGGGAATGGCACGCCAGCTCAGCCCGATAATGTTAGGTGAGTGATGAAGGAGATTTTGCCGTTACAATAGTGCGGGCTGCTAAACAACAAATCCTACTATGAGGAAGGCTTTCCTCATCAATATAGCTGAGGTCATGTTTGGAAATCTTCCAACGGCAAAGACTTGGCTCATGAATATTAATCTGGTAAGGCTGACGTCGTTGGTAACGTTCCAATGGTGAAGACGTAGAACCAATTTTTATATTATGATTATTAATTATGTAATGACGACGTTGCGTTGTTACCAACCAATAGCAAACGATTAACTCATGAATATTAACGACGAAGCCTTCACTGTAGTAGAGATTTAAATTCGGGTGCGGGCAGTGGCAGCCTCTGCGTACCTCTTTCCCGGGTATGCGGCTGAGCTGATCGGTGGATCCACACTTTATTTACATTATCCTTCAAAGCTCTTTACATTGAGACCGATGGCTTTTCAGTTATATAGAAGTATTAACGAATGCAGTGCAGATGAAGGTTTAGAACATGATGTTCTGTATCACAAATAATCGTACGTCACGCGCTGGACCACTATAGGTAGCCTAGTGGTCATTATGATTATGAATTATTATTATTATGAAGCCAGTTCATCAAACATAAAACAATTTAACCAATAAGTATTCATATTATGTACCACTTCTCGTTCATGACCTAGTATAATTATTGTAATATTATAAGCTATTATAAGGAATGTCTTTGAGAATAGGAAGATTCAATTCAGTTCAATTAAAAAATAAAAAACTTTTGTCTATTCCATGTACATTGACGAAAAGGCTCAGTAAAACAATACATACATTGCATTGAAATTCATAAATGATTTTTATTCGCTCTTAGTATTCTTAAAACATTCTCTTTGTTACAGGCAAACAGCTTGATGGGATTTGGTAAGTGACTTACATTTTCTATAATAGTTACTGTGTAATAGATTACACACACACACACACACACACACACACACACACACACACACACACACACAAACACTTATATCATTGTGAGGACTCTCCATAGACTTGAATTTTGAATTTTATGGATTTTATACCAAAATTCTTGCAAAAAGCAGTTAAACGAATCAAGAAATTGTAGGGACAAGACTGTTTATCAACGCAGCCAAATAAATCTGTCAAAGAGGATACGCTGTTTCGTCACCCGCATCACCTCAGTTGCAATGTCAGAGCTAGGGGGTGGCCGGGGGGGCCGTGACCACCATGGGCCAAAGCCTGACCACCCCATTGCCCCCCCCCCCCCCCCCCCCCCTCCGTAAAATGAGTTAAAATTAATTTGAGGAGCTATGGTAAAAATGGTTTTCTTATGTCTTATCTATCAAAATGACGGACATCATTTGATATTATCTGTCAGTGTTTAAAAAGTGGAAATTAAACATTTTAAATAAGCAACTTTTCTGGGATACTCGACCCGTATAAATGAGTAATCATGCAAGCCCTATGTGTAAATGTATTTGGTAAACATTTCTACATTAAAATGTGATGCATTACAATTTTATTACATTGCTGCCATAATAATGGACCAGTTCAAAAGTTTACATGATCTGGAGCTCGTTTTTCTTTCCCTTCTATTGAGGAGTTCCCACTCATTGTGGTGGAGCAACGACGTAATTGTATTATTGTGAATTATTTCAAACATTTCTGTTACACAATCCGGCAACATTCACAACTGTCCGTTACCGCCGAGAGCTGCTACCACATGCAGTGCAAATGTACGGCACTTAGTAGTGGTCAAAAAAGATTTCCAAAACAGCTTTTCGATTATAAACTCAGAGATGTGGATTCGGTAATAAAATTACCACACGACCTTGGTATTTGTAAAAAAAAAAAAAAAAAATACAGTAGGTAATTTGGCCGGGATTTTTCTTGTGGTAGGTGAGAGAAAATCCTCATGTAAAATAATTGCTATCCAAATAGGGCTTTGATGAACAAATGCACTAAATTTGGAAAAAACTGTATTAGGGGCAAAGTTGTTTGGTGTGGTGAAAATGAGGCCATAGCTGTGGAACAGTCATAATTATTTTTTATTTTTTTATAGAAATCATTTCACACAATATATATTTAAATGGTTAATGCTAATTTCACTCTTAGATTATCATGCAATAAATGTGTAAACATGTAATATTTGTATTTATTTTTTTTTTAGAATGGATTTTCATAGTTTAATATTGAAAGTCCGGGTCTGGTACAAGGTTAAAACAGTAAAATCTATACGTAAAAGACATTTAAAAAGTACCATAAATAATGGATAAAGGCCTTGTAAAAATTGTACAAGTTATTTGTATGCTACCGTCATATGACAGGAAGGAAAATGTTGAAATTTGTTTAATAAAATATTAATATTAAATCCCTGGGACATGAAGTTGAAGAGTAGAAGAAGAAAAAAAAACCCATACAAATTAATTTAGTTATATGATATATAAGGTCACTGATTCTTGAGATAAGGGACAAAACATGTTTAAAATCTAAATTAGTTTGAAATGGATGTATTTGTAGACAAAGGTCTTAGTTAATGAACCATGTAAGGGAACAGGTTTGTATTATAATGCTTTTTTTTATTTTCTGAAAATTGACATTTATTCACTTCATAACTTGCATCTTACTGTCATTTTTGGCAACTCTGTCAGTCACACTAAAAAATAATGCTGTTTTAATTAAATCCATCAAACAATAGTGTAAAGTCTTTAATTATATAAAAATGGTGTTCAGTAAAGATGTTAAGTGAAAAAATACATTCTATAATTTTTTTCTGTTTTTACACACCAAAAAAACTGAATGAGATGAAGTTGATGGAGTTGACAATATAAATATTTTCCATCTTAACCATGTGTTACCAACCAACCTCTATATCCTAAACTAAAATGGCAAAATTTTCTAACAGCAATTATTATCATGGGAATGGCAGAGTTGACATGTTGAAGCTGTTTTAAGAAATATAAACCTCACCAGACCACGTGTCCTACTGTTGCATCCACCATGAGCAGGGAGTGGGAATGGGGTCCTCAGAGTTATAGCTGAATGTTCATTTACGCTATTAGACATGCTGCTGATTTAAGGTTTATTAGAATGCATGGTTCACAAGTGGTTCAAGATGAAAGAAAGAAATATAGCAAATTTCAGAGTTTTTGCAACATGTTCTAGGCACTTTTTTTTGGCAAATTTCCATTAATTTAATGCACTAGCCTATATACTTTCAAAATTACCTTAACATTGTCTGATTTATTCAGGATTATAAAAAAAATCAAAGGAGTTGAGGCAAAGTGAGGACACAACTTTTTTTTTTTTTAATAGAAAATATAATTTTAAGTTTACTTTATGCATTGTTTGATATCTTACAGATCCCTACCTTTCATTTGATATTTATATGTATGAATTTGTTGCATTTTTAAACACATGTTTAGCAGTTTAACATTGTGATCTCTTGCTGAGGACAGGTACATGAGCATGCATTAAAAAAAATTATAATGAAATTATCAAAAATATTTGTAATAAATGCCTTGAGTATACACATTTCCTTTAGATTCAACTTATCCAGTATTTTTATTATTTATTATTATTATTTTTAATAATAACAAAAAAAATATCATATTTGGAATGCCCAATTCCCACTACTTAGGTCCTCGTGGTGGCACGGTTACTCACCTCAATCTGGGTGGCGGAGGACAAGTCTCATTTGCCTCCGCTTCTCCCAGAATGCAGAGGCTCATGCACCCTCCGCGATCCATGCACAAATTACCACGCGCCCCATTGAGAGCGAGAATCACTAGTCATGACCACGAGGAGGTTACCCCATGTGACTCTACCCTCCCTAGCAACCAGGGCAATTTGGTTGCTTAGGAGACCTGGTTGGAGTCACTCAGCACACCCTGGCCCAGAATTTCTTGATTTTTAACATAAAAAGGACTTTTGTATGTAAGACCATTTTTTGTCCATTATCTCAAGAATCAGTGTGGTATTATGAGTCAGCTGAAGGTGTTTTCTCCCATGACGCTAATGTTTATATGTTTACACAGGCACACATCTATAGTGGTCTATGGAGAAGAATTCTTCTATGGTGGGGCCGGGATCTCAAGTTGCCCACCGGTAAAGTCAAAACCCACCTCAACACTTTTAGGACCCAAGATAGAACAGGCACTTCAAATCCAACACACAGGAAATCGACATGTTGCTTGCAAGTTTATGCACATTGAAATCAACACCATTCAGCCAAATTACTGATAATCGACATCCCCCATCAGACATTTTTGCATCATTATATTTGTGATCACATTAAACATATATTTTCTTAACTGTATGTACATGTGCGTGCTTCAGACGGATGTGTTTGGAGCATCTCACTGGTATTCAGTGACAAAAACGCGGCATTTTTAGGACACTGTGTCGTGTTAAAAGTAGTAGAAACTTTGAAAATTGCATCTCATGATTTCTGTATTGTGTTGAGCTTCCTCAGCGAGCGGTTCTCATTCTGTGTCTGTGCTGCTTCTGAAGTCTGTTAAGGCGCGTAACTATAAAAACACATGTACTTTAAGTTTGAATGGCTAATATGGTAAGAACATCCTTACATTATTATGAAATTTACATATGCGTCAGGTGGCATGATCAATTGCGTACATTTTTTATTTAGTTATTTTTATGTAATTAATCACAATAAATTAACTTATTAACCATCTAAAAATGCAACTGGCTTTTGGTGGAGTTCTGTGGACATTTAACCTGAAATCTGGAGCTCACATGTGCTCAGTAGTGTTGTGAGGAGGCGGCTTCATGAGCTTAAGCCCCTGAACTTTTTGGAAGATTTACACGTGTTTCATTTCACAAATAAAAAAGGGTTTGTGCCTTTGTTTGCCAAGTAGTTGGTTTGTTGGTGATGAAAATCAGTGGCCACTGGCAGTGGAAGATAACCTCTTGCACTTTCATTCAGTTCACCGCAGAAGCAACAATCAGCTGGGTTTTAAAGCCCCCGCATTTGTAATAGCTGTTGAACACCAGTTCTGGCCAGTAGATGGGACTGTCGTCATTCAGTAGGTTTCAACCAATCATCAGTCTTTTAAAGAACTGGTGAGGTAATATGCATGTGTAACCAGCAAGGTACTATCCACCGTTCATTATAATAATTTCAGACGAGAAGACATGCAAAATATAACTATTTTGTTTATAGAAAATAGACTGACATTCTGAGTAAGGAGGAGATGGGGAGCTCAAGATGTTTTGCATGACAGATCATTAAATGAGAAGAGGATTGATTTATGCAGTTATATTTTACAGGGCCAGACATGTATATTTCAGGTTTTTTAAGTTAACAATAGAACAGTCATTCATACAATGTAAATACATTAGTGTTGGTCATTTACCTCCAGCGATTACCTGGCAGTGATTCGAATATTGGTCAGCACTGATTTCAGCTGAAGAACTTTTGACACAGGTGTTATTTAGGGGTGGATGGGCTGGATGGTCCCTACCTATTTTGCCTTTGCAAATTAAGTCCCCAACAATTTTTGAAATAGCCCTCATTGGGGAAGTGTCTAATGCAGAAGAAACATGAGCAGGAGTTTCTATTTTGTTTGTTTGTGTTATAATAAATGGCGCTGGAGTTTATTAATTTGAATGTTATAATGAGCGCTCGTTGCGGTTGTTATCTGTGACACTGAGTGACATTGGGCGGTGATGTTCTCTTGTGCATCCAGACGCGTGCAATACTTACTTTGCTGTTCATTTCGCGCTTCTTTTCAGTTCAATCTTAAAGCAAAATCCAGAAACAGATGTGCCACGGATCATGAGAGACTTCCACTGTCATTCAGATGCAATCTTCGTTTATTAAATCAATAAGTTATATTAAGGCAGATTAGAACCCAGAACTCCTTGTACAAGAGGCAAAACTTTACCATGAGATCAATCAGTCATTCTGGCAAACGTCTTGGCTGATCCAAGCATCGCTGCACTGATCAACAAAAGTACTGACGGTGTTAGACGTACGGATCAAGTTATCATATTAATTATGCTCAAATATTCATTGGAGTGCTTGAAGTGGTCATGAAGAAGACAGTTCATCAAAATAGTAAAAGATTGTTTGACATTATCTGCACCTAACTTTGTCATGTGGTGTCATGCACCTAGGGCCCAGTGGTAGCTCAGCGGTTAAGGCTCTGGGTTACTGGCTGAAAGGTTGGGGGTTCAAGCCCCAGCACCATCAAGATACCACTGTTGGGCCCTTGACCAAGGCCCTTGACACTATCTGTTTCATAGCTGACCCTGCGCTCTGACCCCAGCTTAGTTGGGATATGTGGAAAAACTGCATTTCATTGGCTCTGTACCGGTACTCTGCACAATGACAATAAAGTTGAATCTTAATGTGTTTCACCTTTTTGTGACGTCAGCCCAAACTGTCCCTACCACTTTTTAAAACAAAGTGACGTGTGACCTCAGTCTGTCAAACATTGCCCAAAATTATGCTCAGTGCACATTGACCATGCTTGACAATGGCGTAATGACATCCTGAATTACACATTGTTTTTGTCTGGAAAATGCTTAAATGAGATTAATTGACCTAACATTATCTTAAGTGTTACATTGGTTTTAGAGTGACTACAGGGGCAGTTCAAGCCATATCATTTTTTTGTGTGTGTTTACAGGGTGGGACGATGCTGGGACCTCCAGACACAGTGGTTGAGCTGGGAACTACAGAGGTGACAGAGGAGATCTTAATGGAGTATCTGTCTTCACTTGGAGAGACAACATACAGGTTTGTGTGCGTTTATTACTGACAGTAAAGTCCATTGTTTGTCTCTAGTCTTTATACAGTACAAAAACATTTGGTTAACAAAGATTTTAGCTGCACTACTCTCATTTGTAGGCTTCTGTATTCCTGAATTTTTGTTTGTAGGTTCACTTATCTGGAGGTGTTATGAAGACCGTGTTTGGTGGTTTCAAACTTAGGGAATTTTGTATCTCTTTCTCTATATCTCTCTCTTTCTCTCCCTATGTCTCTGTAGTGGGGACAAGTACAGATTGTTTGAGCACAACTGTAACACGTTCACTAATGAGGTGGCCCAGTTTCTGACTGGCAATAAAATTCCCTCCTACATTACAGATCTGCCCTCTGAGGTGCTCTCCACGTGAGTATACTAAACATAAGCACTCTTGCATTTACATATTTCAGGGACAGACGCTTATCCAGGATCATGTGTTTCCTACATAAAGGAACAGTTCACCCAAAATGACAATTCTCTCATCATTTTCTCACCCTCTTGCCATCTCAGGTACTTATGACTTTCTGCAGCGGATATAAAAAGTTTACACACCCCTGTTAATATATCAGGTTTTTGTGATGTAAAAAAATTAAACAATTTCTGCACCTTTAATGTAAAAATGACAACCTATGCAATGCCACTGAAAACCAAAGTGCCACATTTCAGAGAAAAAATAAGTAAAAATGAAAAAGATAGAATAATCTAACTGTATAAGTGTGCACGTACTTGAACTAATACTTAGTTGAAGCACCCTTTGATTTTAGTACAGCTCTCAGTCTGTTTGGATAAGAGTCTATTAGCTTGGCACATCTTGACTAGGAATATGTTCTCACTCTTCTTTGCAAAAATGTTCCAGATCTGTCAGATTGCGAGGGCATCTCCTGTGTACGGCCCTCTTCAGGTCCCCCCACAGATTTTCTTTAGGATTCAGGTCTGGGCTCTGTCTGGGCCATTCCAAAACATTAATCTTTTTTTGCTGAAGCCATTCTTTTGTTCATTTGGATTATTGTCATGCGGAAAGGTGAAAGATTTCTTCATTTTTAGCTTTCTAGCAGATGCCAGAAGGTTCTGTGCCAAAATTGACTGGTACTTGGAGCTCTTCATGATTCCCTCCACATTCTCTAAAGCCCCAGTTCCAGCTGAAGAAAAGCAACCCCAAAGCATGATGCTGCCACCACCATGCTTCACCGTGATTACGGTGTTCATTTGCTGATGTGTGGTGTTGTTTTTGCGCCAAACATACCTTTTACAATTTTGGGCAAAAAGTTCAATCTTAGTCTCATCAGACCATAACACATTTTTCCACATGGTTTTGGGAGACTAGATATAGGTGTTTGCCGGGCTTAGATGTTTTTTTTTCCTCAGAAAAGGCTTGGTCTTGCCACCCTGCCCCATAGCCCAGACAGATGAAGAATACGGGAGATAGTTGTCACATGTAGGGAGAAAAGAGTACTTGCCAGAAAGAGCTGCAGCTCCTTTAATGATGCTGTAGGCCTCTTGACAGCCTCCCTGACCAGTTTTCTCTTTGTCTTCTCATAAATTTTGGAGGGACATCCTGTTCTTGATAATGTCACTGTTGTGTCATACTTTCTCCACTTGTTGATGACTGTCTTCACTATGTTCCATGGTGTATCTAATGCCTTGGACATTTTTTTGAAGCCCTCACCTGAGCGATACTGTGGCCCATGGCACTTGTAGTAGCATGCAACCAAGAAGATGTCAGAAAAATCCTACAAGAACAGCTGAGAGTCACTTGAGTTGAAGACAGGTGTACTATTTCACATGAGCTTGATTCTGAACACAGACACATACCCAATTATAAAAGGGTGTCACATTTATGCAGTTAGGTTATTCTAAGTTTTTTTTTTTTCCTCTGAAATGTGTCACTTTGGTTTTCAGTGGCATTGCATGGGTTGTCATTTTTAGATTAAAAGTACAAAAATTTGATATGATTTATCTTTGTTTAATTTTTTAATTGTAGACTTTTTGTATCCACTGCTGCTTCTGCTAATGCACAATTCACAAGTGAAGGTTTTAGAAGAAAATCTCTTGAGTCTATTGGTTAATAGCTCTATTGGTCCATTTAACGCAAGATAATGGCGGCAAGAACTTTGAAGTCCAAAAAGCATGTAAAAGCAGCATAAAAGTAATCCATAGGACTCCAGAGGATAAATCCATGTCTTCTGAAGCAATATGATCGGTGTGGATGAGAACCACTTCAATACGGTTCTCATTCACATTCAAAAAAGTCCTTTTTTTTTTACTATAAATTCTCCTCCCTGTCCAGTAGGTGGCAATATGCACAAAGAATGTGAATCAGCAAAAACAAAAGAAGAATGTGGAAGTTAAAGTGGAGATTTATAGTAAAAAATAATGTAAATATTAATCTGTTCCTCACCCACATCTACTATATGGCTTCAGAAGATGTGAATTTAACCACTGGAGTCGTATGTATTACTTTTATTCTGCCTTTATGCGCTTTTGGAGCTTCAAAGGTCTGGTCACCATTCACTTGAATTGAATGGACCAACAAAGCTGAAATATTCTTCTAAAAATCTTTGTATTCAACAGAAGAAAGTCATACACATCTGGCATGGCATCGGGGCAGAGAATATTAATTTTTGAGTCAACTAAGACTTTATTTAATATGTGCAGGTAATTCTTAAAAATCTGTGCCCTATGTGCATGAACACTTAGATTTATTTAACATTTTCTACCATTTCATCTGAAAAAGTTACTGCTGAACTTTCAAGAAATCAAATTTTTCTACTTCAGGCCTAAAGCACTAGGGCAGTTTTTGTAAATTGTTTATCAGATTCCAGGTTCTTATTTGTGTTTGCAACTCTGATGCTGTCTCATTTTCAACGGTCACATTTCCAGCAGTGAAAATGTATGTAACATGTTTTCACACCACGTCATGCTCTCCTCTCGTTCTCTCTCAGGCCATTTGGTCAGGTGTTGCGGCCAATCCTGGACTCCATACACATCGCCCCCCCTGGTGGGAACGTCATCAATAGCCAAAATAAACACAGTTAGATTAGCTTTGTATTCACACAGACATACGCAATAATTCACACAAAGGCTGTTTGTACACACACGTTTGCCCTGTTGTAAATGAGAGTTGGCTTGAAAATCTTGTTTATAGAGCACCTATGAATAAGATCTGACCTATCTTTGTCCATATTCACAGTTGGAGAAGTCCGTTCCTGCCTAAAATGTTTTATGCACAAGGTCATGGGTCATCCTCCCAGATCACTGATGGTTCATATTTTTCAGTATGGACTTCAAGGTTTCTATGGTTTTCATTTTATTATGTAACTTTATTTTGTATCTCTACAGCCCACACATGCAAAGGTCATTTGTTGTTTATTTCTAAGTTGACTTGTTAGGACAATCCAACTTTTTTTCCCCTTATTGCCAGTTTTTATTACTTTTACAGTATTTTGTGCAGCTTGACCAAGTTGTTTTTTCGTAACACTCAGCTGTACCTGTTCATGTTTTAATACTGTAGTTGCAAGCCAAAAAAGTGAAAAGAATATAAAAACAAGAATCTTGAATTTCATTTTCAACATCTGTGTATTTATTTTTTGTATGCATGTGAAACTTTGTGGCAATGAAGCACATGTTGTATATGGCTTACTAGCTAAATGCATTAGATTTTACTCTTAAGATGATATTGAAAGTGACTAAATGGACTATGATACATATAGCTCAGATTTAAGGAGAAACGTACATATCTGTGCCTTTAACATGCCAGCTTGGGCACAAGTAAAAATGATTTAACATAACTGTATTAAGTCCGAATTATTGATATGTGTTATGCTTCAAGTGTACGTTGTCCCCTATTTATCCAGCTAAATGCTAATGTATAGGCTTTACGATAAAACACTGTTTTATATCCATTTAAGGACAATTTGCTACTGTTGTCAATGTTGTATTGCTGAACCTATTGCTTAGTTATTGGTATTGATTGAATTCTTCTTCTTTTGGAATCAGTTTATTTATCCTGTAAAAGTGATATTGTTTGTATGAACATGCTTAATGTAATGTTGTGTTGCCATTTCTTTATTGTTTTTATGTCATTGTTGTTATCATTGTCAGGTTGTCACTGCAAATCAACTGCACTGATTATTTTGGGTTGTAAACTCATTTGTTTTAATGGAAGTCATCTCATTAAAGAGAACCAATATTAATCAGTCTACTCTACTGAGATTTTCTTGTACTTTAGACTTTAAAAACACCCCACCCCTGAATCCTCCCCCTCGCAATTAATAATGTATTGCACTTTAGACTTAAAAAAACAAAAACAAAACCCAAAACAAAAACAGAGATCTTCTTTTAAATATAAGGTGCCTAAAAAAATGTAAAGCCTCTAAAACGTCCCTTTTGCAATGTCACTGGGCACACGTGAGCTCCAGGTTCAGGGTGAAATGTCCAAAAAGTTTATGTTGTAAATGATATTATACAGACAGTTAACAGGAATGTATATTTTATGAACTCTATCCTCTAAGCCAAAACAGTTCTGTGTTTTGGATTTTTTATTTATTTTTATTTATCATTAATGAATGAATAACAGATTAATTCAGTTTATTAGATTATATTAAAATGCTAAACTAATTAAAAAAATAAAAATAAAAACGATCCTTACATCAAAATAATGGTATTTGTAATTTATAAAGAAAAGAGAAGATCTTCAACCTGTGCAACAAAATTGCTTTTATTAGGAGAAAAAAAATAGTCCTTATATCATAGGCAAAGAGATGGGGATCTTATTCAGGTATCACAGGTACAGCCAAAACTAGGATATAAACATTTGGAGAGTGAGAAACGTGTGATTCTCTTGGAGAACACAAGATGTCGCTGTTACACAGTGAAACGTCAATAGTTCTCCTGGCCTTCATCTCTCTGGTACTTTCTTCACTTAGCGTCTGCACTACAATAAACCAACGTGTGGATTGTTGGTACAGTCAAAGTTGTACTCTCTAAACCAACCTTATTGTAAAGTGTTGTAGTTTTCACCTACTTAAACAGAACCTTTCCAACACATGACAAACCGTTGAAGCTGCACCGTTGCAATTGGGTGTTTTACTGCAGGGGGGGCACCTCTGTTCCCCTCCAAAGTCAACACTGTGACACACTCATTCACTGACTCATTCTATCGCTTGCTCATTCTTGCTCGCTCTGTCACTCCAGGAGTCTCTGTGACTTCTTTGGAGACGGGCCGTATCCCCTTCCAGACTAACGCTTACAAGTGTGTGCGCGTTATTGTGTTATGACTGTGACAAACCCTCAATCTGACAACCCAGAGCCGTGGTGCACACTTCAGCATGACCTAGAAAGTTTTAAGAGAACGTCTCAAAATAGAAATAAGCAGTTAACCAAAACATAATCCCTACGCAGAGACCTCTGATTGATTCGGTTAGTATTTTATCTTGTTACCTTAAATGCTTTTTGACAGACCTGTTGCATTTTGTGTCATTTTAGTACACTCAAAAATGAAAATTCTGTCATCATTACTCACCATCATGTTGTTCCAAACCCATATGATTTTCTTTCCTCCATGGAACACGAAAGCAGCAGAATTTTGACCTCAGTCACCATTCACTTTAATCGTCTATGGTGCCCCATAAGTAGGTCGGCTGCAGTAAAATAAAGCTGCAATAGTTGACAGAAGTGAAATGTTCTTCTTGAAAGTTCTTATTGAGTTTTACTCAAGTTTTATCCTAGGACTGTTTTTACGTCATGCTTGTTCTTGTATAATGTCTGTTTGGTTTGGATTGTCAGTTTTAGTATTTCTGAGAACATTCAAACTCTCTCTCCCTCCCTCTCTCTGGACTGAAATGAGAAAAACTCTCATGCTTGAGTGCATGTATTCGTGTCTGTTACACTCAAAATTCACGAGGATTGGACGTGTGAACGGCGAGCTCTGCACACTTTACTAGTTTTAATACTTTTTATGACATAAACTGGTGAGATTTGATACACTCTGTTCCATAACTATTCTAGGAGAACAATATGTCAAAGAATTCAAAATGCTCTGGGGACATTAAAAGACACTTACGAGCTCAGGCTGACGCCCCCGAGCAGGCCGCAGTCCTGAGAGTCGATTTGGTCAGAGAGGTGTGTGAAATCTATTCCAGTCAGAATGTTTTTTTTTCTGTATAGCACCTTTCACAACACACGTCGTTTCAAAGCAGCTTTACAGAAGATCAGCCATTAACAGAAAATAAAACTGTAATATCTATAAAGTCTTGTGATCATTGTGAAGATTGATAAAATACGATTGTGAATTGTGTTTAAAAGTAAGTAATTAAATAATAATTATATTTATGATGACTTTGATGTCCATCATGGATTAACTGCAGAAGTTCACATAGATGCAATTGTCCTTTGTTAATTGGCTGATGAAGGCTTTTGTTGGCAATTAATTGATAGTCGATGTATTCCATTTCAAGAGTCCATCATTAGTTGATGCAGGCAGAGATCAGTGAGGGGCATCACAGTTAAACCTGGCCGGCAATTTCGGTGAGTTCTATCCAAAAGTCCAAGGTTCAGGCAATGGCATATGAAGTATCCCATGTCTTATGGTTGGAGTTGGCATCAGTTCATCCTCTGAAGTCCATCGTAATAGACTGAAGTGATGTTTGGCTGGCACCGGCTGCTATTAGTCATCATCACACAACGACACGTAGCAGTGGAGTCCAACACGAAGCACGATTGGTGCTGGATTCAGCCGGTTCTGGTGACCTCAGTATAGGAGTCCTAAGGTTGAGACAGGGAAACAAATAAAATAATATTAGATAAATATTAGTATTTGAGAGGGTTTGAGATCGATGTGAATCCCTCATGCAATTGTTTTTTGTTGTTGGTTGTTCTTGATACGCGGTGCTTTGAGATCGATGCAATAATCTGTGTAACACAGAGGAGAAAAACGAGTGCACGCTGTAAAATGCACAAACTTTAATCGCGATTAAAAAGAGAAAGCGAATGCACACGGAAAATGTACGCAGTTGAATCATGATAAGAGAATACTGCAGGGGAAAACCCAGTGTGCGTTGATAAATGGCAGATGTTAAGGATTAAAGGCTGAAAACATATATAATGCTAAAAAACCTAGCAAGCGACAAACACAGACTTGAGCTAGGCACCAGCAGCAACAAGTAAAATACACACTGAAGAAACAGTAGAAAAGTGGAAAACCCAAAACACGTGGTAAAATGACACAGGATAATAAGGCGAACGTATGAGAATAAGAATAAGCAATGCTAAGCAGGCTACAAACACTCGTGCAGTATGCCATCAGCAACAGAAAGTCCAATGATGTGTGCAGTGACGATTTCCACCAAGAGCCATTTGCTGTGAGATGCTAAACATGTCGGCAATGCTGACGAAGGGAATTGCTGACTTGGAGGATCTTTCTGTGATATTTCAATCGATCACTGTCATGGAGGCAAAGTTCACTGATGTGGTTACAAGAGTGAGGGATGTTGAGAAATGGATTGATTACCTGGGGTCATCGGAGAGGGAATTATCTGCTAATCTGCCAAGGTGGATTTGGAGTGTGTCTGGGAGAAGTTGGAGGGCATGGGGAACTGTAGCCGGCAGAATAACGTCCGTATCACTTAAATCCCTAAGGAAGCAGAGGGATAAGTTACAGTGAAATTCCTGGATGGGCTCTTTCGGAATCTGCTTGACATAGCAGGCCATAAATTGGAAATTTGAGCGAACTCACAGGTTTCCTACTCAGCGATCCATGGCGGGAGACAGGCCCCAATGAATTCTGACCAAATTTCTGAGATCATTTGATAAAGATCTTGTGTTATGCGTGGCGAGGAGTAAAGGAAGGCTTTCTTGGAAGAACCACAGATTTTTCTTTTTCCCAGTCTTTGCAAATTCGACAAAAGAGAAACATGATCGATTCAAGAAATGCAAGAAACTTACACCAACGGAAGGTCGCATTTGCACTGATATTCCCGGACAAATTGAGAATAGATGCTAAGGATGTCCATACAACATTCACATGCCCACACCAAGCAATGTCCTTCAAAAAGTCAGTGGAGTGAGTAAAGTCCTCACAGCCGAGTGGACCGGCTCGCTGAACATTCGCTTGGCTGTTTGAGGAATCTGTGTGCTTTGTGCCGGTTCCACCTAGTGGCTGGAGTTTATTTTGTAGAATAGCACACCTTCAGGACAGTTTTTTGGATGAACCTCCACACTCTTTCTGCATTTCCTCCTATTGGCTGGAGTTTGTTTTGCAGAGTATTTTTTGCAAAGTCAATAGATTAAGTCATCTTGTTGTACTCACATTGCAGCCGAGTGGACCAGCTCACTGATCATTTGCTTGACTGTTTGAGGATTCTGTGCGCTCTTTTTGTGCTGGTTCCCCCTAGCAGCTGGAATTTATTTTGTAGAGTGTCACATCTTCAGGACAGTTTTATGGATAATGCTACTTGCTCTTTGTGCTTATTCCATCTATTGGTCTCACAAATTTGTATAGAAACTGGTATGTGAGCAATTGACTAAGTTGTGGCAAAGTTGTTGTGGGGGCTCTCGTTGGCGTCCATGGACTGTTTGAGTTTGGAAGGACAGACACCAGTTGGCGCTGTCGTGCGCAGGGTTAATGCTGACTTTTTTCTTTTACTGTTTGTTTGGTTCTGGGGGATGTTCAGGTTTTTATTGTCACTCTAATGTTGGAATGTGGTCTTTGTAATCTTGTTTTTGACACAATCTATTTTTTCTCATATATCAAAATGTCAAATGTTAACATGAGTGGATTGTCTCTCCACGTGGAATGTGAATGGGTTGGGGAAACTCATAAAAAGAAGGAAGGTTATTTCTCTTCTTAAGTGTAAGAAATATGATTATAGTGCTTCTTCAAGAAACACATCTTTCTCCACAGGAAGCTAAAAAATTTGGGAGGATACGTTTAGTGCTTGTTCAAGTAATAGCAGGGGAGTTATTACATTGATAAGTAAACATCTACAATTCAAATGTTTCAAACAGATTAAAGATAAATTAGTAAGAGTCATTATTGTTTTAGCTGAGATACAGGGGCACAATCTTATTTTGGCTAATATTTATACACCTAATGTTAATGATCAGAGCTTTTTATAGACCTTGAAGGGACATTGCAAGCAACTGGCACCTCTCAGGATAAAATTTTGGGAGGAGGCTTTCATATTTTGATGGACTCAGTCCTTGATCATAGTGAAGCAAAAGTGTACAAGCCCACTAGTGCAACGCTGACGCTTCACAGTATGTGTAAAAATCTTGGTCTTACAGATATTTGGAGACTTTTGAACCCATCTGGGAGGGACTATAAATTTTTTCATCAGTCCATAATATTTACTACAGATTTTTTAATATATGTCTAAGTGCCTCATTTAATCTGTTGTTGATTGCTCAATTGGAAACATTTTAGTCTCAAATCACACCCTGGTGTGTTTAGAGGTGTTGCCACATATGAAGAAAAGGAAACTATATAGTTTGCACTAGGGTTGTAGCGGTATACCGGTTTCACAGAATACCAAGGTTTGAAAATTGACGGTTATCATACCATGTACATTTGCTTATCTACGGTATTGAGAAAAAAATGCAACCGGACGGAGAATCTCACATGCGCGTGCGCATCTCCTTTCTCATCAATTTGCGTCTCACACACACACACACACACACACACACACACACACACACACACACACACACACACACACACACAAATGCAGCGGAGAAAATGTCAGAGTGAAGGGAGGCGAGGGGGTCTGACATGAGTGTGTGTGTGAGTTAAAGCAGTGTTTCTCAACTGGTTTATTCGGACTGGGTCCAGAAAGAGCAATGCTATGGTTCTCCCACTGAAGACAGACATGATAGACTATTTAGTGATAGACGATTTAGGACTGCCGAGGCAGATTTAATGATAATCTCGCAAACAGCTTTGATAAACAGATTTTTTTCGAGATTATGTGAGATTTTTTTGAGATTATGAGATGGGGGTACCCCAGCCGATCTCAAACCCCTTTTATTGGGTGGATTAAGGTACTTCATAGACACACCATAGCAACGTTTCAAACGAATGGATTAATTTCAGATTATTTTACTCTGGATAGGGGCTCCCTTTATTGTTCTGTCTTGCCCTGGAACCATAAGCAGCCACGATAAGAAAGGAGGTTGATTTTCCAGGGGTGGTGGTGAGAGATGTGGTGCTCCAACTAACAAATTGGCATTATTTCAAGTGTACTTGGAGTGTACAGGCTCGATAGGGAATTTCTGTTTAGAACAACATGAAGTTGTCAAACAAGCCTAAATAGGGTGAAGTCTAAACCTCTGGTTATTGTAATATTTTCTAACTATGTGTACATAGGAAACTATGACAGGATTATATAAAGCTATTTTAACTTAGGTATTGTTGGTCTTACCTTTGAAAATTTTGTGGTCATGACCTCTGGGTAAAAATAATGTTACTCTAATTACGTGCTTACTATCTAAGGGGACCAAACAAAATACTTTTAGATAAAAGGGCAAGTGTGAACAGCCATCTAATTATTATTTAGTCAATTACTGTTAATAACCAATACTGGCATATTTGTGACCATGAGCTCCATTTCCTTTCCATTTATGCATTTGACAGATGCTTTTATCCATTTATTACAGGGACAATCCCCCCAGAGCAACCTGGAGTTAAGTGCCTTGCTCAAGGACACAATGGTGGTGGCTGTGGGGATCGAACCAGCAACCTTCTGATTAAGGGTTATGTGCTTTAGTCCACTAAGCTACCACCACTCCTCACCACCACCAGATCCGCGTACACGGCCGGTGAGAGACTCTCTAAGCGATAGGAATCCGAATGAATGAGTACAATATAAAATAGAGTTAAATACGATGATTAAATGTTAAATCAAATTCAATAATAATAACTAAGATTAGAACATTGACATATCCTTACAAACTTTTATAATTAAAGTTAGATAAAATAAACGAGGATCATAAAATGGAGTGGAGTGGTGGTGGTGGTGGCGTAGTAGGCTAAGGCACATAACTGGTAATCAGAAGGTTGCTGGTTCAATCCCCACAGCCACCACCATTGTGTCCTTGAGCAAGGCACTTAACTCCAGGTTGCTCCGGGGGGGATTGTCCCTGTAATAAGGGCTCTGTAAGTAGCTTTGGATATAAGCGTCTGCCAAATGCATAAATGTAAATAAAATGAACAATATATTTATTTAACAGAAACGAATTACTTAAACTTAATGCGCATGATAAGCAGACAGATTATTCTTAGGGAATAGAGGTCGGCTGGAGTGCTCTCATTTCGGGAACGGTGCACGGAGATGGGTAGGGTGGTGGCATTTGAAGAAATGTCAGATAGAGGGCTAGGCAACCTGAGGGTATTTAATAGGAAGTGGGGCAGCTATTTGACCTTTTTTGGAAGGCCCTCGTGGAGGGGCAGTGGAGAGGGATTTATAGTTTTAAATGTGTGATATATATATATATATATATATATATATATATATATATATATATATATATATATATATATATATATATATATATATAATAGGGCTGTCAATCGATACAATTTTTTAATCTAATTAATTAAATAGTGTCCCGATTAATTAATTAATTAATTAATATAATTTATATATAAATAAAATAATATTCTGATAATTAAAATGCATTACATTCTTGTGGCAGAAGAGTTCATCATTGATAAGATGATACAAAAAGCGGCTTTAGAATACAATGTATTGTTTGCTACCATATTATTGATCATAAGTCAATCATTGGCATACAGTTCACAGCAATCCATTACACAAGTGAATTTGTCAGTCAGTTGGAGATTTATTATGAGGGCTTGTTTAAGGACCTCTCAATGTACACCTAAGTCAGACATTTTTTCAAGTTTGTTGAACTTTGACAGGCGAAATCACAGCATTGGCGGTGACCACTGTGTGGGTGCTGCTTCGTAAACAGTGAGTTTCTTTTAAACTTAAAGCTACACTATGCAACTTTTGGCCCTCTAGCGGTTAAAAAATAAAACTGCATGTGTCTTGCAGAAGAACATTGTTTTGGCTGTAGTTCAGCTCTGCTCCTCTGTGATGATGAATGTGGTTTCATTATGATGATGAAAGGAAGGAAAACATGGATATCCGAAAACATGTCATCTGAGCAGGTAAGTGTCATATCTTATGCTGTTGTTTTGACTTATTGGAAACATTGATTTTTTTAAAATAAATGACATTACAAAAGTTAGGCAACATTCGTTAACATTAGATACAACTAGTCTGATAAGGTCAAATGTTGTAAAGTTTTTATAACAGCAGGATATTCTGGCCAAATAGTAACTAATTTATGGATTGTCATTGTTACCAACCAGTGGTCAACATCATTTCAAGACTCACATGTGCTTGGCAAGCCAAGGATTAAAGGATTTATTTATATAAATTATTGCCTTTCTAAAGAAAAATACACATGCTAGCATGTGAAAAGTTCTGCACCGATTACAGTATAATTATTGTATTTCACTTTTGTGATACACAACTATACATAAACCATATCAATAAAATATCTTACATGTTGAGTAAGAAAAAAGCCATCTCTGGGTCACTTTTAAATCCTTTCAGATCTGGGAGTTGTCGCCACCTCTGAAAAGCCAAGCCGATGATGATTCAGGTTTTATTACGGACTCTGTGGCTTTCCCTTTTTGGTTGTAGACTCTGCTCTGTTCTGGGTTTCATTGTTTTTACAACCGGTGACTCCCCAGATGTTTCCCATTTTGAATGATCCATGATCAGTTTTTGTCATTCGTTGGGACAACAAACTTTCAGCTTCAACTCCTCTCACACACGCGCTACGGTAGCCAGATCTTATTTTCTGTGTGTACGGATATGACGTCAACATGCACGGGTGAATGACGCATGTTTGCAATTTCCTGTGAAATCCATCCCAAAAGCTCTAAAATATTTATAATAAAATATCATTATTATAGGTTTATCAAAGTGTATTTGGGTAAAGACATGGTTTGGAACATGGATTTTTGTTGCACTCTCTCGTTTATAAACATTTGTTATTTTTTTAAAAAGTTACATAGTATAGCTTTAAGTCTAACTGAGAATAAAGTGCAGCATTAAAGGTATGATTCACCGAAAAATTAAAATTCTCTCATTCACTCACCCTCATGTCATCCCAGATGTGCATGGCAGAACAATATTTAAGTCCTTTTTTACTCTAAATCTCCACTTAAATTTTTACTTTCAGATGTGAAAGTGAAACTTAACAGGCACCACATGTGACTTTGAGATGTAAAAGTGAAAGTGGAGAGTTAGAATATAAAAGGACTTAATTTTTTTATCTGTTTTTCACCCACACCTGTTATATCGCTTGTGAAGATATGGATTTAAATGCTGGAATCTTATGGTTTACTTTTATGTTTTATGATTTTTGGAGCTACAAATGTCTGATCACCATTCAATTGTATGGACCTTCAGAGCTGAGATGTTCATCTGTAAGTCTTTGTTTTATGTCGGCTGAAGAAAGAAAGTCACACACATCTGGGATGGTGTGAGGGTGAGTAAATGATGAGAGAATTTTCATTTTTGGGTGAACTATCCCTTTAAAAAAAGGCTGTTTGACAATTAAAATTTTGCTCACTTCACACGCACTCTACATCTGCCCATGCCATCTTTGCCCGTGGAATTTCACCTTGAGAAGGTCTGTGTGACCGTGCCTTTAGGCAGTTGTAAAAAATGTTGTATAGTGAGTATTTTTTCAAAAATAATGCCATGAATAATTTTAATTTATCAAATAACATCCTACAAATTGCAGTAAACATTAGAAAAAAACTAAAAACTGGTGTGACCACCCTATGCCTTTAAAACAGCACCAATTCTCCTAGGTCAGTTTTTTTAAGGTTGTTTACAAATAGAATGTTACAAGCATCTTGGAAATCTTGCCTTTTTTTTTTTTTTTGTATTTAGGCTGTCTCATTTGCTTATGTCTCTCTGTGTAATCTTAGGGTGACACAATGATGTTGAGATCTGGGCTCTGTGGGGGCCATGACATCTGTTGCAGGACTCCTTATTCTTCTGTTTGTAAATAGAAAATTAATATTTCCTATTGACACGATAAAGGAAAATATATAAAATAACCATCCTAAGACAAATCTTTTTGTGAAACATCTAATGTGCCTAAGATTATTGCACAGTGCTGTATTTGGGACCTGTTCAATCATCATATATCAACTATATAACTATTATGTTTTTTACTCCAAACTTCTAGGTTACGTATGCAACCTCCATTCCCTGATGGAGGGAACGAGACCTTGTGTCGAATAAGCGACACTAGGGGTCTCTCTTGAGCGCCAAATATGCCTCTGATCTATGAAAAAAGGTCAATGAGAAGTTGGCAGACAGTATTTGCATACCCCACCCCCGGACATATGGGTATAAAAGCGGGGAAATACGTCGAGTTCATTCAGGATTTTTCTGAGGAGCCGGAAATGGTCGATCCACAACAGTGGCTCGGCTCAGCGACGTGGCCGGTAGGACACAACGTCTCGTTCCCTCCATCAGGAAACGGAGGTTACATACGTAACCTAGACGTTCCCCGTCTGTCACTTATTTCGATATTGTGTCGAACAAACATCACTAGGGGTCCAATTTAAATCGCCATCCTCTGAGCCATGTACGTGTTCTGCTAACACAAGAGCGGACACGTATTTTACATGCAAAGGCGACCAGCTGTGTCAGACTGCACGTACCCTTCCCCAATGCCCCATAAAAGTTGTCGGAATCCTTCTGGACCGCAGCTCTGCGTGCGGTCCAAGTAGGTACGCAAAGCACATACCAGACACAGCAACGAAGGGGCTGGGTCTGCCTCCTCCCGGGGCAGCGCTTGCAGGTTCACTACCTGGTCTCTAAAGGGCGTGGTAGGAACCTTGGGCACGTAGCCCTGTCGCAGTCTTAGGATCACATATGTGTCTGCCAGACCGAACTCCAGGCAAGTGTCGCTAACAGAGAACGCTTGCAGGTCCCCGACCCTCTTGATGGTGGCAAGCGCGATCAGCAGGGCAGTCTTTAGAGAGAGGGCCCTGAGTCCAACTGATTCTAGTGGCTCGAAGGGGGGTGTCTGAAGGCCCGCGAGGACCACCGAGAGATCCCAGGAGGGGAATAGGCCTGGCCGAGAAGAATTTAACCTTCGGGCACTTCTTAGGAACCTGATGATTAAGTCATGCTTACCCAAAGACTTGCCGTCTACTGCGTCGTGGTGGGTAGCGATAACAGCAACATACACCTTCAAGGTGGAAGGGGACAGCCTCCCCTCCAGCCTCTCCTGCAGAAATAAGAGCACTGACCTAACTGCACACCTCTGTGGGTCTTCAGCCCGGGAAGAGCACCAATTTGCAAACAAGCGCCACTTCAGGGTGTAAAGTTGCCTGGTAGAGGGGGCTCTGGCTTGGTTGATCGTGTCTATGACGGCAGGTGGTAGACCATCTAGATCTTCCGCTCCACACACCCGGCAGGGGGCGGGTTAGTGACTGAGGAGGAGGTCCGGTGGAGGCATCCTTTAGACTCGTCAGAACCGGCTGGCCGGGGAACAGTCGTGGGGCTGAAGGCAGGGGGTCCGCATCCAGCATTCCGAGACTGTTGAGATCTGGTGGCAGAGTGCCTGTGAGAACGGCATTTGCGGGCCAGGTGACCCAGAGACAAAGGAAATAGCTCTTTTACTGAGAATGTGGATACCGTAGCCCCGGTAAATAAATTCAACAAAAGATTCTCCTCCCGGCCCTCCATCGGGGGATGGAGTGGTCTGCTTAACAGCTCCGGTGCTAATGTCTTGGTCCCTGGGTCGATCATCTCAGGAGTGCCTGGGAGCCTTCCAGGTCCTCGAGGGGGTCCGTGAGAAGGGGGGGCGCCTGCTTCCTGTTGGGTGCTCAATGCACGGGCTGAGAGCTGGGCCCGGGTTGAGGCGGAGCAGGGCGTTTCATTGCCGCAGGAGGACGCCCTCGGCGAGCAGACGGGGCATGGTCCATGGCGGCAGGTTTGCGGTGGGGCAGGATTTGTGAGATGGCCTCCGTCTACTTCTTCACCACGGAGAACTGCTGCGAAAAGTGCTCGACGGTGTCGCTGAAGAAGCCGAACTGGGAGACAAGGGCGTTAAGGAAGCATACTTTGTCGGTCTCACGCATCTCGACCAAGTTCAGCCACAGACGACGTTCCTGGACCACGAGTGTGCTGTGACCTTCGTAGCTCTGAGGGCGAGGTCGGTCACTGAGCGCAGTTCCTTCAGCATGTCTGGATCAGGGCTACCCTCGTGCAGATCTTTCAGTGCTTTCGCCTGTTGGACTTGCAGGAGGGCCATGGCATGCAGGGCGGAAGCGGCATTTCCAGCAGCGCTGTAGGCTTTAGCGGTCAGAGAAGACGTTGTCCTACAGGCCTTGGAGGGGAGAACAGGGTGACCCCGCCAGGTGGTAGGGTTCCCGGCACAGGTGGAGCGCAACAGCCCTGTCCACCTGGGGAATCGCCCCCTCCCGGGTACCCGGGTGCCCTCCACGAAGACGTCAGCTCATCACAATGGCTGTGGGGAGGACGGAGGGTTCCAGTCCAGCCCCACACTGGCGGCGACCCGGGCAAGCATGTCTGCCTGGGCATGCTGGTCCAAAGCGCTCTCCGATGCAGTGGCGAGCTCATCCACCTCGAGCTCCAGAGAATAGGCAGACTGGCTGTGAGGCGAGCCGCTGTTGCCTCGAGCACGGTCGGGAGTCAACGAGCGTGCTGGGGGGTGGGTGGGCCGAGGGGGTGTACCCGGCGGAGCTGCACCTGCTGCCATCCTCAGATCGCCACCATTGCCAGCCGCATCGTCCTCAATCCCGTGGGAAAAAGGAGCAATGTGGGGGGCCGCTGGAGTGGCGTGCATTCTGTTGAAAGCGAGCCGCGACTGCAATGTTGCCATGGTCATGCTCTCGCAGTGAGAACATGAACCATCCACAAACGCTGCCTCGGTGTGATCGCTGCCCAGACACACGAGACAACGCCTGTGGCCGTCTGAAGCGGAGAGCACTCTACCGCATCCAGGAACTACACAGGGGCGAAAAGGCATCTTTTAAAAGACCCGTCCTGAAAAGGACTTTCAACGCCGCTGTGTACTGCTCTTTTAGACGAGAAAATCACTCTTTCAGTAAACTCTTTTAAGTTTCTGTGCTGTTGAAGCGCCCAGGGTCAAACTGCCATGCAGAGAAGGAGAAAAGACACTGATGTGCGCCGTAGATCCAACAGCAGGGAAGCATCAGAGGAACAGAAACAGGTGTGTAACTCGCAGCTGACTGCATGAACGACCATCGGCTCCGAAGAAAATTTCTGAATGAACTCAACGTATTTCCCCGCTTTTATGGGGCGGGGTATTCAAATATGGTCTGCCAACTTCTCATTGGCCTTTTTTCATAGATCAGAGGCATATTTGGCGCTCAAGAGAGACCCCTAATGTCGCTTTTTCTACACAACGTCGAAGTGAGCGACAGACGGGGAACCATTATTAAGATATAATTATTTACAATTTAACAGGTATAATCATTTAAATGATTTCTGTGCAGTGCATACAATGCAAAATGGGTTTCTGAGACAAAATGACTTAAAATGATGGAGCAGGTCACATTTAATTAAAACAAATCAAAGCTCTTTCAGTCCAGTAAGCTTTATTTTTCATGAAAGTTATATTTAATTTGCCCTTCTGCTCACTACTTTGTCTTTTATACACTTTAGTGACATTGACCTGAGGGAGACCCCTGCAGGGCTGGAGCCATATGGATTTCTCCTGAGATCAGCATGACCTCACCTCAGTCAAGGCCAGTGAGCTAAACACATGCACAGAGAGGACAGAGTTTATGCATGTGTGAAAATGCAAATATGTGATTTCAGTAGAAAGCACTGCATGTGCTTGTTTTCTGGAAACAGCAGGAACAATGTGACCGGTGTTACGTCGTGACGCATTTCATGCATACAACACACACACACACACACACACACACACACACAAAATGCACAACACATACAAGAGACATGAGAGAGAGAGAGACACACTCATTCACACACATGGTAAGCTCATTCTTGAAAATTATGTCCATAACTTACAGAACTACTGTAAAAAAAATAATATCTGTAATATATCTGTATACTGTATCTGTAATATCAGTATTCTATACACACCTTTCAGCTGTCACAGGAACGCATACAGACGAACACATATGAAGACAATTCATGTTTTTAAAGCATTATACATAAATAAAATTATTTTTTATTTATAAAAACTTAATATTGACTTAATATTAAAAAAACAATTTTTAAAATGTAATGCAAAATAAATTTGAACATTGACAATGAATTCTAAATGGGTTAATGGGTTATATGGAATAACATTTCCTAACCCCCGAACTTAAACATATAACTAAAAGTGCTATTCAGAGAAAATGCATAATTTATGAAAAATGCTGAGACAATGTATCTGTTCCTGTGCTTTCTGTTCAACTGTGATATTTTCCCCATTTAAATATAAGGGTTTGGTTCAAACAGTCTTTATCAGTATTTAATTATTTTGTTTGATTAGTAATGTTTTTTTTTCACATTAGTTTTTCTTCACATATAATACTTCTATAATTACTGTGAATAATATGGTGTAGTGCAATGACGCACTGGTATTTGCTAGAGCAATACTGATCTACAGATTTGTAACAGTCAGCCCCAAAACATTTGAAATGTAACAGGTTTTAATAGTTATTGCACACAAATTATTTTTGAAAAATGTAATGTTTTTTTCCCCCCAATTATAATACATGGCACACTGCAACTGAGAGATATTGACTGAATTTATTCAGTTATCAATTGAAATGACAGTGTATGAATTCCTGTGATAATGAGTGACTTTAAAAGAGTAGTGTGTCAGGGCGGAGGGCAGGACCGGGTCGTGATTCTAGACACCGGTCCCTTATCAGGCTAATCAAGCCTCCGAGAGGGATAAAGGTCGACTGCGGAAGATGGTGCGGGAGAGAGAGATCGTTTACGGACATGTCCGTCATGTGTGTGTGTTTGTGTCTTTTGTTTCAGTTTATCATTAAAATATTATTTATATTGCCAAGCCGGTTTTTGCCTCCTCCTTTCCATTGAACTGCTTTACAAGTAGTTCACCTAAAAATATAAATTCTCTCATCTTTTACTCACCCTTTTGCCATCCCAAATGTGTATGACTTTCTTTCATCTGCTGAGCTCAAATAAAGATTTTTAGAAAATGTCACTGCTCTTTTGGTCCATACAATGCAAGTGAATGGGTGCCAACATTTTTAAGCTCCAAAAATCACATAAATCAACATAAAAGTAATCCATAAAACTCCAGTGGTTAAATCCAGGTATTCAGAAGTGATATGACAGGTGTTGGTGAGAAACAGATCAATATTTAAATCTCCCTGTTCAGTCTCCACTTTAATTTTCACTTTCACATTCTTCTTCTTGTGTTTTTTTTAATTCACATCCTTCATGCATATCGCACCCCACTGGTAAGGGAGAGGATTCTCTACAAAAAAAGGACTTAAATATTGATCTATTTCTCACTCACACATATCATATGACTTCTGAAGGTGCTATTATGCGCTTTTTGAAGCGTAAACATGTCAGCATCAATTCACTGATATTGTAAGGACCTACAGAGCTGAAATATTCTACTAAAAATCATCGTTGTGTTCTGCTTAATAAAGAAAGTCATATATATCTGGGATGGCATGAGGGTGAGTACATGATGAGAGAATGTTTTATTTTTGGGTGAACTATCACTTTAAGGTTAGTAATGATAAATAACTACTTGTAATCTGCAAGGCTGAAACAATATATTTGGGATTGGGGGTAATAGTTTTATAATCTACCATATTAGTTGACATCTAACTTGAATATTGCGGGTTGTGTTTCCCTCTATCGTGGGCCTCCATTTTTTTCTGGCCAGTGTCTTTGCATTTGAGGTGGAAAACGTCACGGTTACTGTTGTAACCTCCATTCCCTGATGGAGGGAACAAGACATTGTGTCGAATGTAGTGACACAAGGGGTCTTTCCTGAGAGCCTTGCATACCTCTGGATTCTCTCTGCCAATTTCTCATTGGCCTTTTCTCAAGTTCAGAGGTACTCGAGGCTCTCAAGAAAGACACCGTGTGTCAATACATCCGACACAACGTTGAGTGAGAGACAGAAGGAGAGATATGATTTCTTTAGAGTTCAGCAATGGCACGATTTCCTTGGAAAAAGACCAGATGCAATGACACTAGAACAACCACATCTATTAATGAATGAGTAAGACTTATTGAGATATTATCAGGACTGTTGGACATACTGTAAATACCTGCACAAAGGACACTAACAAGCCTGACCCCAACAGTTTGTGAGTTTTGATTCTGTACATTTGTGAGTGCCGTTTTTTTACATCTAAGCAACTGCAACTCTCTGCAACTCTCTGTCTGTGTGTGCTATTGACTTTACTGATAAAGCATCACCTCTTGGGCTACCAGACTGAAAGTAATTTAGACACAAACAGACCAAGTCTGATGCTATCTTGTGTGTGTTCAACCCATTGAACGGATATCCACCCTCACAGCCTCATTCCCATTTGTGTCAAAGTAAATATGTCATCTACCCTTCAACTCTCTAAAAAATATACAGTATACAGCAGAAATTGTGTATTATACCATGTAGACTTCATTGTCTCTAAAGATCACTTACTCTTTCCTTTCTGTTTTTGTGTCTTCTCGCTTTGTATACAAATGAAATGGGCATAAAGAACCATTGTCATGTACATCACAATGAGAAACAACTGATTCAAATGTGTGAGTAGCTCATTAATATTCCTCTAAAAAAGCATTAACACCAGGCTTACCTTAGTTTGTAAGGTAATTACCTGAGTAATTAGTTTGTTTTGAAGTGGATGTTTGATTTCCAGAGGTACCAAGTGATAAACCCTATTTAATGACAGTGCATGCACAGCCACCTGTCTAGGAGAAAAGGGATTCTGACATGATTTCCAATGAATTGGCAATGAAATTACAATTAATATTACTTAGCGCAAATACTCCAGATACATAGAGTTGAAGTTCTCATGTGGGAGACGGGTTTGAATATGTCATGTGTCATGTCCTAATTTTTTCTCTTTCTCTTATCTTCATATTTTTCTGTAAGCAGCCCGACATTGCACTATTTGCTGAACCAATGAGGTGAGTTTGGGGTGGAACTACCTGTTTGTCTAAACAATGTGAATTAGGAGAGGGTTTGCCATAAGTGGTGTTTGCAAAGGCAACTTTAGTTTTAAGCCCGAAACATAAGCTGCGTCCCAAATGATGCATTATATTCACTCAGCCATCTATTGCATGAATTTTCAAAATGTGGGACTGTCCCAAATGGAACACTAAAGTTTTTTACACACAGAAACATTCATTGTTTGTTAGCTGATGGAAGTGGTGTTTTAAAAACACACAGCATATGGTGATGGTAATATGGCAAGCCAATTTAGCTTTTAATGCACCCTGCATTACTCTTTGTAACTGCAATTTGACTAGTAATATTTCAGTTAGAGAGCACTACATAAGTTGCTTGTTGCCACATTCAACTTTGATAACAGGGTCCATCTCACTCAGCTCCCTAGTTCAGTAGTCAGGGCACTGATCAGCGAGTCAGACATTTCTAGGGCTGTCTTAATCACGAAATCATTCCAGTGCATGAAAATGATTGCTTCCTAAAAATTCACTGTGGCAGGGCGGAGGGCAGGGCCGGGTCGTGACTCAACATGCCCGGTTCCGTATTAGGCTAATCAAGCCTCAGAGAGGGTTAAAGGCCGATCGCGGAGGACGTGCGTGTGAGAGAGAGATTGTTCACGGACGTGTCCGTCGTCCTATGTGTTTGTCTTTACTGTAGTCCACACAGAACCGCACAGACCCGTCACTCTTGGGAACAAAAACAATCGGGCTGGACCAATCACTGTGGGACTCCTCTATTACTCCCATATCGAGCATTGCATCCAATTCTTCCCGAACTATTTTCTTTTTGTGCTCGGGTCTCGATGTGGTGTTCGATGATGTTCGTACGACCCGGTAGAGGGGAAAACACTTCCGCAAACTCTTTTTGCAACTTGGCAACCTCTGATAGTTGGCACGTGGAGAGGTAATCTCCACAAGTGACCGAGGTGTTGTGATCGGGCTTTGTATTTACTTCCGGTCCAAGCTCCACCCTCTCTGGAACCACCGTAGCCAACGACACAGGGACCGCCTCCCTCAATAATTTGAGGAGGTTGAGGTGGTATATTTGACGCGCGGCCCCCCTATCAGTTCGTTTAATCTCATAATCGAGATCCCCCACTCGTCGTGTGACCTCAAAGGGTCCTTGCCACTTGGCGAGTAATTTAGAGCTCGCAGTTGGGAGCAATACAAGTAACTTATCTCCCGCGTGGTCTGCCGGCGATCGGCCTTTAACCCTCTCGGAGGCTTGATTAGCCTAATACGGGACCGGGCGTGTTGAGTCACGACCCGGCCCCGCCCTCCACCGTGCCACATTCACTATGTTCACTTATAGGAATCGTCATCATGTCTTCTGAAGTTTCAGTCGTTAGAAGACATTAGAAGTTACCGGTACTGCCTTTCAGTGGTAAACTTCAAATCTCTGTGAAAGGCAACAATTCATCAGTATTAACAAACACAAATCTCGCTCTGTCTCTGCCTCATGTGGTGTACCTCAAGGATCAGTTCTTGGTCCGCTTCTTTTTCTTCTCTACATGCTTCTGCTTAGCCAGATCATCTGTCGCCATGGTGTTAGTTTTCATAGTTATGCCGACGACACGCAAATCTATATCTCCTCCCAGTCCAAATCTGTTTTTCCACCCACTTCCATTACTGCTTGCCTCCAAGATCTTAATGTCTGGATGGCAGCAACATTTCTAAAACTGAAAACAGACAAAACTGACATTTTGTTAGTTAGCCCAAAATCCCTGGTCTCTTCCCATCATGAACTCTCTATTGACATTGACGGTGTTCTGGTTAGCCCTTCACCCATTGTACGAGACCTGGACATGCTATTGACCCTACACTGTGTTTTGAGGCCATACCAGCCAACTTGTTAAATCCTGCTTTTTCACCTCCGCAAAATTGCCCACCTAAGTTCTTCATGAACTTGCTGAAGATGCTAAAACTGTCATCCATGATTTTATAACTTCTTGTTTAGATTACTGTAACTCTCTGTTTGCCGGTTTACCCGCAGAAGTGCTTCATCGCTTACAACTTGTCCAAAACTCTGCTGCTCGTGTTCTCGCACATTACAAGAAATCTACTCCCATCACTCCGATGTTTCACCAAGTGCACTGGCTCCAATTTAACTATCACTTACAGTTCAAAATCCACATCTTGGTCTTTAAGACCTTTCATGGATGAGCAGCTTCATATTTGACAGAATTAACCCATCCTTAAGTTCACGTCCGAACTCTTAGATCTAGTCTCTGGAAGCTTGCTTGTCATACCTAAGTTTAGATGGTCTACTGTTGGTGGTAGGGCTCACAGCATTGCTGAACCTAAGCTTTGGAACATACTGCCCCCAAAACCTCTGTCAAACTACATCGCTCCAGATCTTTAAGACCCAATTAAAAACTCATTTATTTACATTTATTTATTTTTCAACTGACTGATTCGCGAAAAGCTGTTGTCTCTGTAAAATACATGCCTCAATTGTTCAGTGGAGGAAAACCCATGTCAGTGCTCGAAATCATGTTCACGACATACTGATTCACAACTTGGGAGCTGATTGAGATACACCCACAATTGTTTTTTCATCCAAGCATCGTGGCCAGGTAACTCTGCCCCTTTGCGAGTGTTAACATACAAAATAGCATAAAATAGTGCAGAAGTACACGATTCGGGAAACACCTATTTTCTACACATGTAGTTGTCTACGCAAGCTCAATTTCACACATTATTGCGTTCCAAAATGTGTCAGACATTCAGAATTTAATTGGCCCTTTGCTTCGCTCTTCCCCACTTGGTTACGGTTGCTCGCTCTGACAAGCTCTGCAGAACTCTCCATTGGAAAGAATGTGAGATTGAGCAACACTGAACAATGGGTTTTTTGGTTAAATATTCTCATAAATGGAATGGATCATATTGTTAGGTGGACTGTAATGAAGAGTAACATAGTAAAGCATATTTATATGAAGTTTTTTTGTAAAATAAATTGTTAAATTACACAGTAATTTGATTAAACTGTGCAGACTGTGAATCAGAATCAAGGCAAACGATTATTTCAGTCACTTGAAAAGAGAAAAACTTTACACATCTAATAACATCAGCGTAAGCAAACAGAGATGTTTATAATGTTTTATAACACACTCATTTTGATGCTGTGTACTGTTTATATACTATTGCCTTTACTATGACTTAAATCAATACAAAAATGTATTAACGCTCAGTTATTAGCTTTAATTTATCTTTGAGCAAATGTAGGTGTCGTCGCTGATGTTAAATGTTCATTTGGGAATGAGAGCTGACACAGTTTAATCCATAACATGCTCTTCTCCAGATTTATTTAAAGATTATTTAAAAAAAGAAAGAAAAACACTGCGGGTATCCTGTCTGGGTAACTCACGTCACTATTACAAATGATCCGGCAACAACATGTTTTCAATTTGTTTTAATTGTAAAATCCGCTTAAAAGTACTCAAACATTACTCCCATAGGCTGACATTGGAAAAAAGCAAACGCTTGTCAGAGTAATGGCAGCAGGGCAACTGTTGCTGAGACAGGATTGGCCAGAAGCGTTTTTAAGGCGGGGCTTAGTGAAGGGTCAATTTGTAACTCAACACAAGTTGTCAATGTTGCTGCAAGGGCGCTATAGTGGACATTAGTGGAAACTACAGTATATATTTCTACATTTCGTTCGGGTCAAATACTGTCATGGCTGTGCAACAGTTTGAAGAGAGTTTTGCTGAGAAAGTAAATTAGTAAATATATTTATGGACCTAACTGAACTAACCTGACTAACAGTTTATAGTACAAACTTTTGAAAGTAACTCTATCACCCCTTTTGTTCTGAGGTTTGCTACCGCCACGGTAACACATGAACGCACATCAGTATGTTAAACTGGGCTATGCGTTTGCAATGTATTAACCAAGTGCGTGGGTCTGTGTTCGCATACACCTGTAAAGTATGTTTTTGGCATTAAACATCAGTATGTAACTCTCAAAGTACCATTTGTGTTACGAACATAACTGATACTGTACCTGAAATCGCACAGTTTATGGCTAATCAGCTGTGCTATTACCTTTCTGAGTGATCAGATTTACCATTTTTACCTGTAACTATCTAAAACCACCTCTCACATTCCAGAATATGTAAAAATCTAGAATTGTTGCAATTCCATTTGGTGCCACGGAAACTATACAGCAGCTTTGAAGTGTATGATCTCTGCTGTCTTACATTTTCTCCAGCTCTGACTCTGTTAATCCAAGTCATCCATGCATCTCCATGACTGCACCTACTTAGCGAGCACACACGCATGTACACATACACACTCATTCTTACAAAAACATCTCAACAGCGCAAGTTATCCTTCCCTTAAGGTGAAACTTCCACTCAACTGTGAATTGTAAACACGTACAGTACACTTTGTTTACATCAAAATAAATATCTGAATATGTATAAAATGCTGCACATGTAGACTTAGCATCTTAACCTCGGGACATATCCATATTTAACATCATCCTCTCTCCCTGCTGTTTTCCCCTTGCTTTCCCTTCGGTTGTACAATAAACTGTGATGTTTCTTTGCTGATATGCGCATCCCTCCAATCACTCGATCTGTAGACCCTACACGTACATGCGCACAATCCCGTATCTGAATGCTGCAGAAATTATCTTGACTTCACGTCGGATGTCTTGTTGCCTCAGTGAATTCTTTGATGTTATAGGCCGTCACGGCAGTGAGTCGGCTCAGCCTTTGTAAGGCGAGGTGGTGACGTCACAGCATGTAAACACAAACCCCAAACATAAACAGGGCTCTCTGCACTGCAGTTTGGCAGGATTATTTCACTCCATGCTGGATAAATCAGCACTGAGAAGCTAAATGATAGGAATGTTTTGGGTCAATACACATTGAACTCTATCGACTGCATATTTGGCGGAATCCTGATGATTACTAAAGACAATAATTAGTTCTCAATCATGTGTAAAAGCATTCATATGCACAATCACTAGTGCTCTTACAATGGAAGTCTATGGGGCAAGTGTACGTGGAAAGCAGAAATGTAAAGCTTGTATTATTTTGTTAAAACACTTTCATGGGTTTTCAGAAAAATGGTTGTTATTTGAGCTGTAAAGATATCTAGGTCATCCTTTTGAGGTGGAACTACTTTTCTTGGTGGATGAACTTAAATTGAAAGGAGGATATGTTACTAATGTAATTCCTGTGGGTGGAGTTTGCTCTATTAAAAAGTGCTTATCAAAAAACGTATCAAAAGTAGTGACGCTACTGACTGATGTTTGGCTGCAGTTTCCCAGTGAAATGTCCAGTGGGGGGTGGCAAAAGCAATTTAAATTATGTAATCAGATGAGGTTTTTCAGGTGAATTTTAGATTGATAGTTTTAATACACCTCCATAACCTAAAACTTTAACCTAAACCAAACTGATAGTGTCCTAAAAAATAAATGAGAACTGAACAAAACAGACATCTTTACTCTTAACCAATGCCTAAACCTAACCGACAGTGTTTTGTAATGTAAATGCGACATGAAAGCAGATTTCCAGAAGCAACCACATCATTTTTTTGTTACTTGTGTAACACTTTCATTTTACTTCCACTTTTGTTTTGAGCATCCTTGACTGGGCTTGAGGCTTGGCCTTGGATTTTAAAGTCAACACATCACGTGAGCTACCACGAAAATTAATCCCTTTGGAATAATTTGCAATACAAGCGCTAAAATGTATAACTTATTTAATTATGCATAAAGTTTAAGTGTTTTGACATCATAACTTAGCAGTGTGTTAGTAATAGGGCAAAAAATAAGAGTTAATAAAGTCAAAATCAGTCATTGTAGTTGTGATTTGGAGAGTTGTTGTAGAGTTGATTGTGTAAAAATGTTGTTATAGTATCATTCTATGAGACAAGGTTGAGTTTTTGTTAGTACCTTGTAGTGTAGATATTTTCTTTTTTACATTTTTTTTTTATAAAAGAGTAATTTGACTTTAAGTCATGGGAAGCTATAGTTTCAAAGTTGCTTCCCCAACACTGCTTTTCGTATAGTTACGTCACTCACATCCGTTCTTGGTATCCTTGCCTGAATATCATGCAAAAGTTGTAATAACCGAATACACCAAATAACACCAAAATAATGACTGTTTTAAAAAAACATTTAAACACTCACCCTGTCTTCCATTGTTTGGTCAAAACAGGTAGTCCCACCCTAAATCCACACCATTGGTTGATTGAATATTGTTATATCCGATAATGCTTATACAGATTGAAATTGGTGCTGCAAGTGGCACAGAAATTCTTCCCTTTAACTCTGAACATATCTTTAAGAATTGACATCTTCAGGTTCTGTAGGTCAAAGGTTAACTGACCAAGTTAACTGGGTCTTTGACTGAGAAGTAAAAGAAAATGTGTCACCCCCCCTGGCAGAATGAAATTAACAACATTGAGACAAAAATGACAATGGTACAGACATACCCATGCAATGCCACCAACGTTATCAGTCTCTCTCTCTCTCTCTCTCTCTCTCTCTCTCTCACTCTTTCTCTTTGTGTGCATATGTGTGGGTTTGTGTTAACAGAGCAGACAGGCAGGAACTGAATGAGCTGAAAATAGCTGTGCTCCTGTTAGTGTTAAGGATACCTGCCTGTCTCACAGATGAGAGCATGTGTGTAAATGTGTGTGTGAGAGAGATGTGAAATTTCCCTGCAAAATAATTACAGGTGTACTGAAAATAATTAACATTGTTGACTCAAGTGACATAAAACAGAGTGTGTGAATGTGTGTGACTTGGAAATGAAGCGATAGACCTGAGACTATGATCTGACGAATTCTAAGGTTGTTGAAATGTTAAAATAAAGACAGTTTTGGATGATGAATGGAAGACCTGGCTGTGATCTTTCAGATAAGCTGTTATATGGATCAAAATAAAAATACAAAAATTAAAAGGTAACCCTTTACTGTACTTATCAAAATTAGTTAATAAACAATACTTGTACAGCACTTAGGTTAATTTTGATTTCAACATATACATTATGCATTCAACATAAAATAACAAAAATTAAATGTTGTACACGTTAAGTAATGTACAGTCAGCCGGTTGTCGTCGCCAAATATATGGACAAATAATTTACTATGTAAAATAATTGCTGAACAGCTGAATTTCACCTCCTGTTGGTTCTGTTGGTGTTATTTTAAAATGACTACTCATTATCCAGAATAAATAAATGGACATCAAATATTGATTTGAATATTTGAATATTTTAAATATTGAAATTATTTATTAACTTATTTGTAGAAATCGCACAGAAGCAGGAAAGATGGCCCGGATGTGCGGTTGTTATTCAGAAATATCAGATCACTAGATGGCGCCATTGACCATCCAGAATTGAGTGTTCTGGAGACCCGTGTAATAACATTAGTTAAAGAATCATGAACTAACTTGATTTAAATGAACATAAACCAAGATTAATAATTGCTTTTAAGAAAAGTGTTGAAAATATAGCTCAAATTGTTAATAAGTGCTGTACTATTATTGTTCATTGTTAATGTCACCCATTCTACTCAACCTGTCCTGAGTTGAATTTGAACCGGTGATCACGGTATGGGGGTCGGACGTGCTAGCAAGGAGGCTAGAAAAGCCATGATACGAGTTACTTGACCACCCGCATCATTGTCGAGGAGCTCGACCTTGAGTAGTCGCCTCCTGTCGAGCCAGAAAATTCTCATCTGAATGAATTATTAATGCACACCGTCCGCCATCAAAAGGCCATGGTTTGGAAATCAGTGTTGTTCTTCTCTGAGGTTTACACGGAGCTTACTGAGAGTAGGCGTGGGGCCTACTCTGTGTGCGTCCAGATTAGAGGGGCTGCCGTCCTCAGGCATATTTTAGCTTCTATGTACTGTAACACAATTATGTTTCGACTCGACCTTCCCGCAATTCTCTCCAGAAATGAATCAGTTTTTATTATAATGCTTCCTTGCATTGCTTGAATACCGTGCGTACCTCGTAGCGACTGCCCGACGCACTGAAGCCTGAAAAAGCTCTTTCTTCCTTTCCAACCAAACTCACTCGCTGTGATAACCACAGGTGAATGTTGTCTATTGTAAGCTCGCTATAGCCTTTACACTATTAACAATGTGCATGGATGCATGACGCGCTCTGAGTGAGAAGATCCCATCTGATAAGTGGCAGCTATCTTTGCCCGTTATCTGCGCCCACTCGCACGTTTCCTTCTGGACTTCTGGACATCTAAGAGAAAAATCAACACACACTCCACACAAAATGCTCTCGTCTTGTAAACGGCAGCTCCCCTCGACACATGCCCAAAACTCAGCGCCCACCCGTGCATTGCGGGGTCGAGTGGCATGCATTACCGGGCATTTCTCAGTGTGTTATAAAATGATAGTGCAGTCATACATTCTGGTTCACGACACAGCCACCTTGCCATGCACATTCTGCACTCCGAGGTAGTAAATCTCCTTGTGAGAGACGAAATAGGGGTCGTTCCCCGTACGGTGCACAGAGAGAATGTCACAGCTATTATTTTCTCATTAAAACGCGGAAAGATGGTGGCCTCCGGCCTATCTGCATCTGTGACATTTGAATTGAGCCCTCTTTTAGTTCTGTTCTTATTGACCACATAAAAAAAATAATGTCTCTTAAAATGTCTCTAAAAAAAAAAAATATTTTTGCACCTCATACACCATACCTTAGTGTACTTATTAACCTTGGCTCAGGTCATTCTTGAGAATTTGCCTTGCTTCACCATTTCACACACTGCGCAAAACCGCTTCTCAACGCTTCACGATTAGTGTCAAATATAAAGTGCCCACTATCCTGTTACTTGAATGTGTCAGATTGGGTGCTAAAAATTATTGAACACAGGTATTCGACCAAATTTGCACGTAGACTGCATCGCTTCAACTGCATTTTGTCCTCGACGGTTCCGTCATAGGACGTGCCTGTATTACGTGCAGAAATTCACAATATCCTTGCAAAAGATGCGATAGAGATTGTCCTGAGCTGCCACTCCTGCAAAGATTTTTTACAGTTGGTACATTTTCTTTCTGAAGAAAGGCAGCAGGCTTCGGCCGATTTTAGATCTGAGACACTTAAACCATGCGCTTGCAAAACGCTTATTAAAAATGTTAACTCTGAAACAGATCTTATCGCACATCCTCCCACAGGACTGATTTGTGTCATTAGATCTAAAGGACGCTTACTTTCATATCCGAATTGTACCACATCACTGGCTGTTCTTGAGATTTGCGTTCAAGGGAACGACATATCATTCAAAGTCCTCATCATCGGATTGTCTCTGGCCCTGTGTATGTTCACGAGATGTGTCGATGCAGTGCTCGCCCCTTTGAAGATGAACGCCTCGTGCATTCTGATACATACTCATACTGGCCCGAACAGAGGCTCTGCTATGCGAGCACAAGGACTTGATACTTCACCATTTGAACAGTCTAGGTCTCAATGTCAACTGGGTAAAAAACTCTTTCTCCCAGCCAACAAATCTTCTTTTTATGGGGTTTGACTTGACTCCATGAGCATGCGCGGGCAACTCTCGAGCAAGCATTTGGACCATTCATCAGTGTATCTCAGTTCAAACTGGGGAAAGCGTTTCCATTGAAGTCTTTTCAGAAAATGCTGGGTTTTATGGCAGCAGCAGCCATCATCATACCATTAGGTCTTTTACACATGAGACCTCTCCAGTGCTGGCTCAAACACCACATACTGCATCACGCCTAGTGCCGTGGGCATGTACGTGTCACTGTGACTTGCCACTGTCTGGCTGCTCTAGCACCATGGACAGCTTCAAACCTTTATCAGCAGGGTGTTATACTGGCTCAGGTTTTTTAGAATGAAAGTGGTGACCACGGATACTTCCAACATGGGTTGGGGTGCGCTGTGCGATTTATGTCTGTCTTTCGGCACTTGGCAGAACAGGCGTGGCACATCAACTGTATGGAAATGCTAGCCGTCTTCTTAGCTGTGAAGGTTTTCTATTCTGACATAGTGAATCATCACGTTCTGATTAGGTCAGACAATATGTCTGGGGAGAGATAGATTATTATAGTGTATTATAGTGTACGTTATTGCTTGTACAGTTTATGGACCGTACGTGGAACGTGCTGTTACCACGAATGAGATTTGCTGTATTATTGTCCAACCTAGTTGGGCAGTTGGTGCATTTCTGCCATCGTGGGTGAGACCGGCACACTGAGTTTATTCATTAAAGAACCAACGTCCGCAGCGGACGGGTTACGAGTTGTTCACTGCACCTCTGAGTGATAAAACTAATGTTTGCCGACTCTCCCAAGATCGCTAAACTGTCTTTAGCGGTGTCACCCTGTTCTCTCTCTCTCATACTAACCTCACACACACATGACCCCTCACAAACATACCCGCACACACATTTGGCAAAAGCTTTGCCCCTAAGTTATCGTACCAGCTGAGACATGCGTTAAATGGGACTCCATTAACCAGTCTCTCCACCCACATTTTTGGCCACATTCTCTGGCCGGAAACCTCGTATGACGTACTCTCCACGAAAGTCACGCCCACCATTTTGTGCACTCCTTCTCTCCTTACACACACACACACACACACACACACACACACACACACACACACACACACACACACACACACACACACACACACTATACTGTCTGGTTATTAGTCCCTGGTTCCAGGGTGGTGCCTCGGTAATATTAATCCTTATTAATATTCTAATGATTTTGATAATTGATAGTTATCTTTGATGATTGTTGATTTGAGGGATTAATAAACTAATGTTACGTAATTCTAATTATGTTTGATTATTGTTTATTTGTAGGATTGTTAAGATAATGTTGATATTAATCAATGCTCTATTGATTTAAATAATTAATAATCTTTGATAAATGATGATTTGAAGGATAAATAAGCTAATGTTGATTTCAATCAATGTCATATTGATTTTAATAATGAATAATTACCTTTGATCATTATTAATTATTGATAATATCAAACCCACTCCTGAACATAAAGGGAGTTACCCAGTAGAGTGGTCAAGATACACTTCAACACACTATGAAAGAGGAAAGATCCACTTTCTGATCCACTTTTATTGACAGTATTTTCATTTTTGTGCGATCTATCCCTTTAAATGTATCTGCAGAGTATGTGTGAACGGTAAACCTAGGTAAACCAGATCCTTTGATTTGTATAGTTTGATGGGTGGGAGAGTTTGGGCATTACCATAAAACGCTGCGTTCAAACTTTCATTGAAATCAATTGTGTTGTAAGCAGTCGAAGTGTTAGCAATGTGGGTCAGTAGCTTTGGAAGCTGTGGCTCTTTTGTGACAACTGCTTGAGAGTCCAGAGTCAAATAATGGCAAATATACACGCCCAGATGTATCTGGGTCAGCCCGGCCTGGAAACAGTGACCCTTAGACAAAGAAATAAAATTAGTTTGAATGCTGTTTAGTTCGGAGAATTGTGTGTGCGTGGATTGAAACTAAGTAAGATTGCCTGCATTCCATCCACCCATCCATCCATCCATCCATCCATCCACCCATCCATCCATCCATCCATCCATCCATCCATCCATCCATCCATTCAGAAGGGACACAAACACTTCTCTATGACACCACTGTTATTCATTTGATTACATCTATGTGTCTAAACCTCTTTCTGAAGTTCATTTAAAATACTGGCAATTGCGAAAATTTGAGTTCAGATTTGGATTCTCTCTGCAAACGTCAAACTTAATCTCAAACAACACATTTGACAGCCTCAAACGGGAGGATGTGCGAGAGAGAGAGAGAGAGAGAGAGGGAGATTGTAGGCAGGCCGAGGTGTGTGTTTGAGTTTGCGTGTGTGTGGTGGGGGAGGCTACAGGGAACTAGAATAGAAAATTACCGGATCTGAATGGACACTAAAGAGATAAAGGAGAAACAGAATCTTAAATGTGGAAATGTTCATTCCTCTACTTGCTCTTGGCGTTTCTCCTGCAGACAGATCCAGTCTGATCCAGAAAGACAAGAGAGACTCAAACTGGACACAAAATCTGAGACAATTTTCTGCATCATTTACTTTCCACAGTGTGTGCCTGTTGAAAATGACAAACGTTGCTAACACGAAAGACATCAAAGAAATCTTGTGGTGTGAGGCGACCTAAATAAATCTGCTGTCATTTGAGATGTTATCTTGATGACTTAATTTCCCCCTTTGGATTCTACACTTAAAGGAAAAGTTTACCCAATTGTGTCATTATTTACTCTCCCTAACGTTGTTCCAAAACCGTATGCTGTTACTTTTTCTGTGGAGCACAAACGGAGATTTTTTTTGAAGAATTGTTCTGTGTGATTTTTCTGTACACAATATAACAGTATACAAATTTGGAACAATATCAGGGTGAGTAAATGATGGCAGAAGAAATGTTTCTGGGTGAACTGTTCCTTTAAGACAACCTGCTGTGATGTACTTTGGTTTCAGACTTCCGAAAAACAAGAGCTGCATCTTTGTTGTGTGTCTTCTCAGTTGTGCGTGACCTCTGCTGAGGTTAAACTACTGATGTTTTCACAACCATCAGCGTGAAATTAGGCTTGAAGGAAAGTGAGCCTTGAGCATTTGAACATTGGCTAACACATTGCTAACACGCCTGTGGAAAACATTGTGCCTCTGTTGGAGCATACTGAGATTCGCTCGTGACATGCCGTGTTATAACATTTAGAAGGAAGTTACTTTTTAGTTTAGCCACAGGAGTTTATAGAATTGTCTGTGAAGCAATTTAAATGATTAGTTCATCTAAAAATGAAAAGCATGCCATTGTTTTCTCACCCTCATGTTGTCCCAAAACTGTGTGAATTTTTTCCTTGGAACGTGAAAGTATAAAATTTGATGAATGTTACAGTGATCTTACAGCATACAGTGACCATGGCACTATGTTTCGAGTCTTCTGAGACCATACAATAGCTTTGTGTGAGGAGGAGACCAAAATTTAAGTCCTAATTCACTGATAATCTTCCCCTCTGCTGTAACTCATATTTCATTGCTTCTGAATAATCAAACTGGTCAAGCTTGTCATGACTGGCCACATAACACGCTGTGTCATTTGTTTTGGGAATTTTTGGAGCTTGACTGACCCAATTCACATTCATTTTCGTTGTGTGGAAAAAAGCAGCTGAAAAATTCTGCTAAATATTTTGTTTTGTGGTCCAAGTAAGAATGAACAACATGATGAGGAGTACATGATGACAGAACTTAAATTTCTCGATGAACTCTTCCTTTAACGTCAAACCTGATGGATCTTGCAGTTTTTTCCTCCATTTCTACTTTTCTCATTCTTTGTCACTCATTCTCTTCCTTTATCACAGGTTGAACTTGTATCCTGTGGATCTACCTCTAATGACGTTATCTAAATATTTAATCTTGTATATAAAATCTGAGCCACGACTGACATTCATAAATAAGCCTGTGAAACTCTCTCGCACCAAACCTTCCTTGCAAGATAAAACATTTAAATCCTATTGCAGCATTGAAGGCATGTTGTTGTTCCTCAGGCAATGATAAGGTCTCATCTATTCCCACTAGGATGAGTTCAAAAAAGAGCAACCTAATACTTTCACTTCCAAAAACAGCTCTGCCACAGAACTGCTAGACTCCAGGTTTTGGATGTGCAATTCTACATGTTTTCATAATCAACTATGGTTGGTTAATGGACTGTTCAGTCTTTAAGGTACATGTACTGTATAATTACTGATTTTGTATGTCATATCAGTTGGATGGAGCATAACAACGAAACAGAATGAAATGGTCTTAAGAAATGTTTTAAGTTGAGCGGTTTTTAACTTCACATATCGTCTTAAAACACAATGCTCATGGCCTGAGAATCTGGAAACAGTAAAATGAAACAATAGGCATATATGTCTGTCTGCAATCAGCATGTGTATACAGACACTTATAGACATTTTAAAAATATCTATAACTGTTTAATGCTCTACAATCATACATTGCTCACAGCTCGGGTTTTAGGTCTGACAGATATGTGAAATTTGTAAACATTTGTGCATCTGCAGATCGCTATGAATGGGACGAACTGATGGAAGTTCAGAAACTATATGCGAAGAATACAACTAACAGTCACATCCACATAATCAAATCAAAATGAACTTCAACTTACTTGAAATCTGAAATGGTACTCGAGTGATACGATTTTTAGTGAGCATGCTCTTAAAGGTACAGAACCCTGTCATCACAAACCCTGTGTTTACTAAGGAGTAGATGCAGATGATCCAAAAATAAGATGACTATAAAAATAATAGGTGAATAGATGAAATATACACGTGCTGATAAATATCAGCACAATGAAACACAGTAAAATGGGGGAAAAAAAAGAAAAATCGGAAATGAAATATGGTACAATGAAATACGGTAGAGTCTAATGTTAAATGAAAAGACAAACAGAGTATTAGCCTACCCATATGCTTCAGCATACATCTTATTGCATGCTCATTTCATACACAGCATTTTATGCATTCATTAATTAATTAATACTAAATTTACATACCCAGTCCTTGCATATGTGCAAAATGTGGTCAAGCTTCACACATGCAATCCATATGCATCCTTCAAAAATGATCCATAACAAACGCTCAATTTTAACATACGACTCTTGTGAACATATTTAATGCAATCTATAAGCATTTTGTGTCAAATTAGATATTTACCCAAGAATTCTCCTCCGATGAACAAAACCGGGAGCTCTCTTGCACATTGTATGTTCTCACTTCTCTAACCTGCACACATGTGCAACAAGAGAGAGTGCTGGAAAGCAAGTGTCGCAAAACTCTGGTTCTTAAAGGGGCCATGTCCAATTTATGATAAGAGTTAAATTCCATGAAATTTCTGCAGTTGGCTACATAGGAAATATGCTTGTTGCTGTATTCTTGTAGTTTTTTTTTTTGAGGCAATGATTTTTTTTATTTTTTAGAAAACATTGTATACACTTGAGTCTTTGATTTGACTTGATTTAATAAACAGTGTTAATATTAACTTACAAACATATAAGTAATTCATTCTTAATTACAGTGTAAGTTAAAAGGAATTTCATATACCTTCCCATACAGAAATCTGTTATATGGCATTTAACATATATAATAATTTTTGGGGGGCATAAACTGTATGTACATAGCCTATACACGTTTGATGATAATCTTCTTCTTCTTTCGGCTGCTCCCATTAGGGGTCGCCACAGCGGATCATCTGTGTTAAAAAACTGATTTAAGGAAAATATATGTTACGTATAGAACAACAGCCATTTTAGTATTTAGTTATTATGTTGTTGCATTGATAAGCAAAATATGTTACTTTTTATATTCTATATTTTTACACAGGCATATTTATTCATATCATATGTTGTGATAAATCAGATTTCAGATTTGTATGGGTTTAACCTGAAAGCTATTTAAATGTCAACTGGAACTGAAAAAGCAATTTATGTTGGATTGAAAAAATTAAATGGTGAGATGACTCTGCCTCCTCGTTTCAAAAGTCCACCACACGCCACTGGTGAGGCTGTCAAATTAAAATGAGAAATTCAAATATACCTCTAATTTAAGACAAAACTGCACACTCACATGCAAAAACTGTGCATTTGAATTTTAGATGTGTGCCAAGCAATGATGATGATTTAGGATGATGTCTTGCCCATTGCGTCTTGCTCTCTTATTAGTGTCTCTAAAAAAAAAAACACAATTTTTATCAAGAAAAAACTCTTTGCCACTGGGATACAGAAAAAACAACTTAATTCATAGGGAAAACAAGTTAATTTTCTTACCCCATTGGCACTGAGTTCACTGAAAACAAATGTAATCTCATTTTGCTTATTTATCTTGCAATTAAGCAAAATGACAAAATAAGCTAAATAAATTAAGCTTATTCTAAGAATATTTATTTTTGTACTGGAAAACAGAAAAAAAATATTTTTTGCAGTATAGAGGTTTAATCTTCTAAATTCATCCAATTTAAAGGTCCACCATGCAAAATATTAATGCAAAAAAAAAAAAAAAAAGAAGTCCAGATAAACTAATCAACCTCATTAATCAACTAGTTGGTTGGTGGACGACTAACCCTAACCCATCTCTATTATGGTAGAAGATATGCGCTCTTCCCGCCCAATTAAAAGGCAGCTATAGCAAACATATTTCTGTGAATCCACAGTATTCATCTGAAACTAATTCAAAAACTTTTGGCAGGCAGTAACATATTTATAAACATCAACTGGGTGAGCTTAGCAACATTGGCTCTTACAGTACCACCACATCCATATAAAGCAGTTATACTGAATCCCATTTGAACGAATTTCCGAGAGAATACAAAAATAGGCATACAAGCTTTCTATACATTACGTATCATTTGGTTTTAGTACTATTTCAAATTGACTGCTTTACTGAAGGTCTTGTGGCAGTCTGTCATAAGAGGCACTCTGGCCCTTCAAAAATGTACATGAATATATTAAATGAATAGTTTTGATCAATCTCTCACAAATGTGCATAATCCAGTTGCATATAGTGCATAAATATTTATATTATTTGATTTTTCTCTCATGTGCTGTAGCCTTGGCAAATTGGAATCACTGCACGAGTGCCAGTAGAGCCCGACAGCCAAAAATCTTCTCTGATGCATAAATTGACCAATGAGAATGGATATGCAAATGACACTTTATTTGTTTCTGTCAGCAACATGGCCAGAGCGAATTTCCCAAGACAGAGTGGTGTAAACAGCACAAATGTGTGCACCTATTAGCCAAGAATGCATCCCAATAGCGTTGCATTCATTTATAGACTACATGATCTTTTCCTTCCAGCTCATCAGATGCAAGACCCACAGCAGTCATGATTAGTTGTCATCTGGGACAGTGTAAGTTTCCACAAGACTGCTCTACTCTTGCAACATGATCAATGTATAATCAAGATGTTGCTACCAAAAGTTCATGTACCCTGAAATTAACCCCATTCAGCCTAATTACTGACCAAGCGTCATACCCATCAGACATTTTTGGATCAATTCAATGTGAACACATTTACCTCTCATGTTACTGATGACACATTGCGTGAGCATCCTCCGAGACATGGGTTCTGGTCCTGTGGAAACCAGGAATTAATCTTGTCCACATAAATAATGGTGTATACAATTCGGAAGTTGCATTTTTGCTCTAAAATTGTATTTGGACTTACTAACGGTTAGTGCGTATGACTTTATTTCTTCTGCAAAACACAAACTAAGTTTTTTTAAATAATATTTCAAGGTCCTCACAATGCAAGTGAATCGAAACCAGAACTCATAAGGTCCAAAAAAAGGACATAAATGCAGCATAAATGTAATCCATAATACTCCATGTTTAAATCCATGTCTCGAGAAGCTATATGATAGGTGTGGGTGAGAAACAGATCAATATTTAAGTCCTTTTTAACTGTTAATCAACACTTTCACTTTCACATTCAGTCACCTACTGGTCGAGGTGGGACAAAGGTGGAGATTGATAATTAAAAAGGGTTTAAATATTGATCTGTTTCTCACCCACATCTATCATATTGCTTCGGAAGATATGAATTAAACCACTGGAGTCGTATGGATTACTTTTATGCCTGATTTATGTTATTTTTGGACCTTAAAAGTTCTGACCACACTTCACTTGCATTGTATGGACCTAAAGAGCTGAAATATATTTCTAAAAATAGCAAATTGCATTCAGCAGATGAAAGAAAGTCATACACATCTGACGGCAAGGGTGAGTAAATGACAAGAGAACGTTCGTTCTCTGTCACCCTCTCGTCTTTCCACTGCTGTCTCTACCTCTCTTCCCACACAAAATGTATTTTCCATGCTTGATGTAAACACTGCCACTGACACACTAAACTCTACTTTAACAACCTGTCTAGACAACATCTGTCCTCTCTCCTCTAGGCCAGCACGTACCACACCACCCAGCCCTTGGCTGTCTGACGTCCTTCGGGAACACCGGACTGATCTCAGGGCAGCTGAGAGGAGATGGCGGAAATCTAGAGATTCAGCAGATCTAGGTAAATATCAGTCTCTGCTTGCAACTTTTTCTAATAATGTTAAATCTGAAAAAAACTCATTTTACTCACTCAGACACTCACAGTTTGTTTAGAACATTCAACACACTGCTTTTTTCCTCTTTTGTAAGTAACTTTGGATAAAAGCGTCTGCCAAATGAATAAATGTAAAAATGTAAATGTAGAACTTAAATTTTTTGTGTGAATTATCATTTAATAGGAATATTGCTTACAAAAATGTATTAGACATATAAATACACAAATATTCAAATTTGCACTTTACAGTAACTTCTGGTCTTGATGCTCTAACATGGTTAGAGCTGGCACAGAGCTTTATGAAATGCACACAAATGATCATTATGTATATTTTCATAATGTTTTAAATAGAAATAATGCGCACATACACTCATGTGAGTGGCAACACACCAACCCATATCCAGTACTCCTTCAATTAAGTGTAGTTACTTAAGCCGAAAGAGTCCAGATATTACACCAACCCTAAAACAAATAACAGCAAGCTCTCTGGCGCTAAAACAAATAGACGGCAGCAAATTACAGAGCCCGATCAGAATGAACTGATCCACAAGAAACCAAAACAGCAAGACACAAACAGTAGAAAGGAAATGAAAGCTGTGTTTTGGGAGAAATTTTATTTATAGAAGCATGAATGGGAGAGAGTGAGAACTGGAGAGAGAGAGAGAGAGAGAGAGAGAGAGAGAGAGGTTGTCTAGTTGCACATTAACAGAAGCCGAAACAGTAAATCTTTTGGGACGCTACTGCTACTGTCAGTCTCTGCCGCTATTCAGCCATAATTAATTCAAGCTTCTGTTACTAATTAAATTGGCTCAGCTAATTAAACAAAAGAGGCACCTTGGGTTCCTATCGTTCGTTCCTTGCTTCCCTTTCTCTTCTGTCCTCTGCCTATGTTCTGCTCTTTTCCTTGGAATTTTTGTGTCAGCGGGAAAATTCATTAGACAAAAGACTTAAGATACACTCTCTTCGTCACACTCCCACTGATGGTATCACTTCTTATACTTTGCATTAATGTTGTTATCTACGGTCCAAGTACATATCTGAGCATGTACTTATTTAAAGAGGAAGTTGTAAATATTTAAACCTTACTAAACGTGCTAAAAGTTTGAGTCGCGTTACTTCATGGCGCATCGTGGAAATAGATTAACAGAGGCCCACCTTGAAAATTTGGGATTAAAAAAAATAAAAACTTTCACTCAAATTGTTCTTCTGATAATACTGTATAATATTTTAATAAGAAAACTGTTTTAAATTAGAAAAAGCAAAAAAAGAAGCATTAGTGGTCTCAAACATTTGTTCCCCCCAGTGTGCAGATTTATAAAGTAAGTGTGAGACCTCTGTTTACTGCGATGTCACATGATTTTAGCATCATCCTGGGAAACCACACCAAAACAGATGCCTCAAGCGGTGCAACATAATCGCAAACACGTACCTCACCTCCAATTATCAATGCAAGACACAAAAGGAGGTTGGCATCTCAATAAGGTGAGTAATGACTCCATTGAAACCAACATGCACACCTACACTTGTTCAATTCAAAAGATTATCCTTTTAAACCAAAGTCAAATTGGTCAGCAGAAACAGGTCAGAGGTGAAATATGAAGTAAGAGTGCTCTTCTCCTTTTACATACACTGGCGTCCAGTCCCTCTGACTTGACTCTTAAATCTCCAAATGATACCTGCAATGACATCATTAGACAGAACACAACATAAGCTTTCCCTCAAGGTTGAGTCAGGCCTCACTGGGATATAGACCTTGTCTAGCTGGAACAAACACAATGATAGAACAATACATCCAAATGCAACAGAGCAAAGTTAAGAAGAAACATACATTTAAATACAACCGTTAAGAATATACTGATTTGTGTCAATAAATACACGTGGTATACTAATGATATAAAAGTCAAACACAATAAAACTTTTGCTTAATTTGATCAAAGATCAAGGAATTAATTACAACTCCCATGTAAACCCGTTCTCTGGGAGCCGCGCTAAATGAGTAAACACTGTATATATATTCCTGACATAAATCAGACTCTTCAGTCACCCCTCAGATGCCAAATACACAAATGACCTGTAACATTCATGATTATAACAAAACCTGATTTATTGAAAAAATGCACATGATTAAAAATGCTTTGATTGTCTTTTGATTATGCCAGTTGTTCAACGAGTTCTTGCAGTTTGATAGCTACCTCTTTCCTCCAAATCTGAACCAAGTTAGGCAAGCTGCAAAAGGCAAGCCAAGGTTCACTTTTACTCTGGATTTCACACTGGCAGGGGCACTTCTCACCCACAGCAAAGAAAAAGACCTTTTGGTCTGCATGGGACATCTGCCACCTTTTAGAGATTATTGCATACTGTATCATGTCACAGTCTAACGAAAATTAAGCAGCTGCTTACCTTGATGATGTCATTGTTTACCTTGAGAGATATGGTGAACATCTGTTCACAAAAGTGCTTGCAATAAACTGGGTAGCCTTGAAGGTACTATCACCTTCTGGGCTGCACCATTTTTCCTCCTCACAAACTGTGTCTCTCTGTAGTGGATGGCAAGGGAATAAAGGAAACCAACCCACGGTTGACACACGAGAGACATGTTCCTCCAAGACTTCCACTTGCAGTCAAATATCAAGTGAGGCCAGATCAGTATGCTGACATTATTTTGTGTTAATATCTCACTGGCTTAAAGGCAGTGTAGGGGAGTAACGAGTGGTACTGAAGCATCACATAATGCTACATTTGTCTTTTCTAAGTTTTGTTGGTGTTTATTCTGGGCAAATAGCCGTCTGATTGCTCATTATCCAGCTTATTGCAAGGCTACTTGCCAAATAAACTAATAAATGTACATGAAACATTGATTTGGGTTGAAATTATGTAATTATGTGTGAAGAAATAAATCGCTGAACAGCTGAAATCCACTCTGGAGTTCTGTTGGTGTATATTTTGTAATTAATGACTGTCTGGCTGTTTATTATGTATTTATTACTAGACTACTTACTATATAAATATAATTTTTTTTATTTAACCAGGTTAGTCCCATTGAGATTTGAATCTCGTTTTTAAGAGAGACCTGGCCAAGAAAGGCTGCAACCAGATCTAGACAGTATACCACATAAATACATAAATCTACATAATATGAAACAGCATATAAAAACACAATCTTTAACAACAATTACAATCAGAAGATTGTAATTCCTTGGACTTAACAATCATCTTAAATTCACTAAGAGTAACAAGATCTTGAAGTTTAAGGACAGATGCAAATTGTTCTAAGAAAATGGTGCGAAAACCTGAAAGCCTTTTTACCCAATTCAGAGTGAACCTTAGGAAGATTCATGAGTACAATGTCCTGAGAGCATAGTCCATAAACACCACATATCCACATCAAGAAAACAGATAAATAACTAGGTAATATTCTTAAAATTGCCTTGAAATTAAATATATACCATGCATATGTCTACACACTGAAAGTGACGACCAACCAACTTTGGAGTATAATGTAGAGTGGTGAGTAAGGTTTGAGCAATTAGTAATAACCCTTTAACCTTATGGTAGACAACATCCAGCAAATGAAGACAGTGCACTTATGCATTCATATACAACAGGTCACCATAGTCAAGAATAGGCAAAAATGTTACTTCAACTAATCTTCTACATTTATATTATATTTAGCCATTTAGAAGATGATTTGATCCAAAGCAAATTACAAGTGAGACACATAGCAAGCAAATTGTCATACACAGTTTAACAACATTTGCAGTGCTCACAGTGGCTGGAGTAGTAAGGTTGCTAGCATAGAAGAAAGAGACAGACAAGGATTTAGTTTTTTTTACATTAAGTGCAGGTTAAGCGCAGTAGTAAGTGCAATTAGTGTGGGTTGGTTAAGTTCTCGTGGAACAGATATACTTTCAGCATGTTCTTGAATGTTGAGAAGGTAACAGCAGATCGCGTGGAGCTTGGAAGTTCATTCCACCACAGAGGAGCAGAGAATGTGAACGATAGTGAAATAGACTTTGGGCCTTTTTTGTGATGGGACCACCAGGTGTCACTTGTTTATAGACCACAGAGAGCGAGTTGGAGCATGAAGAAGTGAGTTGAAGTAAGAGAGTGTGGTTGCATTGGCTGTCCTGAAAGCCAGAGTCAAAGCCTTGAATTTGATGCGGGCAGCTACAGGTAGCCATTGGAGTGAAATCAAGATTGGGGTGACATGAGCCCTTTTTGGCTGATTGAAGACCAGATGTGCTGCTGCATTCTGGACAATCTGCTGGAAGGCCAGCCAACAGAGCATTGCCGTAGTCCAGTCTTGAAATGACCAGAGCTTGGACCAGGAGCTGTGTAGCATATTCAGACAGGAAAGGTCTGATTTTCCTGATGTTCTAAAGCGTGAACCTGCAAGACCGGGCAGTTGATGAGATGTGTGTAGTGAAATTAAGCTGGTCATCGACCACCTCTCCCAGGTTTCAGGCTGTTCTTATTGGTGTTAGGTAGATGAACCAAGATGAAAAGTGAGGTTGTGTTCAATCAGTGTTAATTTCGTCAGACGAGACGAGACTAAATATGTTCGTCAATGACCTTTTTTTCCATGACTAAGACGAGACGATGACGAGACTGCACCAATGTCCAAAAACGCTGACTAAGACTAAATTAACATGCATTATTGTTGACGAAAAAAGACGAGACTAAAATGTTTTGCATAAAATAAAAACTAAGATAAAATCTCTCTTCATTTTCGTATACAATCGTCTCTACTTTTTCACCATGAGATTGAATATTCAGCTGTTACGCCTTCAAAATATTCCGAATGAGTTTGCGCTGTTGCTCTAGTAACGGTTACAGGTCTCATACTCCTGTGGCTGCAACACGAAACTACATGGAGCAAATACACAACAATCATAGACAGTGGCGAACACGCGACGAGGAAGAGGCTCGATATTTGGTCGCATTTTAGGTACAATGATATTGACAAAAAGTCAGAATGTGTAATTATAACTGACGGGAAGCACTGCGGACAATAAATATCGGGGAAAAACACCACCAACCTTAAGCGACATCTAAAGGCTAACCACCCACACATTCAGGGAAGTTAACTTAAATATACGTCTCATAAGCTAATGCTGATTTTAGGCATCTACACTGTAAATTAACCAGTTAGCTATGGTGTTGTGGCACATACATTATGCAGGTTATATATATTTTATGTAACTTATTTGCTTAATAAAATACTCTTCAGAACAAGTTCATCATTTGTGAATGTGTCTCTTAAATCAGAAAACCAGACACGTTTAACAAAGTGAATTCAACAAATCATTCATCAAGTGTATTTTGTCAGGTAATTATGACATTTAACCAATATTTGAGATGTGTGAAACATTATTTGACTGAAATGGTTATCTCAGAATTAATCTCAGAAATAATTTATTTAAAAAAAGACTAAAATGTTTTGAAACTTGACTAAGATATACTGAGTTTTCTTTTGACTAAAACTAGACTAAAATGACGAGACTTTTAGTTGACTAAAACTTGACTAAGATACCTTAAATTCTCTTTTGACTAAAACTAGACTAAAATGACGAGACTTTTAGTCGACTAAAACTTGACTAACAAAAAAAGATATGTGAATGACTAAATATGACTAAAACTAACAAGGACATTTGGCACAAGACTAAGACTAAGACTAAATTAAAAATAGGTGACAAAATTAACACTATGTTCAATAGATAGGTTGGCTGAGATCACAAGAAATTCTGTCTTGGCAAGGTTGAGCTGAAGGTGTCATTCCTTCATCCAGGCCGAAATGTCCGCGAGGCAGACAGAGATACGAGCTGAGACAGTAGGGTCATCAAGCTGGAACTACAGGTAGAGCTGCATATCATCTGCATAGCAGCGGTTGGAAAAGCCATGTGACTCAATGACCGGTCCGAGTGATGTTATGTATATCAAGAAGTGGAGGGGTCCAAGCACTGATCCTTAAGGAACCCCAATAGTCAGCTGGTGTGTCTTGGACACCTCTCCTCTCCAGGAGATCTTGAATGATCTGCCATTGAGATATGACTCAAAAAATCCAAGCCCAGTTCCTGTGATGCCCATATCAGATAGGGTGGATAGGAGGATCTTGTGGTTCACTATGTCAAAGGCAGCAGACAAGTCAAGGAGGATGAGGATGGATGATTTGGAGTTAGATCTAGCCAGTTGCAGGGATTCAGCTACTGACAAGAGGGCAGTCTCTGTTGAGTGTCCTTTTTTGAAGCCAGACTAATGTCTGTCAAATAGATTGTTATGTGAGGGAAAAGCAGACAACTGGTTGAATACGAACCTCTCAAGAGTTTTAGACAGGAATGGTAGGAGAGGGACTGATCTGTAGTTGTCGATCTCTGTGTTGTTATGAGTTGTTTTTTTAAGCAGTGGGTTTACTCAAGCCTGCTTGAATGTATTGGGAAAGTTTCCAGTTTTGAGAGATGTGTTGAGAATGTGTGTGAGTGCGGGTAAGATTGATGAAGAGGGAGCTTGCATAAGATAGGAGGGTATAGGTACAATTTGACAGGTAGTAGGGCGATTAGAAAAAAGAATTTTGGAGACCTCAGTCTCAGAGAGAGGATAGAAAGTAGAAAGGAGTATCTGTGGGTGTTAGGTGTGGATAACTGGCTGCTGATGCTCACTACCTTGTCAGTTAAAAATGTGGCAAAGTCATCAGCAGTAAGAGAAGTAGTAGGATGTGGTGGAGGATGATTGAAAAGACATGAGAAAGTTGAAAATAGTTTACGAGAATCTGAAATGTTGCTGATCTTGTTCTGGGAATAATATATTATAGCAGCAGAATCTCTATCAGAAAAAGAGGAAAGAAGTCCTCCTTATCACATCATGTGAAAATCATAATTTGTTCCTAAAATAAAAGGCTAGTTTCAACTTCAGTTTAATCATTAACTGCTGTATATGAGACTTAAAAAACAAAATTAAACAAATGGAATAAAATAATTGGACTTGAAATATTGATTTGAGTTTAATTTATTTTATTAGCTTGTAGAGATTGCACATGCAAGGAAATGCAGGAACAAAGCTCGTAATACCTGGATACAATATCTGATATATGGATGTGCAGTTGTAATTGAGAAATACTGCTATATGGCACCACTGACAAATCAGAACTGAGTATTTCAGAGAGTCGTGTAATAAGATATAATATCAAAACTTATGTGCCTGAAGCTGAATAACTTATTCAGAAAGGCACAAATAATGACTTCAAAAAGAATAAAGGAATTATCAGAATAATATAAAAAATATATTTTGATGACTGATTATTTAAAAAGCACAAGGATAAAGCAACATATTAAATAAACATATCCAAATTAACAATAAATACTAATATGTGCAGCCAATATTTCTAATGTGTAAACCTTATGAATGAAAATTATACATTAACTAAGATACGGCATCATATACACTTTCCATTCTTGAAATGTCTTTGTTAATGTATTACATGATTCACACGTGATTCTCATGTATTAATTTATAGCCTAAACCTGAGCGATGATGACCTGAAGTGATGATTTCACGTCAGAGCTCACCTAACTTTCTTTTAAGGTTGACCAAGTCCACATTTATATCCACATCAGCAATTAAGGTTATTTACTGGTTAAGACTTTATTCCGGAAAAAGTTCAAATGCTCCATAAAGGTTTAAATGGTCCATAAAGTTTTAATCTATTAGGAATATTCCACCTTGTGTAAAACTGAAACATGCTTAATCTTTTTTTTATTCTTTAAACTGTGCTAAATTTGCAAATGTTACAGTTGATGATACAGTTTCAGAGTCATTATTTACTCACCCTCATGTTGCTCCAAACCTGTATGAATTTCTTCTTCTTCTGTAGAACAGAGTATGAGGAACTGATAGCCTCAGTCACCATTCACTTTCATTGTATGGAAGCAGCATCAACCTTGTATGGACGCAGCATTGACATTGCATGGAACAGCATCAACCTTGTATGGAAGCAGCATCAACATTGTATGGAAGCAGCAGCAAATTTGTATGGAAGCAGCATCAACTTTGTATGGAAGCAGCATCAACAATGTATGGAAGCAGCATCAACTTTGTATGGAAGCAGAATCAATATTGTATAGAAGCAGCATCGACATTGTATAGAAGAAGCATTAACTTTGTATGGAAGCAGCATCAACATTGTATAAAGCAGCATCAACTTTGTATGGAAGCAGCATCAACTTTGTATGGAAGCAGCATCAACCTTGTATGGAAGCAGCATCAACATTTAATGGAAGCTCATCGACCTTGTATGGAAGCAGCATCAACATTGTATAAAGCAGCATCAACTTTGTATGGAAGCAGCATCAACATTGTATGGAAGCATCATCAACATTGTATGGAAGCAGCATCGACCTTGTATGGAAGCAGCATCAACATTTAATGGAAGCAGCATCGACCTTGTATGGAAGCAGCATCAACTTTGTATGGAAGCAGCATCACCTTTGTATGGAAGCAGCATCAACATTTAATGGAAGCAGCATCGACCTTGTATGGAAGCAGCATCAACTTTCTATGGAAGCAGCATCAACCTTGTATGGAAGCAGCATCATCATTTAATGGAAGCAGCATCGACCTTGTATGGAAGCAGCATCAACTTTGTATGGAAGCAGCATCAACTTTGTATGGAAGCAGCATCAACATTTAATGGAAGCAGCATCGACCTTGTATGGAAGCAGCATCAACTTTGTATGGAAGCAGCATCAACATTTAATGGAAGCAGCATCGACCTTGTATGGAAGCAGCATCAACTTTCTATGGAAGCAGCATCAACCTTGTATGGAAGCAGCATCAACATTTAATGGAAGCAGCATCGACCTTGTATGGAAGCAGCATCAACTTTCTATGGAAGCAGCATCAACCTTGTATGGAAGCAGAATCAGCATTGTATGGAATGATGATAGTATTTTCCTTTTTGTGTGAACTATCCCTTTAAATATTCAGCTAGTGTATGGTTTTCTGCCTCATAATTTTTTTTGCTCTGTTAGTCTGACATTTACATTCCTGAACACATTGTTTGGTTATCTTTTGTAACAATGCAAATTGGAATGGATGATACCCTGTCCCGGCAATTACACGACAAACAGCTAACATATCCACGATGCTCGCAATGTTGCATATCTGTTGTCCCTTGACGCTGTCACAGTGGCAGATATTTAAGAGCCTGCGATTGATTTAGCCATAAAGTGGATTTAAAGATTTCTATATTTTGCTTAGAGATTTTGAAACTCTATGGTATAACATCACTCAGGGGATCAAACAAGGTCGTCCTGGCCCTCAGGCTCCTCTGGTAACTATAGCGATGTACTTAATTGATGAATTGATTGCCTTGATTTATGTGGAGCTAGAGTAAAGACAAATGCTTGATGCTGTTCAGCTTTCACTGGAACAAACCGGTGGTCTCACTCAGTGAGTGTTGAATCATGAGGGATGAGCACCTTCATGAATGCAAAGTGATGTAGGTCTGCTGCATAGCACTCTTGTAATGTCAACTTGGCAACTTGTGTTAACATTTCAATTCATTTTAAAGACACATTGCTGATTGCATTTCAGGTTCTGATTTCAAATTCTGTGACTTGGTTAGCTGCAGCAAGTAAGTCAGGGTAAGGTTTATTAGGTTGCTTCTTCCTTTGTTTTCATATTTCTCAACTTTTCTAAGGATGAATATTCTTGGTTAATTTAGATAATTGTGTCAAAAGTGACCAAGTTGAGAAGATATGGACAGATCATTTTCACTTTAAAAAAATGTTTTATGGAGTAACCAACAAATTGTGCTTCATGTTAACATGCAGGCTTGGGGAGTAACGGAATTCATGTAACGGGATTACGTATTTAAAATACAAAATATAAGTAACTGTGTTCCAGTACAGTTACAATTTAAATACTTGGTAATTAGAATACAGTTACATTCAAAAAGTATTTCGATTACTGAAGAGATTACTTGAAATCCTGAAGAGATTACCGAAATCCTGAACGCGTCCCTGATCGGTCCCTGATCGGTCTTCGCTTCCATCGTGGTGGAGTAACTCCTGAAAACCTCTGCTCCTTGGATAAAGGCACAGACTCCTCCAGCATCATTTTTCCTCCGAAAATGGCTTTAATCAATGCATGTTACTTGGTCAACAAGACAAGTTGGACTTCATGTTCATTACTGAAACCTGGAAAATGTTGGGAGATTGAAGTCCTTTTGCTGATCTGGCTCCTGTAGACTGTAAATGTTTTAATGCCCCCTGACTTATTGGACGTGGGGTGGATTAGCGGTTGTCTGTATCGTGTACCAGGTATTCTAGCTTTCGAAGCGCAGCTATTATGGCTGGAGTGGAATGAACCGTTGATGCTAATGGTGGTTTATCGACATCCACACTCAGTGAAAGACTTTATACACGAATTCACCGAATTCGTTGGATTTATTACTACAAAATGTGACCACTTTTTACTGGTTGGTGACTTTAACATCCATGTGTGCTGTCATTCAAAACCTTTAGCGAAGGAGTTCCTCAGCCTTATTGACTCTTTTAATTTAGTCCAGTGGATAAAGGACCCCACACACATTCATGGTCATACTCTAGACTTTTATAGTCCAGCCATCTATACGGTTTTAGTATGACCTGTACATCACTGTCCCTCGAATCTCTGTTACCGGATCTGGATGCTGACCACCACCTCAGGTTGCTAAACTCTGTATGGTTCCATTAAATTATACTGCACCACTAAAACAATGTAAATCGAAATGTAGATCTGAACCATGGCTCATGACACAATTGCTCGCTCTTCAAGACATGCGTGCGGAAGAGCTGAGCGAAAATGGAAAAAGGACAAACTCCACTCCTTTGCTCAGGAAGCCGTCACTAGATGCATCTGTTTTAAATAATTTCTGACCAATCTCTGTCTTACCCTTTATTTCCAAAATAATGGAAAAATTGTGCCTATGCAGCTTCAGGTTTATCTGAAGAACAACTAAATCTTTGAAACCTTTCAGTCTGGTTTTAAATCTTCACATTGCACAGAATCTGCTCTTCTTAGAGTTTGAAATGACATTTTAGTAGCTACAGATTCAGGTGATAATGTGGTTTTAGTTCTTTTAGATCTGACATCAGCATTTGATACTGTTGATCATGCTATACTGCTCTCCAGATTAGAATCACGTGGGCTTAAAAGGGAATGTTCTTAAATGGTTTAAATCCTATTTGACTGATAGCACGTTCTCTGTTAAGCTCGGCAGATTTACCTCTTCTGTTGCCCGCCTCACCTGTAGTGTGCCTCAGGGCTCTATTCTTGCACCAGCCCTTTTTCTCTACATATTCTCCCTCTGGGTTCCATTATCAGAAAGCATGGTATCTCCTACCACTTTTATGACACTCAAATCTACTTACTGGTTAAACTAAATGATCACATTGCATTACAATCTCTTCTAGCTTGCCTGGAGGAAATAAAAGGTTGGCTAGCCAAAAAACTTTTCGTTTTTGAATTAAGACAAGACAGAAGTGATTGTCTTTGGTCCTACAGATCATTTTGATGTCAGTAATGCTGATTGCTGAAATCTCAATGCTTTCCTCTCTCCTCAAGTACGGATCCTGGGTGTCCAGTTTGGTAGCCAGCTGAAATTTGACAAATATATTAGTGCTGTCATAGGTCCCAGTTTCTTTCAGCTACGTCTACTCTCTAAAGTTAAACCCTTTTTTGTCTGAGAAAATGTTAGAGATAGACGTTCATGCTTTCATCACTTCTTGTCTGGATTACTGTAATTCTCTCTCTCTTGTGGAATTTCCAAATCTCTTATTGCTCGACTTCAATTAGTTCAAAATGCAGCAGCAACATTTATAAAAGGATGTCGGAAGTACGGTCATGTTACCCTCATTTTAAAATCACTTCACTGGCTGCCGGTTCAAGCTAGAATTGATTTAAAAATTCTATTGTTTGTTTATAAATCATTACACAACCAAGCTCTCAGTTCCTTGTCTTACTACATCCTTACAATCCACCTAGAAGTCTGAGATCCGGTGATCAATATCTCCTCGATGTCCCACGCTCGAGGCTAAAGCGTTGAGGAGGGAGAGGCTTTCGTTTGTGGGTCCTATTTTATGGAATAGTTTGCCTATCAGTGTCAGATTGTCATCTTCATTGTCTGTTTTTAAATCTTCTCTTAAAACACATCTCTTTTCTCTGGCTTTTAATTGTATGCAATGTCCTGGTCTTAAATTGTTGTGTGTTTTTATAATGTACAGCACTTTGGTCAGCCTTGATGCTGTTTTTAAATGTGCTATATAAATAGAAGAAATTGAAATCGAACTTGAAATTGAATAGATTACTTAGCATTTTATTGTCATTTTTTCTGTCTATCTATCTATCTATCTATCTATCTATCTATCTATCTATCTGTCTGTCTGTCTGTCTGTCTGCCTGCCTGCCTGCCTGCCTGCCTGCCTGCCTGTCGATCGGTCTGTCTGTCTGTCTGTCTATCTATCTATCTATCTATCTATCTATCTATCTATCTATCTATCTATCTGTCTGTCTGTCTGTCTGTCTGTCTGTCTGTCTGCCTGCCTGCCTGCCTGCCTGCCTGTCGATCGGTCTGTCTGTCTGTCTGTCTGTCTGTGTGTCTATCTATCTATCTATCTATCTATCTATCTATCTATCTATCTATCTATCTATCTATCTATCTATCTATCTATCTATCTATCTATCTATCTATATGTCTGTCTGTCTGTCTATCTATCTATGTATCTATCTATATGTCTGTCTGTCTGTCTGTCTATCTATCTAGCTATCTATCTGTCTGTCTGTCTGTCTGTCTGTCTGTGTGTCTATCTATCTATCTATCTATCTATCTGTCTGTCTGTCTGTCTGTCTGTCTGTCTGTCTATCTATCTATCTATCTATCTATCTATCTATCTATCTATCTGTCTGTCTGTCTGTCTGTCTGTCTGTCTATCTATCTATCTATCTATCTATCTATCTATCTATCTATCTATCTGTCTGTCTGTCTGTCTGTATTTTTTTAGGTCATTTAAGAGTTTTTTCTTAACATTGTCACATTCATTTAATGACAGTACAGCACATTTAGATTATAATTATTATAATGCAAACGCATCTCATACTCATTGCTGTTATACAGATTCAGAATTGAAAATTACTCTGTCTAGATACGATTTCCTAAATATGTTTTTTTTATTAAAATCAGCATAATTTAAATTCAGTATAACAAATACAGTAGGCTACTATTGTGTACTTAGAATTGTATTTCACAAATGCACTTTGTATGCTACATTTTAAATAGATTTTTGTTTTATTATTATTATTTGCTTTTTTACAGTAATAAGTCTTTTATAACATTAGTTTGCAGTGGGGTAAAAACGTGTCATGAAAATAATGTCGCAATACAATAAAAATCCTAATGTTTTTAAAACAGGCTTTATTTTCTTTAGGCAAATTTGATTTTCTGTTCTTTTTTTTGTTGTTGTTGAGGAACATGACCCAGTGTTTGTGAGATTCACTCATTTAGTCTGTACATCTGCCTGTCATTGTGTCTTCAGCTGCTGTTGAGACCCAAATTATGGAAGAAAGAAGGTGTACAGTATGTATTCATTTATGAACCTTGTAAATATAACTCAACTCGCTATACCCTCATGCCAGCCATATCTCTCTTCCCTCTCTCCTGCTCTCTAGGTAATCTTGGCACTAAAATAGATCTCACAATTTTAAAATAAGACATACCTAAACAGCATCTGACAGCTGTTTCCAGCCTCTTTACCAGGATGCTTTGCTCCTCAAGTAAATAGCCTCTATCTGACATTTATTGCCATTTAATATACTGTATGAAATGGGAATGGGTATATCTCTCTGTAAACCAGTGACAACCGCAGGTAGATGCAACATTTTGTTTTTGGCTACCTGGATATAGGCCCCTCAGAACTTGACAGCATGACAGATATCAAGAGCATTACACAACCTAGTTTAATTTATGGTGTGCACTCGGAAATTTGTATTATTTACAGATACTTAAAATATTAGAATGCTGCATGGGACGCTTAGTGTAAGGATGGGTTGTATAGTCATCCAACAACCAAATAGTCTACTGAGACTAAATTGGTGACCAATTTGATACGTTTTGATATTTTTAGCGGCAGTGTTTTAATTAGCGTGCTGAAAGCTGTTAGGCAGTTTGCATGGTAAAACCCTCTCGAAAAAGTTTAGCATCTTTAAATCTGTCTCATTTAAAGCACCAAATCTACAGCCATACATATTCTGGTGGATGTACAGTATATGCTCTGTCTCACATTGTCCCATACACAAGCACTGATTGTTTAAGATGCTGTGTCAAGTTAAAAATAATCTAACTTTTAAAAACATGTCTAGAGACCACTGCATTCCCTTCAGCTTTAATGTGTAAATGTTACTGAATAAATGGATCTGTGTATTTGCGTGTTGGGAAATACAGGAGTATTAATTCATAAATGAGTCATAAATCAAGACTATTGTCTTCTTTTATGATCACATTATGGTGCTGTTGGATGTTTTTGCTCTAGTCTTTGTGTTTCTAGGTCACTGTCTCATTGCTTGTTACTATTCCAGCTATAAGGATACAAGAATATCAAATAGAATTTTATACTTCCTGCTGACATGGAAATCTCTCTCACCATGAGTTAAGTCCTCTTTTTCTCCTCTTCCTCCTTTTCTCTCAAACTCCTCTACCTTCGTGACATCTGAAATGTGTGCTGAAATTTCATCTGTGTGTGTGAGCGGATCTCTAAGGATGAGGTACCTCCCCTGCTGTTTTCTCTCTGTGTTAAGGGGTCATATTATATATTTTTCATTTTATTTTATCCCCCAAGGTCCACTTAAAATTTAGTTATAAAGGTTGTTTTGGGACAGACAGGCATAAGTTGTCCATGCTCATTTTTACCCTTTCTCTTAACCCTCAGAATTAAACAGGCCATTTTTGCTGTTGTGTTTTTCAAAACCAAAGTATACTAGAGTTTTCTGTGCTATTTCATCTCACTAGAGTGCACATGATGCAAATTTAGTTTTTAGACTCACGGACAGTCCACATCTGTGTACGTTGTCTGCACATGTAAACAGACTGTTCTCATGGGACAGTCGGCAGCAGGAGGCACATTTATTTTTTGTCTTCTAAAATGAATCCATGCTTGCCGAATTTCCGAACTTCAGAAAAATCTGGCACTACAGGCGCAAGCACAAAAAATAGGCAAATATTATTTGAATGATACATTTGTATGGATATGACATGAAAAGCGCATTGCACATTATATTTTTGAATTTTTGAGTAGTAATTACATTAATATACTCCGAAACAAAACCCTAAATGTAATCCTAACTCTAACATTAAGGAGACCAAAACAATATTATTTCACTTAGTAGTATCTTGCTTGCCGGATATCAAAAGGGATGTGATATCAAAGACACAACGTGGCTGTTTTTCAGAGTATGAACATCCAGAATTCCAAAATAATCACACGGGAAGTCGGCATGTTGTTTCCAAGAGTTCTGGTGCCCTAGGATTGGCCACATCATACAGACTCAAAGAAAAGCATCATCTCCTATCAGGCATTTTTACATTAACTACAGTGTGTTCACCGTCCTGTTTGGCATGACCGGATCTGTGCTGTGTCAGCAGTATGGGAGACACGGTTTCAGATCCAAGAAGCCAAGAAGTAATCGCTTTCGCATAATCAATTCAAGTAAAAATGGCGAGTGTTATTCGGAGGTTGAATTTTCCCCTCAAACAGTACAGGCTCTATTTTCGTGAGTGTGGCAAAGCGTAGCGCTACGTGCTATGACAGTGCGCAACGTCCCATCCAATTTTCCAATTGTAAGTGCAATTTTCTTGCCAGCGAAAATGTGGGTGTATGTTTGTAAATTGTGGGTGTGTTGTATGTAACTGAAGTGGCGCACGTTTTAACTTAGCGCAAAGTATAATCTCAGTTACTGCATTTGCAGTTTGGACATTCCCCTAGCTGGTGGTAATAAAGTTCATGTCCAAACTCTGAAAACGTGGTGGAACATTAAATTAAGTCCCTGACAATCACCGTTTTAGTCGTTTTAAGAAGAAAAAGAAAAAAAGTATGATATCTATGACTATCTATAGGTCATGGCTTATTTTTCAATTATTATCATTATGTTTATATTTACAATTGTATTTATGGTCTAATTAGTAAGTCTAATGGTATTTTACCATCTATTGTTGTAGTGTGATATTTTTTACCACTTCGTTATTTTTATTATAATTCCATTTTGCTTGAAGTGTAATTTGAATAAAAAAATATCTTAGTAGTTGAATTTTTTTGTTTCAATAAATGAAATGGACTGTATGATAACAGAAGAAGAACCTCAGAATTAAATTGCTCTTGAAATCAAATCACTTTATTGTCACACTACTGTGTACACGAGTGCAACAGCAGGTGAAATTCTTGTGTGCAGTTCCGAGCAACATTGCAGTAATGACAGTGACGAGACATAAACCACTTTACAATAACAACATATTTACACAACACAATTTACATAACAAATGTACACATACCTACACAACAATTTACATATCAAATGTACACAATACACACAATGTAGAATACACATACACTAGAAAAGGGTATAAATATATATATACACTAACTGAATTGACCCAGCCCATTTCGCATTGCACGTGTAATCTTGCCAAACTCCATTGCGCCTAGACTTAGTGCATGCTTCCACGAAAATACTTCATGGCCATACCCTGTCTTTGCACTTATGACTTAAAGGATTGCACTGCATTTCGTTCTAGTGCTCTGTAAATAGGGCCCTATATTTTTAATCCACTGATGGTTAGGTTTAAATTTGGTGTTTGGGTTGGGGGGTACAGTTTCTCAAACATGCATTCGCTTGCACCTGGAAAATGGAGCTAACACGTTTCCACATGCCCAACAACACTTACTGCTTTGGCCACTGGAGGCAGTATTTCGAATTTCAGGAAGCATAGACCAATTTTGGCAAAAGAAATGTCAACCCACTCTTTGCAATTTCACTGTGAGATTCAGTCCATGTCCATTTTTAGAAGAAAAATCTAACTTGCCGTTTTCCCGTGTGATCATGCTTGACTTGGTGTGCCAATTTGCTGAACACAAAATTGCTGTCGTTAATGTGTAAATGTGGACCGTTATGGGCAGTCTGATGAAAGAAAGTTGCAGAATTACAAAACATATTGTTTTTGAAGCTTAGTTTCAATAAATGCTCGTTTTGGATTGGGGAGCAAGTTTTGAGTTCTGAAAGTTTTGAGTTTTTGTTAATTGAACTTTGTTATTTCAAAAGCTGAATATCACCACTGTTTCACTCACCTCTGTCAGCGAGAAGCATTAATGTTGGATCTACGGTGCGTTTCCAACTGGCGTTCCTTCTTTCTGGACGCTGTGCAGTCTACGCCCCTGGGCGCTTCGATGGTGCTTTTCACTGTTAAAAGAGTGTTCTCCTCCTAAAAGAGTTTTGATTTCTCTAAAAGAGTTTGAGTTTTCCACTCACAAAAGAGCAATATACAGCGGTGTTGGACGTCCTTTTCAAGATGCCCTTCCACCCCTGTGTTGTTCCTGGATTTCTCTCCAAGACCGACGGCCACAGACGCTGCCTTGTGTGCCTGGGCAGCAATCACACTGAGGTGGCATTCGTGGATGGCTCATTTACTCATTGCGAAAACATGACCATGACAGCGTTGTGGTCGCGGTTCTCCTTCCTCAAGGTGAATGCCACTTCAGCCGCCCCCCCCCCCCGTGTCGCTCCTTCTTCCCACGGGATTGAGGACGACCCGGCTGGCGATGAAGGCGATATGGGGATAACGACGGGCTCGGTTTCGCTGGGTAAATCCCCATGAAACACCCACCCACCAACACGATTGCTTTCTTCCGTCCGAGCTCGGGATGAGCCAGCCAGCATTCTCCCTTGAGCCTCTGGACTTGGATGATGACATCGCCGCTGCATTGGAGAGCGTCCAGGCGCCTGACAAGGAAGACTCGACTGGGCTGCCCCTCCACTCGTCCGCTCTCACTACCCTGGATGGCGGGGCAGTCCACGGGTACATGGAGGTCCCCCAGGTGGATAGAGTTGTTGAGATCCACCTGTGTCCTGAGAACTCCGCCACCAGGCGGGACCGCCCGGTACTCCCCTCCAGAGCCTGTAGGATGACGTCAATATTGACCTCCAAAGCCTACAGCGCCACTGGACAGACTGCCTCTGCCCTGCAAACAACAGGCAGCTCCGCCTCAACCTGGGCCCAGCTCTCAGCCCCAGCGTTGAGTACCTCGCAGGCGGTGTACGCCCCCCCTTCTCCAGGACCCCTTCCAGGACCAGGAAAGCTCCTAAGCGCTCCTGAGACGGGTGACCAGGCAGTCAGATGTGCGCTCCGGAGATGGTACCAAGACCACTCCGTCCCCCGTTGGAGGGCCGGGAGGAGAATCCTTGTTTTCATTACTTTCATTTGCCGCACCGTCTTCGGGCTGCGGTACCCACATTCTCAATAAAAGAGCGATTTCCTCACTGCCTGGGTCATCCAGCTTGTGCGTGCCATTCTCACGGCACCCCGGCCCCAAAACTCTACATTCCCAGCTCCCCGGATGCAGTTCCCTCACCTCCGGCCCTGCGACTGCTCAGCCTCGTCAGGCCAGCGCTGACGAGTTCTGAAGGTCTCTAATCCACTGGATGTGCAAGGATGTGGCCTCCGCAGGGTCTTTTCCCCCTGAAAGAATAGGACCGGGAAAGACCGCCTTCCCTGACGCATTTCATAGCGTTAAGATAGCCCCAGCCGCTTCACGTCCTATGTGAGAGACATAGTGAGAGAAAAGGTGCGGCTGCCGGGCTTGCTCCCATGCTAGTCATGTAGCACCCCCCCAGGGGTTCGGGGAACCTAAGGTCTGTATGTGACACCTCTTTGGGGGCGTTGGGGAGGGCTACGTGCAGCCGACACCGTTGCCTCTAGCACACAGTAGCCTGCTTGCACCTGTCTCGGCAGTTCACGTAACACGGTCAGTGCATTGCGTTTTTATATGGGACCCCTTGTGTCTCTTCATTCGACACAACATCAAGTGAGTGACAGAAGGGGAATGTCATGGTTACTGTTGTAACCTCTGTTCCCCAAGGGAAGGAACGAGATGTTGTGTCCCCCCTGGCCCAGCACTAGACCTACCACTGTAAATGGCCGTACCTTATTTTAAGCACATCAGTGCAAAATCCTGACTGACACTCGCTGCACCGCTTCACTTTATACCCCTATGTCCGGGGCGGGGCATGCAAATTCTGTCTGCCAACTTGACATTGGCCTTTTCTCGTCCCAGGAAGACCCCTTGTGTCACTTCATTCAACACAACGTCTCGTTCCTTCCCTCGGTGAATGGAGGTTACAACAGTAACCATGACGATTTCTCATGATATAGCCCCTATAACGTATGTTTAAACGCAGAACATGTATAAACCCCATTCACAAAATTCTCATTGTATAATTTGTTTGTGTTTTATTTTAATGTAATTTTCTTTATTTTGTAATTTATTTAGCTAATTGTACTGCGATAGTGCCTTGCTGAGTTTAATTAATTTTATTAATAACATTAATAAATATAAAAACAAGCAGTGTCTACTTTGTGTGCGCAAACATGCGGCAATAAATTGACTGAACCAAATGACAAATTCGTTTTTGTTTTTCAAATGTTTCCTTATTTTATTCCGTGAAAAATGAGTTGTATGCAAGTGACGCCTGGGGTTATGCACAGTACACGGCGACAACTTTGTCTCTCTAATTGCTCTTTTTTTTTTTTTTTTAAATGCTTTCTTTAAACAGAAACATAAAAGTTGTTCATGCTACCACAGCTTCCAAAATGACATCAAAACTAAAATAATCCCATTTAGCCTAATTGAAGTATTACACTTGCTCCTGGCTTCTGTCTTTGATAAATATTTTAATAATCTTAATAAATGATTGGACTGATCAAAGACTAATGAAACCCTCAAGTTTCTCTAAATGTCTGTAGTCTGAAACGACTTCTTTCGCAAACGAGGGTTTGTCATGCTGTTTTGAAGTAAATGAAGGCAAGGAGTTAGAGCAGAGGTAAGTGAGCCAAATAAAATAGCGAGAGTACATCACCCTAGAAAGGAAGAGTAATGAGGAATAGAGATCTAAAGCAATTGGGGAGTTGGGTTGATGGAAATAGAGGGATCAGGAGAGAGAGAGAGAGAAAGAGAGAGGGAGGAGTTTGATTACAGACTCATTTTCCACCTCTTCTCTCTCTTTCTCTCTCTATCCATCTCCTGCATTCACTCTCTGCCAGGGGAGCTGCACACACGTATCTGGGAAAAACAACATGAGGGATTATATGTCAGAGAAACACACACAAATCAAAACAAACAAACCGAAAAAGAGTTTTCCTGATGGAGAAGAAACAGGAAATGCATGCAGAAATTATGCATGATAAGAGACTGAAATATGTATGGGAAGCTGGCTGGTACAAACAGGTGGACAGATAGTCATACACACTTATACGGCCTTCTACATTTAAATTTTTAGTTGAAGAGTTTGAATCTTTAAAGCAACAGTTCACCCTAAAATGACATCATGCCGTTCCAAACCTGTTTGATGTTCTTTCTTCTACAGAAAGCAAAAATAAATTATTTAATGAATGTCCTGCTGCCTGAATTCAATACAAAAGCAATATAGAGTGACTAACTTTAACTCTCTATAGAGCACTCGAAAGTGTCATAAAAGTTGTACATGTGGCTCTTGTGTCATATTCCCTGTCTTAACATGCAGAGACAACGATCTGAAAGCATACGATCAATTTGCATTATGAACAGGGCGTATTTAATGTCATTCTTCATATCACACACACACACACACACACATACACACACACACACACAATTAAAGTATTATAGTAGTTTATAGCTTAATAGTATTTTAACATTGAAAATTACACAAATAACCTTTACAATCAAAATGAAACTCATTTTACTACCAAAACAGTATTTTGGAGTGAAACAGAATATTGAAAAATATTCAGGGAAACAAAAGGGATTTGAAGATTGATTGTTTCGTGAGCAGTGGTCTCTATATGATACTGTAGGTGGTCATAGACACAATGTGCACATACACAAAACACACATCATGCATTTATAGACTGCATCTAGGTCACCCTTTTTAGACTTTAATGGAAGGACAACAAGATCTGAACCTGTGAAACAAATCAATAAATGGTATAGAGTGACTCCATCAGGAGAGAAGGACATTGTGTGTGTGTGTGTGTGTGTGTAGTTTTATTTAGCTATATTTTTAGGATAATAAGATCTTCCCCAGAAGTTAAGAAGATCTGACAAAGCCTCACTTTGGGAATGCCTGGATACATCCTCGGAAATTAAAAAATATATATAAATATATAATTAATAACTTAAAATGCAAAATGTTTTATTTGAGAGTTTGGTAAGGTTAGTGACTAGTATATAAAAATTTGCTTCAAATAAAAACAAAACAAGTCTATGGCATGTGATAATTGAGGAGAGGTCACATATAGTTCACCCAAAAATGAAATTTATGTCATCATTTATTCACACTTATGTCATTCCAAACATGTATTACTTTCTATTTTTACCCTGTGGAACACAAAAGGAAATGCTGATTTCTTTATCAAAGGTTCTTTCTATGTTATAACAAGAACCAATGAGGTTGCAACATGAAGTCACGACTTTTGGTCACAAGAACCATTGAGTTCTGATGTTTTCGACAAAGTCGCAGTATTGGATTTTAGCACTGTTTACAGAGTGTGATTACTTATTTGATTTGTGAGTGAACAACCTGAATTACATTCTTTTCATCATACAAAGTGATCATGCTCCTTCAGAAGACTACATTTATGACACTTGTGGGTGCTTTTTTAAAGGGATAGTTCACCTAAAAATGAAATGATCTCATTATTTTCTCACCCTCATGCCATCCCTGATGTGTATGACTTTCTTTCTTCTACTGAACACAAGTGAAGATTATTAGAAGAATATCTCAGCTCTGTAGTTTCATACAAAGCAAGTGAATGGTGACCAAAACTTTGAAGCTCCAAAAAGCACATAAAGGCAGCATAAAAGCAATCCATTCAACTCCAGCAACTAAATCCATGTCTTCAGGAGTGATGTGATAGCTGTGGGTGAGAAACAGATCAATATTTAAGTCCCTTTTTAGGATCAGTCTCCACTTACATTCTTTTTCTTTGGTTTTTGGCAATTCACATTCTTCGTGCATATTGCCACCTACTGGGCAGAAAGAAGAAATTATAGTAGAAGTCATACAGGTTTGGAGCGACATAAGGTGAGTAAATTATGACAGATTTGAATCTTTGGGTGAATTATCCCTTTAATAACAAAAAGTACTTCAAAACAAGTCTATAAAAATGTTAAAAAAAATGAGTTTGTCCATAAGAATATGACTTTGGGTCTGCATCTGTAAATTGGTTATAAACTGTCTAATGGCTGTCTCAGAATATTCTTTATTTTACATTTTATTTTACTTTCATCATCTGCTTTTCAGACATCTTCTCTCTTCAATATTAGACTTAAATGATCTGCTGTTATCCCTCTTAACAGCATTTTACTATTGCACCCCTCCTACATTACTATTGACTGACAGCTACTGACAAACAGAGTGAGAGACACACAGAGAGAGAAAGAGTGAGGGAGATTGTTGGTGTAGATGAGAAAATAAAAGGGATGGAGTATTGGTGTTGTTTAATCACAATAAGAGATAAGGAAATGAAAGTGTGAGAGAGGAAAGATTGAGATACACATCTATTAAAACAGATAAGAGTTCCATCTACAAAATTAACACACCAAGTTATTTGGCAACAGTAAAAAGACTACAGTTAAGCTAATGAATCATATTACTTAGTGGATGAATTGGTTATTCTTTTTTTTTTTTAAGAAAAAGTTACTCCTAAAGAAAAAGAATATGAATGTTACCTCATGTTTTCCAAACATTTATGAAATTTTTTGAGGAAAAAATATTTTGCAAAAATCATGTGGTTCTATTCCATAATATGAAAGCATATAGTGACCAGAGGATGTCAAGTTACAAAAAGGATGAAAACAAATCACCATAAATGTAATACATACAACTTAACTACAGTTAACTATAGTCCAAGTCTTCTGAAGCCCTACCATATCAGACAGAAATTTCAGTCATTATTCACTGAAAATCTTTCCATCCTCCGTAGCTCTCAATGCTCATTTGCGCCTCTTTATGGTCAAACTTCATGTGTCATATTCGATTACGAGTTTGGCATATTCTATTACGAATTTTAAAAACCTGGTCCGACATTGCAATTTTGAATATGCACACATGTGAATGAGATTTCAGAGCTAATGCAGAAGGCACATTTTATCAGTGAATAACAACATACATTTTGGTCTGCTCATCACAATCCCATCAGTTTCAAATTACTAGAAAATTAAGAAGGTTTGAATCACATGAGGGTGAGTAATTAATGACATACTGTTCATTTAATGAGCTTTTGGTGACAGTTTTAAGCCTTTAGCTCGACTAAGGGACTACAGTACTTTGCAGTAGAATTTTTTATTGTTATTATCAGTATTTATATAATTGCCGCTATTTTATAAAAACAATAACCCACTCAAGGTTGTTTATTCCCTTTAACCTTTAACGTGCTGTCCCTCTTGGCTTATTTCGTTGTTCTAATGTTAGCCAAACCTCTTATGTTCTGTGCAAGGAAAATCATTTCTGCAGAGCTGAAAGCCTTTAAGAGATGAAGCGAATGGCCGGATGAGCACAGACACACATGTGTACAGGAGTTTAACAAAGGCCACTTCCTTTCACCTAGAAGAGAAATGGCATGAGCTGGTCAGAGAGAGAGAGTGAGAGAGAGGAGAAAGGGAGCAATGATTAAAGATACGTTTCCTCCGTTCTGAGCGCTCATTGCCCTCTGTTTCTCCCGGGGGAACTCTGAACTCATCCATTTCTTCCCTGTGGTGCAGAAAGCATTGGTGCCACTGCATCAGAGCAATTATTCAAAACACAGACCTGGAGAAAAGACCCCAAGACTGGAGACAGATTTTTGTGTATAAAGACTGGAGGGGAGGAGAGAGGGACTGAGAAACCACAGGGACTGCATGACAGCACGGCTTCAGCCTGTTTTATAAAACATGAGTGCTGTAAGATCTGCTTGTTTAAATGAGTCAGAAATATTTAACAGCTATCGGAGCTTACAGACCCACCGGCAACCACAACTCTCAACCAAAGCATTATAATATATGCAAATGATTCTCTCTTTCTCACTCTGTTCCAGTTGTTCTGTATTTGACCTCGTTTATTTTCTTTGCTGCGCTGCTGTTTTCTTCTTTGCTGTTTCTTGGTTTCGGTAGCTCAACTGGTAGGGTGCTTGGTTCCCTGGGAAAGCATTTACTGATGAAATGTTTTGAATGAAGTTTATTTGGATAAAAGTGTATGCCAAAAATGTAAATGTTAATGCTGCTGATCTCATGAACATTACGTGACCGTGGCAACATTTTTGCAAAACGAAATAATGTGCCTTATTACACATTTGGCTGCAGTTTCCCAGTGTAATGTCCAGCAGGGGGCGCCAAAAGCGAGTGAAGTGGTGTCATAATCAGACGAGGTTTTAAGGTAAATATTAGATGGAGGTTTTAATGAGTAAAAGGTACCTCCCTAACCTAAAACTTTAACCTAAACATAACCGATAATGATCTAAAAGTCAAGAAGTGTTACACAAAACAGATATCCTTACCCTTAACCAACACTTAAACCAAATCAATAATGTCCAAGAACAACATGATGAATGAAAAGCACATTTTCTGAAGCAACCACATCCTTTTGTGTCACTTCTATGACATTGTCATCACACTTGTGAGCTTGTGTGTTTGACTGGGCTTGAACCAAAGTCTTCCAAGTCCAAAGTCCAACACTGTATCAGGTGAGCATCTGTGGAAGCTGATCATGGTGGAATAAGTGTGTAGGCCAGTGTGTATTACAAGCGTTAAAATGTGTTGTTTTTCAAATGATGCATCATAGTGTTTCCATATAATAGCATTACAGTGTGAAAAATAAGTGTTTGTAAAGTCATAATCAGCTGTTGTATTTGTGATTTGTGTAAAAGTGAATAAAACGCACAGTTATTGTAGCACCTCTAGTGTTTATTTCACTAGGAAACTGTGACAAAACAAAGAATGCGGCACATAAAAGTCCATTTTCAAAAACGTGTTTATAGCACTGTTCATTAAATTAGACCCGGTTGCCTAAATAACACAAAAATTTACAAGAAATTGTCATATTTCACCCTAAAATCAAAAGTACAAAAATAAACTATATTTCACAAAGAAAATGCAGCACAATATTAAAAAGACCATTAAGATGTTTTGCATTGTGACATCATATTTTTTATGAAAATTAAGCACATTAAAAAAATGAAAAAAATCTCACTCACATTATAGTAAAACAAAAAAACATTATTATTTACTAATATATATATATATATATATATATATATATATATATATATATATATATATATATATATATGCACAGCCTGGCTGGAAAAAAACTGCATACTCTAATATTTTAACCTCTTACCTTATGCAACGTCACAACATTTATTTCCATCCAGAGTTGCATAAATATTTGGCCAAGATCTTGTATTGACAATGGGAAAGTCGAACCACTCCATACATTTTCTACAGCACATCCCAGTGTCTTTCAATGGGTCAGGTCAGGACACTGTGGTGGCCAATTCATGTGTGAAAATGATTCCTCATGCTCACTGAACCTCTCTTTCACAATTTAATCTCCATGAATCTTGGCATTGTCATCCTGGATTATGCCCGTGCCATCAGAGAAAAAAATTAAATAAAATCAATTGATGGGATAACCTGGATATTCATTACATTCAGGCAGTCAGCTGACTTCATTGTATTGATGCATAACGTTGCTGAGCCTAGACCTGACCAATTGAACCCCAGATCATAACAATGCCTTAAATTCAAATGGCCAGGCAGTGTATATATACAGTATATATATATATATATATATATATATATATATATATACATATACACAAGGGGGGGGGTTTGGCCATAGGGAGAACCGGGACTTTTTCCAGTGGGCCGGCTGCAAAACGGGACCAAAGTTAAACATACATTACATTATTCTAAATTATTTATATTATATCATTATGATTATTAATTAAAAATGTAATATATTTGTAAAGTACAATTGTAAATTTACATCATATTTGAATTCGCTGTAATACATTTAGTTAATGCTGTTAAACATTTTTTTCGAGCAGGATGCTCCATAATATGAACCGTAATATGGTAATACATTTATATGGGAAAATGTTTAATTAATTGGCAAATAATGTTAGTGCAAAAATAGGCTTTGTTTTGTAGTAGAAAATGGTGCTAGCAACAACAAGGTCATATGTTTGATTCATAATGAACAATGTATACCTTGACTGCACTGTAAATTGCTGTAATTTTCTTTTGATTTTGGGATTCAAATATGGCATTTCGTTGTGAGATTCACCCTAATATCTGTTTTCCGCTTTTACAAGCGAATTAGGGCCCTTTTTTTATGAGAGACATACAAATTCTGTCTCTCCTCAGTCCATATTTCTCATTCCACTCTTCTATCTCTCCTTCTCTGCTCCACGATCCCTCGTTCCTCTAATCCCCAGCCGCTTTATGCCCATCATCTCAACCAAACCCCTAAAAGAGCGCCTTAAACATGCCCCCCTCCCCCAACACACACACACACACACACACACACACACACACACACACACACACACACACACACACACAGATCTGTGCCCTGCTGCCTTAGTAAACACTGCTGCAGTCATATGTTGAACCACAGGTTTTAATTCTCAGTATGAGAGAGAGAGAGCGAGAGAGAGAGAGAGCGAGAGAGAGAGAGAGAGAGCGAGAGAGAGAGATGGTTAATTGAGGTAGAAAAGGAATAGCATATTTTGTAGACAGTAAGAGCATGAAGAACAGGAAACAGAAGTAGGGATACATATTTTTTTTAAATGGACTATTCATTGCCTGAATGTCAAGTGAACTCAACCCTGACTCATAAGAATAGTAGAGATGTGATATCGTAAGAACTTGTTGGTGTATGAGTTTGAGCCCCATTGAGAAAAAACAAAACAAAAAAACAACAAACAATGTTATTACTATTTTTTTATTTTTAAGTTTAACTACTTATTCAAACCTAAACCTAAACATTTTAATATTAACATCACTATTGTGTACCATGGAAGTAAGAGAAACATCAGAGTTTTAAATAAGAATTCTTAAGATTTTTCCTAAGTTAAACCTCTAACTCAAACCTTAAACCTAACCATGATTTTAATTAAACAATTAATTGAAAGAAAACATCAGGGCTTGGAACGAGACGAGGGAATCGTATTACAGGTTACTGACATATCAGTCATTTATATTGAATAAAGACACTTGGAATGAGTAAGGGATAACAGGCGTTTTTTTTCTTAATATAAAGTGTTGGATGGGCGGCTAGCAAAAATGTGATCCCTGCAATGCACACATTTTAAAATCTTTTTAAAGTCAAAATGAGCTCTCATGAGTCTATGTTGGTCAAATAGTTGGACTATAGAATTCCAGTATAATTAGGTTGATTTTGGGTTCAACGGATGCATTTCTAAAGGAGTGTGCCTTTTGGAGAGACACTCAACAAAAGCACAACACATTGGTCTTTGTGTATGTGTCAGGCTTTAACAGTAGATTTTATAGAGGATGAATTTAAAAATGCTACTTTCCAAGGGTTTTCCCTGCATACTAGTCCTGTTCACACATTACATTATATGCATTCATCTGTGCTATTTTTGAATTGCCTATTTAAACGCACTTGACTGACCCTTTTGACCACTGCAATGCAATGTATTTTCAGCATCTTGCGACTGTCTAAAAACTTTTAAAAGCATCTGAAAACACTTGCATCTTCTTCTCATCATATAACATCATCTTATGACAACTATTAACTGGTACAAGATATAGAAATGGTAAGATATCTTACGACTTGGGAGCGACTTTTATTTCCATAGAGACCAACTGATCGATAGAGTCTCAAATAGATACAATTCAGCCATTGTCTAGCCTCCAATCCAACTCTTGATCTTAGAAAGGATACATTTGTGGGGGGTTCTCTATGGGAGTTCAAGTTTTGACCAAGTTTTGTTATGAGTCAACTTGTTCACCTTTTAAAAAAGTTGGGAGTGTTTTCCATTCCATTGCACTCCGTCTAGCTGTTTTTAAATGCGTCCTGTGCAAAAATGAAGACAATTTAGTCAACCTCACTCATCGAGTCGTTGTTGGATGATGAGCCGATGAGTCAACTACCGTTGTGACGCATCCCGAAACAGAAGGAGGCAGAGAAAGAAACTGACATATAAAAAGACATAAATGATAAGCAAAAGAGAAGGAATAATTGAAAGATGAAGCGTTTCCAAGGGTTTTATCGTGTAGGCTGTCTAAGGGCCAATACACGCAGAATGCATTCTTACATACACATTTTCTATTTATTAACTGCATGTCTATGTAAACACACTATGCAGTGTAGTGCATTGCCATTAAAAAATAATGTTTTCACTCTGGAACAATTGAAAGGGACCATTTTAGGTTACATTCGGCAAAAAGTTTTTGTTCCTTGAACCGCTTTTAGTCTCTGATTAAAAGTACTGCTAGAAGCATATTACCCTGCAGTTCTTGCCTGGCTGACCACTGCAGCTAAGCAGGGTTGAGTCTGGCAATTACGTGGATTGGAGACCTCCTGGGGAAGACTATGGTTGCTGCTGGAAGAGGTGTTAAGGAGGCCAGCAGGGGGTGCTCACCCTGCAGCCTGTGGGTCCTAACACCACAGTATAGGTGGTTAAGGAGATTTATGTAGTGCTTTTCTAGGTATTCAGAGCTTGTGCATTAAGGTCCTAGAAAAGCAGTATATAAAATGTAAGGAATTAATTATAAACAGTGCAACTTTAAAAATGTGTCTTGAAAAACTTGCTTTATTCCATTCCATTGCACTCCGTCAAGCTGAAAACACATAACGCTGTTTTTACGCCAATTAATGCAACAGTGGAAAAATATCAAAACTAAAAATAAACATGTTTTGTTGACTAGTTGTTGTTGGATGACGAGTCGACTAGTTGACTTGTGACGCATCCCTAAACAGGAGGAGGCACAGAAAAAGATAGACATATAAAAAGACTCCAACACAATTCAAAACGTGAAAAGGGGAATAAGACAGGGATATTTTGGAATATTGAGAACAAAACATTGGACAAAGGAGGGAGAAGGTGTCAATGACAGAGAGGGGAGAGAAAGAGGGAGGGGGAGTCTGCAAGCGAGATACGCTCATTCGCTCACGAGACAGACTGAGGGAGAGAGGGAGAGAGAAAGAGTGCGAACCACTATCATTCGTTCCTGGCTCCACACGGGAACACAGCATCCCTAGAACACGGAATCTGGCAGGCTGGGAAGCACAGAGATGGGAATGCACTGGGATGGAAAAAAAAGAGGGGAATAAATATTGCCTTCCATCTGTTGGTCTTCCTCACTCATCTGTCATCCACTCTCACTTTTTCTGTTTCTGAGGAGAACTTCTTCAGAGCCTCCAGTGAAAACACATACATATAGAGATATATCTATAACAATCCTATACATATATCAATATACAGTATGCCTGTTTTCATAAACAGCATGTGGGTAAGATTCTGGATTCACATTCTACGCTTCACAAACATTTCCTTCGTTATAGGAAGCTGATCTGTTGCTTTCTGAGATGTGTGAGTGTGTCTGCACCATTCTCTGAGATTCTGCTTTAGTCACATAAAGACAGAGAGAGAAAGACAGAGAGATAGAGAGAGAGAGAGAGAGAGAGAGAGAGAGAGAGAGAACACAAGCTTAGATCAGGTGCTTTGCAGGCTTGTTGGGAGCTGGATTAGGTGTGGTGTTGTGTCTTTTAGTATGAGTGTGTGTGTGTGTGATTTTTGTTGTGTGTGGTTTATATGTGAGGAAACAAAATCAGAAATGCTTTGAATCCTCTTTATGTGTGTTTATCAATGTAACTATCTTAAGTTTGGGAACAAATGTGTCCCCAGAATTTAAAATCTGGCTTTGGGGGAATCTGTAATTGGAAAAACAATTCATGAATATTTTTTTTTTTGTAATAGTTTCCTATTAGGGGTAGGCTTGGGGTTACGGTTGGTCTGTAGTAATTAAAATGAGCTTAGTATAAAAACAATAGACGTCTTTGGTATATCCTCATTATCTAAGCAAACGTGAATGTGTGTGAAAGTGTGTCTGTCTATGTGCATGATAGATTTAGAAGAACAGCAAAGGCAAGAGAGTTGATAAAGCAGCAAAACAAGAAAAAAGAGGCCCCAAACAAAACTAACGTTATTTCTCAGAGGATGATCTTTCATCACTCAGCAGAGACTTATGAATCTCAGTCGCACTTTAAGTGTCAACTTTGTCCAAGATGTTTCTCCTTAAAATCCTTTGAAGAAATAAAAATGGACACCAATGTGACAAACTGCTGACATAAGGGTATGAAGATAAAAAATAATTGTGGATAGTATAGCTCAGAAAATGTCAAATTCATATTGAAATTCATCTCTGATATCTGATTGCAGACTTGGGTATCTGGGCAAATCGGAGCACATGATCAAAAGTGCCCATGTGAGACAGAGCTACAGCCGAACGTTCAGTCACAGAATAGAGTTCACTATATCAGACTGAATCCAAAAAAATTAAATAAAAATAGAATATTTTTGGCCTTTAACTAGGAGTCTAGTCAAATCTAGTTTCTTTATTCATATATTGTTTTCTCACTCTGGTCTAGATCTTGCTGGAACTAGTACTATATGTACGCAATATCTCACAAGTTAAAACACATATACAGTAATTATGACCAACATTGGTAAAATTTTAACACTATTCATGCTTTATTACATGTTATAACATGGTAATAACATAGTCAAATAAATAAAAGTGTGGATTTGTATGAACAGACCCACATAATTATTCAAAAGTAGTTATTTTTAGTTATTACATGGCTCTCTGGAACGTTCCATTCTGATTCAGTTCAATCCCGCCATGTAGCGGTCTGATATATTTAACAACAGCGCATCCGGGGATAAAGTGAAATCAAACCCGTTTCACAAATCATCTTTACTAATTCTCTTAATACTCTGGAACCTCTACAAGTATGCTAATGAAATCATTTAAACTCAAAATCAATGTTTCATAACCATCTATTTATTTATTTGGCAAGCAGTCTTGTAATTAGCGGGACAATTAGCACTCAGATGGGTCATTTAAGCAAAATAAAACCCAACAGAACACAAACCAGAGGTGAAATTCTAGGGACTTTCTAGAAGACTTTTGCAATTTCGTACTTCTCTCATAATAACATAATTTCAATGCAAATCAATATTTCATGTCCATTTACTTATTTCTGTGGTAGGTAGCCATGTAATAAGCAGGAGCAGTCAGCCAGTCATTATAACCACCAGTTGACATTGTTCTTTACTTAATTACCATTAATTATCATTACTCTGTACATGAGCGATGTAAAAGTGTGACCCAGAAAATCATAGAAGAATTCTTCAATCATTTTGTTTTTCTTCCAATATTCCACCTAAAAATGAGAATGTATGAACATATTTTTTGTGTTTTGTCACAGGGGACAGTACTACGCAGAAGGAAGTCACCTTGATTTTGAAAATAAAACAGCAGGAAGACAAAAGCAGAACCAAAGACATATCTCTGAGAGAATAAACCGTGGAAAGCATTGACAATGACTTGTGGAATATCTTTGAACTGTAACGTGAGGCGTCTCTTCCTCGCTGGCATAACGCAATGCGTGGCGGGACAAAGATCGTGGATACGTCTTAATTCTAGCGTCAACGTGATAACTTCAGGCATTTGAATTGGACAAATCTTTTTGCTGGATATTTATTGGACAACAGTTTGTCTCAGTTTGATCCTCAAATCTGGAGACTCTCCAAAGGGGAGGAATCTCATTCACTCTCGCTCTCTCCCAGTAGTGATGAAAACAGCGAGTGTGTTGTGTGCTGAAGTGGCATGGAAAGCTCTCTTTCTTTCTCTTTCCCCGATGAGGGCTGCTTATCCTGTATCAGCTTGCTGTTCTTGGACAACAAGTCAACATTGAACTAGCTCTAAACTTGGCGGCAAAACTCTTCATTCAAACTTACTTAACTAAACTCCACTGGTTTAATTCTCCCCTGTGTCTGTGCATTATTTCATTCTGGGATACACATTGTGTGATTACTAAAACAGGATCATGGCTGCATCTCACCTGTTTTTGAATGCATTTTTGAATGCTATTCTGCTCTTGAGTGGCATTTCTTACAGTCAGAATCCCAACATTGAAAATACAGGCGTGCAGACGAACAATCGGACGGTTGCGCCGTCTGGCGCCCCTGAGGTCACTCTAGCAACCCCGGGGTCAGATGTAGAGGACAAAACTATATCGCCTGGGAGTCGTTGTTGGGGATACTTCGATGTGATGGGTCAATGGGATCCGCCGTTTAATTGTAACGCGGGAATTTACCTGTTCTGCTGCGGTTCCTGTTACTATCGGTTCTGTTGTCAGTTCAAGGTTCACAGCCTGGACCAAACGTCTTGTTCCAATTATGACACACCAGTTTGGGCCAATACGGGCAAGCCAGCGGCCCCGGTAACAGATGTGCAGGAGGAACCGGACCGGGATCGCACTCACATGATTGTTTATATAATCTGTGGAGTGGTGGCCATCATGGTTTTGGTGGGGATCTTCACTAAACTGGGCTTGGAAAAGAGTCAAGGAGGACAGACGGACATGACCAACTCCAGGTGAGTGCATATGTGAAAATCATAGCTAAGGAGACGTAATGCAATACTTAGATACGTTTTGATTACCAACTTTGTCTAAGATGTTTTACCAATAGGAAAAATGAAAAATACACTCAAATGAGATAACAGTTCACATACAGTAAAAGTATAGAGCTTCAAAACTAATAAACATAGTATAGTTCAGATTATTTAGTCTTGGATGAATTTGATAAGAAATTTTTAAATCTTTCTTTTGGCTGCAGACTTTAGTCACGAATTTCAGCACAGTTTGAGACACCTCTTCAGAAGCTCTTGCTTAAAATTTGGTCTTTGATTAATTTAATGCAAAAATGTTGAGTTCATATTAAAATCTTTCTTTTGGTTGAAGACTTTGGTGGCTAATATAAGCACAGTTTAAGACATTGGCGAGGCTTCTTTGAAACTCTAGATTAGATAATTTGGTTATGGATCAATTTAATGACTAGTGTTTGAGTTTATATAGAAAACTGACCTTTGGTTGCAGACCTTGGTGTCTTGGCAAATCCAAGCACAGATTGAGACATTGTTGTGATCTCTTCTGAAACTCTAGTGGAAACATCATTTTTACTGTGGTCTTATTTTCAGGAAATCAATCAGAAAAGCAGGGAACTAAAACAAAAGTACCCGTTATCTTCTTTTGCTCTCCATTTAATATGATTGCTGTCCTAGACAAAAAAATTATATATTAAAGAGATCTCATTTGAGATTTTTCTTTTCTATGGTTGAGAGTAAACTCAATAAATACTCCATAAAGCTGAATAAAGCATCCAGTTAATACAGAAATTGCTTTTGCAATCTAAAGCCACAAGAGAAGCTTTTATTGTCTCGGTCTAGTTTTCAAGAACCCAGGAACCAGTATGCTGATCTGAAGAACCTGTATGTCCCATTTAAATCTTCTTCCGCCATATAGTCAATTCAAGAACACTTATCGGTGAAAAATGGCTCTTTATTAGGCAAGGGTTCTTTGTTGAACCAAAAAACCACTGAAGAATCATTATTTTTAAGAGTGCATTTACAGTGCTATGAAACTGTACTGGATGCAACTGGTTTATAAGGACAATGAAATATTCACAATTGTTTACTCTTCAGTTACATGTTCTAACTATATGATGTCTTAGAAAAAAGAAGTAACCATTTTAAGAAAGCACTCAACACCACTGTAATGTAAATAAAGCTGACACTGTGGTCTCTTTCGGTGCGATGAAAGCGGAGTGTTTTCCTCTGGGGGCGGAAAGGGGGGATATCAGTCCGAGTATCTGTCTCTCATTCATAATGTGGTATGGCAGACAGACACCACCATGATTTAATGAGGGCTATTGATAAGGGCTGGAAGCATGCCATTGCCCGAGATAGAAAGTGTGCGAGAAAGAGAGAGAAAGAGAGAGAGAGAGAGAGAGAGAGTGTGGTGGGGGATAGACAATTCGCTGTCTGATGATTTTAGGGGGTGGGGCGGGTTAAACTGTTTTGTTTTTCAGTTTGTAACAGGAAAACAAAACAATGAGAAAAAAGGGGGTATGTGTTGCATGACGGTAAAGCATTTGTGTGCGTGTTAAAGTTTAGGCAACCTGGTCTCATTGTGCCACGTTACTATACCTACATTTCTGCTAAACGATTTTTCTAGTGGCAGTTTCCTGGTGAAATGAACACTATAGGCACCACAACAAGAATTAATTTTACTCCCTTTCACACCAATAATGAGTAAAACTGCAGATTCTTGTATATAAACACTTACTTTTTAACCTGTTCCTCACACAATGCTATCTTATGATCAGGGTTGTGCAATGAAGCCATTATCTGTACTTGTCTCTGTACTGGTTATATGACAAAATGACCTGTATCTACAACCGGGAGTGGGCGGGGCTTAAAACAGAAGTGCATTAAAACTAAATGAAACGCCCAGTTTTGAATAATACTCTAACTTTTATAGTTTCTATTAATAAAATATGCCTTGTGTATGCATTTTCATAATTATTCATAATTAATTAATCACTATTATTATTATTGTTATTATTATACAAATCTTATTTACAAAATATTGTTTTATTCTTTTTTTCTTACCAGATGAAGCTGAATTTGTAGGCTACATTAACTGTTGAATATGTTGCTAACTGTGGTTTCTCCTGGTATTTCAGATATTAATATCTGCATGAAACAGAAGTTTCATTTGTCTGTGCATGTAACATTATTCTGGAGGTAAGAGGTGTCAAGCAAAATGTGAAATGTCAAGCACAAAATTTGCAGTGAATAATAAATACAAATTCAAACATTAAAATAAAATTTTAATTCAAATAAAATCAATATAGCCTACAACAGGTGAAAGTCCTGTAAGTCTATCAGGATTTTATACGATAGAGTTCAATAATAATAATAATAATAATAATAATAATAATAATAATAATAATAATATAACATTTATAATAACACTTAAAATTTACAAATTTAGCCCAGTTTAAAAAAGAAGAAGAAGAAAAAAGATTGAGTGTTTCAGTTTCTTCGTTTTACACAAGGAGGAATTTTCCTAATAGATGAATACTCTATGGAGCATTTAAACATTTATGGAGCATTTAAACTTCTTTCATAATAAAGTCTTAACAAGATAATAACTTTAATTACTGGATATATGTGGATATAAATGTGTTAAACTTTAAGAGATGAATGGACGAGCTCCAACGTGAAATCATCACTTCAGATCAGGAATCAGGTTTAGGCTATAAATGAATACATGAGAATCACGTGTGAATCGTGTGATACATTAACATAAACATTTCAAGAATGGAAAGTGTATATGATGTCGTATCATAATTATTGTTTCACTTGACAAGCTCCAGACGTGCGGAGTCGAGATCGCGCCCATACGATCTGAAATCACACCGTACGCATTTTCATTCATAAGGTTTACAATTTAGAAATATTGGCTCACAGATTCATAAATGAGTTATCATTTTGGATACATTTATTTAAAATGACGCTTTATCCTTGTGCTTTCTAGATAATCAGTCATACAAATATTTTTTATATTATTCGGATGAATCTGTTATTCGTATAAATCAATAGACATGCCTTTCCGAATAAGGTATTCGGCTTCGGGCACATCCCTACTTATGACGTCCAAACACTTTTACTAGAGCACATGACTTGTAAGGTGATACATTATAATGTTTGCATTACAAAACCAACTGCATTTACAAGATTGTTCGAGCCTAATCACAAAATGACATGGTTGCTTCTTCAAATGTGTTTTTCATCTCACAGTTGCTTTTTATGACACCATTGGTTAGGTTTAGGCTTAAGGTTGAGGGTAGATAGGTAGGTTATGTTGATATAATACTCGACAGAGCATTAACCGTGAAAACTTCATCTGTTTGGGAAAACATTTAACTCGCTTTCAGTGCCACACAGTGGACATTTCACCTCTGAACTGCCCATTTACAGTATGTGTAAGCAACCATGTAATTTAATTTTGCTAAATTTCACAACAGTCAGTTAATTTTCATGAGATCGTGCTTAAAGTTTACGAGGTGCTCTGTGTTTAAAGACCTTAACTTTATATAAAACAATAGAAGTTTATTGTATATTCCCATTTAGTTTTGTGTATGTGTGTGTGTGTGTGTGTGTGTGTGTGTGTGTGTGTGTGAGCTCACAATGACATAGGCAGTGTTGGAAGGGCGAGTTACTGAAGTGTATAGCCAGCCTCTAGTAATTTTACAGGATTTATCACACTTAAGTTTAATGACGCCAGGTCAACGCGTGCCAGAAGTATCAGATAAAGGTCTGTGTGTGCGTGTACGGCAGTATGGCAGAACGAAAGATACAATACATCTTGTGTATATCTAGTGTGTGAAATAGGATGGAATAGAGAAGCACACAGAGAGAGATTCGATTGACCAGCTCTGGGAAATCCAATGAGGCCAACATGACCGGATTCAGCCAACACAAACATGGGCCAATATAGAACTCAACGAACACACTCAAACGCACACGCGCGCACATACACCCACACACCCACACACACACAATACCAGTGACCTTATAAAATCGCCAGGTCAGAACAGTGACTAATGACTAGGGAAGTGTCTACAAACAAATAGATGTGCTTCATTTACGTGTGCTCTTAGCAAACCGACCGTGGCAGCCTGAGTCGTTCAGGTGTCCCTTTTTGTAATGTATACATTATTATGCATAATTTGACCTTTAATAATTACCTTTTCTGTATTCGAAGTGCTGTGATTACACTGGTGTGGCATGGGGTTGTTTTTCATGTGTAAAATCAGCTCAGTTCAGCATGAAATGATGCATTAATCCTTGATTGCCAAAACCTCCGAACTGTCGGCATGCACGCACTGCTTTCTACTTGCATTATTTTTAGGTTCTTGACAAGTCTTGTAGTTGGACATGCCAAGTTTTACTTTTAAGAAAAGAGAATATTATTTACACCTATGGCTGCGTTTTCCTTGTGCTGGCTTACAATATATATATACATACAATGAAAGGTGCATTTACACTGACTTTTTAATGCATAATCTATACAGTAATCACAATAAAGACAATGCAGTAGGTCTCAAATTTGTATTTAAAAGTTGTTTGTACAAGCTGGCAGAAAAAGACGCGACAATGGCAATGTTTCAGACACTGATATAGAAGAATGGAAGACTCAGTAGACTTTACACTGATGTAAACTAGTGCTAGTAGTAGTAGTGATAATAATAAAACTAGTGTTTCATCCTACCTTGTCTATCTTATAGAAACATGTTTCTATACCTACATGTTTGCTAAATGATTTTTACATGGCTTTTTGTATGAATCGCAGTGAAAAGAAAACTAGAGGCACTAAAATAATTACTTTTATTAAGAAAAACAGGAGATTTTTAGTTCTTTTAACTTTTTAAGGCGATACATTTTAACATTTGCATTTCATTAGCAACTACATTTACAAGATGTTTCATTCGCAATCAAATTGCATGGAAGCTCAACTGAAGTGAGAGCAACATTTGCAGTGCAAAGGTCTGGGGTACGAGTTCTGAGAGCATGCGAGTCGACTTGCGAACTAAAAGTGTCATAGAAGCACCACAAAATGGTTGTTTCAGTAATTTCACTTTTCATCTCACAATTGCTTTTAATGACACTATTGGTTAGGTTTAGGGTAGAGAGGTAGGTTTTGCTGATTTAAAACTCGATAGAGCATTAAACTTAATAACGTCATCTGTTGGGGAGAAAATGTAATTCCCATTTAACACCACACAGTGCACATTTCACCTCAAACCTTCTGCGATAGGTGTCTTGTAATAACATTTAGCAAAACTGTCGTCACAGTTATGTAATTTTCATGAGATCAGGCTCGCTTTATCTAGTTTATGTTCACACTCTGCGATAAAAAACAACTTCGTCTCTGGCCTCTGGAACCCCCCGAACTCCGCCTATGGTATTTGAGAGAGTATTTGTGTGCTTTCGAAGTACATTAAGTGCTGCCGTATTACATGAGCTTCCTGACTCTAATGGAAGTGCTTTCTTAATGTTTCTTTAATGTCTAAAATGTGTCAACATGCAAATGGAAGCTCTACAATAAGAAGATGAGAAAAAGAGAGAGAACAAGAAGTATAGAAGGACAGAAACAGAACCTCGCAACTAAGTTCATCATGATGTAGGTTTTTTTTTTTTGTCACATAGTTGCAATTAATATTTAAGGTATTTTGTTGCAAAAGTTGTTTGTACTTGTGGGGTAGCTGTGGGGAATCAAACAAATGTAACACCTTATTTCAGCTAGGACAACTCTTGGAGTAATATAATATATATTTTAATTCTATATATACATGCATTCCTGATTGGCCCCAAAGTGCGTCGGCCCACCAGGAAAATTCCCGGTATGCCAGATTACCGATCCATCAGTGCTGGATTGTAATCTGGCATACCGGGAATTTTATCAACATATTAACATTTTGGGCTCAACATATTTTGGGCCAGATTCTATGTAAAATCCCGGGATACATACTAATATATATATATATATATATGACATGGTATGAGTTTGGTCTTGGAGGACTAGATCTGCTATATGCATGCTGCTGCTGCTACTTGACATGTGTAAATATGCTGCTATAGTTGCACGGAACCCATGCGCTGCAGCTGCTGACAGAGAAGCGTGCTGCTTCTACTGAACAAACATAAAATCCCCGTAGAGCAGATCTAGCCATGTGGTGCTGGGGAGGTGAAGGGAGAAACACTGCATGTTACCATGCTGCTTCAGACGTGCTGCTACGATGTGTAAGCTGGTTATATATTTAAGCAATATCACACTCGCAATCGTGCTTTATGGCCCTACATCAGCACTGCTGTGGTTCGACTGCAGGCCGAATGCTGTAGGTAATCACAGCAGTGCTGATGTAGGGTCATATAGCACGATTGCGAGTGTGATATTGCTTATATACAACAGTTCAATGAACAAGTACATTTTAAAAAATGTGTGTGTGTGTGTGAGAGAGAGAGAGAGAGATGAAGCGTGTGCAATCACCTGTTGCCTCACCCAATCAGAGATTTCTCAGTGAGCTTTCTCAGTGGAAAATAGACATCCAAGCGGGGGGTATTCCTCTCTATTTCGCGGTAGCCGGTGTGCAAGAGTCATTCACTATAGAAACAGCGATGTCCTCCGCCATTTTAAACAGTATCCAATGTGGAAACTCTGATAAAAGGTAAGCACTTGAGTTCTGTAATAAATCAGTCTCTATTGTGTCTCTCAGCATGAGCCTTAATCCTGAAGTTGTCCGTTTAAAGCTGTTTAAAGCTATTTCCTAGCTTTGGTAAGGTATTAGTAATACAATCGATCATGGAGCGCTGTTCTATTTAAACAATGACTAACGGATTCACTTTACGTCACTAACTGGCTCATATTACTCACAAAAATGATCTTTTGCCACCACCTGCTCAAAAATAAAGCCAGTAACTCCTTACAGATACACTTTAGTTTAGAACAGCATGAACGCGGAGTGATAAACATACAGTGAAGCGTCACACCATCTGTGGTCATGGAACGTCTCTCGTCCAATCAGATTCAAGGACCTGAACTAACTGTGGTATATAATAACTTATATCACTTTTTAAAATATAACTGCTACAGTTGTAATGGATTGAAAAAAATCTATTAAAGATTACTGTGTTCAGAATGTCAGTGCTGTAGCCATTTTAAATAAAAGATGCATATTAATCCTAATCAAAGCTTTATTTATACAAAGTTTGATTTTTCTCTGATCAACTGTTCTAATGCAAACTTAAAACTTCCACACTTGAGAAAAATGAAACCTGGCCTCATAGAGTGAACGTTACTCAATGTACATTTTAGCAATTTTGACTTTTACGTGCCGATTTCTATGTTTCAGTGAAGTTTCCTGGTGAAATGAACACAAGAGGCGCTACAACAACTGTGCGTTTTATTCACTGTCACACAAATCACGAGTTCAATAGCTAATTATGACTTTACAAATACTTATTTCTCACTCTATTACTCACTATGATATCAAAACTCTTACTTTAATGCATGATTTGAAAAACGACATATTTTTACACTTGAATTACCCACCTAAATATACACACTTATTCCAATATGATTTGCTTGCTGGCTTGGTGGCACACCTGGTAGGGCGTTGGACTTAGGACCCAGCCAAAGATGCATGAAAGTGGAAGTGGCATAGAAGTGCCACAAAATTACATGGATGCTTCAGAAAATGTGCTTTCCTTTTCAAGCTTGTATTTTAAAACACTATCAGTTTGGCTTAGATGTTGGTTAAAGGTAAGGATGTCTGTTTTGTTAAACTCTAATTGATCTTTTCGGACACTATTGATTAGGCTTAGGGTAAAGTTGTTGGCTATGGAGGTATGCTGTACTTATAGTATCAAAACCTCTATCTGAAATTCACATTAAAACCTTGTCTGATTACAACCACATTTTGCTAAGTTTTGGCGCCCTCCGCTGGACATTTCAATTGGAAACTGCAGAAAAACGTGTAATGAAACACATAATTTCAGTTTAGCAAAACGTTGCAATGCTCATGTAAATTAGTGTTATCAGGGTCAATGCATTAAAACCCCTTGCTTTGTATGATGAAGGTTAATATTAGCAATAAATACTGCTACAAATTTCTCTTCCTCTGTTTTAAGAGGGTTTGTTTGCAAGTCAATATTCTGCGTTACTGGTGGCCAACACACATGGGCCACGGAATGCAGCTCTTGCCCATTAAAAATGCATTCCGACTTGTGATAGAGATGATTCCCAAAGCTGGCCATGGAATCCATTATGTTCGAGACAAACAAACTGAACTCCACAGTGAGTCCACCGAGGTGAACTGAAACAGCGGGAGACGTCTCACAGGTCCTTTCATGCAAACCTCATGAATACACTGCAACCTGCGGCACTTCTCTTACTCACAGGTCAAAGACATCAGGGTGTTCATCTAGACTCAACCGAAGAAAAGAAAGGGCAAAACTGATGAGAAATTATACAGAATGACTCTTGACATGTTTGGCGGTGTAATGAGGAGGGCATGAATCATGAAGTGCAGATGACAAAAAGGGCAAAAAAACTGAGCCACGTTTCAAGGTTAGTTTATATAACACTCCAAAAATTTCCTGATTTTACGTAGCATGTCAAAAAGCAAATTAAGCTGGCCCAGATTCTGAATAAAAGTAGAATTTAAAACGGTTACATAATTACTTCTTCCAAAGGGCTGTTTACACAGTATGCATTCTTGTGTTCAAAACAGCTGCACGGAGAGCAACAAAATGCTGCGAAAAGCAGGGGACATGAGATGTGGGCTGGATGAATAATGATTAAAAGTGATGGATGACCAGACATTACAGTGACGAAAGGGCATTATTGAAACACATTTTATCGGCTATAATGGTATAATGGTCTTTTTTGTAGAATTTGACAAAAGTCGTGCCCAGCACATGTGATACACTTTTTTGTCATTTGTGGGGAAAATGCTTATGTTGCTAAAGGGACAGTTCACCCAAAAATGAAAAATCTCTCATCAATTACTCAACCTCATGACATCTCAGATGTGTATGACTTTCTTTCTTCTGCAGAACACATATGACATTTTTAGAGGAATATCTCAGTTCTGTAGGTCCATATTATGCAAGTGAATGTTGAAAAGATATCAGTTACACTCTCCAGGGGTTTAATTAATTTCTTCTGAAATTATATGATAGGTGTGGGTGTTTAAGTCCTTTTTTTTTTACTATAAATCTCCACCTTTGACCAGCCCTGACCAGTAGGTGGCGATATGCATTAAGAATGCGAACAACCAAAAAACAAAAGAAGAAGAATGTGGAAACTAAAATGGAGATTTATAGTAAATAAGGACTTAAATATTGATTGTTTCTCAGTCACACCTCTCATATAGCTTCAGAGGATATTAATGTAAAACACTGGAGACTTATGGATTACTTTTATGCTGACTTTATGTGATTTTTGTATTTTTCAACAAAGCTTGTGCTTGCAAATATGTGTTCAGGTTAAATGAGTAAAATGTACTTTAAATATGCCCAAATTAGAAAATCACCATCTTGTGATTTCTGAAGGATCATGTGACACTGAAGACTGCAGTAATGATGCTGAAAATTCAGCTTTGATCACAAATGTCATTTTACAATATATTTAAATAGAAAACTGTTCTTTTAAATTGTAAAAAGAGTTCAGAATATCAATATTTTTTCTGTATTTTGGATCAAATAAATCCAGTCTTGTGAGCAGAAGAGACTTCTTTTAATGGTAGTGTAGGTCTAAAATTAAGTAAAGTCTTTATGTAAAGAAAATATACAGTCAGATTACTTCTTTTAACTTAAAACTTGATTTTGATCATTAAGTCTCCTCACATTCATTCTCTTTCTGTCACATTCCTCACGGATAGGCCCAGGGGTGGGGTCATTGTCTCTCAGGTGTGAATCACCTTAATATTCATGATCATTCACGCCTCCTCGCATATTACCGTTCAACACTAAAATTGTCTTACAAAAGTTAAATTACTATATTGTTTTGCGTGAATGAGTGATCAGGATGGTTTTTACATCATTTTGTAGCAAAAACTCTAGGCTACAAGGTCCAGTTCTCAAAAGGCTTGTGGACAAATGTTTAGTATGTGTTATATGGCCTTATTTCAGTGACTTAAAATTTTAGTTTTTTCAAAAACCATGCATAAACGTTATTTTCTCAAAAATACAAACATGTACACACATGTTGCTCACATATTATTGTAGCCCAGTTTGTGCTGAATACAGTGTTATCAGACTTTAGCCATTAATATGTTTTTAAGCAACTGAAAAAAGCACAAATGTCAAGGCATGTCAAAACTTCTCCAGGGCCCAAAATACCATCAGATCCCAGAGGGTTAAAGTTCTCACCACCAATCACTTGCATTGTATGACCCTATAGAGCAAATATATTCTTCTAAAAAATTATTTATGTTCTGAAGAAGAAAGTCATACACATATGGGATGGCATGAGGGTGAGTAAAGGATTAGAGAATTACCATTTTTGGGTGAACTGTCCTTATAAGTACTCTGCTGAAGTCTCTAGAGTGTATACAAGCCTACTAAATTTTAATAAAGGACAGTTAGACTTGTTTTGGTCTGAGTGCTTTTGTTTCATTGATTTGCACAAAATAGAAAATACGTTAATTTGTCGCCACCTACTGGCGTAATGGCATAATTTGCTGAAATGGTCGCTGAATGTAGCAGTGAACAAATCTTTTTGCTAAACGGATACAAAAGATGCGAGTCTCTGGGATGAATCAAAATCCCCTCAACTAACAACAAATAAAAAATAGTGCAGCCAGAATGCAAGAATGAGTCCTGTGTAAATGGTCCCTGAAAAGCTAAAACTGTCATTGTGGATTGTCAGAATATTTATGTCCATAAAAAAACTAAACTGGAATCAAAATAAACTCATTGATGCTTCTATTCACATTGCTGCTAAACATATGTCTGCCTCCTGAGGAGTTGAAGCTAATTACTTGGCACACTCATGGTTTTCCATCAACAACAAATCATGCATATGCTAATATGAAAATAAAGTCTGTTTACCCTTTTTATGAACTTCCTTTTAAAATGTACTCTTTGTGATTTCATCTTCCTCTAGTCTATACACTTATGCAGGTCGCTAATTTAGCATCACATCAGGTGAGGTTGTTAGCACATCGCTAAATTGTGTAATGTATTCTGTTCATTTCTTGCATGTTAAGGCTAAGACACTAACATCTGGGCTGCTGTTATGATGAGTTTTGCACATGAAATTATGATCACTGTAAACATTTCCCAGCAAACAATCATGTCCTTAACAATGAGCTTTCCAACTGACTGCAGCATAGCCCCATCATTAGCACTGTAATATTGTTTCCTAACTCTTCACTTAACAGTATTTCTATCGGGAAGACTCGCAGGCTTGAATGAGGTTTAAGATGCCATTTATTTGATGAATGTAGAACAGAAAAGTAATGTCTCTCTTTGGCGTAGGCCCCGTCTGGCGGTCCGAGGGAGTTGTACTCGGAACCATCATATCCTGCCGGAGATAGGAGGCAGGGGCGAGCCTACCCCCGTGCGGGACGGGGCTCAACTGGTGGTGGTGGGGTGGTGGAGGTTGCCGTGTTAGCGCACTGAAACAGCAATGTGATAGATTGTGAGCGGACTTATAAAGCAATGGCTTACCTGCGATTGGCTGGGAATTACCCAGCTAATGGTGTGATGATGTACAGCTGCTAGTCTTCCCGCTAGAACTACGCTGCGCTCACATCGTTTGATTAGTCATTCTTAGCCTTTGTAGTTATTTCTAGGTTAAAAAAGGGTAAGAAACATAGGAGAGACCTGGGCTAATTGTACAATGTAAAACGCAGAAGAAATATTTCCAAATCTTAATGACAGTTTCTAGGTCACTTATTAAATATAAAGTACATTTGTGACATTGACCATTTTAACTCCCATATTAACCTAAAATGGATAATCAGGTTTTGCGCAAACTTGTGGAGTCCAAGCCAGCTTGAGCGTGTGCTGACATTATAGCAAAAGGGGGGTTATACCAAATAGCCTAATAAGAAATTCTTGAAATTCATGTACTTTGAAATTTATGCTGCTAATATATGAATTGAATGCAATATAAAAGTATTTTCAGTAGTGGTGTCAGACTTTTGGACCCACTATATGTGCACGTACACACGTGAGCTCGCCTCTGATGTTCTGTTCCACTTCACTGCAGTGGTGGTTCTAGAGGGGGGACTGGGGGTGGGCACTAACGAGATAACACTCACACTACCCCCCAGGTCAGACAACACTCCACTCGCCCGGACCACATCCCCTGTCCCAGTCAAACAATATAACACATCCCTCCCATCCCGTTTGGACACTGCCCGGCACCCCTTGTGAAAAAATCCTGGCAACGCTCCTTAAATTCACTGGAGATTGAGAGGACTCGGAGGTCTTGCTGGCAGCCCGGGACTCAGAGCTATCAGAGCCCTTTGAGATTAGCAGTTTCATTGCATGTACCTGTCTATCAATGCCTCAGTGACGAAACTGAACCACACGTTACGCACAGATGGACATCATTCCGGCTATAAAGGTGACCGTCTTGTAAAGCTACTAAATGGACCATTACATCCATTATTGTCACAATTCCTCTGGGAAACTGCCTCCCTTAGCTCAAGAGCAAAGATGTCAGTGATGAAAGCTGCCACTTGCGGATGAGTTAGATGGTCATTACAGCACTTTACCGCAGGACACCGTTCTGCTGAGATTCCATTTTGACTCAGATACCAAAACTAGTAAAGCAAAATGATTGTGTTTGGTACGAGGGCATAGAAAGAATGTCAGAAGCCATTAGAAAGAAGATAGAAATATATTATATTTAATTTTATGCCAGATAGAAATTTATGAGAAACATCCTTAAATGAAATGATTAATTGTTAAATGTCTTTAACCCCATCACATTTGATCAAAAATAATTTCCACCTTCATGTCATTCAAAACCAATATCATTTTAATTTTGAAGAATCTTCATAGCAGCTATTTTCCATTCAGGGACTAAGCTCACAGTCCCACAAAAGACAAACCATACACCATATAATACTCTATATAACACGTGCGCTATATTCCAAGTCTTTTAAAGCCATTCGATAGCTTGGTGTGATGAACAGCAAGGAAATTAGACTGTTATTCACTGGAAATCTTTGCCTCCACCAAAAAAAAAAAATCTAATTTCTGGATTTGTTTGGAATATTTGGATTCCAAAATGGCACATTGCGAGATTTGACGACATTGGTGCTATAATGGCATTTTTTATTATATGTAAGTCATGACTAAAAGTTACATGCCTGCTCAAATATGTTAACTAGAGTGTGAGATTTAATAGCTAAGGTTAAGGGGACAATTTTCAGTGAATAACAACTTCAATTTGTATTCCTCACACAAAACTAATCACATGACTTCAGAAGACTTGTAATCTACTAATGCCATATGGACTCTTCTAATGGTTGGTGCAGCTATCATTATGAGGACTCTCCATAGACATAATGATTTTTACTCTGTACAAACCATATATATATTATATCCTCTAAACATAACCCTCACAAAAAACTTTCTGCATTTTTACATTTTCAATAAAACATCGTTTAATATGTTTTTTTAAGCGATTTAAATTATGGGGACACTAGAAATGTCCACATAAACCACATTTATAGCAAAATAGCCTTGTAATTACCAGTTTGTAACCTGGTAATTGTCCTCGTAAACCACATAAACATGCCCCCCCCCCACACACACATATGTATATATATTACATATATTTGAGCTTATGTTGTCAAAACGGACAATTTTTTATTATTTTTTAAATATATGTTGGAATTACGCACAAGCACACGCTTATTTTGTGAAAAATATAAACATAAACAAAGTCATAGTATATTTGTTTTATATATATATATATATATATATATATATATTTTTTTTTGGTATATCAGATTACTGTTAAACTTACATTCATTCATTTAGCAGATGTTTTTATCCAAGGTGAATTACACATGAGGAATACAACAGAAGCGATTCATCCAAAGGAGGCAATAATAAGAGAAGTTCTTAAATACAAAGTTGCAAATTGCTCAGAGAAACACAAGCAGTGAGGAAAGTGAGAGAGAGAGAGAGAGAGAGAGAGAGAGAGAGAGAGAGAGAGAGAGAGAGAGGTAAAAAAAAGACAATTATATATATATATATATAAAATATAATTATTTTATATATGAAGAAGAAAGAAGACATTTATTGTATGTACTAGGATTGAGTCACGCACTCCCGAAAGGGGAACTTTTGAAGATTCTTCATTAATTTACATTTTTTGTTCAACAGACAAAAACTGCATACTGATTTGGAATAACATGAGGGCGAATAAATAATGACATTTTGTTTCAACTACTCCTTAAATTAGCATTTAAATAAACTGTAAAATAAATAATTTAGCTTCAAAATCGAAACGTCTATTTCACACACGCACACCTACGTACATAATGTGGACAGAGTGAACCATGCTGACTTCAATTTAAATCGCTGTAAATGCCTGTGGTGCTTTTACGCATGTTCTGTTTATGGCTTCCTCTGCATGCAGTGCATGTTTGTGATCCCCAACTGTTTAACAGGCACACACATGCAACGCACACAGACTTACACACACACAGACATTTTGCAATGTTACATAACAAGGGGCGATAGTAAAAACATCCTGGGCACAGCGTGTGACATCACTTAAATGCATCTCATTTTCCTCGCTTGTAATATAGCTAATGAACAGCAAACTCAACGCACACACACATAAACTCTCCAGAAACTACATTGATGTCTACTGTCTGCAGGAGCTTCCTAACTGAAATGGGACCTCACAAGTGATTTGGAACGCTCTACCACACAGCAAAACACAAATAGCATTTCTTATGTGAAGCCTGGGAGACTTGATTTGCAATCGAATCTACAGTAGTTTATATTAGCATGTTGATAAGCTAACGGCTAATACTGACCACTCATAAGCATAACACATACAAGTACACAAATATTAGGTAAAATCGTCACCTTTATTTAATTCAACTGAATTATTTGCAGTTTTGCATGCTATGCTGATACAAAATAATATAACAATAAAGGACAGTTAGACTGGGCAGTATAATCCGGGTTTTTCCTACATTTAAAATATTTCGGCGGCTGCCCGAGATAAATTACGGGCCGTCGAAACAAAATGAATGAATTAAAATGAATGTAAATTAATTTTCCGGCTCTTAATACGTGTTAAATGGGCTTCCAATCTTTGCATATTTTGCACAAATGCAGACGGAGCGCAACTGAAGCCTGGTTTTAGCACGAGCCATCGCAGAACTACCTGCACAAGGAATCCGCTCTACTGGATTATTTTGGCATGCAAAATGTAAATTTTTTAAAATACACATCAGCCTTACTAAAATTGATCACTACTATACAATAGTAAGTGGTATTTTGACAAAAATGTTGCAATTAAATATGATAATCTGTTAACTGTGGCACTTTTATTTGGTTTTTAAATGTGTTTAGGATACAATTTTTCATAAACAACTTTCAGTAAAATAAAAATGTTCATAAAATGTTTTTGAAATTCTGCATGACTTGTTATAATATTCTGACTGTTGTTTGTTAGGACACAGTGTTAGAACATGTGCAATTTTCACAGGAAATACTTACATTTACTTACTATATTTGCAGTTGTAATATTCGGAACAAAACTACTTTTTGAAACGTACGGGTTCACACACGATGCACCATCACACAAAATTATGTGTTAAAAATGGAAGAGGCAGCACAACTGTGTCTTTAAAAAGTTACACTTTTTTATTTGACACTGGATCTTAAAAACACACGGTTTGTGAAGCAACATAAAAACACGCTGTGAAAGTCAAATATGGCGGTCTCATGAAAATAACGTGACTGTAGCAACATTTTTGCAAAATGATATTACGTGGACCATTACATGTATTGCGGCAGTTCTGAGGTGAAATGTCCACTGTGTGGTGCTAAAAGCGATTTAAAGGTTCTCCCAAACACTCGATGTTTTTAAGGTTAATGCTCCATTGAGTTAAAATCAACAAAACCTTGCTCCCTACCCTAAACGTTAAACCTAGTAACCGATAATGTCATAAAAAGCAAATATTAAATGAAAAACGCGACACAAATGTTAAAATGCACTGCCTTACAAATCATGCGCTAGAGTAAGAGTGTTTAGATATCATTGTATAAGGAATTGGGTTAAAATTAAGTGTTTATGAACTGATAATCTGCCATTTTACTTTTTTTTTTGTGGTAGCTCCTCTAGTGTTCATTTCATCCAGAAACTGCAGGGATGCATACAGCATGCAGGTATATTAACGTAATTCTATGAGACCAGGTTGGCGGAATAAAAAGACACATGAATGCATCCTGCGTGAACGACCCCTGAGATGAAGTGTGTGTCTTTATAGATGTGTATTGTGTTGGCCTTCACAGTGAGTTGAGTGTTTGTGCATGTCCTCTGTGTCTTTATCACACTGAAAGAAAGTCAATGCCTAATTTGCCATTTGTTATAGCAAATTCAGTACTTTCCCTCTCTTTTTCCTCACCTTGATTCTAAATTATCGCACAACACTGTTCTGTTAATCCCCCCATAAAACAGAAAAACAGGGAAAACACAAAACAGGGCATAGATATGTGTCACCATTGAGACGCTCAGAGCTGAACCCCTACAGGACAAACAAGTGCGGTGAGACATTCTCTCCCTCTACATATCTCATCCCTCATTTCAGAAGAGCAGTGTTGCTCACTCATCCTGAACACACTTGTTCCGGTGGGGTGAAAGGGTGGGGGGAGGGAGGGCAGTCTTGTCAAGGCCAAGTGTAGCAAGAGACGATCTGACTGAGACCAGGGGGTGTGGGGCAGGGATGGTACAGATATTTATCTTGATCTCTGACATGTCAATCAAGCTCTACACACAGGAGGATAAGAGAGAGCACAAGAGTGGATGGAGGCAAGAGTAAGAGGAGCGTGAGAGAGAGAAAGAATTTTGGGGAAAGTGAGAGAGGAATAAATATATTTTTCATAAGACTGATGGAGCAAATGAGGAGAACTGAGTAGAATCACGGAAGGAAAGAAAGAAGCATTTTCCGTTCTTTTTGACAAACCCATCACGCTTAAATTTTTCCCCCTAAATTTCAGTTTGTTTTGGATAAGAACATAAAGAAGACCCTTTTTTACACCAGGTATTAAATGTATGTCCCAGGTTCAATGCAAGTTGTGCTTAATTGACAGCATTTGTTGCATAATGTTGATTCAACTAAATTCGTCCCTCGTTTATTTAAAAAAAGCAAAGATTTTGGTTGCAGTGAGGCACTTGCAATGGAGTGAATCGGGCCAGTCCATAAATATTAAAATAAACAATACTCAAAAGTATAGCCACAAGATATAAACATTATACATGCTAACATGATTTTAGTTTGATAAAATCAGGAATTTACCACAGTTACGGCATTTATCAGATTAGGGTTTACCAATGGATCATGACAATGAAGTTGCAATATTGGATATAACTTTACACCGATAAAGTTAGTAACCAATTTTATCACTCTAAAATCATGCTAATACATATAGCTAATGTTTACATCTTGTTGCTATAGTTTCGAAACAAAGGTTTTTGGACTGGCCCCATTCACGTCTATTGTAAGTTATTGCTATTTGTACTTTTTTTTTTTTTGATAAACGAGGAATGAGCTGAAATATTTTGTCTTTGTGGTAATCAGCATTACACACAACATTATTATACTGAACCCGGAACATTTCTTTAACATACTAGCAACAGCAATAATCGATCATGAAAAATCAACAATTGCGCAACATTTCATTTTCAGCTTTGGGATTGATTACGGTGGCACAGTGGGCAGAACCCTACAATCTGATTAGTTAAAGGTGGGACAGCAAGGTGTTCCTCAACTGCGGTGTCTAACTGTCTCAGAAGGCAGATCAAACATATTCACACAGGATATCGGCATAGCTTTGAAAGTATGTCTTGATATTGACATTGTCTTGAAAAAATGGCTAAAGACAACTTTTCCGTGAGCACTTAAACACACTAAAAAAAAAAAGGTTTGCACTCCATTCTCTGTCTTGGCTGTACTTTTCTAATACAATTGAAACTTTTAATTGCAGCGCTTATCATGTTACGGTCTCCTTGATGATGAATCAGTTTTGTTGTATCCTTCCACATTTTGTAAGTTGCTTTGGATGAAAGTGACTGCCGAATGAATAAATGTAAATGTAAATATCATGTATCCTGAAATCAACTCCATACTGCCGAATTACTGACAAGGGCTGTCACGAATCTGACATTTTTGCATTGATTCAGACATGGTCACCTTTCCCTTTAGCACTACTGAGGTTACAGGTTCTAGTCCTGTGGGAACCATGAAGTATGGATCGACCAATCCAATAGTAATAATATTTCTAATAATCAGAATCGGTATTTTGTCTGATCTGATTGCTGATAAATGTAAAAATGCGCTCTGTTGGCTCTGATGCCACCGCCTCTGAAAGGTTACTGCTTGTACTGATAGAATAAGCTGTTTTCAAAGGTACGAATGCAGATACTGAAGTTGCAATAAACATCACCAGTTAGTGGTCCGGGTCCGGACCCCAGATTTGTTCCATCCGGACCGCGACACATCATGACATCATGGTATTTCAACGACAGTAGACCGTAACGGAGAAATACAGTGAGCAGCAATATAGATGGCCGGCAGCGATAAGGACTGATTTAACAGAGTACTCGCCCCCATGAGTTGGTGTTTTTACATGATATCACTGATGTTGGCATTAATAGTGGTCAGTAGATAACCAACGTTAGGAGGTTTAATAAGCATAAGGTGAACTTTGCTAATGTTAAATATTTCACCTCTGTTGTAAATAAAATCCCATTGCCCTTTATGCACTTGACTAAACGGGCTAGCCAGCAAGCTAAATGAAGAGTGTCAACTCCAGTAACGTTGATTCTCTTCTGTTATCATAAGTTAATGTTAATTAACATATGATATACATTTTGTTACAAACTTTTTAGTTCATTCTTTTTTTAATTCAATAGAAATTCTGCTAGGAGCTCCCTCCATTTTATTTTTGAAAATAAAAATTGTTGTTTTTTCAGTCTTTTTCATAAGATAATATTGAAATGTTCAGTTTTGCAGTATTTCATTAAAACATGTCATTTTCAGAGGCATTTAAATGACAATTTTAGTTTTTGTTTGTGTTAGTGTAAATTTTGACACTAAAAATTGTATTTTTACTGCCAATGTACATCGGCACCAAATATCAGTTATCGGTCTCCTTGATTACTAATCGTTATCGGTATTGGCCCGGAAAAAACATATCGATCGGCCCCTTCCAGGAAGTCATCACATTTACATTACAATAATAATAATAATAATAATAATAATAATGAGTGTGATTCAGAAGTTGCATTTTCGCTCTAAAATTACATTTTTATTCCATTGACGTTTAGGTTTAGGGTTGGGGTCTGGGTTAGAGGATAACCAATAAAATATGCATTTCTGCTGAGTGCATAACATGATTTACATCTTAAAATACAACTCGCTATTGGTGCCACCCTGTGCACATTTCACCCGGAAACTGAATCTTACATGTACCCATTCGTTCAACAACAGTTTCAGCTTTGACCACTGGGGGCAGTGATTACAATTTCGGTCAGCACAGACTGATTTCAGGAGCAAAATTTTTGACCTACTGTTGTTACTTTTTTCTTCTTCTCTTGCACTGGTAGTCAGCGCATCACGTCACCGTACATTTGCATTAAGTTGAACTCTGCTCATCTTTGCTCAAATAACCAACTCTCACTTTGAAAATAAATCTTCCGGGTCACTTTGTCATTGGAAATTACCGTCTGTGTGAACACCCCTTCAGTCCCAGTATTTCCTCTAATTTTTGTTTTGATTCCTTAAGAATCCCCTGCTCATAACAAAGACCTACATCTGAGGCAAACCTCCCAGCAGACTGGTTTCCTATCTCCATTATAGAAACATGCAGGTGCAGCCTGACCTTTACAGAAGGAGGTGCAGGTACAGATGGAGGTTCAGATCATTCATCCCTGAGGTGGAGAGTGGTTTCCTCTCATTCTAGGCAGTTGTTAAGGTTGGTGCAATTGTGCAGGATTGATGTTTTTTATAAACCTTCACTCAGCAAAGGTTCTGGTAATTCATCACTTCTCCTCTAATTGCACCATTCTGGAGTCTGGACTCGGATGTATGTAGCAGTTAAGGCATTCACTGTGCATTTGTTTTTTCATAGTGGATTAAATACCTACATGAAACATGAATCCCCTCAACAAGGGAGTAATAAAAGTGTGTATCTCTTTCTCTCTTTAACCTCATCACTGTACACATTCAGCCACTCATTTCACTCAACCTGGTCAAATAACATCCTGGCTTCCCAATGCCTTTGGCAAAACCTCTTCTGTTTTTCTTCCACAAGCCCATTAGCTGTAGAACAGCTGACCCAAATTGCTGCGCGACTGCACCATGAATGGTTGTTGCTTTTCAGACCATCAAGCTGATTAACTTGATTTTGGATCAAATTGCTTGTATACAATTTAATTTACTATTTACGTCTGGCTGAATGGCCGACATCACAAGCTCAGACTAAACACAAAGAACCTGAATCTGGGCTTGTTCAAAAGACATTCTGTGCCTGTTCAAATTAAAGGAATGAACCAAGTTCAATGGCATAATGTTGATTACGACAAAAAAATATTTCCAACTCCTCCCTCGTTTATTAAAGAAAAAAATGAAACAATTGTGACAGTAGGGCATTCACAATGGGTGAATTGGGCCAGTCAATAAACTTTAAATACACACTGTTTAGTAGCCACTAGATATAAACATTACACATGCTAACATGACTTAAAGTGATAAAATTATTATTAACTTTATCAGTGTAAAGTTATATCCAGTATTACAACTTCATTGCTATGATGATGCAATTCATTAAACCCTGTAAGCGATTTTATGATTTTATCACACAAAAATCATGTAAAATACAGATTTTATCGCACCACAATTATGCTAACGTGCAATGTTTACGTCTTGTGGTTATACTATACTAAATGTGTATTCTAATGTTAATGGACTGGCGTACTACTTACTGTAACTGCGATTTTGCTTTTTAAAAAGAAATGAGGAACGTGTTGAACTAATTTTCAGCGTTTATCAACATTATGCCACTAATGCTGTTGATTGAGGTTAACTTGTATTGAACCCCAGACTAGGACTGCATGATTATAGCAAAAATTATAATTGTCGATTATTGCTCTTGATATTGTAATCGCGATTATTAATGTCGATTAAAATGTTTAATTACCGTGACGTCACAACGTAAGCAACCGTGTGGTTCTTCAGAGTAGCAGATTTCAATGGTGGATATGAGCTGCGCTCCAGTCTCTTTTAAGCATCTTTTAAGCATTATATGGTATTGTATTTTATATTGTAATAATGTCTGTTAAGGTAAGGCAAATGAAAATGATTGTAAATTCATATCTATGGTATAGAATAAATACAATTATTGCTAAATTACTGCTTAAATTATTAGTCCACGTACAGTAAATAATATGGCATATTCAATATTCAAACTTATTAGCAGCGGATTTAAATCGACCAAGTTACTGCGTTCAGTAGGACCTTTAGTGGCGGGACAGGGGACCATTAATCCCGTTGGATCTTCAATGGTGATCTTGTTCATGTAAGATCATCGTTAGATAATTTTTGGCCTCAGTGGCGGCACTTTGGAAATTAAAAACAGTCATTTACGATCGGAGTTTGTGCGATTCATGAAAATTTTAAATCTACAAATCTGCGTGGCCAATGGGACTTACAAGAGCAGACGCGATAACAATGATGGTGTTTCCTGAAATATGCCATTCGTTCCATATTCTTCATGTTGGCCTCACCTCCAAAACACACTTAGAACAGTTAAGCTGAATTATTTTATTGCTATTTTGTACAAATCAAATACACATTTGCCTTCTTATTAACATGACAAAACAAAATGGTTATTACATTTTTAATAAATTGTACAAAGAAATCGAGCAATGCGACAAACTCTCCCATTACAATGACTGCTGTCACTCACTGCAGGTTTAAACTGTTTGAGATCTGTATTTTGACGCGAGCTCAGAGACGCTCTGCACAATGTTCTGCACTCTCGCGATTGCGCTCATTAAAAACAAAGCTGTCTAATAAGCATAATAAATAAATTATTTACACTGTGTCTGTGCCTTGATTAGAACAGAATCCTTTTAGTTTTGTCATGTTGCTCATTTGCATTGTATTTAACATCTACGTTCAAAGCGAGCGGTGCAGTAGCAATGAATCCAAAATATTTACAAAGTGCTTTTCGCTCTTGTTCTACAGCTTCTTTCAAGTGTCATGTGATGTTTCTTCAGTATTATTTTTCGTGTGTAAAACTTGCACATTAGGATCAGTTGTCATTACTGTTAGGACAGAGGACTAATCTAAACGGCTCCGATTGGCCATTGCCGTTTCATTGCTCAACGGACATGTTAGTGATTGGTTAGAATGCTCAACCGCTGCAAAAACACGTTGTAAATAGAAACCATTGATGCAACAGGAGCAGACTTTAATTGAACGATGTAATCGTATTACATAATCGTGACAGCCTTAATCGTATTCGCGATTAGTTTGTTTAATTGTGCAGCCCTAACCCCAGACATTTCCTTAAAAGTGCTGGAAGCAACATTCTTCTACGCACTAATTGTTCAGTGCTTCATTTTAAACAATCCTGTATGGCAAAACATTCTCGAATATGGCTAATTCTTTCCAGAATCTGCTGACCATTTATAGACTTTCACTTTTTGTAAATGTATGCCTCTTCTTGCACAAATTCTGTCTCTCCTTTACCCAACACTTCTATTTCAATGCACACACACACACACACATTCTCAAATCTCTAGTGGATTTAAACCAAAAGCTCTGTCTCCCCTCAGTAAATACTCTCAAATCTCTCATGGATTTAATCTGAATCCAGCTATTATTTCTCACTTCTCTTTGACATCTTTAAGAACATGTGTGTGTTCAAGGGTTAGTGTGTGAGTGTGTGTGTGTGTATTATACATCCAGAGGCATGTAATGCAATTTTGCTTTCAGCGAAGTCAACGTTGTTGATATTAACACTTGAGTATTTGCACAGCGATCCAACAAGTTACACCATAATTGCAGTGACATAATTATGTGCCAAGACCTCACAAATTCAGAAAGTATCAGAGAGAGTGAGGGCCCTTGAGTGAAGTGCGATAAATAAAACAGAGGTGGGTAGAGTAGCCAAAAACTGTACTCAAGTTAAAGTGAAAAAATAGTTTAAAAAATAATTACTCAAGTAGAAGTAAAAGTACTAACATAAATAATTACTTGAGTAATAAAGCATCCAATTAAAAGAGTACTCAAGTAATGCGTTTGCTAGACATTCTTCCCCCAGTGAAAGTGATCTGTTTCTCATCCACAACCATCCCAATGCTTCTGAAGATATTGAATTAACCCCTATAGTCTTATGGATTACTTTTATGCTGATTTATGTGATTTCTTTTTAGCTTTAAAATGTTGGCACCCATTCTCTTGCATTTTATGTACCCACTTTTTAAACCTTCTCAAAAACCAAAAAAAATCCCCCAAAAGTTACTCAAGTAAATGTAACGGAGTAAATGTAGCGCATTACTACCCACTTCTGAAATAAACCCAATATTCCCCCTAGCCTAGTTTAAAATCAATGAAAACTGACCTGTTTATTTGAATGTAGGAGGAGGTATGAGCCAGTATTTCTCTCACTCTGGCTCCCTTTGAGTGTGTGAATCTGTTTCTTCCTCCGTCTTGATAAGGGCATAATGAAATGTGTCAATATTGAACAAAACTAGTGGGACCAAAGCAGAGAAAGAGTGAAAATTAGTTCTTCATATGGCCAGTCCGCCCTTGTCCACAACCCAGTTAATTACATAATCAATATCAATCATGAAAAATTTTAAATGGCGTGTAGCCAGGTCAATATTCATGCTGAATTGTCATGTGATGAAGGTTAATTTCTCGGTCTGAAGGTTTGGGGTGAAATCATAATTAATTACCTAAAGTCAAACTTAAAAACAAAAGACAAAACAAAACTGAAAGTAGCCCAATTCACCTTATGAAATTACATGTTTATGTTAGAATAAGAACATGACTTGCAAAACATGCATATGACTGAGCCTAAAATATGCCTGTTTAATTTAAATGACCCAGTTTGTTCAATGAAGGGTGCCAATATTTCTCGAGCTGACTTTAGATTCTCTTCATTAATCAGCTTAATGATGGCAGACTGTTGAGAGACAGACAGATAGAGAGAGAATTGCCTTAGGAATTAACATCTTACAAGTACAGCTGCAGTCTGTTCTTTGCTCTGATTGCTACATGAATATGTTCGTGTGAGTGCACATGTGTGTAAATGTAAGTCTGTGTATATATACTGTATATAAATGTGTATAATGTGTGTGTGTGTGTATATATATATATACATATACAGTATGTACAGTATATACACCGATCAGCCACAACTTTAAAACCACCTGCCTAATATTGTGTAGGCCCCCTCGTGCTGCCAAAACACAAGTAGAACCACAAGACAAATTCAAGAACTGACTGTTCACTTGCTGCCTAATATATCCCACCCCTTGTAACAAGATAATTGATGTTATTCACTTCACCTGTCAGTGGTTTTAAGTTGTGGCTGATCAGTGTGTGTGTATATATATATATATAGTCTCAGCCTCAGACGGCATGACCACAGACTTCCCAAAGATTTTGCACTTATCATCTGATGCTTATTGCATATTGCACATTGTGGCAGAGCGGAGGGCTGGGCCGGGTCGTGATGATACACACCCGGTCCAGTATCAGGCTAATCTCGCCTCCTCCTTTCCATTGAACTATGTTACACTGGTGCCGAAATCCGGGAAGGAGGAGAGATATGGCGTAGTAGAGTTCTCGCCACTACCATCCACCCCAATGGAGCAACCGCGGCCATCTGCCGGGGGACGAGGAGCCCAGCTGCCTGGAAGCGGAGGAATGGCCGCCGACTGCGAGGGGAGAAGGGGCTCCTAGTCGACCGCCTGGAGCGGTCAGGGCCGCTGCCAGGGGCGGAGGAGTCCCCTACCAGCTGCTGAAACACGGCGGGGTCTGAGACCGCCGACCGCGAGGGGAGAAGGGGCTCTTAGTCGACCGCCTGGAACGGTCAGGGCCGCTGCCAGGGGCGGAGGAGTCCCCTACCAGCCGCTGAAATGCGCCGGGGTCTGAGACTACCGACGGCGAGCGGGGAGGGGCTCGAAGACCGACCGCCTGGAGCAGGAGAACCGCTGCCAGGGGCGGGGGAGACCCCTTTGGCTCCCCGAGAACGCGGCGGGGCATTCCGTCCACCAGGGGCTGGAGGACTGCCTCTGATCTGCCCGGAGAGGTGCGGCTGTCGTCCGTTAGAGGGTGGAGGAGTGGCCGAGGAACAAGCTACGACGTATCAGCGAACTGGCGAGTAAGGATTTTTTATTCATCTCACTCTCCTCTCTCTCTCTCACTGCCACTCTGCTGTCCAGGTAGACGGGGATGACATGCCAGCAGACTGCGCGGAAGGCGCGCCCCTCCTCAGGGAAAGGGGGGGTGGGGTACTTCAGGCCGGGGGCTCCCCAGCCTGAAAGAACGAGGGAGGAATGTGGCAGGGCGGAGGGCGGGGCCGGGTCGTGATGATACACACCGGTCCTATATCAGGCTAATCAAGCCTCCGAGAGGGATAAAGGCCGATGGCAGATGGTGGTGCGACGAGAGAGAGATAATTTTCGGACATGTCCGTCGTCATGTGTTTGTGTCCTTTTTTTTAAGTTCATTATTAAAACCTTATTTATATTGTCAAGCAGGTTCTCGCCTCCTCCTTTCCATTGAACTACGTTACACACATAAAACTTGAAAACACTTTCTCGATCCAGCGATAAGCGCTGAATGGCTTGTTTGATGCAACTTCTGAGAGTAAAAGGACAAAGTACTTTTAAATCACTTCGACTGGAAGCAATGCCATGTTTAAATGGTACTGGGTTGACGCTGAAATACTAAATTGATTTGACAAGGTTCGCTTCTATTCCTTTGATTTGGTGAATTGGTACTGCGAAATATACAAACAAATATACTAACTGTATATACAATGCATGTTATAAGCACTCTCTTAAGCCAGAAGCAAACTCTATGCAAGGACGCAAACACTTGAAGCTGTGCGAGCTCCATTGTGTACAGCTGCGGCCTGTGCATTTTAAGTCTAGGCCTTCAGTGCGAATCATGCCATTAAGAAAACACAGTTTCACAATGAATAATACACAGTATGCTTATAATACATTAAGTGGCAGACTCTAATAATATTTGTGATTTAAATTGTGCTTGCAATATATTTGGTTTCGTCAGGGTACTCAGTTACTTTTCAAAACTTGATCTGACACTGAATGCTCAAGCAGCCTAATTTACACTTAGAAAACACCTGATGTTGCTGTAACAATGCAAAAAGCATTTACCAATTTACTTGAAGTGAAAATCCTCCTTTCCTGTTTAATTAATCAATCGCACAAACCTGCAGAACATCCATAAGGACCTCTTTCTCAACGGCAACAACAGCCGTGAAGACAGCCGACTCGTCAGCAAGATCTCGCGCTCTTCGTTTTCAAAGTACGTACATCACTTAAAGCGAGATTGCGGCACTCAAGGCCAGCTAGAAGGCTTGAACTGGGACATATCCTAAAGACCACACCCACAAAGAATAAATCAATCAATCTGATTGGCTGATGAATCTGACAATCTGACTTTAGATGATGATTCACTGCAGTTTTGAGGGATACTGCCGAAATTCTGAAGGCCTGACGGGGCGGAGCACAAACTCTCGAGTTTGGTCATGTGATTTGTGAAACAGTTGTCACACTTTGCTTGTAAGCATCGAGGAATAAATTCTGATTGGATAAACTTTTTGATTTTTGCTATTTGGAATGCGATTGAAAATACATATGCAAAAAGGTCAATGAGAATTTATTTATTAGGCAGGTTACGCCAGCGAGAAGGCTTTGCTGGCCCTGAGAAATCACCACTTTAATTCAAGTGGCTCCTTTGTAGGTATTAGCACAAACTGTCTTGTTCTAAGGTCAGTTTTTTTTTTCTTCAGGTAAACTATTGTCATGGCGGAGCAATGGTTAAGTAAATGCAATAGCATACACTCTGTTAACATGTTTATAGCTAGCTATCTTAATTTTACAGAAATTTCAAGGTCACTCTATCGCCTTCTTGAGTACTTAAGTTTGTTACCGCCACTTAAAGCATGTTAAAGCATGGCCAGCGTCACCAAATGGAATAGCAAAAAAATACATTTCAAACCTGGAGGACTTGAAGTGTCAGACTGCTACCTCATGGCCAAATAGCATCTTTGGATGTTTGTCCGCGCAAGTTTGTGTGAGTGCGTGTTTGTGTATATGTGAATCAGAGGGCATTTGTTATATTGCAGCTTCACAAACCTAATGCAAGATGACAGGTGTAGCTAAGCACAGCTAAACAGCACAAATAACACACACACAAAAGAGTGCACAAACTGATCCTCCTCATCTTATAGGTTTACTATTTGCGTTGCACATGTTTTTTTTTTTATTTACATACGAATGAAATTCAGAAAAGCAATTAGCCATAGAAGACCATGCATTACAGTTATTTAACCACAGGTAAAACCCCTGTACTGTGGTAAAATCACTATAACTGCACAACGGGAGACAACTGGTACATGCTGTGCAGTGTGTAAAACCTCACTCTCCTGGCCTCAAGAGGTGCACTAGCGACTTTAGCCTCCTTATTAGAGTGCCCTCCTCCCATGCCGGAGACGCCGGTTCAACTCCTGCTCGGAGCGGTTCTAGCAGGACCAGTTACAGTGATGCTGTGACCCGGTTGGGGGTGAGGTTTAGGGGGGGTGAGCGTAACGGGATTCAGCTGGTACGTGCTGTGCAGTACCAGCTGTATATAGCCTGTGTATAGTGTATCTGTATGTATTTATTAATTTGTGTGTAACACCAACCTGCCAGGGGGATTATAGCCTAAGGCTATAATCTGGCATATTTACATTTGTGAAAATGTTCATAAATATGTATTGTCCCTTTTGTTAAAATAAATAAATAAATAAAAATAAAATAAATAAAACCTCACTCCCCTAGCCTCATGAGGCGCACTAGAGACTGATGCTAGAGACTGTAGCCTTCAGCCTCCTTGTTAGCGAGCCCGCCTCCCATGTTGGAGATGCCGGTTCAACTCCTGCTCGGAACGGGTCGAGCAGTTACACACAGATTGAAGTGGATTACTACACTTTAATAAAAAAAAAAAACAATGTTTGAAAAACAGTTACATTAATTTATAGCAGTTATCAGAAGCAGCTATTCTTATAATACTGTATAGTTCCTTGTAGAAAACTGTAGATTTACGGTTTCTAAGCAAAATAGAAAACTGCGCATTAATATAGAAAGTACGTCACAGGTGTGCCTTTATAGTCATTTTTACTTTCGCTTTGGATGCAACTGAGCCAATCAGAATTTAGAGTTGGAACTAATGCTTGATAATATTGCAGTTGTCTGGTCATGTGATCACAGGGGGTCACTGTGAGGCAGAGATTTAGATTTAGAATGAGATATTCTGAATTACACAGCAGAGATCCAATCAATCACTGTGAATCGTTAGGAGGTCACCACTCCTCTGCTAAACATTCAGTGTAGATGCAGCCTCAATGAAGATAACAGAGAGAGAGAGAGAGAGAGAGAGAGAGAGAGAGAGAGAGATAGAGAGATAGAGATAGAGAGAGAGAGAGAGAGAGAGAGAGAATGTTAATATGTGTGTGTGTGTTTAAGTAAATCTCAAAAAGTCATATCTCATATTTATCCAGGATATTTTTATAAGGAATATGAAGATCAAATAGATTTTTTTTTACATTGTGACACTGTCATCACAACACAGTTCTCATTACCATAACGTGTCCAGATGTTTAATGTTGAGTTTTGTTTGTAATTGTCATTACTCCCATTGATGTCCTATTCAATTTGAATAAATACAGTAATGAATATCATCCTGTCGGAAAACAATGATTTTTTAAAATAAAATCTGCACAAGTTAAAGCCAGTAAACAAATACTACCAGGGGGGGTTAATGAGTATTGGGGGAATACGGGATCACAATGGAAAAAAATCTTGAGATTCACCCGATTGTTTCTTTTCAGGGCTATTTAAACACGTTCAAAACCATCAGTTTCACTCTGAGCTCAGTGACTGTCATGCAGTTATATTCAATAATTATAATGCATTGTTGGATGTAATCTAACTACACAGTCATTCATTATGGCAATCTACTTTTTAGTACAAAAAGCAGTGTAGTGCATTACATTTCAAATTCTTGTAATCATATTTTATAGTGATTGACTTTCAAATAAGGTAGATAAGGGATAATCCATGGCTTAAATGATTTTAATGCACAACATGGATGCGAAGATCCAACCAACAAAGTGCATTTAAATTTAAATGATGTGATTGCAGGGCACCCTCTAACGCACATGTTGAGCAGTGCAGCCATTTTAGATGATCTTATTACAATATAAATCATCTTGCCTCATCTTGCCGGACAGCGAAATACCCATTTAATAGGTCCAGGTTTGGCTCTCTTCCCCCTCTGTGCAAAACAGCTGAATGTCAAACCACACTTTCCTTTCCAGCGCTTTGGGTGAGAAATACAGGGCTGATTAACACTGTTGTCTTTTCCGTGTTTCCTGTAGCGCTTCACAGTTGGTTTAAAGACAGCACAGCAAGGCATGACAGCTCTGAGACAATATTCGTGTCCGGAGGTCATTTGAACAGAGGCATAAAACTCTTGCAATGTCTCATTATGGAGGACAGCAGAGTAGGCGCATTAATATAGACCGGTGATTAAAACTGACTGGAACTATCTATGCATGTGGAGGCTCATGCTATTCTCCGCGATCCACACACAACTTACCATAAGCCCCATTGAGCGCGAGAACCACTAATCGAGACCATGAGGAGGTTACCCCATGTGCCTCTACCCTCCCTAGCAGCCGGGCCAATTTGGTTGCTTAGGAAACCTGGCTGGAGTCACTCAGCACACCCTGGATTCGAACTCGCGACTCCACGGGTGTTAGTCACTTCAATACTCGCTGAGATACCCAGACCCCTTATTAGCTTACTCGTAGAGATCGCACAGTGAGCCGAGAAGCAGGAGAGATCAAGCTCGCCGAACCTGGTTGAGCAGTCTGATACGTCTAAATCCCAAGATGTGTGGTTGTTACAGAGCAATAGCTGACCGCTGGATGGTGCCATTGACCAATCAGAATTGAGTATTCCAGAGAGCAGTGTAAGAAACGGTTTTAATGCACTCATTCCAGCCAATCAGAATCAGGTATTGAAACCAACCATGGAATAATTACTTTTAATTACTTAACTTGGGTTTCAAAAATTTATAAATAACAATTAATTGCGTTTCAGTGACAGCTCAAGGATCTGTGTCCTCTAACGAGTCAATGAAAAAGGAGGAAAATTGTAATTTGTAGTGAATTACTTATTTAATGCGATTTATTTGAGTATTTTACCAGTAAGAGAGTCACAGTTCTTTAAAGCTGCTTTGGAAAAATATTTATTGTAAAAGCATTATAAACTTGGATTGAACTGAAAATGTTTCTCAGATATTGGGTGGAAAAACTTAATGACTACTTACAATGATAAAAGCTTACTAATATTCACTAACAGTAAACATTAGTGTGTATACATGCAAACCTACCAATAAAAAAATAAAAAAATAAATAACAAACATTCTGGCAAGGCTTTGTCAAGCCACCATCAAAGTTTGTTTTGACATCTGAATGAGGACATGTCTCAAGTCCATCAATTTCAGCTTTTATATATGGTACTTCGCATCTGCTGAAAACGTCTCTGACCACATGTGCTTGTCTTCCAGCAGTGTGTGATGAGGTGTGTGGAGTGTAATCACATCAAACACAAACACACACAGTTCCCTGTGGTCTGAGTGTTGTTGATATTACACCCTGTGCTCTATAGTGTGAATCATTCTATCTTGGTGAAGTGTGTGTTAATAAGGTGTAGTGATGACTTAGTATGCATTTTGAAAGTTTATTGTGTGTGTACAGAATGTACTTGAGAATTTTGTTACTTTACATCATATGTTAACGTTGTGTGTGTGTGTGCCAAATTCACATTAGATGCATCGCAGTGACGTCAGTCATTTAACTGAGCCCTGAAGCCTCATCTGTTCTGGAAACTGGAGTGTGTGTGTGTGTGTATGTGTGTGTACATCCCCAATGATATTTACGTGTGTGTGTGTGTGTGTGTGTGTGTGTGTGTGTGTGTGTGTGTGTGTGTATGTGTGTGTACATCCCCAATGATATTTACGTGTGTGTGTGTGTGTGTGTGTGCGTGTGTGTGTGTGTGTGTGTGTGGTTGAACCGGGGAAGCCTTTGTATTGTTTTCTGACAATGCTGAGTGGTAAAATACTGGAATCTGACATGGGATACCTTTACATGGATAGAAAATCTGACCACTTAGGCAACAATATGAATAAGAAATTGGCATTTAAAAAGCATTGTATTAAAGCTGAAGTGTGATGTCACTCTAGCATTGTGGCATTAAGATTTACACAGGCGAGCACCGAAACGTAAAAAGTTTTTATGAAGGTGTGCCATTTTTCAACATTTGTTCACAATACCCTTGTCCCAGGTCTGGTTTATAAGCAGAAAGTGTATGAATTGTAGCACTCAGCAGACAGAATCTGCTACTGTCAGGATTTATTACGTTTGTAAAAAAAATCACTCAGATAGGAAAGGATGTCAAACTTCATTGCTTTTTTTGTTATTCAGCAAATCTTCCCTTACCCACCCATAGATTACTGCTAAAGCAAACACACATACCCGCTGACATCTGAATGTTTTATGTATCCAAGCAGAAAGCCTTAAACAAGACCAAATGGTGTCTCATGTCAACGTTTAATGATACACCATGCAGGGGACAAACTACAAGGTCTCTTATGTAGATTAGAGCACAAACACACAACCACACACACACTCACATTTGTTGCTAACCACTTCTGAAGCTCTTTTTTAGTGTGCAAGTCACATCAGGGACAAATATTTCCCCTACTGTGATTTCGCTAATGGCTAATGCACTAGAAACACACACATACCTGTATACACATATTTGCACACTCACACACACACACACACACACACACACACACACTCTTCCACTGAAGCAGCATAAGCCCTGCAGCTAACCAGGCCACTCTGAACCATCTGCCTCACCAGCTCAAGACTGAGCTAACCGAAGCATGCTAATGGCTAATTACCTAATTCCCAATGCATTACTAGAAAAAAAACCCTCTTTGCCTAAATATTTTTGATGCTGAGTGTGTGCTACAGGCTCATTAATCTGCCCAGAGTCCTTTACTCTTTTCTAAACTTTATGTTAGTTCACTTTTTTTTAAGACTGAGACTGTGGCCCTATGTGAGGCTAACCAAGTTAATAAACCCTGCCTAGACCAATTAAGATGGATCAACTAGTGGCACCTTAAATTATCAGTATCAGGTACGTTTTTGGAAACTCTTATGCTTGAGTAGTTTTTGAATGACTAGTTCTGTAGCAGAAACAATAACCATATAACCAGCTAATAACAGAAACAATTGTTGAATCAAACAAATCTAAAACTATCTTATATAAAACTATATTTTAAAACTGGTCTAAGCTGTTTCTTTTCATTCAGAAGGGAATTCACTATTTTCATTAGGAAGGAGTCTAGCGAACACTTACTGTACACATGCTTGTCTAAGTACCTCTGACTGGTTCTTAAAGCGAGTTTAAGGACCCAGTTGGGGGCACTTAAGACTGATATAGGATGCTTGCAGTTAGTCTTTCCACCTGTGATAACCACCGGAGAGTCGTAATAAGAAATTTGCTGCAAAGTGACAGTTTAATTAAAGACCACGTGTTTGGATGATGAAAAGGAAACATGCTGAGAGAACATTAGCAAGATTAGAAATCTTTTTCAGATACTCCAATTTTCATCTAATATACACACATACTGTTCTCACACAATGCAGTTCAACACATACGTGCTCTCTCAGAAATTCATTCATCACCGCACCCTGAAAACAAAGACCATCGGCATGATTAGTGATTATTTTCTATCAATAAACGACTGAATGATTGGTGATTGCTGCTCTGTTCTGACATAAAAACTGGCCCAAGGTGAAACAGATTGAGCCATTTAAAATATTTAATTGCGGATCGAGTGGGTGAGCTGAGCGCTCTTCAGTTTACACAGCTGGGAGCAGATGTTTCTTAGCAGTAGAGAGGTGCTTGTGTGCTGATGCTTCTCAGATTCCCTGCATTTGTGTTCTGTGCATGCTTACATGGGACCACAGCGTAAGAGCCGTTCTCAAAGTCCAAAGGTGAAAGTGATATTGAATGGAACACAAGTGCTCCGAGTTGCATTTAAAGATTGTACTGCCATATTACAACAACCTTTGACACAGGGCGGATCAATTAAGGTGTTTTTGTTTTTTTAGGCTCAGCAAAGTGCAAATTTAAAGGGATAGTTCACCAAAAAAGTTAATTATGTCAGAATTGACTTTAAGTCGTGTCATTTAAAACCTGCATGATTTTATTTCTTATGCAGAACACAAGTTTTAATGAATATTTAAATTCACTTCCACCACCTGTTCAATCAGCACTGGTGCCCCCCAGGGATGTGTGCTCTCCCCATTACTCTTCTCCCTGTATACCAATGACTGCACCACCAACGATCCCTCAGTCAAGCTCCTGAAGTTTGCAGACGACACCACTGTCATCGGCCTCATCCGAGATGATGAGGAGTCTGCATATAGAAAGGAGGTTGAACAGGTGGCTGTCTGGTGCAGTCAAAACAACCTGGAGCTGAACACGCTCAAAACGGTGGAGATGAATGTGGACTTTAGGAGGAACACCCCAACATTGTCCACCCTCACCATTCTAAACAGCACAGTGGCAGCAGTGGAGTCATTCAGGTTCCTGGGCAATACCATCTCATAGGACCTGAAGTGGGAGACACACATTGACTCCATTGTGAAAAAGGCCCAGCAGATGTTTTTCTTCCTTCGCCAGTTGAGGAAGTTCAACCTAGCACAGGCGCTGCAGATACAGTTCTACTCAGTCATTGAGTCTGTCCTCTGCATTTTAAATAAAAAGGGCTTCAATTTTGGGTTGTTTCGATCGTATACCTTCAGAAGATTTGAACAACGATGCACAAGTTGTGTCGACTACTTTTATGATAATTTTGGGAAATTTTAAGGCTTAAATTATGAAAAAGAATTATATGTATTTTTGGGTGAGCTATGCCTTTAAAGGAGAACTGCCACCCCATATGTGTATGACTTTCTTTCAGCCGTTGAACTCAAATGAAGATTTTTAGAAGAATTTCTCAGCTCTGTAGGTCCATACAATGCAAGTGAACATTTTGGTGGCAACATTTTAAAGCAGTGGTTAAATAAATATCTTCAGAAGCAATGTGATAGGTGTGGATGATAAACAGAGAAACAGATCACCTTCACATTCTTCTTCTTGTGTTTTTGGTGATTCAAATTCTGTGCATATCGCCACTGCTGTCTAGCAAAAAATGACAAATATGTGACCTGTTTCTCACCCACACCTATCATATCACTTCAGAAGATATGGATTTAACTACTGGAGTCTTATGGATTACTTTAATGCTGTCTTTATGTGCTTTTTGGACTATCAAAAATTTGCCTACAGAGCTAAAATATACTTCTAAAAATCTTAATTTGTGTTCTGCAGAAGAAAGGAAGACATACACATCTGGGATAGTGTGAGGGTGAGTAAATGATGAGAGCATTTTCATTTTTGTGTAAACTGCCCTTTTAAAGTGATAGCTCAGTCATAATTTAATATTCTGTCATAATTTCCCTACCCTTATGTTGTTCCAAACCAGTGTGATGCTTTGCATTATGTGGACCACAAAATATGTTAGACAGAATGTTAGTGACTGTTAGTCTCAGTCACCATTCACTTTTAAAATATGGAGAAAAACATTCACTGAAAGTAAATAGTGACTCAGGCAAACATTCTGTCTAATATCTCCTTCTTGTGTTGCATGGAAGAAAGAAAGTCATACGGGTTTGGAACAACATGATGGTGAATGATGACAGAATTTTCATTAATAATAATAATTCTGTAATACATGTTAAATGTGTATTAGGTAATATAGGAGAGTAAACATCTATTATGTAATTTGTGAAAGTAACGAGTTACTACTAGTAGCCTACTACTTTAGTACTCTCTAATTGGATACTTTCTTACTCTTACTCAAGTAATTATTTATGTTAGTACTTTTACTTCTTCTTGAGTAATTATCTTTTTTAAGTAATTGTACTTTAACTTGAGTACAGTTTTTGGCTACTCTACCCACCTCTGGATTTTGGAGCTTCAACATTTTGGCACCCATTCACTTGCATTTTATGGACCAACAGAACTGAAATATTTACTAAAAATATTTGTTTGTGTTCAGCAGACGAAAGAAAGTCTGACACATCTGGGAAAGCATGAGGGTGAATAAATGATGGGAGAATTTTTATTTATAGGTGAACTAACCCTTTAAAGTAACTATCTGTCTTCTCATTTGAGTTTGTGAGTTTTATTATATTATTTTCTCTCTGAGGTATCGGAATAAAGGATTTTTTTTCTGGATTAAGCCAACCCTTTGAAAACTCCTTACCTCAAACAAATCACACAGTCTTCTCTGAGCCTATAATAAGCCACCTTGAAGCTACACTGAAGGGTTTGGTTTGATACGACTCACCAGTGGGGCAGGAGGTTTGTAGATGTTTGTGGACAGCTATCTTTCTCTGTGGCCTACAGGCTGTGAGGGGACGTTAGAGAAGATTCGAAGGGCATCACATCAGTCATGTCTTCAGCAGAGAGCTGGCTGGAGCAGAGAGCCTCATTCTTCTGGTCGTTATCATGAAAGAGACAGACCCTTTTGATATTCCTTAGTCCAGCATTCCTGGCAACTATTGCTTTAGAAACATCTCCCAGGGTTCTGTCCTGCCCTCAATCTGAGCTGCATGAACAAAATGGAAAGACAATGATGTCTCAAGAAAAATAATGGAACCTTGCATAACAGCTGACCAGAATTTTGAATTGCACTAGAATTCAGGTCTTGTGCATGAAATTCAGCCTGGTCACATGAAATTTATGTAAGCATTGCAACGTTTATTCAAAACTGAAATGACGTGCCTCGTTAAACATTTGGCTGCAGTTTCTAAGTGAAATGCCAAAACTGAGCGAAATGAGGTTGTAATTAGACAAGGTTTTTAATGTGAATTTTAGTTGTTTTTAATAAGTAAAACATACATCCCTAACCTAAAACTTTACCCTAAACGTAACCAATAGTGTCTGAAAATATAAACAAGAGTTAAATAAAACCAACACCTAAACCTAACCAATAGCGCTTTAAAATAAAACCCACATTAACTGATGCAACCACATCATTTTATGTCACTTCTATGCCACTTTCACTTTCGTGCATCTTTGGCTGGACTCAAACCTATCAGGTGATTACAAGCAATCTAAAGACATAGGAATAATTGTGTGATATGTACAGTAGGTGGACCTGTAATACAAGTGTTAAAATGATTCGTTTTTTATCTTATTCGTGGAAATTACTGTGTATTGAGGTATGATGACAGTATCGTGAGCTCAGTCCTAGATGACCGGTGAAGGTTACGGTCACTAAGCATCCCCGGTGAGGGATTTGGTTGGATTCTAGAGATGTAAACAGGAGTTATTGAACAAAAGAGAGGGACAAGCCAAGGAAAAAGTCAGAACAGTGAAAGAGAGTGGTTGAATGAAATAAAACATGATGGAATGACAGAACTGGTGCAGGAATGACATATAAAAGAAGATAGAGACTAATTACTGAGTCAGAAGAAATTAAAAAATGCACAAAGGACTGTGCAATAGTAGACTCAGAACATCATAAAATAATCATCATAAGCATCATGTAGAAATAAACAAACCTGTAGGTAGTGTATGGAGATGTTTGTGTTTGTTGTAACTGCTTCCACGTCCTGTAGTTCATTGTTGTTGTAGAGTTCTAACAATAGATTTCTAAGGATGATATCTGTTTAAGATTGGAATATGATGTAATGAAACAAAGATCATTTAAAGCGATGGATCTCAACTGATGTGTAGTGACCCAATAATGGATCATAGGTCTAAAACCTCGTTCCCTCAATTGAATTGAGTAATGGCATCTCCATAACTTGTGTAATTAAGTTCACTTAACTTGGGAATACCAATAGAATGTACTTAACTATGTAAGTTAAGGTAACTAGATCCAAGTAGACTTAATTGTGGTTACTCCACATAGCCTCAATTTTGTGATCAATATTTTGAATTAATAAAACTTAAAATCACTTTAGTCTATGGATTTGTAATAAAAGGAAGATAAAGGAACTTAGATATTTGAGTTATGAGCCCAAAACTTGACATTTCAAGTAATGTTTCATTAAGGCAACATTAGGGTTTACAGTGTAGCTAGCATAGCAAAATAAAAAAGGCTTATCAACTTTTAAAATGGGGGAGAAAATGCTTACTTTATCTTTCAATCAAACTCACTATTGTGGCGCAAATTCATCCGTCCCTTTGTAGAAGCTAGACAAATACCAACATGGACAGGTTGCATGGGAAAATTTGGCATAGGTTTGGTTTTGTGTTGGGTCACCACTAACTGTATTGATATGCCACAGAACCATTGTTATTACACATTTCAGGATAAAACCCGACAGTACCAATGGCCTAATTATGCTTGTCTCTGAATATGAACCAGATTTTAGAAAGTATTTTAACATCCAAATAATTGCACACATCACTTTTAAGCCAGACTGAGTCATGGGTTTAAGACTAATGACGTGATTTGGCAAATATCTGAATGGTTGAGAAATGACATGAGTTGCTTGTCTGGTTTGCATTGCTTACCCTTCTACACCAAGTGCCATGCTAAGAAACTGATGGTGTGTATACCCTTCTCTTTTAAGGGCCCTAACAGAACTGCTGAAACAGCCAGGTGAGGTAGGAGGCATGGACAGAGGAGGAGGCCACCACCCAATCAGATCCAACGGCATATCTGGGAGATCGATGCGCACCAACAACGGTAAATCAGAGCTCCAGATATACAGCTACTGTTTGAGAATCTGCTGTACTGATTTTCAGTGGTCTCACAGATACAATGAATGTCAAGTAAAATATAATAAATGTCTAATGTTTAATGCTGGGGTGAAAAAGTTTACTGGACAAATTTTACACTTGTATTTCTATTTCCATTGCCAATGCTTGAAAGTTGAGTTGAGTTGAGCCCAGCAGAGTTTGACACGTGAACACAATAAGTATTGATGGAGCTGCTCTTTTACAAAGTAGCAAAAATCTTGCATGGTTTAAAGGAATGTTCTAGGTTCAATACAACTTAAGCTCTATCAATAGCATCTGTGGCATCCTGTCACTTACCACTGAGCAAAACACAATCTTCTTGATTAGTATTTTTGTCTTGTTTTCCCAATAATAATAATTAAAAAAAAAAACGCAAAATAAAAATTATACATACACGTGTATATGTAGATTAGATGGTAAGCGAACAATCAGCTCTCGTAGTCAATGTGTTGAATGCAGGAGAAATGGGCAGGTGTATAGACCTGTCACAGCTTGTCTCCACATTGTTCAAGGACTCTTATTTTGAAGTTTTCTCCTGCACTATGTTTCCCAGAATCCACTGCCCTAATCACTTCATCGTTATCCCCACCTGTATGCCATTCCCTCATCATTTTCCCTGTGTATATATACCCTCTAGTTTTGTTCATTATTTGTCAGTCCTTGTATTGTCATGTTTGATATTAAGATTTAATTTTTGTTTCCACCTCAGCGAATGTTCTACTCCAGTGTGTATAATTAAATGATTCAAAGATTCTACTCCTGTCGTCTCATCTCTTCCACTCCTTGGACACCAAACCTTACAGAAGGACTGACCAAGAAACTACAAAGAATAAGGATTCAATTACTTCATCCATACCCACATGAGCATGGAGCCAACAGCTTTATTCCTTGAGCTTTTCAGGCAGGATCTTCCCCTGTTGGAATATTCAACTATGTTCCTTCACCTTTTCAGATAAGTACCTCAAGCCCATTTATGGTATGGGGTTAAATTTCTATCGTGCAACAGTGCTTCCTGAGGTGGGGTTTCTCTCCCTGGCTGAGTATGTTGCTGCCACTCTGATCCTCCATCTAACTTCACCATCTTCATTTCTCTCCTCACCTTGAGGATTATGGCGGGAACTCCAAGCCTTCCTCTGCCCCAGCTTCCACGAATCCTTCCTCTCCCTCTATATCCAAGGTAACTCCATACAACTCCCCTAAATTTTCTCCTGTTTACGGTTTTCGATTCACTGCTGCAGCCAGCAGTATTGACCATGGTTAGCGAGCCAGTGCCCATGCCTGCCTATGGTTAGCGAGCCAGTGCCTGTAGCCTCGACTGTCCCAGAACCAGTGCCTGTAGCCTTGACCGTACCCATAACCATGCTCTCTGCTGGCCGAAGGAGTAAGAGAAGGAAGAGTATACATTCTCCCCAGTCTCTGCCAGTGCTCACGACCACGGAGGTCGTTCCCCAGTCTCTGCCAGTGCTCACGACCACGGAGGTCGTTCCCTAGTCTCTACCAGTGGCCTCGACCACGGGGGTCGTTCCTCAGTCTCAGCCTGTACTGTCTTCCATGGCTCTCAGCCCAGAGCCTTCCACGGCTGTCAGCCTCAAGCCTCTCACGGCTCCACCCCTCGAGCCTCTGCCTTCTAGGGCTCCACCTTCCATGGCTCTACCAATCGAGCATCTTGCGGCTCAACCTTCCATGGCTCCTCCTTCAGCTCCTCTCCTTAAGTCTCCCTTGGCTCCACCTCTCTTCGCTCCGCTCTCAGACTCTTCCTCAGCTCTGCCCTCTGACTATTCCTCAGCTCCGCCCTCTGTGTCTTATGTGGCTCTGCCCACTTCCCCAGAGTCTCTTCCTCCAGAGGTTCCACTTCCTGACTCAGTCCTTGCCCTGTGGCCGCCTCACAAGCCTCCTGACCCAGTCCTTGCCCTGTGGCCGCCTCACAAGCCTCCTGACCCAGTCCTTTCCCTGTGGCCACCTCCCAAGCCTCCTGACCCAGTCCCTGCCTTGGAGCTGCCCCCCTGGCCCCCGGACCCATTCCCAGCCCTGAGGCCGCCCGCATCATCCTCCTGGGACCCTTCTTCTGCTTCACCCTACCATCATCCGTCTTTGGGCACAAGGAGTCACCCTATAAGAAGGGGGGGGGGGGGGGGGGGGGGGTCACAGTTTGTCTCCACCATGTTCAAGGACTCTTATTTTGAAGTTTTCTACGTTTCCCAGAATCCACTGCCCTAATCACTTCATCGTTATCCCCACCTGTATGCCATTCCCTCACCTGTGTGTGTGTGTGTGTGTGTGTGTGTGTGTGTGTGTGTGTGTGTGTGTGTGTGTGTGTCCTCTAGTTTTGTTCATTATTTGTCAGTCTTTGTGTTGTGATGTACAAACAATAAAACTGACAACAGGGTGTTATATACTGAGAAATTTTCATGACTTTTCCAGGCTTGAAAAACACAATTTTAAAATTCACCAAATATTTTCAGGTGTTCCATGACCATGGAAACCCTGAATAGAAGGCAAACATTCAGCCATTGGCCTGTAAATGTTATAACCACAGCATGCTGCATATGCTGTTAGTGGAGCTTATCATGTACTGAACATTTTCAATTACATTTTTATTCATGAATTAATCACAAAATGACCACAGATGGGGGGAAAAAAAAAACTACTCGCATACAGTCACATCATCAGGCTGTTTGGACTCAATTTCCTTTTGTAGTAAATGTATTAAATATTTAATTTCTTGCACCAGTATAATGTCTTGGATGATTCTCACACACACATCGTCAAGCTATGTTATTGATTAAACTCTAGAAAACACACTTACTGTAGGCTTTACAGACTATCCCCTACTGACCCTGTGAGTTAGTGAACTGGAATGAGGGATTAATTAAAGTTGTGTATATGAAGAGGTCTTACTGTTGCTCCCTTTCAGCCTTGGAGGAGGAAGTGGCTTAATGAAGCAACGGTGCTAATTAAGACATAATTAAGAATCTTCAGCCAAGACCTGCTGATCAAGAACACACTGTCCTTCTGGCTGAGAATTAGGGACCCATTTATCTCTTTCCCTCTTACTGTTTCTCTGGTGTGAGTACTGTGTGAGTGTGAGTATTTACAGTGTCACTTTTAGTTTACTTTCTTTCCTGCTGATATACTTCCATCTTTTCCTTTTCTATATTCACCTCTCACTCTTTTAAAATTTTTAACTGCACTAAACTATAGTTTATTAATACTTCTTAGCATTAAGTTTACAGGTTTATAATCACAATTCATCTTCCTTGCCTACTTTGATTTAGTTTTCGGAGTGAATATGTGCACACTGGTGTAAATGGCATCTGCCACACAGTGCAGCTATTTGCACCCCAATGGTCTGGAACCACAGGAATATACAACAAAAGAGACAACAGATGTCGCTGCAGTGACGTGGGGTGTAAAGACGGTGTGTGAATGAGTACTGTTGTCCTAGCGACCTCGGTTCGAATCCGCTTTTTGTCCCACTCTTTTTCCCATCCGATTTCCTGTTTCCAGTCTTAAAATGTCCTTTAATACTACTTAAAATAACACATAAAAATGAATATAAATGTTGATTTCATTGGTCTGTCAATCACATTCGTTCCTGTGGCTCAGCGTCGCTTGTGTGTAGATTGCATCACTGTATTATTATCGTAAAATTGTAGTAACCATGTTTTTTTGGAGAGAAACCATCATTTTAATGCAATTAACATGGTGTTACTACAGTAATATGTTGTTAATAAAGTAACAAATGTTAATTTTGAGGTTACTGTAAATTTTCAACAAAATTATGCAGCGTCTGCTGGACTGTAAATGAACATAATAAACTTACTGCAGTGATGCCCATATACTGAATGTTAGTATTTAAATATGGGTGCAAATTATCTACCATTATTTGTTTGGGTGCAAATAATATCTGGCACTGTTTGCATTGGGGTGTAAATTGCATATACCATTATTTGCACCAGGGTGCACATAGCATTTACCTTTATTTTTTTCACTGAGCTCATTGCAAATTATGAATTGCCTTCTACATGAAGGGTACATGCGATGCTGTCTTAGAAGGCAGCATAAGAAAATGCATAAGATGCCTTAAAATGCTGCCTCCATTGGCAGCGCTCCATGTTTTATATGTTTTCAATTTCTCTTCAACGAGTGTTTCATTAAGTGTTCATTACACCAGCTGCATCACACTACAGGCCACTAGGGTCTAAGTACGACCCATCTGTGCACACACACTGCAGAAGAGTCGTGACAGGTAAACCCTAGTAGAAGCAGGTGGTCAGGATGAATGTATGATCTTATAATGGTGACTGAGATGGAGTGATGAAGCAGGATGGGCTGATGATCTCAGAAGGGTAACAAGATTTGAGGAATCATGAGAACTGATAGGTGAGGAAATCTAGTGGAGAAAAACAGAATGTAAATGAGACAGACAGAGATTGAATGAATAAATAAGCAAGCAGGTGAGATAGATAGATAGATAGATAGATAGATAGATAGATAGATAGATAGATAGATAGATAGATAGATAGATAGATAGATAGATAGATAGATAGATAGATAGATAGATAATGGGATTGGATAAGAGTGAAGAGCCTAAGGGGAGAAATAAAAAGGAAGGATGAATGATTGCAGATGAATAATTGTGTGGATGTGAAAGATATCGAATGAAAGAAGAAAGTATGAGAAATAAGAGTAGAATAAGATCTCTCTCTGTATCTCAGAACCACTTTACATTCTTAAAAATAAAGGTTGTTCAATGTTTTTCAAACCTTTGCTTTAGTAATTCTCTTTTAAAAACATTTTTCACTGTGTAGCGTCCTTGACTTGGTTTTATGGATCTTTGGTGAAGAAGTTCTTAATCACATTTCTCAGATCAGCATATTGTTTTTGAGGTTTTTTAAAAATAACTTTAAAGCTGAAGTGTGTGATTTTTGTGCCTCTAATTTCATCAAACAGAGTTTGAATAAACAACATAAAAAATGGCTGGCATTATTCAAACAAACAGATAGTACTGCCCAAATGTCACACCATTGGTCGAGCCAGTGTTGCTGTGTTGGCTGGATGAGTCGCACAATAATCCCACCTCAAAACAATGTTTTTATTGTGTTCATTTTTACTCTTGTCAACCGTATAGAGACAAATAACTGCCATTGCAAAGTGACTTCTTTTTCATCTACACACTTAAAACAACAAGTCTGGGTGATTGATGGCTTGACATTGACAGGTGGTGAGATGTTTTTCATTCAGTAAATAATCTGTTACCAGACTAGAATTTTGATTCTTGTTTTTTGCTGTCTAGCAGACAAGTCAAGCGCCTCTAGAACTGTCTATAGGCAAAACACTTGAGATACCCTACATGTTTTCTTCCACCTGCTTAGTTATTTCTCTTACACAGAAGATGTTACTGCTGATATAAGTGTATAAGTGTTTTTTTCATAGCAAAAGCCCAACATTTTTTAAATATGCAGTTCTTACGGGTCTGACGAAGTGCAAAATGCTTCATATGTGCAGCTAATGAGTGCAACAGCATGAGTTGACACTGTTTGCATTTAACGACGAAACATTGCACTGTTTGTGTGTGTGTATACAGGAGAAATATTCCATGCCATATGTACCAATCATGTTCTTGGCAGACAGTATGTGTGTTTGTGTGCGCGCATGTATGGTGAGTGGTAGGTTGTATGACAGACCACCCATGAAAAACACATCCAACTCATCAGAATGTAAGTGTTGAGGATGACGAGTGTTTGTTCATATGTCTGGGAGTATATTTTTGTCAGTGTTGTTACAGTACAGTATGTGCTTCTGTATAGGATGGAAATGCACATCTAGAAATAGTGGCATGAATATGTTTCTCATACAGGGTTTAAAGGAGATACAAATAGCGGGGTCCAAAAGTCTGAGAGCATCAGTGGAAATGCATCTTTCCTGATATAATGTAGCTTTTTCATTACAAATTACATTAGCAGCACAACAATGTAAGTATGGTATATCTCCCTTTTCTTAAAGGTGCTGTAAGCTATTTTTTAATGGAAAAGTCTGCAAACATAAGTGTCCTGAGATTTCTCACCGGTCTCTGTGACAACTGCAGACTTTGTAAACAGCAAACACAAATGTGTCCGCAGACCGCAGACATTGACCCTTTTCACCTGTCAATCCTTTTGCTTGTTCTCATAGTGTTGTATTTGCTGCGGATCATTGAGGCTATGATTCATAATGCTTGTCAGTTGAGGGCACTATTGTGCCACTGGACACAACAGGAACAAACAATGCAGCTCTTTTACTCAGTTTTGGTTTCAAAATAGAATGAGGGGCTTGGCTAATTCATCGGCTCCGTCACGTGAAAGCTTCTGAATGCTAAAATCGCTTACAGCGCTTTTAAATGAAAGCATGCACTCGGGCTGGCATGGACTCTACAAGTTTGTGCAAAACCTGATGATCCATGTTATCCAGCATGATGTTAGAACATTAAACAGAGCATCTTGGGTGCTTCAATGGAAGCAAGGAAATCTGACCTGATGTACAAGGGAGTTAACATGGTCAATGTCACAAATTTGCTCACATTTGATTAGTGACCTAAAGTTAGTGCAGAATATGAAATAATAATCATTTCATTTTTCTTTGTCATGAAATTTTTATTGGGAATGACAACGAGGCTGTGAGGGACTTATCTCTTCAATGGCACAGACGATACAAAGCTGTATAAAGCTCCTAGATCACATCTGATCCACTACTCATGTTGTCTGGAGTTCTTTGTATACTGAATGTCCTTGGACATATATTTTGTCAATGTCTGTTTATCAATGTCTGCAGATCAGCCCCTTCAAGAGACAGTACATCTATCCCTCACAGCCTCACTATCATTCCCATTGATAGTGCTTGCATGAATAAGGTCTATGCAAAAAGGTTAGCTAATCATAACAGACAATTTACATATAGAAGTCTTAAAGGTACAGTAGCAGTCAAGCCTGTTAAACTACGATGCTATCAGTGAACGCTATTCATTCTTATTCATTAACAATGCATTGAGTATTTTTCCACTCGTGCCCTTGAGAATTTGCTCCAGTGTGATTGGCCAAACATTTACTGTGTGTACACCATGTGCATGTGTGTGTAATGAAGTGGAAGTTTCATCTCACAAGTCTTGTTGACCAGCTCCAACACCCTTCAGATGACCTCAGCAACTGTGGCTGCTGCCAGGGCTCGAGTTGAGGGGGGACATGAGGGGATGCCTGCCATCCCCCTTGTTACAAATCCCAAAAACCATGCCCCTTGTAACCCCCCCCCCCCCCCAGGGGGTCAGAGAACAAAGTCTGTGTGGGCCAGTAAGGTGCTACTAGACAACCTGCTCCTTGTCCTCCCTGAACTTGCACAACATCTGTGCAAGTAGGCTCACTGTGGGGAACGCATACTTGCATGCCCCGGGAGCCAGCTGTGTGCCAGTGCTTCTGTGCTAAGGGGAGCCTCGGTCATGGCATACCAAAGCAGGCAGTGGGAGGATTCCCGGGAAGCGAACAGGTCCACTTCTGCTTGACCGAATCGACTCCAAATCAGCTGGACCACTTAGGGGTTGAGTCTGCACTCTCCCCTGAGTGGGGCAAGGGGTGCCTCTGAGACCTTCATGAATGGGAGGACCTTGTACTGGTACGCCCGGCCATTCTTCCGTAGAAGGGATACAATCTCTGCGTGCAAGGCAGCGGCATTCTCACTTTTCACCTAAGTGGAACCTGGGTGGCCGCCTGGCGAACTGAATCACATAGCCGAGTCGGATGGTCCTGATCAGCCACCACAATGGGGAGCGCGAGCCAAGCCCCCAAGCTCAGAGCGAGGGAGACCAAGGGGCCGTGCTGAGTCCAGGGACATCGAAGCACTTACCTGGCACCTTACACCCGCTGTAGTAGCTGTCTGGGATGGGGGAGAAGAAAAGGTAAACAAGGATTCTCCGCCCAGCCCTCCACCGGGGGAAGGAGTGGTGCACTTACCAGCTCCTGTGTAGCCCTTGGCGGTGAGCATACATTGGATGGCCTCTGTCTGCTTCCTCACCGTCGGAAACTGCTGGGCAAAATCTCCAATGGTGTTGCCGAATAGGCCAGGAATTGTACTTTGTCAGCCTCCCTTGACTCAACCAGGTTGAGCCAAATGTGGTACTCCAGGACTACCAGGGTGGACATTGCCTGTCCGAGAGACCACGCCGTAACCTTCGACTTGGGAATAACAAAACAACAGAACTCGACTTGGGCATATGAGCGTGCTGTGGAATGGGATGTCCGTGGGGGGTTTCCCGGTGGAGAAGCTCCCATTTAAGTCCCCAAATCGCCCCCAGTTCTAACCGACTCTGCCTCATACCATGGGTAGAAGGACCAAGGCGGGGAGCCGCTGGGGTGGCTTTCCCATTGACAAAAGAAAGCCACGACCACAACGTTGCCATGGTCATGTTCTCGCAATGATGTCTCCGCGTGGGTAGTGCCCAGACACGTGAGACAGCGATCGTGGCCGTCAGAAGTGGAGTAAGGAATAATACACAAATGAAAAGGCATCTTGAAAAAAGCCCTTTCGTAACTGCCACTCTTTTAGTAAGGAAAATATACTCTTTATGAGGAAAGAATACACTTTTAGCTGCTGAAGCGCCCAGGTGTGTTCTCTGCACAATGGCGGTGCAAGAGTTGGAGAAACCACAGCAATGCACCGTTAATCAAACAGCTTCACTGGATACAGAGGTGAATGGATCGGCATAGTAATTCAGCTCACTGAACACAACCGCTCGGCAAATTCCACTCGCCAATTCCCATTGGTCTTTTCTCAAAGATCAGTGTTTGGGGCTCCCAAGGGCAACCATTAGTGTCACTACATCGACACAACGTCGAGTGAGTGACAGAAGGGGAATCCCCAATCAGATCTGTACACTTGCACAGTTTGAAAATATTATGCCAGTGTGACGCTTTTGATGTGCAATTTGGCAGCATGAGCATGCAAGCTCACAGCAAAAATGCCCTAGTTTTCTGAAAACGCCAGCAAAAATGTTGGATGTTTATCGACGATGGGTTGACTTGTCCTTTCCTATTGTTCACATGAAACTTATGCCACTGAATGTAATTCACATTTTCAAAAGTTTCGTGAACTTGCAAAAATGGCAAGGAACAGTTCAAGGTAACTTTTGACTTTCTTTAAAAAGAAGAGAACAGAAGGAACGATACTGATACCTTTTACTTTACGGTTAGACCTCTTAACATTAAAGTTTTATATATTTTTTGTAGAAAATGCTATAAATGTTTTTTAAAAATGTATGAAACCAGATTGAACACAAAGATTATATTTCTAACACATGAAACAAGTGTTTTAAACTAGATTTTACACCACGGACACCCTTATTTGTCAATAAGCCATGAGCATTAGTGCCTCCCCTCCAAATAATAAATTAATTACAGTTTGACACCACCATCCCCCTTCAATTTTTTTATTTTGCAAATCGTCCTCTGGCTGCTGCACACACATCAACTCAACCACCTACACACAATCACACACATACACACACCTTCACTTACACAGTCCATCAAATTGGTCTTGCCTAAACACATGGGTTCAAACAGATACAGGCATTATCTCAATATTCTGTTCCCACACCAGTTTAGAGCATTCCCTTTATCACTGAAACTTCTTCATAATGGGGTTAAACTGATCTGAGGCCTGTTACAATGCTCACTGATCGGGGCTCTGTTGATTTCTCCACAGAAAAGAGCTGATTTCAGCAGTGTAGGTGTGTGCCTGAAGCAAGACTAGCTGCAGAACCAGCAATCAGGGTCCATCAGTCTACATGACAGTCTCTTACAGAGACAGGGTGGAGTCTGTCATTGTCATCTTGAATAACTATAATCCTCAAAAAGTACATATGGAACTGTAGAACATCTAGAACCACATCCTATCAACCACACAGCAACACTCTGGCAACAAACCATAACACCCTAACATTGTGGCAGTGGCTTTTGCACAGACATACACCACTCACATTCTCTAAATAAAATGTAAAATTTCTATAACACTTTATTTTAAGGGTCCATAATAATTCACTTGTTAAGGATGAATAAGGCAGTAATTAATAATGAATTAAATGTTTAGTAAGGCTCTCTAAGCCATAACTTACAACTTATTAAATGCAGGAAGACCACACAATAATGTACTAGTTAAGCATGAATAAGGCAGTAATTAATAATTAACTGAATACTTAGTATGACAATCTAAGCCATAATTTATAACTTTAAATATCCTATTGTACTATTCTGTACACTGTAAAAAGTAATATTTTAAATATTATTCACACTCATGGCATTTAAACATGATTATATATATATATGTATTGCTTCTGTTGTGCGCAAACAAAGATTTTTAGAAGAATATCTCAGCTCTGTTGGTCCAAAAAATACAAGTGAATGGTAAATGCACAATAAAAGCCACATAAATGTAATCCAGAACTGAGTGTTTAAATCCATGTCTTCTGAAGCGATCCAATATATATATATATATATATATATATATATATATATATATATATATATATATAGCTTGTATACACACACACACACACACACACACACACACACACACACACACACACACACACACACACACACACACACACACACACACACCAATAACTTTAACAATGAGCTACCAACAAATACACACACATACAGTATATGGTTAAGCATAACACAATGTAATGAAAAACAAAATGAAAGAGTAATCACAAGTTTTTAAATAATAAAAAAAAAAAAATACATTGCTTAAATTATGAAAAAAGTTTTGTTCCAAATCTTACTGTCCAATTTGTCCTGTTGTCATAGTCTTATGACAAACCTGCTCTTAAAGAGATAGTTCACCCAAAAATCAAGATTCTCTCATCATTTACTCACCCTAATGCCATCCCAGATCTGCATGACATTCTTGCTTCTGTTGAGCACAAACAAAGTGAATATATCTTTTTAGAAGAATATCTCAACTCTGTTGGTCCAAAAAATACAAGTGAATGGTAAATGCACTTTAAAAGCCACATAAAAGTAATCCATACGACTCCAGTGTTTAAGTCCGTGTCTTCTGAAGCGTTCCAAATGGTTTTGCGTGAGAACAGACCAAAATATAACCCCTTTCACTGTACATCTTGCCATTGTAGTCTTTAGGCAAGATCATGATTTCAAGCTCAATTACACTTCTTGGTGCCATCTAGCATTCTGCGCATGCGTCAAGCACTAATAAGTTCTATTTTAGTCTGTAGATTGCTTCAGATATGTTTTTTTTTTTTAAATGGATTAAACCGCTGTATCATATGGATTACTTTTATGCTGCATTTGTACTTTTTGGAGCTTCAAAGATTTGTTCGCTATTCACTTGCATTTTATGGCCCAACAGATCTGAAATATTCTTCTAAAAATCTTCATTTGTGTTCCGCAGAAGAAAGAAAGTCATACACATCTGGGATAGCATGAGGACGAGTAAAGAAATGATGAGAGAATTAAATGTTTTTGGTGAACTATCCCTTTTAGCTATACAGCATGTTGAAACTGAAAATATCCTTCAGATGAAAGTAGAAAGATTGGAAAGATGGAACAAGGATTTCAGACCTGTAAGGAAAGCATGTAAAACATAAATCACATTCACTTATTCTCAAGATTTTGAATTGTAGTCTTTTTAAATGCTGGCTTCATTTTTGTTAGTTTTAAAGGTAAAGATATATAATATGCATAGGCAGGTGTATGAACAGAATGCCAATGTATTTAACTGTGTAGCTGATAGCTACTAAGAAAATGTAAAACGCAAGGCTAGCTTTGCATGTTTGAGGTGAAAGCCAATAGTAAAAGCCTACATCACAGGCAGGGACTGACCATTGGGAAGTTCGGAAATTTTCCCGGTGGACAGGCCATGAAACGGGGCCGAATGGGCCATGATAAGATGAAATGGGCCGCCACGTTATGACAGCCCAAAGTAAATGTCTTATTCAGTGTGCACTGTATGCACAATTGGTTTGATTCAGTATTTTTTGAGGAAATGCGATTGCTAACATGGACAGGCCATACATGGTTGCTGGACTACTGTGTTTACTGTTATTTCCTTCTTCCTAATATATAAAAAATGTATTCATGTGCAAATATATTACTAAAATTTGTCGACTAAACAGAAATCTGAACAAACTGCTATCTACCATTTTAAAGACACTATTATAATTTAATTTAAAGAGTAAATATAGTGCTAAAAAAAGAGCGTATTATTATTCTAATTATTATTATTTTTATTTTGCAATTTAATGTTTGTTATTTACTATATTAAATTGTGTGATATATCGACATTGTATCGGCCTATCATCCTATCGGCCACCCTGATCTCTGGATATCGGCATCGGCCATTAAAAAAACGATTTGATTTTTTTAATCAAATTTATTTGAAATGAAAATCGCTTATTACAGTGTATAGTTAGTCTTAGTTAATTAGAAGTTAATGCACTATTTCTGAGACCCATTAAATATCAAGTTTACAAACCAATATTAAGCCAGTAATGCATGCTAATTAGTACTGGCTGTACAAAGATATTACTTGTTAATTGCAAATATCATTTTGACCCCTTGTTCTAGAGTGAAAATTTGACCTACTCAAATTATGTTCATTTTGGATTTATTAGGTGGTATTCAAGTAGCCTATTTTACAAAGTTACTAATGAATTGCTTAAATATTCAAATGAAAACAAAGTAGCTTTCAGTTCTAAAGTCAAACATTACCTACAAGACTTTCTATACAGAAGTAGAATATTTAATACATTTTAAATGATGGCTTAGATCGTCTTACCAAGCATTCATTTAATTATTAATTATTCATGTTTAATTAATGTGTGGTCTTGCAGCATTTAATAAGTTGTAAGTTATGGCTTAGATAGCCTTACTAAACATTTAATTCATTATTAAGTACTGCCTTATTTATCCTTAACAAGTGAATTATTATGGACCCTTAAAATAAAGTGTTACCAAAACCTTTTGTGTTAAATTTGCTATAGGATGGTATGGTGGTAGGACGTTACTAATCTCTGGCTGTAATATTCCTCTCTGGTAAGATCTGAAGGCTATTACAGCCCTTTGAAAGTCTCCTAATTAATAAGATTATTACAGTGTGACCTTCACGCAGCATGTTACCACTGCAACATCATCGTAGAAAAGGTTGTGTCTCAAGAGGGACAAAAATCTCCAGCATTCCAAAAAGATCAAAAGGAATTGTTTAAAAATCTTCGGAAGGCCAGAAATAAAGGAATATATTTGGAATTAGTTGTTTGTGTTTCCTAAATTACAATATGTGAAATCAATGCTTTAAATAAGGGCCATTGCACACGTGAAGTGCTCAGAATTAGTCAGTGATGTTCTCAACCCTGAAACATCATACATAGGGTCCAAAACATCTTACAATAAGGTTCTGTTTGTTAACATTAGTTATGCATTGGGTATCATAAACTGACAATTAACAATATTTTTAACAGCACGTATTAATCTTGGTTAATGTTCATTTGTAATTCAAAATGCAATTGTTGATTGTTAGTTCATGTTAGTTCATAATGCATTCTAATGTTAATTTATACAATGTATTAGTGTATTATTGTATTACAAAATTTATTAGTTTGTTAAAATTACCATTAACCAAGACTAATATAATCTGTAAAAATTTTGTTCATTGTTCGTTCATTTTATAGGTTACTATTGCATTAACTAATGTTAACAACGAACGCAACCTTTTTGTAAAGTTCTAACAAATATACTTTTTACCATACTTGCCAATGGTAGATGAATTGGAAAACGAATATGTACTTTGCCAGTATCTTGGTAAAACCACACCTGTTACAAAAACAGTAACAAACTGTTACTTTGTTTATTTTTGGGTGATGTAAGGAATATACCAACTATGTGTCATTCCTCCAACATGAGTACTGGAAGATGAAAAAAGCTAGGCATCAATACAAGTTAAGCTTGATCGACAGCATTTGTGATAATTCTAATTAAAACTCCAGTACTCACCCTTCCTTTTCTTACATTTTTTTGGGGAAAAATTGAGGTTACAGTGAGGCATTTTTGGATCTTTGGAGGGTTTAATAGCAGAAATGTGATGCTTGTAATTTCACAAAAGCACATAAAAACAATGATTCTGTTAAAATGCTAATTATTTGAGCTAATAAGTTATTTAAATTAGATTTTTTTGTGGCATACTACTAAATTACGGGGAATACATGATTTAAAGCATTGCATTGTCATGGCAACGAAGTTGTAAAATTTCATATAACTTTAGACAGAAAAGGTTAGTTTCAATTTGTTATTACACTAAAATCATGTCAACAAACATATTGTTTACATTTTGTAGCAATACTTTTGAAACAGTGACTATTTTAACGTTTACAGATTGGCCCCCATTCACTTCCATTGTAAGTTCCTCACTGTAACGAGTCAAAATGGATTTTTGTGGCGACTGAGCTTATTAAACCCAGAATAAATGTATTTCTTTCATTTTGGACTGGGCTCTGATCACATATGCATGAAAGCTCATAATATTCAAACACTAAAAATTCAATCCCTTTCCAGCCCTAAAAAAAACAAAAAAAAAAACATGATAGTCTATGATCATCTGGCATATCTGTGCAATTCAGTTAATGTTATTCCACGGCTCTTTGGAGGGATAAAAGTTGGCATGTCGCCACTACAATTTAGCAACAGGAAGCTTCCTTGCTGCAAATGCACCAGTCATAAATCTGTAGCAGAATATGTCAATCAAACCTGCATTGATGCCTGACTGAAAAGAGTATGATTAAAGTGAAAAAGAGAAAAGAATAGAGGTGAAAAGAGATTACATGTAGACTCAGTGAGAGAGAAAGAGACAGAGTCAGCTAGAGGTAGGTTTAAGAGATGCTTTTTAGGAAATGGAGTGGAAGATCAGAAATAACTTAAAACTCAGAACAGTGGAAAATATTGCCCTTTAAACCTCTTTCCTTCCATCTGAAAGAGGTTTAAATGTCACAAGGCAGATAGTACATGTGGCCTAAGCAGACACACCGAAATGTCAAACATAGCAGTATGACGTACCCTGTAAAAATGTCTGTAATTTGAATGGTAAAAGACTGTAAATATGCTACAGAAAAAAAAAAACTTTCATTGATTGAAAATTTTTTAATATATTTAAAAAGACAATACAGCAGTTTTTGCAAAAAAATGCTGTAAAAATCACATTATTTATGATTTTCCTGTATACTTCATGGTCAAAATTTACATCAAGTTAACAAGAGAGTACATGTACATTTCAGGGTAAATTACAGCAAAGAACAATAATCGGGCGTTCCCACAATTCCCTGCATGACCCATCATATTTCATGATATTTTATGGGTTAATAATATTCACATCAGTTACACACACTCGGGTGTTCTGTGGTATATTTGGTGTAGTTTAGTTAATGTTTACTGCATTATTTAAATCTCACATGTGTTACCCTGATGGTGTTTAGTGTTTGTGTGAGTGACCCTGAGCACCGTCACTACATGTTTATTGGTCATTGCTCCTGGAAGAGCTACGATTGGTGAATATGTCATCCTGTGCCCTTCTGTAATTCTTACGATGAACAACACCTTATAAAGTAAAAAGTAGATACATTTTTTTACAGTGCCAATGTGGTCGTGTAAATTACAACAGTTTTAAACAAAAATTTACAGGTTGTTCTGTAAAGTTGTTTAAATTTTTACTGTATTTTATTTTTTGTGGTAATTTTTTACAACCAAAGCTGGCATTTATGTATTTATTTTACAGTGTACTGTATGTATGTGTATTTTGCCTAGTACATGGCTTTAACCATAGAACACACATGCCCAGTTTTTAAACATTTCAATTTAAAATGTAAAATTCCATCTAATTAAATTAAATAAAAAACATTTGAAGTTTTATTAAATTCATTTAGTTAACTACACTACACAACTTGATGGAATGTTCTGAAATTTAAATGAGTAAATCTTGAAAATAAGCTTAACAAAAAATATTTTTGAGTGTGAAATTCCTGAATTCCTCAATTAAGGTGTCTTTAAACGTGAATGTATTGTTTACAAATTTAGTTGACTATTTTTTTATATTAAAAGAGAGTTTTTATTATTGTAGTTTGCATGAAAATACTTTTAGAAATCTGACATAAACCTTTAAACTGAACAAGTTGAGGCAAAAAGGTGATTAATTTGAATGAAAAACCTGAAAGAAATGGTGATCACAAACAGCACCTAAAATATATGCTTTCCCTAATACATTCATATATTTAACCTCAAATCTTACTTTTTATCAAACAAAAATGCTCATGGACATGTTAAGAGTCAACTACACATTATAAATACCCAGGGTTGGGCTGTGATGAAATACATGTAACAGCGTTTCTTATTCAGAACACAAAAATAAAGCAACTGTTTTCAAGCACCTGTATGCAGAATAAAGTTACTTAAGTTTATACATTTTGCATGGATACTTTTAAAATACTTCTCTCATAATGAACAGAAAATAGGGCAGATATAAAAGGAAAAAACCTGTCTATCAAGTAGGAAACAGTCTTTCTGAACAGTGCACTAGCACACACCGCACACTCGCTCGCTCGTCCTTTAGAGCAAATTGAGCTAATTTGAAAACACAATCAAAGAATCACGGGTTGTGTTTTTGAGATACTTTAAAAATGGACCACGGTCACCAAAAGCTCTGATGGTAAGCATTGTAGAACAGTAATGCAACTTCTCATTCATGTATAATGATTCCCGGATTGAATATCTGGAAACCACACAGACACACACAGCACACTGTCAGCTGTGCAGCAGTATCAATACAGCCGGCAAGTGTTTTGCCATAAATATAACATTCGCAAGCATGATGCATGGTTTCCCCCAATTGTTGCTGTGTAAAAACATTTATGCAGCTCCAGATGCAGCTTCTGTGTAAACACGGAGTAAAGACGGATGGCTCACAGTAAGCATCTGGTGAGTCACTTCCACATCAGAAACATGTTGAATGAATGACTCTTGAGAAATAGCAGTTATTAACGACAATAATATGAATAGATAAATATGGAAAAAAGTGCTGCAAAGACTGAAAAAGTGAAAAGGACTTGAAGAAGATCAGAGACCAAATGATGACAGAAAAACTTAAATATGATAATGTAAAATTTGCTGCTTAATATGCATTTCATATCTAATTTTGTGTCAAATGTAATAATCAAATAATGGATTAAAAGAAGATTCAAATGTTAAAATATTAAAATACTGTAGATGACCACAAAATGCTTTCTGTTTGCCTTCCATGAAGAAAAACATTAGTGTCCAACTCTAAATCTACCGTCATATAAAGAAACTATAATAATAGTGGAGATGTAGTATTTCAGACAGGATAATAATGACTGATTGCACGTAATTCTTCTAATTGTGCCTTAAAAATGTGTTTTCTAAAGGTATTGTAAAACTATTCTGAATGCGTTACTTTTTTATGTTATGTATCGGAATACAATACTGAATACATTTAAGAAATATTATTCAAATTCCCACTACTTAGTAGGTCCTCGTGGTGGCGCAGTTATTCACCTCGATCCGGGTGGCGGAGGACAAGTCTCAGTTGCCTCTGCTTCTGAGACAGTCAATCTGTGCATCTTGTCACATGACTCGTTGTGCATGACAGCGTGGAGACTCGCAGCATGTGGAGGCTCATGCTACATTCAGCGATCCACGCACAACTTACAACGCGCCCCATTGAGAGCGAGAACCACTAATCACAACCACAAGGAGGTTACCCCATGTGACTCTACCCTCCCTAGCAATACTACCCTCCCGGGCCAATTTGGTTGCTTAGGAGACCTTGATGGAGTCACTCAGCATTCAATGTAATGCATTAAATGCATTTGTGTATACACTGGTGTGCATTTAAACTGATGTGGTCTGTGACTTCCCCCAGAGTATATTTGACCGAGATAGCTGTAGGCGGAATGAGTGTGTGTTTGTGATAGACTCATCTAGTTTGACCTTGTCAGTTTACATCCAGATGTGTGACAGATGTTTTCAGATGTCCTTAAAACCAGCTGTTTTCTGCCACTCTCTGGAAACCGGAGTCAAACCCTGCAAATGCTGTGTTGGATAAGATTGAAACCGAAGTCAAACCCTGCAAATGCTGTGTTGGATAAGATTCTGTCCCTTAAATATAAGTGTCTGATTTAGAGAAAGCTCAGATCAGAGAGTTAAACAACCATTTGCAAAACGCTCCAGTAAAAATCCAATGTGGAGTACTCTTACTTGAGTATTCTACTATCTCCAGTTCCCGACCACGGCGTTCTGTTGGTCCATGCTGCGAAGATATGAAGAAACAAAATATAAGTTTTTTGCAGGTGGACAATTATCAGAGATCATAACCATGAAACTTATTACAGGGACAATCCCACCGGAGCAACATGGAGTTAAGTGCCTTGCTCAAGGGCACAATGGTGGTGGCCGTGGGGTTCGAACCAGCGACCTTCTGATTAGCAGCCTTGCGCTCTAGCCACCACGCCACCACCACACCACACCATTTTGTACACCTTTGAAGAGCGTTTGAAGAGCGACTTAAAATGCTTTTCTATTGCCCACCCCCTGCCCCCCCGTCTGAAGCAGTTATAAAACTTATATGCTGTATGTGTAAGTTATTTGGCAATCATAAACAGCCTAACGTAAACAAGAACTACTGCATATTAATTGGCTAAAGAATTGTTTATTGTGATTAATATTAATAATACTTTAAATTATTAATTGAATGTTCTGGGTTCTCGTGTATAACATATAATGTTTAAATGAAATGTTCCAGGTTCAGTAGATCAACAGCATTTGTAGCATATTGTTGATTTCCATAAAAAATAATGTTGACTTTTTAAATTTTTTTTTATAAAATATAAAGCAACAGAAAATAAGAGACTACCATTGTAAGTGCATTACTGTAAACTTGATTTTCTTTTTGTTTATACTAACTGAGGGGCAAGTCAAAATTATTCCCAGTGGTAGTCAACAGCATGCCACAGATGTTGTTGATAAAGCTTAACTTGTTTGAACCCGGAACATTCCTTGAAACATCGGTGTCCCCTTCTGCATCATGCCTAACAACACCCCATAATCGCAGTAAAATCACTGTTATACACAGCCTTATTGCTTTGAACAACCCTATGGCATGCACACAAACTACTTTTGAAACATGCTTTCAGAGTGACAATATCAGCACATCATGAGAGATAGATAAACTGAGAGAGAGAGAGAGAGAGATAGGAAGAGAGGCATAAGGAAAGAGGACAAGAGTGAGGGTTATTTATTGTGACAGAAGAGCAGCTGGTCTCTGTGTTCAACATGCCTTCATCTCGCCCTGTGTCCTGTCATTCTAAATCTCTCTTTTCTTGTCCCTTTATTTTGCGCCCTTCTCTCAAAATGCAAATTACTACATAAATAACTCAAGTTTGCTTCTGAAGGACTTCAAAGATATCTTCTCCTCACTTTATCATCTATTTTCTACCTCTTTCCTGCTCTTTTTATATTTTCTCCATACAGTTTCTTTCTTTCTCTCACGCTCTCTCTCTGCTTATCAGTTTTAACAATACAGATCAAAGCCGATACTGTGTTATATGGTCCAATTTGAGTGCTTACACGGTGTTGATGAAGTACCCCGCTTCTGCAGGTGCACTGACCCAGTCTGACTGCACCCAGATGGGGACTAAATAGGGTGGTACCAACTGAAGAGGGGGGTACTGGGACTGTAGGTGGTATGAAGGTTAGAAGGCTAGTGGAATGTGTAAGACCATCAGTCAGGTTTAACCGAGAGTGCTCTCTCGCTCGCTCGCTCTCTCGCTCTCTCTCTCGCGCTCTCTCTCTCGCTCTCTCTCTCGCTCTCACACACACACGTCAAGTCAAGCCATTTTTATTTGTATAGTGCGTTTCACAACACGTGGTTTCAAAGCAGCTTTACAGGAAATCATGCATTAACAAAAACAAAACAAAACAATTAAACTATAATATCTATAATGTCTTTCAGTGATCATTGTGAAATGTGTATAGAAATTAAATAATAATTGTATTTATAACCCCTGTGAGAAAGCCGAATGCGACTGTGGCAAGGAACACAAAACTCCATAAAATGTTGGTTAATGGAGAAAAATAACCTTGGGAGAAACCAGACTCACTGTGAGGCCAGTTCCCCTCTGGCTAACATCATGAATATAATGCCAATATTAGTTATTTGAGTGCAGTGCAAGTTATGGTTTTAAATTTGTAAATTAAGGTCCAGTATTTTAAAAAATAAAAACAAAAGATTTTGTATGAACTAAGATTAATGACTAATGACTTTGATGTCCATCCTGGATTAACTGCAGAAGTTCACATAGATGCAATTGTCCTTGTTAGTTGGATGATGAAGGCTTTTGTTTGTCAATTAAATGATAGTCTATGTATTCCATTTCAAGAGTCCATCAATAGACAAAGGTGATGCAGGCAGAGAAAAATTATGAGGTGCATCGCAGTTCAACCTGCCGGTCATTTCGGTGAGGTTTGGTGGGGTCCATCCTAAATCCAAGGTTCAGGTATATGAAGTATCTGATGTCTTACAGTTGGAGTTGGCATCAGTTCATCCTCTGAAGTCAAAAGACTGAAGTGACATCTGGCTAGCACCTAGTTAGCTGCAGTTTGTCGTCATCACTCAGCGACATGTAGCAGTGGAGTCCGACACCAAGCAGGAATGAGCTGGATCTGGCCTGCTCTGGTAACCTTGTGATATGAATCAGAGTCGGGATACGACATGGAAACAATTCAATTTTATGCAGAGTTATAGATCATGATGGACGTTTCTGGTTCCTGCAGACCTAACTAAAGCTGCCTAATTGTGATAAATTATGATAAATTAGGTGTATGACTGGCTAAATAGATGAGTCATTAGTCTAGACTTAAACTGTGTGAATGTGTCTGCATCCCGAACAGTGTTAGGGAGATTATTCCATAGTTCAGGAGCTAAATAGGAAAAGGATCTACCTCCTTTTGTAGATTTTGATATTCTAGGATCTATTAACAGGCCAGAAATTTGTGATCATAATGAATGTGATGGAATATAGTGAGGTAGAGGGTCACTTAAGTTCTGCAGAGCTAGACCATTCAAAGCTTTGTATGTAGTTAAGAGAATTTTAAAATTAATAAAAAAATTAACAGGTAGCCAATGTAACGATGATAAAATTGGGTTAATATGATAATATTTCTTGGTTCTAGTCAGCACTCTGGCAGCTGCGTTTTGAACCAATTGAAGTTTATTTATTGATCTTGCTGGACATCCTCCCAGTAATGCATTACAATTATCTAGTCTTGAGGTCATGAACACATCAATTAATTTATCGACATCGACAACAGAGAGCATGTGTCGTAATTTAGCAATATTTCTAGAAGAATGCTGTTCTACAAACATTGTAAATTAGATTTTCAAAGGACATATTGGTATATATATATAACACCTCAAATATAACACCTAATTTCTTTGCAAAAGATGACGTAACAGTAAATCCATCGAGTGTCAAATTATATTTTAGCGGCTTATTTTTTTAGGTTTTTGGTCCAATCATTTGTACCTATGTTTTGTCGGAATTGAATAGAAGGAAATTTCTGGCCATCCAATCTTTGATTTCATTGATACAATCTACTAATTTAGAGAATTGTGAATTTTCGTTGGGTTTAGAAGAAATATAAAGTTGGGTATCGTCGGCATAACAGTGGAAACTTACTTCATGATTCCTGATAATATCTCCCAGGGGAAGCATGTATAAGGGGAAAAGCAGAGGTCCTAAAACTGATACCTGTAGCACTCAATGCTAAACTTTTGTTTGATTTGACAATTCCTCATTTACTCATAAAAAGTGGTAGCGGTCTGATAAATAGGACCTAAACCATAATAATGCAAGTCCACTAATGCCAACATAATTCTCTAGCCTATTCAAGAGAATGTCGTGATCTATTGTGTCGAATGCAGCACTAGGATCTAAAAGCACTAGAAGAGAAATGCAGCCGCGATCAGATGATAAGAGCAAGTAATTTGTAACTCTGATAAGTGCATTCTCTGTACTGTCATGAATACTGTCTCTGTACTTAAATCCTGGCTGAAATTGTTAATATATATACAATTTCTCTGTAGAAATGAACATAGTTGGGAGGACACTACATTTTCTAGTATTTTCGACATTAATGGTAGATTTGAAATTGGTCTGTAATTAGCCAATTCTCCAGGATCAAGTTGTGGATTCTTAATAAGTGGTTTGATAACTGCCATTTTAAAGATTCCTGGGACATGTTCTAAGGATAGCAAGGAGTTAATAACATTAAGAAGAGGTTATGAGATTACTGGGAATACCTCTTTTAAGATCTTAGTTGGTATTGGATCTAACATATATGTTGTGGCTTTTGATTTTTGACATGTGCGTGGAAAGATTGAGTCAGGCTGGGCTGCAGAGTGAATTAATTGCATTGAACTGCATGCACACCATTGTATCATTTCTCTCTCTCTCTCTCTCTCTCTCACACACACACACACACACACACACACACACACACACACACACACACAGTATTGAGTGTATGTACGAACTGCTCTTGCGCTGGTCCATCAGCTTTATAAATGGCTGGGCTGTACTTACTGCAGATTGCTGAATCTCATATATTGGGAAACGCATGAAGTCTGACTCACTGATTTCCTGTGCTGATAATGAGGTTTCGGTGAGAATCTTCTAGTGTGTGTGTAGCTTGAAGAGCTAGTGGAGTATGTGTCATTAAATTAGTTACATTCCTATGAGACAGAAAAATTAGAACTGTAGTGTCTTTAGCAGTTTACTCACGCAGCAGTTGTATCTTCGTGGCTGGTGCTAGGGCTGGGCTTAAGCCATGAATGTTTTCTGTAAACTGCCATTTTTTTTTCATCTTGTCATGATGTCAGAAGTACTAGTACCATATAATTTAGGGGTGCAATGGTTCTCATCTCATGATTTGGTTCGATTCACAATTCTAAATTCAAGGTTTGGTTCAGTTCATCAAATGAACAAAGCCTGACTCAAAAAAGTTAAGATTAAACTTTTTTAAAATTATTACTTATAAGGTGCACTCAGTAATTTTTTTCATTTGTCTCCTCGTACTTACACTGACACCTTGTGGTGTGGATGCAGCATCATTCAAACACAACAGGTTTCAGCTACCAATGCCATTGTAGAAATTCACTATTGACAGTCAGCCATGATTAATTTAATTTATGAATAAAAGTGTCCAATTACAGCATTACAGTGATCTCAACATGGCAGCCTCCATGAGGGGACCCTCTCCATGTTGAATAAAAGAGCTTTTATAAGGTTACTTATATGTTATACCTCGATTTCAAAATGGCACTTAATTTCTTAAGGAGTAAAACTTTTTCAATGATGTAAAAATTACTGATTGTATAATGTAACTAAAATAAATGTTCATTAAAGTGTACTGGAACTCAAATTAGCCCAGCACAGGGCAATGGTAACACAAAAATAAATCAAATAATTCTTCTCAGCTGAAAATATAGAATTATGTTAGATATACTGTATGCTTTCACAGGATTACATACATTTTAAATATTATAAATTAATATTTTATTTTTCTAAAATTGAGTTGTCACTGATAACGTCTAAAATATTCTAATGTAGGCTTTGAAATGTAATGATTCCTTACATCACATTTGATATTTGGATTATATTCCTCCACTGCATTATTATACATTGTATTCAAAATTAGATATATGAGATTAATAAAACACTATAATTAGAGCTCTGTAAACTATCATTTTTTCTCACAGTGCATTTTTATTCTGGCGCTTAAAATGGAAATTGGATCCCTCACGCTAAACTGCATTATTATAGTGTGCTTTCATTGATGTTCCTTATTATATCATATAGATGTTAACTGCAGAAGCATGAACACCCATTGCTCATTTATCATGAGGATTCATATTACTGACTGTTAAGCACTTCTGAAGCATGTATCAGCCTGAGAAATGGATAATATTAGATGATGATCATTGTTTATCATTTCTCGTTCTCCACATCAGTTTCAATTGAACTCATCAATACCTGCTGCTAATGTGCAATGAAGCAACATTTGCATACCCTTGTGAAGTAGGCATAGGGCGTTGCATTTATTGGATAGAATAGGCATTAAAATAAGTAAAAACAAATAAAATAGTCCAATCTCCACAATGCTCATCACCACATTTTTGAGCTATGATACATCGTCCCACGATAAACCGTTACACCCCTAATACTGTATATTAAGAATACATGTCTTTCTACAGTATCAATAATTCCAATTGGCAGCTACGTTCCAGCACTCATGCAAATTAGGGCTGGGCGATATGTCTTAAATTGAATCTCTATATTTTTCAGCCTATTTGTGATATTCGATATAGCTCGATAATTATGCATTTGCTCTGAAATGGCTCAAACATTTATTTATTTACTTTTAAACCTGAGGAACCATCACATCATCCAAACAGCCACTGTAGCCAAATAGATTAAATTCTTAAAGATATTAAATATAAATCTATTTAAAATAATTAGTTTTAAGGGAGAATGAAATTCAATAATTTTAATGAATATTTCATAAGTATTATTATGTTTGCATTATACAAAAGTAATATGTCCTGTTTACTGAATCTTCACCTGGGGCTTTTATTTTGACATCAAAAGTGCTGTCGCATTTACTTAAACTTCACAAGGAGCTTTTATTTTGACATAGAAAAGGCAATGTGTATTTGACAGTTCACAATGATTTAAACTGTTTAAATTGTTTTTGTGACAATTTAGTGTTTTTTATTTTTATAACATTCTAATTTTAGCGCGTAACTGAAGATGGAACAAAAGTTAGTGGGACCTCTTAGTTTTAGTTTCAGTAATATTTAAAGATTTACTTTATAAATTACATCTCACAGAAAAAAATATTATAAAGTGTATTATATTCCAATATTTCATCAAAGGATGGCCCCCTTTATGTATCCACAGAGGTCTGGGCTAAGCCCCGAATATCCACTGACCCTAGACCTGCCCTGTGTGTGTAGCATATGTGTGTCCTTGACCATCTACAATATTTCCCCTTAGGGATCAAAAAAGTGCATCCATCCATCCATACCAAAAAATGCAGCAACTCTCATCCATCCAACCCACACCTTGTTTAAAATAATTACTAAAAGGGATAGTTCACTGAAAAATATTAATTATCTTATAATTTCCACATCACATGCAATCCCAGATGTGTATGACTTTCTTTTTTCTGATATTTGAAGATTTTTAGAAGAATATTTCTGCTCTTTAGGTGCATAAAATGCAAGTGAATGGTGGCCAGAAATTTGAAGCTCCAAAAAGCACATAAAGGCAGCATAAATTAATCAATCTCCACTTTCACTTTCACATCCTTAAGTCACATGTGGCACTGTTTAGTTTCACTTTTACATCTGAAAATGAAAGTGGAGATTTATAGTAAAAAAAAAAAAAGCCAAGGACTTAAATATTGATCTGTCTCTCATCCACAGAGCTGAGATATTTTTTCAAAAATCAGAAAGCATAATTTGTCTTCAGCAGAAGAAAGAAAGTTATACACATCTGGGATGGCATGAGAGTGAGTAAATGATGATATAATTTGCATTCGAACTATCCCGTTAACTAACATTTCAACATTCTTACTATAAAAATTTGAACTTATAATTTATACATATATTCTTCTCACCACAGTTGTACAGGGCGGTTATCCGAGTTACGGTAGACTTTGTCAGTTCGAATAAGTCTGGCCATTCAATGTTGACCTCTCTCATCAACAAGGTGTTTACATACACAGAACTGCCGCTCACTGGATGTTTTTACTCCCATTCGGAGTCAACGCTAGAGATCAGCAGTTACAGAAATACTCAAACCAGCCCATCTGGCACCAACAATCATCCATGCGATTATTTAATCAGCCAATCCTGTGGTTGCAGTGCATAAAATCATGCAGATATGGGTCAGGAGCTTCAGTTAATGATCACATCAACCATCAGAATGGGGGAAAAAATTCAAGTCAATTCTAAGTGTGTACTTAAATGGGCGTTAGAAAAGATCTGATCACACACATGCACAGACAAACTTAATTTCACTTCTTAAGCAATAACACAAGGCTACATAGCCTGTACTTTCTCCCTTGTGGCAGTCAATGTTTCTTGTGCATATCACATCATTTTTTACTTTCTTGTCCTCCCTCTCCCTCTCTCTCTCTCTCTCTCTCTCTCTCTCTCTCTCTCTCTCCCCTTCTTTCTCATCCTTGCTCTAAAATGCTCTTCAAAGCCTTAAAGGGCTGGGCAGTAATATTTAAAAAGCTAAATGAATATGCATGTTGATTGCTCTTTCTTCCTGAGTGGGATGATGCATTATTAATGAGATGTACAGTGTTTCCTGTGGCAAGCTGGGTGTGTTTGATTGAATTTAAACCCAGAGGGACTGCACACCCTCAGAGAACAGAAATCCAACTCCAATGGACTCCATGGACAGATATCACATGGCTTTTCCACCGCACATATTGTTCTCCAAAGATGGGTCGCTCTAAAAGTTTTGTGAAGTCTGTCTAAAAAAGTAAAGCTGAACCTCCTGCGGTCGGACAAAAAGCAGCAGGTTCATGCAAATTCTTTGTCATTTACATTTCTTATATGTAAAAAGAGATTGTAAGAGAACCATTGGTCTCTGTTGCTTAAGTATGATTCTCTATTGTTGTTTACTTGCATTTTACCCTGCAGATGTGCAGGTTTTAGCTATGCCATTCAAGCTCATTTGTAGTTCTGTTTTGACTCTATTGTGACATCATTGTGACACTTTTGAGATACTGTTTTGACCCCCTTATATTTCTATTGTGACAAAATTGTGACTATTTTGATCTCACTGTTACCAGATACATTATAAGGATGAGACAGGTCATTACTATATAAATGGAAAAAATTGTGATGCTAAATATGTTGGCTGTTAGGAATGTATGGAGCCAGAAATACGACAAAACAATTTGAATTTGAATTGTGTAAATTTGAATTATAGACTTTTGAATTTGAATTATAAGTGTGATTTTGGCAAATTTAATATTACGTTGTATTTTAAATAGGTTTGAATTTGATTTTTTTAAACTCCAATCCTGGACATTTCATATTTAACCAAATTGAATTTTTTATTTTTTTTAAAACAATTTTATAATTTATTTTGAAACTGCAAATTTTTGGTTCTGAAATCTTACACTGTAAATATCCCATTTTAAAAAATACAGCTTCAAGTTTTCAAGATGAAGAAGAAATACAGAACATCAAATTCAATATTCTAAAATTCAAGCCGCAGAAAGTGGGTCAGAGGTCAAGCTTCCGTGTTCCACAGGGAAGAGTAGAGGGTCTCAGAAAACTGGAACGGAGCATTTTGGCCAATTACAGGTCGAGCTGCAATAATGCTCTGGCGCGAGTTCAATTTATGAGATCATTGTCATATTTTATAAGTGTTATATAGTTGTTACTCAGTTGTGACTCTATTTCAGGAGCAGACTAGGAAGAGAAATCGCCTGGGAATCTTGCCCAAAAGTTGTTGAGTGAGTTGGGGGTTGGGTCGCTGTCCTTTTCAGCATATTGCTGCCCCCTTCGGCATATCGCAGCGCCGTTTTGTGACCGGTTCTGTATAAAGCGACGGCCCATTTCAGATTATCGTGGCCCATTCGGCCCCATTTCACAGCCGGCCCATCAGGAAAAGTCCCAGTCCTCCCGATGGCCAGTCCACTCCTGCTCTATTGTTACTAGAGTTTAGGGCTAGGCAATATACATTCAATATTTTCACAATATTTCAAAAAATAAATAAATACTGCGATGTCCGATAACATCGCCAACTCCCCTGCCCCCACTGCCAAAGGAACGGAAATGATTTTTGCTTTATTGATTTTGCTTTGAAATTTTAAATAATTTTTTGAAACATGAAAAACTTAAACCAAAGTTTCTAGTATTTCTAAATTTAAATTGCACTTCAAACAAAACGAAAAGGCAATTAAAATAATGAAGTAAAAAATCGGCTACATAAAATGGCTACAACAATTTGTTACATCACTTAATCTGTGCTTAAATGAATAGAAATCACTGAATTCCTTTTTGTTCCCAAATTAATGCTGCTTAATAATTTCCACTGTGTTCTTATGTGTGCTTTGCGTTTAATTAGTGCAGTTAATGCTGCCTAAAGAAAATGAAATAGAGGAAAGTTTTTGGTTTAATGTGAACTTTTTACTATTATTTCATGATTTAATACAACACATACATAAATATATATATCCTTGACATTCTAGCTGTCAGTTTATCCAGATACTCAGGTGACATTTCATATATATATATATATATATATATATATATATATATATATATATATATATATATATATATATATATATATATATATATATATATATAATGAAATGAAACAGAGAATGAAGCAGATTTGTGTTTACAATGCATGTTAAGCTCAAACTGCTTGAAATAAAGCGAACTATACTCAGAGCACCTCCTGCGATGGTCTGAGGTCATTTGAAGCATTCTCATAGATGACACTATTCCAGCAAACTGTTTGCAGTTGACTGAAACAGTAAAAAAGACTGAGAACTCTTTACATGCTCGTGTTACACAAGACACGCTCGTGCTGCACGCCTCTGAACAAACAGCAAATCAGGCACACATATTGACGGCTTTTCTTTCATTTTCTTTTTCTTTCCGAGACGTCTTACAGGTCACTCGCCACAGTAGGGGGTAGATGAGCAAAATGATTTGCCACTGCGCATGAAATACCCGCATTTGGCTGGTGCTAGGTGCTCCTCACTGTGACTGCTTTTAGACTTCCTTAGTTTCAGACAGAAAAAGCAGCACATTCATGGTCTAATCTGTAAGGTTCAATCCATTACTCTCTTCAATATGATTCTCCATTGTGAGTTTTACTTGAGCTCCATTGTGGCTCTATTGTGACACTGTGACTCTGTGTCATTGTGATTCTATATAGTGACGCTACTGTAATTATAATCCCAGCATATCATGAGGCTCCTATGTATCTTTTGAAACAGCTAACAAAAGCAGAGAATGAGGTGTGTTTGGGTCAGTGTCAGATTAAATAGTATATTGATTAACACCAGTCCCCAATGATTAATTGATCAATATTAATCTACACATCTCCAAGAAATGGTGGAGGAACATGCAGTGAAGTCAATACAGAGAAGCAAATCCAGAGAAGCAAATTCAGACAAGAATACTTGCATATCAGATCAGTGTCCATACCTCACCAGGTTACCAGTTCATCATAAAATATGTAATGCTTATGATGCAAACAACAGTCTCCCATGGGTAGGTGGGACTGTGGTAGTGAACTACAGTTAAATAACCATTTAGCAGTTAAGTTACGTAACTCCAGTCTGAGAAATCGTCCACCATGATAAATGAGTCATGGAAAAAAGAGGAGTATGGAGAGAACAGGGATGAGTGATTTGGCTGGAACATTTGTGTATACTAAGCTGCATGCCCAGTTGCGGTAAGTTATTTAGTTGAACCCAATTGGATTTGTTGCCATTTTTGAGCCTTTGCTGTAAATGTTAATGCATATAACAGAATGGAGGTGTTTTAGAGACACTTTTAAAAGTTAAAAGTTGTTTACATTCTTTCCAAAACTGTCAACATTAATGGCAAGATACCTCGTTATGAACTTCTTAGTTTATCCTAAAAACATTTAAAAAAATTTTAGTAACTAGATTTTCATGAATCCCGACCCAGGTTTTTTTCTATAATTATTAATATAATTTACCCGCTTAAAATGATTTGCTCAAGTAGGACATGGTCCTGTAGCAATATTACTATTCACCAATCATTGGCCTCTGATTTTAGGGCTAGGTTAAGGTGTTGTATTAGGGTCTTTAGAGGTACATTATTTATCCAAATAAGACATTTACCTGGATCAGCATCCTTTGATAGTCCTGGAACAACATTACTTATAACATTACAAACAATCGTAACCATAACCCTTGTCTTGCGCAGCCAGACCTTTGACTAAACAGCAAAAGGTCTGGTCAACTGTGCAGTTTATTCTGGTAAAGAACCGGCTCCAATTAGACTGAGCATCATGAAATGCAACCAATCACACTTCTTTTTGTTTTTATATGCCATTTAGGGGTGGCACTGAAAAAAAGTCTCTACAAAATATTGAACAGAAAACACCGGAAAAACTGTGGAAATTGTAGTGAAATTGTGTGTGATCTTATTATTTTGTGCGGGGTGGTGTGTGCTGAAGGGGGTGGGGGTCTGTGCCGCCCCCGGCAAGATGCAGCCTCAGGCAGCTGCCCATGTCGCCCATGCCTAAATCCGCCACTGAGAGCTTGCCAGATTGAGAAAGGTCTTTCCAGTTTTGTGTGTAACGAGCATCAGACGATCCGTGAACAGACTTTGGGCAGTCCGTTTTTGGCTGATACTACCCTGCCCAACCATAACCTTCCCATCTAGGGAACATGTCACCTAGTAGCATTTATCAATGGGTCCTAAATTTAACTTTGACCTTTTTATGATTTGTTGTTGATTTTTTTGATAGCACTGCAATCAGTGATGGTAATGAAGAAATAACATGATAGGACAGGGCAGAAAAAGGAGAGGGAGTGGGGGACAGAAAGAGGACAAATCCAGCGAGTGTAAGAAAGAGTTTTGTGGTTGGTGTTATAGTGTGAGACAGTGATGTTGAATCGGTCTGATGGAATCAGAGGCCGAACCCTGTGTCTGCATGTAATTTACTTCATATTATTAGATTATTAGATTACAACTGCAGCCTGACCACAGAAAATTGCTCAGAGCTTCATGCTCATAATGTCAGTCCACCAGTGCGAGAACTTGGAGCAGTGCTGACTTCCAGGCATTGTGCATTGGCACACCAGGAATTCTCTCTTCAGGCAGAAAATTCACCCTCACAGCTGATTTCAGACCAGCCTGCAAAGCACCAATCATAGCCAATCAACACACACCAGAAATCGCTACGTTGAGTCAAAAACAGAGAGCGCGGGACAGTTCTACAAGCTTTAAGACATGCAAACTACAGTAAAAAAGTTCAAAAATGGCTTTCAGGAGAAATGTTTATTAGTGCTGTTTACTAAAGAAAGCATCACTGTTAGTAGTATTGATAAAACTAAAGCTTAGGGATTTGTATTAAACTTTGGATCATAACTTGTCTCACTTGTCTTGTTTGTGCAACAGACATGAAATCATCCAACGCAATGCTTTGTTGGCTTAGAACATAGTTGTATACATCACATGAAAAAGCAGGAAGGAGATAATATGATTACTCAGTCTATAATTAAACAGATCTAAATAGCAAACCAACGTTGTTTATTAAGCCACTGAAGCAAAAATGGTGCATTTGTATGGTTAAATAAAGAATATCTTTACCTTATAGACGTCTTATCTGTTTTTTCACACCCGAACATGGACAGCTTTCAGTGTTCCTGACAAGGTAATTCAGCAAGGTGATTCCACTGTCTTTCACAACACGAAAATTGAAGAAATAAACATTAGAAATAAAAATAAGGAAGCAAGGGAGTATGCAGTTGTCACAACTTTTATTATGCTGAGTCTGACACCTCTATTCTGAAACAAGCCTCCAGAGAAAAACTCTATATCTGTGTGTGGACAATTAGAGACTTCTTATTCTATATGTCCTTACACACTCTGGAGAATGATGTAAAAATACTTACAGTTAAGGCAAAGAGTGTGAGAGAGAAGTGATTAACATGCATTTTAGACACAATATGGGTATTTATTTTTGCTCCGCCAAAGAAAATAGTTCCAAATACTTCCATTAAGCTAAAACAGGATCCAGTGTTGAGTGTCATTATACAAAGCACAGCAAACACCTGTCTGGAATGCTGTGAACACATTCAGTAAAAGGACTAAACTAGGATTTATCTAGTGAACATTTAACTGTTGATATCTGTAATTCATATCCTGAACATGATTACATTTTTAAGCTGCTTGCGTAATTTGACAGATAATTGTGAAATTCTAATATTGAAATTCTAAATATTGACTTATCTCTCTGCCTCTGATGGCCACGATTGCTGTCTCACATTTATGGGTCACAGTCACGCTGAGACAGCGTTTGTGGATGGTTCATGTTCTCACTGTGAGAATATGACTATGGCGATATTGCGATCACGACTTTCTTTCTTTCATAGAGGGAAAGCCACTCCAGCCACTCCCCACCCTGATCCTTCTGCTTAAGTGCACAAGGCCTCGCGGCTAGCGCTGGGGGCGAATTGGGGGCTTCAGTGAGAGCATTTCAACTGGTTGAATTCCCACGGACCTCCCATTCTCCAGCATGCCAGTTTCCGGCAGTCAAGTTCATGGATGAGTCAGGTGCCTTGCCCCAGGGCGAGCTTATTGGCTCATTCGGGGCTCGGGAGGAGGATCAGGTATTGATCTCAGCATCGGAAAGCGGGCTGTTACAGTCTGCTGTGGAAGACTGTAACATCCCACCATCTGGTGTGATCTCCCAGTCAGAGGCCGACGTGGAGCAATTGGAACTCTACCCTGAGCGTTCGCATCTGGTCGACTGGTTCCTGGGCTTAGAGCGACGCACACAGCTGTGCTCTGCCCCTAGTTCTTTTCTTACCAAAAGTTCATTAGGAGCTCACAAAGTCATGGCAGGCACCTTTTACTGCCTGGTCCCTTCTCATGAGTTCCTCAGCTCTCGCTACCCTCGATGGTGGGGTGGCCAGGGGGTACACGGATGTTCCTCAGCGATTGCGGTGCACCTATGCCTGCAAAACGCAGCCACCTGGCAGAATCATCCTAGGCTCCCGTCCAAGGCCTGTAAGTTCACATCATCCCTGTCGGCCAAGGCTTACAGTGATGCTGGACAGGCTTCCTCTGCCTTGCATGCCATGGTCCTCCTGCAAGTCCACCAGGCCTGGGATTAATGCAGGAGCTGTGCTCGGAGACAGACATCACCCTACGGGTGATGAAGGATACATCGCGGGCTCTCAGGATGTGATGTCCACTATGGTGGTCCAGGAGCTCCACTTGTGGCTTAACCTTGTAGAGATGTGGGATGCCAGCAAGGTTCGCTTTGTTGACGCCCCCATCTCTCAAGGTGGGCAGTTTGGCGACCTTGTTGAGCAGACGGAGGCCATCCAGCACATCCTGCGTGATAGGCGTGATTCCACCTACAGGCCGCCGAAAACCTGCACCCCGTCTGCTCGTCGCAGAGGGCGTCCACCTATGGCAGCAACAATGGCTCGGCCTCAGCGTAGAGCCTCCCGCAGGAAGTTGGCGCCACCTGTCCCTCAGTCTGGTGCCAAGAATCCCAGGAGGGCTTAGAAGCATCCCTGAGACCGGCGACCCTGGGGTGAGGATACCCGCTGTAAACTAGGAGGTGGTACACAGACCACTCCATCCTCGGTGGAGGGCCAGGAGGAGAATCTTTTGTACACTTTTGTTAGGATTTGCCACATGCCCAAGGGGCTACAGCACTTGAATTTTTAAAAGCAGTTTTGCTCTAACATTTCTCTCAGCACAGCCATGATTTCAGGACAAAAGGAATCTCGACATGGCAGCTCCTGCTCTGCCTTACCGCGAGGCCCCATCCGCAGGTACGTCAAAGGTGATTATCCCCTTGGTGCCCCTTGTCTGGAGGCATGGTTAGCGCTCTCCAACCCGTCATGCTGGCTGGTCAGGATGATCCAACCCGGCTACGTGATTCAGTTCACCAAGCGCCCACCCAAGTTCAATGGGGCCTGTTTTTCCTCAGTAGTAGGCAAGGATGCCACAGTTCTGCATGCGGAAACCACAGAGCCTGTCCCTCCAGCAGAGATGAAGGAGTTCTACAGCTCTTACTTCATCGTACTGAAGAAAGGCGGTGGGTTGCGGCCAATCTTAGATCTATCTATCTATCTATCTATCTATCTATATATATATATATATATATATATATATATATATATATATATATATATATATATATATATATATATATATATATATACACATATATATATATATATATACACATATACATACACTGTATATATTTATTGCTTTTGCTTGGTATGATATTTTGTATGTGATGCAATAGAATCCATAAATTTTTAAGTTTGGCTTGCTGTTCAAATAACAATTTGCTATTCAGAGAGCCTTAATACTTAATATTCAATTATCAAACAAACATGTAAATATGTAAATAAATTGTCACTTTTAAAGTAGATCTGGACTGGAGGACCGACTGAATACAATAAAAGACAACAAATACTAGACAGTACAGAATGTGACCTAAAGTGCAACACAGTTCTATATGTGATTGCGTGTATGCACTATTAACCCTTTAAAAATGTGTCAGACATTGTCAATAAATAGCATGCTAGGCACACACATAGACAAAAATTAACCTGACTCTGGGACCTGCGTCCATTTGCTTTTATTTAATTGCATCTGGACTGCATGTGTGTGAGAGTGTGTGTGTGTGTGTGAATGTCTGAGTGTAACGATCTGTCCTGTTGCCCTAAAAGCCTTAACATACATTTTAACTAACATATATACGTTAAGTGCATACACACACATACACACAAGCACAAAGTGATCTGACAGAATCGGGTCAGCGACCTCACACCCCAGCCCAAAGGGGAGGACACAGGATGTGTGTCCTAAATAACCTGACCTTTACTGACACACGGCATATAGAGTGTCTTGCATGCATCCACCTTCAGGGTTGGGAAGGTTACTTTTGAAATGTATTCTACTACAGATTACAGAAAACATGCTGTAAAATGTTATTTGTAACGTATTTCGTTGAGATTACTCAAGGTCAGTAACGTATTCTAAATACTTTGGATTACTTCTTCAGCACTGGTAGATTTTTTTCACTTGTTTTGACTATAAAAATTGTACAGTACAGTAAGACAAAATACACATGTTAAAAATACATTCTCTGAGACACCTAATTATCGCAATGCAGTGTTGTTTCTAAAACAAGATGAATCAAATTGATCTTGTTTTATGGATTTTTAGATATTTCTGCAGGAAAACAATAGAAAAATTATCATCAAGAATGTGATTTTTGCCCTAATATCAATGGTCTTACTAGAAAAAAATTTTCATGATAAAAAATATGATATAACATGAGCATGTAAAATGGCTAGAAACGTCTAGGTTACGTATGCATCCTCTGTTCCCTGATGGAGGGAATGAGACGTTGTGTAGAAGAAGTGACACTAGGGGTCTCTCTTGAGCGTAGAATATGCCTCTGATCTATGAAAAAAGGCCAATGAGTAGTTGGCAGACAGTATTTGCATACCCCGCCCCCGGGTATACGGGTATAAAGGCGGGGAAATACGTCAAATTCATTCAGGATTTTTTTGAGGAGCCGGAAATGGTCCGGCCACAATAGTGGCCGGGAGGACACAATGTCTCGTTCCCTCCATCAGGGAACAGAGGTTACATACGTAACCTAGACGTTTCCCGTCTGTCACTCAATTCGACGTTGTGTCGAAGAAGCGACACTAGGGGTCCAATTTAAATCACGCCATGCACTGAGCCGTGTACGTGTTCTGCGGACACAGGAGTGGGCAGGTATTTTACGTGCAAAGGCGACCAGTTGTGTCAGACTGCACGTACCCTTCCCCAATGCCCCCCCAAAAGTCATCGGAATCCTTCTGGTTACCCTAGACAGGGGAACAAGGCGACGCTTACATGCATCGAGGGAAGGGGGTCTTACCCAGTTTCCTATTCTTTCAGGGGGAAAGTCCCTGCGGAGACCACACCTGCCCGGAAGGGGAGGTTAGAGTGGCGTAAACATCACATGACTTTTTAGGCAGCATGTGGATAGTGGCGCAGTGGTAGATCCAGCATCACTAGGAGGGGGGAGTTGCTACAACACGGCGACCGGAGGGCAGCTGGGTCTGCCTAATGGAGACGAGGGTCAACTCGTAAGGGGACCGTGCCGCGGAAAATCCACACAGGGGGAGTCCACGTAGGAGTCCTGACCTGTGGAGCACCTATTCCAGTACAGGGTAGATTAAGTACCCTCAGTGGATTGGGTTGGCGGTTCCTCCACTGAACTGCGGACCCAAAGGGCTAGGGAGGAATCATCCAGGGATCCGAATGAGTGGGATCTCCTGGGAGAGAAAGCGCACAATTTTACCTCGGCGCCAGGTGCAAGCGATCCACCCGGTCAGTCCGTCAGCATGTTACCGAGTTCTACCAGCTCAGACCTGAGAAAATACGGGACGATACTGACTCAACCCGGAGATTGTAGAATCTCGCAAAGGTACTAGGTGTTGCCCAACCCGCTGCTCTACATATGTCTGCCAGGGAGGTGCCCCTGGCCAGTGCCCATGAGGACGCAACACTCCTTGTTGAGTGTGCTCGGACTCGCAATCAAGTGTGATAGGCCAATGAAATGGCGTCCACGACCCAGTAGGAAAGCCTCTGTTTGGAGACAGTGTTCCCTTTACGCTGTCCACCCGTAGCATAGAAAATCACAAATGAGATCTCATTATAATTTCAGTTGTTTCTCCAAGAATGAAATTAGTTTAAATGGAGATTTTTGCTTAAGACTTCTGCTTCTCAGATTTTTCTCCTAAAAAATACTCCAGTAATCTCATGTGTCTCCTCTAGAGTTTCAGAATAATGTCACAAATTGTGCTTAGATTTGTCATCATTTGTGACTATTTTGATGTTCAATGTAAATTCTGAAGCAACCCCAGTTGTGAACTGTTGCTTTATCGGAACTCAAACATTTCTCAATTCTCCCAAGACCAAATAATCTGAGCTATGCTATCCACATTCATTTGCTAGCTCTATACTATTACTGTATGTCAACAAATGTCTCATTTGATTCTAGTTTTATATTTCCTAAGGAAATTTGACAAAGTTGTTCTTAAATGAATCAGAACCAATAAATCCATGAAGAGCAACCTCTGAGCAATATGGTTCTCCTGTGGCTATGTATGAGTGTCCTTCATTCCCTTTTACTTGCTTTAATTAATGGCAGTGTTGGTCTTTTACTGTATAATCAAATGCACTCATCTCTCTCTAAATGTGCTGACTACTAACATACCCCTCCTCCTTGTCTCTCTTTCTCTCTCTCTCTCTCTCTCCCCATTTCTCATCTACGCTCCCTCGTTTTTCACTGTCCTCTTTCTGTGCACTCCTTTGGGCTTTCTCTCCTCCTTTAGAGCATAACCACCTGAATAATGCTGCACTTCCTCCTTTGACTCCCGCAATGGCCCTGTCCCAACCCCACAACAACCTGGGCTTCAACAAATACACCTCTATCAAGGCCATAGGTAAGACACACATACACAGAGTATCAACATGAACAGCTGGCATGTCTTGTAATGTACACTATAAACGCCACATGTATATGAAGGTCACTTTACCCAGAACCACTGATTAACATTGCAAATGATTCCCAGTGTCATTGAATCTGAGCTCTCGGGCTGCTGGAAAAGAAAAATACAGCTCCACTGCATCTCAGATATAAGCATGTTAATCACTTATGCAAATATCACCTCTAACATCAAAAGAAAAACAACCCTGATATGTTAATAAAATTACAGCATAATGACTGTCTGTTGGGTGATCTTAGGAGCCTGGACACGCATTCTGAGAAGATAGATAGACAGACAGATGGAGAGAGGTCATTGGGCAATAGGGCTGATAGGAAATCTGCTGGAATGTGTATGACTGTGTATTCTTTACATCGAATCAATGAAAAACACACCACATGCTGCTTGAACAATTGCCTGAAAATACAGAAACACACTCAAGGACACATTAATAATTATAACGCTGGGTAGCAGCTTTGAATTTACACTAATATACCTCATATAAACACAACCGCACTCTCAATTTTAATACCTTCTTGTACCAAGAGAAAAAACTTATTGCAAACCTGTGATTTTAGATAAAGCCTTGACACTTACTGTTCAACCCACATTCCTGTTGTTGTGAAAGTTACTTTGAAACTCTAAAAATACAAGCTGCTAAATAATTTAAAGTAGTTAAACAACAAGCAAAGCTGTTGTCAAGGTACCCTTTTGAAAAAAAAAATTGCATTTGGAAAGTTTTTGCATTGAAACTACTTAAGAGGTCAATGTCAGATTATATCATTTATTTAAAAAATCAGGTTAGTATTTACAATATCTGACACAAACACAATGTGTACCATTTACTCTAAATACAGCAATAACAAAGCATTTTTTATTCATTCTTACAATAAATAAAGCAAAACATATATACATACAATCAACATTTAAACCCCACAACCACCCCTCCCCCTCCCAATCCACAACCCCGCCCTGACCCCCAACAAACATCCCTGTGGTCACACATGAGTATACATATATTCACAAAAAATGCAAACAAATAAACAAACAAACACACACACACACACACACACACACACACACACACACAACAAATATATATATATATAATAATCATACACATTTAAAACTATACTACTCTCTCCACCACCCCACCCCGAGTGCCCTCCAAAAGCTCAAAATAGTTGCCCCATTTCCCAACAAACAAATCCAAGTTACCCCATCTTCCAAATGACACCTCCTCAAAAGTCACCACCCTCCCCATCTCTTTGCATCACTCCCGAAATGGGGGCGTTCCAACTGACTTCCAAACCCTCAAAATAATCTGCCTCTCGATCATCACACTGGTCAGAACCCAATTCTCTATGTGCCTATTCCCATATCTATTACCGACCCATCGCCCAAAACACAGAGTCTGGGGCAAAACGAAACCTGAGTGCCAAAAACACGTCACACACAAAACTCTGAGCCTTCAAAACCAAAATTCTTGGATCTCAACACACCACCAAAAAACATGGGCCGTGTCTCCATCCTCCGATTGGCATCGCCAGCATGTGGGTGTGACTTTAAGACAAAGCCCATACAATCTAGAGGGGGTCCAATAAAATCTATGTCAAATCTTGAATTGCATAAGGTTGCATTTTGCATCTCTAGATGCTGACTTGATGTTTTTTTTAGAATCCCAGCCCTCACACTCCCTCCTCCAATACCAAGTTATGAAATAGATAATTGATTAAAATTGTAATTGGATGAGCTGCGTTTGAAGCTGTTGAAAAATGCCTTTGTGTAAAATGTATTCATTGCTCCATTACATAACTTTAAACAGCCTACAGTTAGACTAATGACTATATTACTTGGCGGATACATTTTTTTCTGATGGCACTTTTACCTCATTTCTTTAATTTTGTGCCTAAGAACACCCCTTAGCCATGGTAAAATCACAATAACACACAGCCTCTCGTGACATTGCTTTACTACAATTGAAATTAACCATTTGAATAAACTGATTGCAATGGAACAGGGGTGCAGGAAGATGTTTTTGGCGGGGGTGCCTAGAGCATATCGCCTAGAATACCTATTTAAACTGGAGCGCACATGCTATTTTTGACAGAAAAGAGACTTGTAATGTAGCCTTATGGTCCACCATAACACAGGAAATCAGGATAATACAAATTGCACTATTTAAAATCGACTGGCTATTTTAGGAAATTTTTTTTTTTTATAGGAATTGAAAATAAACAAAAATAAATAAACACTTGTGCCTACCTTACAGTACAACGAAGTTGGACTTGAGCTCTAGACCATATTAATTCCTTAATTAGGGTTTGAATGTCTGTTCTGTTTGAGAAATTTTGATTTGAACTTTGATTTCAAAATCCGAAATTCGGTTTTGTTTCATCAAATTTTTAGCTACAGCTCATCTCCTGCGCCAGGGTCACACGTGTGTGCATCAATGAAGAGGAAAGATATGATGCACTTATCCCATTTCGAGAAATAATTCATATAATGTCAAATGAAAACTATTTAATAAAAGCATACGTTTACAGCTTGCGGAAGTTATATTTAAGTGCCTTACTGAATGTGTTCCTTTGAAAGAAACAATTGAGTAAATGCACACCTACTAAATATAGAATTAATTGCATAAATATATGAAGGAATCATATATAAAGCACAACACAAAATGCTAAATTATTAAATGAAGCGTTGGACAATAAATAAGCTTGTATTTTGAGTTATATCGTCCTATTGCTCCCATGTTTGCATTGCATTTAGTCCAGTGTAAACAGTGGGTGCTGCAGCACTCCCAGCACACCCACTTCCCATGTCCTTGCAATGGAAAGTAACAAAAAACAGCAATGTAGCATTTTGTCAATCTACACTGCTACTTAAAAAAAAATCTTGTTATTTGAAAAGGACACTGTTTTGAAAACATTAGAGCTACTGTCATGCTAATGAAACATGTAGTTAATTTACTCAGTACGTTTAGTTAGTAACTCCGCAACATGTCAAAACTTTTTAACAATGTGTGCAGAAGAATGAACACATTCCCTTGGTGATCCACTCAACATATAAGTAGAGCTAAATCAGCTCTCTGATAATTATTGGTATTCAAAATAATACATAAATGCGCTAAATTCCGGAAAATGACCTTCTGCGGGTTCCCTGAAAAAAAGCAAATGTCGAGTTCTGGCCTTTTTGGCTCACAGCAAATAATGGCATATGAAAAATGATGACATCAAGAGGAAAAGATTATATTCAGCGTTACTGTTAAATAATTGTCAATGCATATCGAGAGAGCTGTTTCTTAAACCACCTGCCGCTTGGATTGTGTTGATAAGGACACATTTAGGACGCTTGTGTCAGAATGCTGGTCACTTGGCTCAGCTGGCTGGCACATGCAAATTAATATTTTTCTGGTTCTGCATGTTCTCTCCTCTAATTGTTTTTTTCCTTTTTTTTGGTTGTGCATGTAATGTTTATTTGTGCTTTTTTTCTTTTCTTAATTAATCTGTCTACTGTATAGCTATTGTGGGCAATTAATTATATAAAATTGGAACATCAGAGAAAAAGAGGGATAACACACACAAATATGGAGCGGTATTTTGTTTTTTTCCCTCTTGAAATGATGTCTAGTTACACATAGCCACACACTCCCTGGCACAGTGTTTTCTGTTGGATTACTGCTTTTGAAGTGCTCGAGGTGGATCAACCCTGACTTTGCTGACAAAGTCAGAGAGAGGATGGAGAGGGTTCAACAGGACAAGTGGAGGGGAAGATGAGCAGATGAGGCTAGGAACGGAGGAGAACATGCACAGTGGGAGGGGGTGTAATGAATAGGACCAGAGCCAAAGTGTGGCAGATGCCTAAGACAGCTTCCAAGCACCATCTTAATTAAAGAGTAATGATAGTAAAGACTCTCTGATATAGAGAAAGAGATAAACACCAAAAAAATAGAGCAAGGAAATTGAGAGAGATAGAGAAAGAAAGGTAGTAAAAATTTGGTAGCGATGAGAGGAAGCTGGACAGCTTGAAAAAAAGAGAAGAAATGGACAGAGAGGACATTTGTTGGAACATTTGCCGTCTGTTCATTAGTGTGATGCATATGTTCGCTCTCTTAACACTTCCTGTGTATGACATTATCAGGCTGTTATCTTACGTTCTCTCCCATTGCAATGCCTGATTCTAGGGTGAGGAGCAATTGTGAGGGCACATACACACACACACACACACACACACACACGCACACACACTTACTTGGCACTTATAAATGAGGACATATCATAGACATTTATTGTTATTATATAAATTAAATTCAAGTACAGACTAGCCCAAACCCAAATCCTACCACTAAAAGAAAACAGCAATTTTAGGATAATAAATAACTTTTATTTATTTATTGTTTTTCCAAATGAGAAAAAGTGTTTTTTTTTTTTTTATGTTCTTCCTCTCTCACTCATAAGCATTGCAATAGGCTCACTGTAAACACTATTAATAATTCATGCCCGCTTGACACACGCTCCCTGCATCACCTCATCTGGACTTTTAAGTATACTCTTGGATTCTTTAGTTTGTCTCTTCTTCAAATTTCAAAACACACCCAAATGAATAGGCACATGAAGGTGCTACTAAGTGATGTGCTCACTTGAAGATAAAACAAATTAAGAATTAATATGAGCTAATCTACATGTCTAAATGTATTAGCACATCACTGCTTGATTTACTGTCCACAAATTAGGAAAAAATTACCATCCTCATTTGGCTAAATTTTGACACATCTCCACACACTTAAGTTGTACAGTGAAGAGATATGGGTTTTGCCGTGAGCATATGTTGTACTGTCACCCTTCAGGAATTATTTTGCCCTAGTAAACTGATTGTAATACTAACCGACATTCTCTCATGCACAACTACAAACAATGCGCTCCTCCATACTGATGCAGTCACCATGGTAACCATTGTAACCACTTGGCTTGATTTTAAGTATCTAATGCAATGACATTTAAACATACTGTGTGTAAAGTAGGTGTGACAGTAAGTGACCAAACATTTTTTGGGGGGGGGGCCAAAGTACATTTGAGAGAACGTACACACACAGAATTTGTGCTACACACTTGTGTGCATTGTCAGCAGCTGTTTGCCTTATGCATTGGACGTGACTCAATTGCTAGCAAGGCAAGTTAGTATAGGATGGCAGGAAGGAAAACTCGAAAAAGGAGACAAAAATTACAAAACAGTGAAGCAAGGTTGTTTATTTCTGAAGGCAGTGAAGCGAGTGCCCTCTCTGCAGCTGGCAGCGCTGAGCACAGATGGGTTAATTCAACAAGACAGGCTTAAAGGCTAGCTCTCCTCTGTCATCTGTTGCTAACACGCTAACCAACTTCAACCTTGTATAGAACTAAATAACCAACCTAACCTATTCATAACAAATAGAATATATCCAACAACTGATTATTCTCTTGCTGTATCAACACAATGGGTAACCTGTTTTACCATCCTTGTACGTGTCTATGTATCTGTAAATGTTTATTGGAAATTTTCTGGGTTCAACAATTTCAAACACAGTCTGGTTTCAGAACATCCAAAGTACAAAATGTTTTCATCATGACCATTTTTGCTATGACCCAGAGCTCCTTCAAGTGAAGGTATGTGTGTGGCATGATGTAAAAGTGCCATTGGCAGGCTCATGTCGCACTCAATGACCCTGTGCTGCAGGTGATTTACTCATTAGTTCTTTTGAATACTACATACAGCATTGATAGTTAGCAACACATGCATGCAGTGAGGTTTGTACGGTACATAGGCTATATCAATCTAGATGGTATAATAATGGGTTTCAAAGAAATGACAGCTAATGGGGGAAAAAAATTGTCTCTTGTTTATTTTTGCCTTTCCCCATTACAGATGCGACAGCTAGGGACTACTACCCCAAGAGCTACCCCATGATGGACTACACACACCGTCAATCCTCGCCTGCAACCTTCCAACCCATCGCTTTCCACCCCAAAGACAAACCTTTCCTACCCCCTCCAGACATCCATACTCCTTTGGCCATCACCATCACGTCAGCCCAAGTCCCCAAGCCCAAAATCTCTAAGACCAGCACTCACCCTCTCACCACCAGCTCGGCCTTCAAAGTCTGGGACCCCAGTAAGAGCCACATCCAACACCAGGTCCCTCTTATGTCCCAGCAGCAGCCACCAATGTCCCAACCTAATAGTCGGCGCCAGGCCTTCTCCACCAAGCGGCAGTTTAGCATTGAGACTCTTCCGGAATTGTTCTCCCAGCCCCTAGGGTACGGACAGTCTACGCACCTCCACCCTAATCACAAGGGACTGCACACAAACAGCAAGACAGAAGTCACAGTGTGAGGTGGGGTGGCATGGAAAGATGGACAAAAAGAGATCATGAAGAGAGAGAACACAGAATAGCATGACTGTGACTAGACTGGATGTGAAAGCATCAAAACATGTGCTTCAGTTATATATATTATTATATTTCCTCCTTGTAATTGTTTTAACTAGATATATTTTCATCGTACTATAAAACCAAGAGCAACGGAGGAAATGTTGCATGGTCTTGACTCCGATTCTTGATGGGCCTTGATTCCCTGGTTAACCTGTATTCCTGGAAAAATATGGCCTGTTGTACTTGTAACCTTGGACGTCTGATATCTCCTGTGGCCCAGATCCATGTGTCCGATAGCAAAGGTCAGAGGGTTGGAGTCCTGCACCTCAGGAGCTTTCACACCCTTGTAGACAAGGCCATTGTGCTGTCAGCTTCCATCAACCAGCAACTGTCACACGGTGAGACATTATTCAGACAATTCCGACCACATAAGACGAAGAACAGGCATACAGCATTAGGAAGAGGACAGTGGAGAAACCAAGGTGTCTTGAGAGAGAGATGGAGAGAGTATTTTGAGGACAAAGGGTTTGAAATTTAAGAAGACAGATCAATGACTAGTTGTAACTGGCAAAGTTCAAAGACTCAAGGCCTCTTTAATTCAACACCTTGTGGTCTAAGAATGCATTCCGATGCTCATCCTGGGAGCAGTCTGCTAACGTCTCTTCAGTAATAGTTATTTTGGCCGTTTCTATTTCAAACCCTTGTTCGAGACACACCACAGGTAAAGACAAGGTCAATGAGCATGTATCCCCCTACAGATAGATCTCAAGAGGAACATTGCCAGGGACAAAAGTTGCCCGCAGAGATAAAATGCCATAGTGAAAGATGAGAACACATCTAGGTGAAATAGTCTACCAATGTCATAAGTAGCATTGCCAAATATACTTTAATTTGTCCCATTGGTATCCTTTGCAATATCTGTGAAACGACTTGCTTCCTTTGAATTATCTGAATGTAAATAGTTATCCTTTTTGTGAGAGCAAGTTTTGGTCCTTTTATACCAGGGCTGGTACGGCCAAGTCTAGCATGCAGTAGCAATACCGTTATCATGTTGTAGCATCCTAATAATGTACATGGAAAAGTGCTGGGCAATCAGTTTTAGGCTATAAGCTAATCTGTGAGTTAGGTGTATTCGGGTTTGCTCCAGGGACCAGGGATAATAGTAGCAATTCTAGACTTATTGGACCTTTGCAGCAGGGGGCCAAGTGACTGATGGGCACAGCTCCCAAACTCACTTTCTCTTTGCCTCTCCAAGCTATGGCCAACCTGGCTTCTGGCCACCATACTGCCACAGAACAATAGGGGTGCTATAATTGAGCCCGGCCCATGTCTAATACGGCTGATCCAAATGCACATTCTTCCATATTGCCTCTAGATTCTATAATCTCTCTTGCTTTCCGGTCTTGTCGTTTTTTTTATTTCACAATGGTTTCAAAGTAGATTCCAAATGTTTTTTTTGCTCAAAAACATGGAGGTGAGACCACGAAAAGTAACAAAAATAGACTTGAAAACTGCTCCATTTACCAACATTAAGGAGGCCTGGGTCGATTGTCCGATGGCAACATCTCTTGACTTAAAATCATAATAAACTATCTGTTTACCCAGCAAACAGCTGTGAGTCCAAACATTAGCAAGTACCCTTTGTTTGAGCAGCCTAGTGAGCAACAGAGGAGATTTAATGGGCTGATGACATCTAATGTATGAGCCTCCTAGGGACTATTACAGAGTGTGAAATGTTCAAGGATAGAGTTTAATAGAACTGCTGCTTAGGGCTGCTTCTAAATAAAACCACCATATTGCGATAAGGATTATTGAACTCAGAAGAATGAGGCAACACTCTTGTAGCAGTACAAAGCGTCCCTTTTTGAACAGTAGATTGCATTACAGTCAGTGCAGTACACTTTACAGCAATTGGGCCGTTAATGAACTATGACAAAAAGATGAAAAAATAACAAAACAAGTTGCTCCATCTCTCTCTCTCTCTTTCTACCCTCTCCAGCTTCATTTTGGAAATACATTTTACTTCTGGACCAATTCCAAGATCAGCAGCTCCAAAAAAATAGGGTGGCAATACAATTACTGCATGCTCCTGGATGGATATTTTCGACCATTTAATAGATGTGAGGTTGTTTCAAGATGTTCTCATAGGTCAAACGAGAAAACGATGCATCGTTCTGTCTCTGTGGCAGACACTTCCAGGGTGGCATTGGGTTTCAGGAGCCAAACCCTGGAGGACAGAGAAAGCCGTCAGATCTCCTGGCACAAAGATGCCAAGTGATGCCAAGGTAAACCAGCTACACAGCACTTGGCCTGAACTGAGTCACATTGCATGCTGTGAGGTCATGAATACTGTCTTTGAGAGACACTTGGAAATACTGGAGCTTATTTTCTTCTGTGAAAAACCAGTGTCAATGCGCTCTTAGAGATGGTTGAGACACGGTCTCTTGCTGAATCAATTGAGGAATAAGATCCAGGAATAAACTACAGTAGGAATCTTATTTCTGACTTTTGCACCATGGAGCATTGGATTGGTCAATATACCATTTAAACCTGTGGAGGTTTAGGACCTGCAATGAAAATCAAATAAGGTTGAGTACATGGACATCTGCCACACAAAAAAGGTGTAAATGTTCGTTTTTGCTTCCAAATACAGATTCAGACAAGTATGAAGACATTCTCCAGTGGTTATTTAAAACCACCAAATAAGCCTAATGACTTTTGTTTCTGTTTTCTTCTTAAAATTAGTGTTCTACCTGTGATGTGAATGCCACTGGGTAGCATTTTATCTTTAGCAATATATTATGTACTTTTTACTGTTTATGTACAATTTGCAATGTTGTCTTTTAATTTTTTTGTACCGTAAGCGCTATTGGAAACAGCGTCAAGCCTGCCACAGTTGACAACCATTTTACAAAGATAAAGTGCTTCCGAATTTTAATTAACTTCTAATACCTTCCTTACTAACTTAAAACTGTAGTTCACCAAAAAAAAGAAAGTTCTGTATTTTATTCTACTTTTTAAAAAAAAAAAAAAAAAAAGTAAGTCATACAGGTTTGAAACAATATAGTGATTGAGTAAAAGACAAAATGTTCATTTTTTTGGTGAACTGTTGCTTTAAAAGATGATTTGCCATATTTGAATCTTTCGCTATATGTATAGAGCATCATGTAATCATTTTTAAAAGATGTATTATAACCAATGCTTGAATGACATCTTAGTTACCAGTCCAGAGACATGTAATATGTGTATTGGAGATTCACATAGTTTCAATTTGTTTGGTAGTACGTTTGTACGGTTTCTTCGTATGCACTGTTTTAAACTGTGCAGTTTGTCTATGTATAATTTGGTTGAATTATACTAAGGGCTTTTAAAAGAAGTACAGTATGTGCTCTTAACAGGAGTTGCCCTTTAAGTACTGATCTAACTCCAACAATTTTCAATAGAATTTTCTAGGCAGCCTTTAACTCGGGCTGTGCATTATAAACTCACATGACCCCTCCTCGCAACAAAATGCAAACATTTTGTCCAACACAGCAAAAAGAAGATGCTCACTCCTTGAGTTAACAGGGACTTTTCTTGTTTGGACCCTGACTGTATATGCAAACACGTTTTAAGGAGAGAGCATGTGAGATCTTATCAGAGGAACGATTAAGACATTTGGAATCACTGATCTTGCTCTCCGATTGAACTAACCAGCATTTAAGGAAATCCAAAGCCAGCTACAGAATTGTAGGTTGATCCTAATTAAAATTCACCCTCTCACAAGGTTACATTATCGATAAAGAGAAAAACTGGAAGAGTAATTAGGCTTGCTTGTTAACTTAAAGGGCCAGTGTTCATTTTTTCATCCCCACAATACTGGCATTGACAAATATCTCCTGTCTCAGTAGCTATGTTACATTTTCATGTTTACTAGTTATATACTGGTTATATGTTTTTTCATAAAAAAAAAGCAAAAAGTTAAATATATAAATATTATGTAACATTTGTAAGTTTATGATGTAAATATAAACACATGTGCGTGTACTGTACACACACTAGAGTTGAGCTGGAATGCCCCGCCAACAACTCTCAGTGGTCCAAAACCCTGTTCCAGACAACCGCATATTGAACATCAAATATGTTCTGATTCACTTTCGATTTGGATAGACAAACTACTGGAAACTACTTCACCCAGCAATTTGATTACAACGTTAGGGGGGCAGTTCACGCTGCAAAACACTGAGTACCGAGCACATCGTTTTTCTTCTAACTCTTTATGTCACCTTTCATCTTCTCACTTAATAGAGCGCAACAGTTTGGTTCTACAAGTCAAAATCTAATTCATCGTTTCAATAGGGACATTGAGTTTTTTTACTGTAACTTATAAACCTTTAAACAGAGACGCACCGTGAGCTCAGAGGTTGTAAATCGATGATATGTGCCTCTTATGAAGCCATTAGTTGGCGTTATGTCAGCTTAATAAAAAAAATTTAAAATCAAGATTAATATTGGAATTTATGGCGAAGAACTAGACTATGTTCCTGCTGAGAAAGATTCAACAATCAGGGAATCCCAGCAAACAAAGCACACCAAAAGAGCTCTGCAGTGACCATCCACTTCCATGATGCACTGCGAATGACGCAATGAAGTCTTATTCCCTACATGCTACTTATACATTTGCATATATCTGAATATTTTGCAATAAACTTAAAAATATCGATTTTATACTTATAATCAGCAACTTTTAATTCATAGTTTTATATTTTTTTCAACATTTTTAATTAGATTATATCATTCAACGTGCTTCATGTGATTGTAGTTCATTCCCTTATAAAAAAACAGTAAGTACACGGTCTTGTACCTTTGTCTTTTCATCCGATTTTCCAAATCTGTTTTTGTTTCAAATCAAAATTTGTAATGTTGTGAGTTACCTCAGAGCTGGTTGGTTTGGTTTATCACTTAGAACTCTTTTACTAAGGATTTAACGAAATCCCTATAGAAAAAAATGCATGGGAAAAATACTTCCGGAACAAGACGGTTGAAAAAATGGGTGGCACTGTTGCACTCTTATGCTCTACTGATAGATGCAAATGCACATACAGGCCCTGTAGGACCTGGGCATGCATGCAGCGTAGAGAGGTTTGCTGATAAATAAGAGTGATCTAGTTTTTGTTGCACCACTCGCTTACAGTATAGACACAGAATTAAATGTAAGTTGATTGTAGTCTCTCTCTTTTGCTTTCCTTTTGTTTATGTTTGTTCCTCCAACTAACTCTCTCTCTCTCCATGGGGACAGTGGGTGATACAAATCTTAGCCGTCAGTGATATCTATGTTAATATGGGTCTCCAGGGGCTGCAGAGAGAGAGAGAGAGAGAGAGAGAGAGAGAGAGAGAGAGAGAGAGAGAGAGAGAGAGAGAGAGAGAGAGAGAGAGAGAAATGGATAATACAGTACATGATGATGAAGAGCTGTGGGTGGAGGGAGGGAGAAGGATCTGTCATCCTCTTTTCTCGTTTCCATGTACTTCATCTCTTTTGCTTGTCTAATGCCCCATTTCCATATCTGCCATGTATTTTTTTTTCTCCTTAAGTCTGGTTGCACTTTGAGCAGAAGCTAAATAATTCAGAGAAGTAAAATTTGCAGGATGGCGAAAGAGAGAGACACAGTCACAGAAACTGAGTGCTGCAGAGAGCTCATGAAAGACTGTCGAGCCAAAAAAAAAAAAAAAGACCTGTTCAATCCATGCAAGTGTTTGGGAACAATCTCAATGTACAATGTTTTAAAAGCATTTGTTGTCTGTTAAAAAGGTCTTATGTCTGGGAAGCTTAGGCTCGACATTAAAGCAACAGTTAATCCAAATATCACAAAAATGATGTCCTCAATTACTCACTCTCATGTTGCTCCAAACCCATTGGACTTGCCTTCTTCTGGGGAAATCAAATGGCACTCTTCACTTTTCTTGCATATTTTTCCACACAATGGAAGTGAATGGTGAATGAGCTCTTATTTTGTGTACTGTACCAGAGAAGAAAGACACACAGGTCTGGAACAACGCGAGAGTGAGTAAATGATAACATAATTTTGGGTGAACTATCCCTTTAAAACTTTAAAGGCCATAGCTACAAACCCAATGATTCAATAAAACAATTATTATAACTACAATTATATCAGATAGAAAGAGTTCTGTAAGAGTTTGCTGTTAGGTATGCATGAGAGAAACTTTATTCAGTAAATTGTGATTAATATTATTATTATTATTATGAAACCAATTTTTACTATAAGCAGTGAGCATTATGAACAGATGGTAGTGCATATTTGGATGTTAATAATGACAAGGACAGCGATGATGATGATAAAGATGCTGAAGATGTCAACAATGACCATGCTGACACAACAGCAAAGACGATGCCAACTGTTTCTACAACACTAATAGCAATTTATAAAGAACGTACAGACATGATTAAACTGATTTAATGGCTTTTTAAGCATCTCTTTCTAACAGAAACATTGTAAAGTGTTCTTTGTATAAACTTGTTTAAAAAAATAAAAGGCAGAGTGAAACACACTTAAGGACTGATTCTACTCATTTATTCTGTGCAATGCCAGATGGGGATCTGTCATTCTTATGTATGTCTACGATTTCTGGAAATATCTACTAAAAAAACATATTTCAACCTATACATAATGATAGATAGATAATAGATAGGTAATAATAGAAAGTGTATACAGATAATATCTATTCTGGATAAAAACCGCCCACTCTTTTAATAATCTAGTTTAAAACACATGCATCAAAAGTAAATAGAAATGTAACATTTGTGCCCATGGTGCTTTCATACAATTTTGAAAAACATTTATAGCATGACTATAAATGTCAAGAGATGTAACCGTAAGTAAACAACATTAAATACATGTCAGTGTACACAACACTCATTTAAATAAAGTTTCAATGGATTTTATTTTTCTTCATAGAAATTTCTTTCTTTTTTTTTTATTTTTTTTTTTTTTTTTACCACAGATGCCAACAGATTTTCTTAAGGTTACTTCATTTGACCTGAACAAAATATGCCTTATTTTAAAAATGTCAAAGAATCCATATTTTTTATAAACCTTGCAGTCATAAGGGTCTAAAGGCGTCATTTCTGGTTAACAAAATATAAACCTGGATGTTGGTTACACCACCTGACGTTCTTTTAATATTGATGATATCTTAATAAGAATAAGATTATTACATTATTAAAATTACAATTATTAATAAAAGACAATTCCAAACTACTTATGCGAATGCTGATTTTTTTTTTTTTTTTTTTTTTTTTAGAATTTAAGCCTTCAATGAGACATTAACTGTATTATTGGTATTAATAGGTATTTTTTTTCACTGTCTCCATAGAGTTACACCACACAGACATATTTGCCTTTAAGTCTCATAAATATCAAAACGACTTTGAACTCAGAAACGGAAAGCATGAACATCATAGGTGTATTCAAGTAATTGTTTTGTGAGAACTGCATTTTTAAAGTATTTTTGAATAACAATAATTCCAAATAAAAAAAACTAAACATAAAAAGTAGATACAAGGGGAGTAGATACAATAACACCCGGGACGGAGAGGTTTGGTGACCTTGGTGTGCGCACATGTTAAGTTAGTACAGACATGATTTCACCTCTAAAGAACTAAAATGTGCCAAAAAATGATTAAAACAACAATTGCGAGTGGGGTGGCCAGGCTTCGGTCCATGGTGGCCACGCCCCCCCCAGCTCCGCCATTGGCTGTACTCAAGGTCACATAATTTTATTGCTACCAAGGATCTCAAAAAAACCTAAATATTGTGATACCACAATTCTCGCAAACTTTGGTGAATCCATAGACTAACTCTTTCTTAGATTCGCTCATTGTAGCAGCCTGGTACCTTTAAAACACAGTGTTGTTTCTAGAAAGCCTGCAAAAAGCCAGTGTACTGTGACTCCAGGAAACATTGTGTCAGCCAATCAGAGTGGAACCAGTGATTTTAGACAACTTTTGGCTGAGACCAGCATTCCAGTGACTGAATTGGTGCATAAACCATAAACCCTCAAAACAGATTTATTACAAACAACAAAATCTCTCTCTCTCTCTCTCTCTCTCTCTCTCTCTCTCTCTCTCTCTCTCTCTCTCTCTCTCTCTCTCACACACACGTCTTTTTCTTAGGGCCTTTAGTTGGAAAGGACACTTGGATACAGACCTGAATGCAAACAACATCTGCAAAACAGCACATCCTGCAGAACAAAAACATATATTACATACTGTACATAGTGTATACAAGTTTTTATTTTATTTTTATATAATCTAACTTTGGGAGAGAAACAAACCAAAATTCAAGTTAAGATTTTAAGTCAAGAATTTTTGTGAGAAACAACTTAAATTTCAGTCTGTTTCTCACCCAAAGCAGCTGTTTTACTTCAGGAAATTTAGAATATAGTGCACGAGTCAAATGGACCACTTTTATGATGCTTCCATTGTGCTTTTGTGCCATTATTAGAGCTTGAACGCTCCAGTCCCCATTCATTCTAACTGTGTGGAAAAGAGCAGCCAGAATATTCTCGAAAAAAGTTATCCTTTTATGTTCCACAGAACAAAGGAAGTCATATGGGTTTGAAATGACATGAAAGTGTGTAAATTATGACAAGTTTCATTTAGGGGTGAACTTTTTCTTTAATACACTGGTGAGAGATAATGTAAAGAACACACACACACGCACTCACGCATAAAGTGCACACCTACAGTTAATCCATGTCTATAGAGAATGCAGGCCATTTCACGATTACACACCTCCCCAAGTCGAACATCTCACATACACACACATATACACACACACACACACACACACACACACACACCTTATCTACCCAGTTACATCTCCATTAATCACTGGTCTCAGGCAGAGAGACAGAGAGAGAAGAAGGGTGAAGTGGACACATGGAAGATAAATGTTGGGGTCAGATGGGCAAGGGGGTCTGCAGAACATAGTCAACAAATGTTGTTGTGGCCATCCTTATGAGGACACTTCATAGACATAATGACTTTTATACTGTACGAACTATAGATTCTATACCCTAAACCTACCTCTCACAAAAATTATTGTGTGCATTTTTACATTAATATAAAAATAAATAAAATGGTGTTTTTTTTTTTAAGCGATTTCAATTATGGGGTCACTAGAAATATCCTCATAAACTACATTTATTGCATAATACCCTTGTAATTACCAGTTTGTAACCTAAAAATATATTCCTCGTAAACCACCCAAACCTGCGCACACACACACACACACTCACACGCGCACACGCACACACGCACACACAGACACATACACACACACACACCTCCCACTTATCTACCCAGTTACATCTCCATTAATCACTGGTCTCAGGCAGAGAGACAGAGAGAGAAGAAGGGTGAAGTGGACACATGGAAGATAAATGTTGGGGTCAGATGGGCAAGGGGGTCTGCAGAACATAGTCAACAAATGTTCTACAAGCAAGTGCAAATGTATTATAGATGCATTGTCTGCGGTTCAATACTTCTCTGTCACTTCCAGAACTTTGACCTGCCAATCATTGCAGTTACTGTCACTCCATGCGACTCAATGTTACTGTATTCAATTAGTCATTTTTCTATCACCAGGGTTGAGACAAGACTAATCTTACAGTGAAATTGGAAAGAGTACATAGATTTTTCTTTAGCTAAAATCAGTCTGAAATGTGAAACACTGCCCCCAGTGGCCAAAGCGGTAAGTGTTATTGTGCTGTTTGGTTTCAACACTGGATCTGAGCTCTGGTCTCCCACACTGCTGATGCAACAATGATTCTTGTTAGCCAGAAGGGAAGGTATACAATCTGGAGCCAATGCAAAAAGGTCTGATGGCGCTTGTCGGTGAGTCTGCATAATGTGGCCAATCCTAGGGTACCGGAATTCTCGGAAACAACATGCCGACTTCCTGTGTGATCATGTTGGTTAGGAATAGAGAACCTATTATTATTATTATTTACAAATAAAAAATAAAAAACCTGTTCCATGTCATAGAAATGAATGGACACTTTGGTTTTCAGTGGCAGTGCTACCCCGCTACTAAATCTAAATCTAAAGCTCAAATAACGTTATAGACTGCTGCAAATCTATTGATTTCAATGGGGAAGGTCCATTGCAAGGATCAAATGTGAAGCTCAAACATGCGACCATGAAAATGTAACTTTTGCTTAAACAAAATCTGGCATAACAATTCTTTGACCAATGAGAACCAGGCGAATACAGTTTTAGAAGTCCAATTTTGCTCCACATGCTCAAAACACGCTGTCAAAAAGTGTGTATGTGCCTTAAAGACCCCATGAAATCAACAATGTAGTTTTGTGGCTTATAGTCCATGCCTGTTTGTTCTGAAACCATCTAAATCAGGGATGGGCAGCTGGCAGCCCTCGGGCCATGTACAGCCAGTCATCGTTGGACAAGACTGAGAATTGATTTTAGGTAATTGAAAAATGGATTATGTAAAGATTGCATTCAGGCTTTGATGTTATTACCACAATCGACCAAAAGAGGTTGCATGTTCTTAGCAGACTTGCTGATCACTGTACTTGTTCATCATTTCATTTATAAGATAAATTGAGCAAATATTTACCTCAGTGTCCACTAAAGTTAATGTACGTTGGGGAAACCCTTGCCTTGACTTTAAAGATTTTAAATTGATTCGCCATTACACCACTGATCAACTGATCAAAGAGACGTAGAGTATGAAAGCTGCTTTCCTCACAGATGTAAAGGGTAAATACATCCGCATCAAAACCTTTTACAAAATCCGTGACAGCGCAAAAATCACCAAAGACATCTAATGTTGTTTCGCTCAAGCTTGCGTGAAATGGAAAAGCTGATGTCAGAGAGAGAAACTTTAAAGAAATGTGCTATTGCTGTGGCTGTCTGATTGTTGAAAAGTCTTGCAATATTAATATTTAGATTTGAATTAATACCAATAAGCCCCGCCATAAAAAAAGAGGTGGTGTTGAAAATGATGAAAATAGGATCCTTGTTTGTTTTCATTTGTGTGTTGCAAATGAACAGACAATGCAATTTTTCTTGAAAATGTAAGTTTGAAGTATATTGCTTGTCAACTCAACGTGAATTTGTACATAGATACAGTTTACAAAGTCTTTAAAAGCACTTTGCATTCGTTGTGCATAGATTACCCACAATAATGAGGAAATTGAGTTAGGGGATGAACATTGTGAAAGTGTGTATTTGTAATCCGGCCCCTTGGTTGAAAGGAGAAAAAATGTTTTGGAAGTAGATCAGGAAAGTTGCCCATTCCTGATCTACATCCTTGTTTTATCATAAAAGTTGACTGAACCAGGGGGTGGCTACCCCACTCGAAGCTGCACCTCTCATCCCTCTAGGAAAGACAAGAAAAGGAAAAATCATGGATCTTTTACTGTTAATTAGGATAATCTTTAGCAGATACAAGCATTTCAAATGTTCTGTATTTCACTTCCAGAAAAACAAAACAAAAATATTGATGACTAAACCTGCACTACACAGATATTTGTCCAAATGCACTCAAAAATGAGAATGGCCCTCCACCTAATACCACCTGAAACTGACTAGCATGTGGCAAATCATGGTTCATGGCTGTGATGTATTTCAAAAAATAGGGAAGAGCCCTTTGATGCTGTTTCAATAGGAAATATGTCAACACAGGAGTGATTTCATGGGCTCTTTTAATAAATGATCTTAAGACTGAACTGAAAAAGCACCAGGGTAAAAGGCCACCAGTTGACACTTTAAATGCTGAGGTGAATCCTGCACTACTGATAATGAGGAAACGCAAGAACCTTGCAGTTTCTTTTGTCAATCGGGTATTGACCTGCTCAGCTAAATCACCTTATTGCTTTGAATACATATGGTGTTCTATCGATGGAGCAATACAGTCATGCTGTGAAAAGACCCTCCATCCGCACTAGCCATTATTTAATTAATTTTGTTCATTAAGAGAGGGCTGTCTGGGAAAGGGGTTGGGTTGGCAGTCAATTTCAGCTGATAGATTTCCGCATCTCAGGAAATTGATTAAACGATGTGATGAATGGACACAGAAACACTTAGCCAGGAAGAAAACACATGGGACAGGACGATGATGTCATAAAGAGGATGTGGAACATAGGAGTAGAACAAAATGTCTTTGTGACAAACTTGTGCTGCATTCACATCATGTCAGAATTACGGTAATTACAAGATGACTCAAAATTGGCCCTTTGCTAAGCTCCACCCCGTTGGTTCCCGTTGCTCGCTCTGACAAGCTCTGCAGAACGCCCCACTGGAAAGAATGGGAGATTGCCAAGATCATCTCGGGTTTTAGCAAAATATTCTCATAAACGGAATGGAGAATACTTTTACATGGACTGGTATGAAGTGTGACTTTGTAATGCATATTTATCTGAAGTTTTTTGTAAAAGAAATGGTTAAAATACACAATAATTTGATAAAAAACTGTGTAGTGTCACTTAAAAAGAGAAAAACTTCATTTAATAGCGATTATCATTAGCGTAAATGAACAGAGCTGTTTGTAACATCTCATAATATCCTGGTTACTTTCGTAACCTCTGTTCCCTAATGGAGGGAACAAGACGTTGTGTCTGCTGTGTGCCACATAGACAGCACACCAGGCCGGCCTATAACCTCCCTTGACACTAGTGTGATAGCGTCAGGTCTAAGGACCAGACATGAAGGTTCCAGAGGTCTGGTCGCAGGTGATGGTGCCCTGTCCCTGAGAAAGAAGCTCCTCCCTCGGGGGAATTTGCCAGGGAGGGGCTGACGCGAGGAGCATGAGGTACGAGAACCAAGTCTTGGTGGGCCAGTAGGGAGCCACTAGGGTGACCTGCACCTCGTCCTCCCTGACCTTCACAGGTGCAAGTAGGCTCACTCGGTGGAATGCATACTTGCGTTGTCCAGGCAGCCAGCTGTGTGCCAGTGCGTCTATGCTGAGGGGGGCCTCGGTCAGGACGTACCAGAGCGGGTAATGGAAGGATTCTGGGGAGGCGAACAGGTCTACTTGTGCCTGCCTATATCGACTCCAAATTAGCTGAACCACCTGAGGGTGGAGTCTCCACTTGTGGGTGACCTGTCATGACAGAGCATCCGACTACAGAGGAGGAGACGTCGGGCGAGTTGTGACATGCGAGGGGAGCATAACCCGCCTTGGTGGTTGATATGTGCCACCGTTGCCATGTTGTCTGTTCAAACCAACACATGTTTGCCCTGGATCAACGGCCGGAACCTCTAAAGGACGAGCAGTATGCCAACAACTTGAGGCAGTTGATGTGCCAATGTAGCCGTGGGCCTGTTCAGGGGCCGGCGGCCGCTTGCCCATTGCATTTAGCGCACCAGCCTGTCTTGGAGGCGTCAGTTGTAACCAAGACGTGCCTTAAGACCTGTTCTAGGGAAACCCCTGCCCGTAGAAATGTGAGGTCGTTCCAAGTGCTGAAGAGGCGGCGACAGATTGGCGTTATGGCCACGCGATGTGTGCTGTGGTGCCATGCCCATCTCGGGACTCGAGTCCGGAGCCAGTGCTGAAGCGGTCTCATATGCATCAACCCGAGCATGTGGTCACCGCGGAGAATGCCATATGCCCCAGTAGCCTCTAAAATAGTTTCAGTGGGACCGCGGTCTTCTATCTGAACGCCTTCAGACAGGTCAGCACAGACTGGGCGCGCTCGTTCGTGAGGAGTGCCATCATCGAGATTGAGTCCAACTCCAAACCGAGAAAAGAGATTCTCTGAACCGAGAGGAGCTTGCTCTTTTCTCAGTTGCACTGGGGGTACAAGAGCACCAGGTCCCTGTGTGCACACAACACGTCGTATTTAACTGGCAGAGGTGGTCCCATTGTGGTCCCCAAATCACACTAGTGCTCGTTGTGCTGGCCTCATACCCGTAGGTAGAAGGCCCGAGGGAGGGAGCCGCTGGGGTGGCTCGCTTCCTTACGAAATCGAGCCACGTCCGCAATGTTACCATGGTCATTGCCTCGCAATGAAGACGTGACTCATCCATGAAAGTTGTCTCGGCGTGGGCTGCGCCCAGGCACGAAAGACAATGATCGTGGCCGTCAGAAGGCAAGAGGTACCGCAACAAGAAAGGCACCTTTAAAAAGACACGTCTTGAAAAATGTCCGATGTGTGCTGCTCTTTTAGAATATACTCTTTTTAAGATCTGTTGAAGCGTCCAGGGGCAATCTCTGCAGTGCACCCATGCAGAGAGGGGAGAAAGCCGCTGTAATGCGCTGTAAGGATCCAGCAGAGGTGAGGAATGGAAATCGCTAGACTCGACTTGAACCATCGCCCGTTCAGCTCCGAAAGAGAAAATCTAATGAGCGGTGTGCACGTCCCCTCCTTTTATACCCGTATTTCTGGGGGAGGGGCATGCAAATACCACTTGTCAATTCCCATTGGCCTTTTATTAAAGATCAGAGGTGTCTCGGGCTCTCAAGAGTGACCCCTGGTGTCACTATATCGACATAACGTCGAGTGAGTGACAGATAGGAACACACAATTATGATGTTGTGAACAGTTTATTTACTATTGCGTTTACTATGACTTGAATCAATATGTAATTTAATTAATTTATTAGCTAATTATTAAATAAGTTATTAGCTTTAATTTATCTTGGAGCAAGTGTAGGTGTCGTTGCTGATGTTAAATGTTCATTTGGGAATGAGAGCTGACACAGCTTTATCCATAACATGCTCTTCTCCAGAATTGTGATTCCTTATGTGATTATTTTGGCTGAGAGCGGCAGAGAGCATGCACTCTTTCAATATACTATTTTTTACACGTTCTCTCTCTCTTCATGTGCTGTAGGCCAAAGTGTGTGCGTGAAAGAGATCTCTACTTGCCAGACATGCTCTGCCGCTCTCAGCCAGAAACATCAATAACGCAAGTACACTTTTAAAAGTGTGTTCCCCAACTCTACAAATTATTAAATAGAACACCTGGTTTATCAGACTCACGCTTACTACGCAAAGCCATTTTTAACTGACAATATAGAGACAACATTAAATATACTATGCATCAGGGATATCTAAACTAATATGACTGATGACCAGAATTGTAATTTTACAACTCAGTCTGTCAGATATTTGTAATGCAACCTCTGTATTTGACCTTTAAAGCTGGAATGTGTGTGTCAATGGCAAAAAAAAGTACGAAAATAAAATCAACATGAACATATGTGAGGGGAGGATACCCAACATATGACAGCCCAAGGAGAATGTGTCATAAAAAAATATTTAAAACAATTCTTTAGATGAATAGGCAACACCCATGGGAATAGCAGGAGGACTTGCTTGTTTTGATTATCCCAGCATCCCCCATAATCTACGCCCCTGTGAATGCACCATCTAATTTACCAGCTGCCAGCTGGAAAACACAAGTTCCAGTGAACATGAATGAAACTGAGCTCAGACAGTCTGCATCCAAACACAAAAAATAAAAAGTTCAGCCATGGAACCATGGTGTGCAAATCCCTCATGCAACCATTAAAGATGTGAAATGGTTGTAAAAATAATAAAGTTGCAATAAAATCATATATTCATGATCGTGATTGATTTATGCGATTTCTAAGACGTTCTAAGATGAATACATCAAAATGGCTAACCTCAAATTCTCGCATAGACTTTCAGGTAAAAAGTGTACAAAAATATGCATCACTTAAACCATCAAGAAATATCCAGGTCATAAATCACCCCAAAATCAAAAGAAAAAGGAAGAAATAAAAATAGCATTAATATAATGAAACCTATTTTTTAGAACATTAAAATGTTTTTGTATTGTGACATTATTTCAACGGCTAAAGCATGCCCCAATTGTCAGCAGCTTACTAAAAATGCCATTCTCATGACTGTATTAAATAAATACATTAAAATTCTTAAGTAATCAGAATTTTAAAAAGTTATTATCAAAAACAATATTTATCAAAAAAAGATATATCTTATATCTTAATTTATAAATATTATTGTAATTATAAGGGGCAGGAGGTGGTATTATTTGCCATTAAATTAATACTACCATGTAAAAAATCTCAATGGTCCTAAATAAGGAAACATTTTTTTTTCTAATGCAACTTATAATTTCTTTTGGTTTTAGTATCAGCACTTTCTATTTTTGAAAGCAAGAAAATTAATCATTCATTTTTATATATATTTTTATTTAAAAAAATAAATAAAAAACAAATCTTAGAGATTAAACACCGAGAGGCTAACACATTCAGCCAATGAAACAGTGAGGATCTCCAGTATCTCCAGTAGAGAACAGGGGACACTGAACTGGATATGAAGTTTAAATTTGAGCTCTGCCACAGGAAGCTCTAACCAAAACCCTGTAAGTGCAAATTCAGACAGATGGAGACAGTGAACGCTGCAGACAGTAATGCTGTTCCCCGAATGGCGTCACACATACGCATTAACACACGCACTGTACAATTCAAAGGTTCCTGAGCTGATATGCAAAATGCAATTACACTGAAAAATGCACATCCAAGCATAATGTGCCTTCAGATCAACAGATAAAATATATATTGATATATTGGAGTTGGTTTGAGGGTCCTCGTAATTTGTATCTTGCTTATTGATTAAATGTGATTATGCCTCACTTGGACTATTTCTGATTATAATCTTCTGTACAATAAAATCTATACATTTTTAATTGTTTTTAGACACATTCATTATCTCATAGGCTTATAATCCTATTATCAAAACTGCCGGCAGACAGGAGTATTGACAACATACAGTGCAGTCCATGCATTGAGAACTGTGAGGGCAAATATAACAGTTAAGTTCATATACAACGCAACGTAGTTAAACAGCAACATGTTTGAAAGGGACAGGCATCTCAAATTTAGATCTTTTATAAAACATGTAAAGACAAAATTAAAATGCAACTTAATAATGTGTTTATATCACTGTATATGTGTCTCATACAGTACCACCCAAGTTTGGAGCAACACATATGGAGTTATTTGTCATGTCTAAAAAAAAACTGCAAAACGTCCCTTAAATTTGTCATATGATTTGGCAATTGTTTTGGCCAAGCTTTTTTTCCCAGAGTTGTATGCTTAAGTTCACAAATAAATATATCAATTGTGATATCTCTCTCTTGCACCACCATCCGCAGTCGGCCTTTACCCCTCTAGATGCTTAATTAGCCTGATAAGGGACCAGTTGTGCAGAATCACCACACGGCCCCGCCCTCCGCCCTGTCACACAAGCACTATGTGAATGTATTAAACTGGTAATTTAGCAATCAGAACATAAATGCAAGTTTTTGATCACGATAACCGTTTTTATTAAGTCTCAATGCTAGCAAATGCTAACATTCTAGCAAAAAGGTTTGAAAAGGTTTTCCTCAGCAACAAAAAAGACCTTGTGTCTTCACACAACTCCACAATTCCACACAGTAAAAAAATATTACAAACTATAATTTATTGTGCTATTGCGAATAGTTTACCGCAATCTATGTAGCTCTTAAAATAGCAAATATTTCTGGCACCTCAACACAATGTTTAACAGATAATATTATGGGTAGCTATGGATACATTACATCCTTACCTGGTCTATGCTATTAATTTTTTCCGCAAAATTGAATAGTAAAATACAATAAATAGTCATATTTAGGTGCATAATTGATAACCAATATGCTACATTTGGCCAGTTATTTTTGGTTTATTGTCCGTTAATGTTGCATTTATTAATTGTTTCGATAAGTTACTATAAAATGCACTATTTGTGAATTTGACAATATTGAGGGAAAAATGTATGGTGACTCATGAGATATATACCTGTAAGTTGCTTGTTTGTATGATTGTATACGAAGTCAAGACGACTGTGAAAGAGCGCATCATCGGAGCAGCATCGCCCTCTTATTTTTTTTAAGCATCATTTGTGTACAAACAACAAATAAGCCTCTTAAAAAGAGCAGTTCACATGAGTTATACATTTTAGATGTTGCGAAAACATCTCTTGAATATGATTCTAACATCCGACAGATGATATTTTAAAAACTATTCATCGAATAGACATCATGACAAGGGAGTGGGTGCGTTTGAAAGGGTTGGTGACTGATGAAAAGTGTTTTAAAGTGTAACATACAGTAATCCAAGTAGGATACTGCGTAGTTGTTGAATAACTGGAAAAGTCACTGTTGGAAACCTGTTGTGAAGAAAGCTAATCCATGACTGGACCTTTTTGAAAATATTTAACCAATCATAAGTCTTGGATAAATCTTATGTCCCTCTGGGCTATAAACTGGACCAGTGCAGATCAGAAGTGTCGAGAAAGTCTGTGGAAAATAAGCTAGAAGAGACGTGAGCATTCATCCCTGGCCCCTCCCCTCCAGTCCCGCCCATTCCATAGTGTCCAATACCGTCCATCCAATCCATACTGTCAGATGCAGAGTTAACCAAATCTAATGGTGAGTTGCTAGAAAAACTCAGATCACATGTATCCATTGGGGACCGTGGGTGGTCAAGGATACTTGGCGTGCTTAGCATTTGGTTGTGAAGGTCGACAATTAGCGTTGTAGGTCCTCCTGGCTCCACTCCCAGCAATGGTTTGCCAGTAGTGCTTTCCAAGAAATCTTCAAGACGCCCACTTCCTGAGTCACAACTGCTGTGTGTGTCAAATGAGGGAGCTTGCGGTTCTAAAATCAAAGTTTTGATAAGCCAATCTGTGGGAGGGGTGGAGAAATTGAGAGGGGCAGAGCTTGACAAAAGGGGCGTGTTTGGGCGGAGCCGTTCGAGAACAGGATCAGGAGTGGCTTTGAAATTCTCTGATATTTCTGCAGGAAAACAAAATGTTAGTGTGAGCAGCTATAACATTTTTCAATCAATAAAAGGATTTCTACTGGTCAATATAGCATGAAACATTACCTCCACGCTGAATTAGGATGTCAAACAGGTCATCAACCCGTTGATTGCAGCCATTTTCCTGCAAGAACAACACCACCATTAGATACACAAACATTGAAACACTGAAACACTGGTTTTGGATGAGCTCTGCATTGCAAAAATAAACAAATAAGAAAATCATCAAAAATCGTTTTCAGAGAAATTTAACCAAATTTAGCTAGGTTTAAAGGAAAGAAAATAATAAATTCCAATGGGGTTTGACAAATTAGATGAATTCAAAGGAAAAGTTATTTCTCATCACTATCTAGTAGTTAATGTAGATAGAGCTTTAATTGTTGGTGACCTCAACATTCACACAGATAATGAAAATCACACATTGGGATTAGCCTTTATTGATATTCTCAACTCTCTTGGAGTCAGACAAAATGTGACAGGACCAACTCATCACCATAGATTTAATTCTGTCACATGGAGTTGATGTTGATACTATAGAAATTGTACTGATGATCTCAGATAATTACCTCGTCTCTTGTCTGTTGCGATCAGCTAATGTTACTCAGTCTACACCACGCTAATGTTCAGGTAGAACTATTCTTTCGACCACTAAAGATAGCTTCACTAATAATCTTCCAGATAAATCTCATATACTCAGTAAGCAAAAAAGCATAGAAAAACTTGATGTAATAACAGAAAATAAAAATAAAGTCTTCTCTAGTACCCTTGATAATAGTGCCTCCCACTTCGATTAAAGAAAATGAAAGAAAAAAGCCTTGCACCATGGTCCAATGATCACACTCTGCTCTCAAGAGAGCAGCTCGGAAAATGAAGTGAATTTGGAAAAATACAAAATTAGAGGTATTCTGCGGTGCATGGAAGGATAGTGTCTGTAGCTACAGACAGTCACTAAAAGTTGCCAGGTCAGCATATTTTAGCAAACTCATAGAAAATAACCACAATAATCCTGGGTGTTTATTCAGTACTGTTGCTAAATTGGTTAGGAATAAAGTATCGACTGAACCAGATATTACATCACAGCAAAAGAGTAATGACTTCATGAATTTCTTTACTGATAAAATGTAAATAATCAGAAATAAAATTGGAACTATGCAATCATCTGTCACAATAACTCAGAAAACAGTGTCTCATAATTTTGCTCATGAACAACTTCAGTCCTTTGCTGTCATAGGTCATGAAGAGCTTACAAAATTATCGAAACATCAAAAGCCACATGTGTGTTAGATCCAATACCAACTAAGCTCTTAAAAGAGGTATTCACAGTAATCTCTTAACCTCTTCTTAATATTATTAACTACTCGCTATCCTTAGGACATGTCCCAAGAAACTTTAAAATGGCGTTATCAAAACGCATATTAAGAAGCCTCAATTTGATCATAGAAATTTGGCTAATTACAGACCAAATTCAAATCTACCATTTATGTCATAAATACTAGAAAAGGTAGTGTCCTCACAACTCTGTTCATATCTAAAGAGAAATAGTACATACTATATGAACAATTTCAGTCAGGATTTAGGCCCCATCACAGTACAGATACTGCACTTATCAGAGTTACAAATGACTTGCTCTTATCATCTGATCATGGCTGCATTTCTCTTCTAGTGCTTTTAGATCTTAGTGCTGCCTTCGACACAATAGATCACAACATTATCTTGAATAGGCTGGAGAATTATGTTGGCATTAGTGGACTTGCATTATGGTTTAGGTCCTATATATCAGACTGCTACCACTTTGTATGTGTAAACGAGGAATTGTCAAATCAAACAAAAGTTATGTACGGAGTGCCACAGGTATCAGTTTTAGGATCTCTGCTTTTCCCCTTATACATGCTTCCCCTGGGAGATATTACTGTATCAGGAATTGCGGAATAATTTTCCACTGTTATGCTGACATTACCCAACTTTAGATTTCTTCTAAACCTAAAGAAAATTCATCAAATTAGTAGAGTGCATCAATGAAATCAAAGATTGGATGGCCATAAATTTCTTTAGACTAAATTCCGACAAAACAGAGGTACTAATTATTGGACCAAAAACCTCTAAAAATAAGCCGCTAAAATATAATTTGAGTCTTGATGGATGTACTGTTACGTCATCATCTTCTGCAAAGAACTTAGGTGTTATATTTGATACCAATCTAACCACTGAAAATTAAATTTCCAATGTTTGTAGAACAGCATTCTTCCCCTTCAGAAATATTGCTAAATTACGACACATGCTCTCTGTTGTCGATGCAGAAAAATTCATTGTGTTCATGACCTCAATACTAGATTATTGTAATGCATTACTGGGAGGATGTCCAGCAAGATCAATAAATAAACTTCAATTGGTTCAAAACACAGCTGCCAGAGTGCTGACTAGAACCAAGAAATAAGATCATAAATTTTGTATTCATTTTAAAATTCTCTTAACTACATACAAAGCTTTGAATGGTCTAGCTCTGCAGAACTTAAGTGACCTTCTGCCACACTATATTCAATCACGTTCATTACGATCACAAAATTCTGGCTTGTTAAAATTCTAAGAATATCAAAATCTACAAAAGGAGGTAGATCCTTTTCCTATTTAGCTCCTAAACTATGGAATAGTCTCCCTAACACTGTTTGGGATGCAGACACATTCACACAGTTTAAGTCTAGACTAAAGTCTCATCTATTTAGCCAGGCATACAGTCCACCTAATTTATCCATCAACTCATAATTAGGCTGCTTTAATTATGTTTGCCAGAACCAGAAACATCCATCATGATCTATAGCTCTGCACAAAACTGAATAGCATCTATGCTAATATTATAAAAAAAAATTCCATGTTGTATCCCGACACTGATTCATATCCTTAGATTACCAGAGCAGGCCAGATCTAGCTCTGTTCATGCTTGGTGTCGGACTCCACTGATATGTGTCGCTGAGAGAAGACAACAAACTACAGCTAACTAGGTGCTAGCCAGACGTCACATCAGTTTTTTTGACTTCATAGGATGAACTGATGACAACACCAACTTTAACCCTCTGAGGTCGACGGACGCGCCGGCGCGTCCTGCTGGATATTTTCATCATTACAGCAGAAACAACTTAAAATACTCCGTCATTTTTGGGCATACAGATAAGTGTAAGACATCATTAGAGACTATAAAGGGTCTACTTTTATTTGTGTACACTCAGAATAACAATGAAACCTTGTGCTTTTGTAAAATAAAGAAAATAAAAAGGGTGAGCTTTCAGCAGTCTCTGTGTTCACGAGCATATTTCTGAAACACGTCACAAAAATGAACTGAAACTCGAATACTTATCACACAAACATGAAACATATGTCTAAAGAAAGCTTTAAATGTCTACTTTTTAATAAACCAATTCAAATTTAAAACAAATATTCTCCTGCAATGCAATCTGTTTGAAACAAAGCGATGTACAGTTTTTACCGGTTCATCTAATTATCTGTAATGTGATCCCACCTACCAGCAGAGCGTGCCATTCATATGCTAATGTGCTGAGACGATCAACGCAAATGTTCTAATTTGGAAAATGTTTTATATGGTGTTGTTGCCTACCATTTCAAATATTTTTTTGCATTGGGGTGCCCCTAAAAAGCTTTTTAAGTAGGTTTTTAGAACAGTTATACACAAACAAAACACTTACATTGTTATTGGGAGATGAGGGGGCTGGTTCACTGTTGTTTATGGTATCCACTGAAGAGAAGAATGGTTGTACATTGAGTGGTGCCACGATGGATGTACATTTTGCCGTTTTGTAACTGGTTGACACTTTTAGTTCTGGCTTTAACACCTGTCAAAATCAAGCATGCATCTCAATTAGCCACCATGTTAATGGGCTAATATCCCATGCCTGCAGTCTCCATTTAAATGCTAGTGACAGTGATCAGTCATTAGCATTTTAATCAGCCAGTTAAAAGCCCCATAACCATGTTCAATGACTTATGAAGAATAAATGATTCTGCATTATACAAATCATTCATTTATATTGGCGGCCATTTTCACCACTTGCTTACATAACCCACTTTCAATTACATTGACATGCTAAAGAAAAGCTGTTCACAAAACTATTCTCATATACAGAAACTGCACAATAGTGACCTCGTACCGACCTTTTTGATGGGCTGTTTCAAAATGACAGTTTGAACGGGCTCTTCAGATAGGCTATTGTTGTTAAGCAATTCACATTCTGATTGGCTGGGTAACTTGTTGGGTGTGGACTGTAGTCTCTGGAAAAACAAACAAACAAATGAAAATGTCAGTGATTACATAACAATTTCTGAGGTTTATAGAGCTTGATGTTTTTAAAGGAATTAAAACCCTGTCATCATTTATCCTTATGTTGTTCCAAACCTGTATGACTATCTTGCTTCGTGGGACACAAAAGGAAATGTTAGGCAGAATGTTAGCCTCAGTCACCATTCACTTTCATTGAATAAAAAAAAAGATGCAATGAAAGTGAATGGTGACCGAGAATAACATACTACCTAATTGTAGCATTTTGTGCTCAATGGATGAAAGAAAGTTATACTGATTTGGGAAAACATGTGAGTAAATGTATGACAGAATTTTCCTTTTTGGCTGAAGCATTCCAGCATAAAGAAAAACAAAAACACATTACCTGCACTGTCATGTTATTGGTTATTTTGCCCTGAGTGTGACCTCTGGCTGGTGTCTCTGTGTTTTGATTGGACAGTGTGAGCAGGAATTGGTTGCCATTACGGTCTGTCGCTGTTGTGGGGGCAGAGTTAGATTTAAGTATGTCCACTGGGAATGAAGAAACGGGACTGGACTGCTGGTTGGTAAGTGCTTGAGGCAACTGCTGAAAAACCAAAAAAAAAAAAAACATGGACAAATACCCAACACAGTGAGATGCTCCATGACTTTCCATTATAAGTTACAATATAATAAATATTTTACTTTCACAATTATTTTTCACTAATACAGTTACAACTTTTAGTGCATCTTCCTACAGCACAATGGGCCTCATTCATGAAACACGAACTCAAGCTGTTCCACGGAGGTCCCCTTCCAGTCGTTGCGCTACACGGATGCCTTTCGCGGTTGCGGACCGTCTCCGTCACAACAGCTGCGTCTTTCGTAGAAAGGGTTTTAGACATGCTCGGTGGGAAGTGCATTTTAGAAAATCATTCAGGAAAAGTCTGCAAGGCCCCATGTTTGTTCTGGGCCCTTAGAATCGTCCTAATCACCCCCCCTTACAGCGACCCTGATCGTCATTTCTTAGCGAGTCTGAAGCCTTCCTGATATGGCGTTTTCATAGCCGTGGATTATGATAATTGTGAATGGACGTGCACACGCATTTACGAATGTTTGGAATTCACTAACATACACACGTTTTTACTAACAAATATGGGGAATATGAAGCGTTCGTGAATCCGGGGGAAAAGTTTTCAGGAAGCTCCATTTCACGCTTAATTACTCCTTACTTCATTTTTTCAGATATTTGTCAAATTTTCATGAATGAGGCCCAGTAAAAGTGAAGTCATTGTACCTAACAACACTTTTTCAGTTCCACGTAAAAAAGTCAGTCATACAGGTTTGGAACCAGGGCTGGACTGGCAATCTGGCATACCGGGCATTTTCCCGGTGGGCCGACGCACTTTGGGGCCGATCATGGGTGGAATGGCCAGCGTTAGCGAAATGTGCCGAATGGGCAGCGATAAGCAAAAATGTGCCACCGCGTTATGCACAATGGCCCACAAAACGGCGCAGCGATATGCAGAAAAGGACAGCGACCCCCTCCCGCCAAGAACTTTTGGGCCAGTTGCCATTTAAAATCCTGTGCCGATTTCTCTTCCCAGTCCAGCCCTGTTTGGAACGACTTCAGGATGAGTAACTGATGACAAAATTGTCATTTCTGTCATTTCTCTTTGACTTGAACTCTGATCAGAAAACTGACCATGTCGTATCAACATCACATGACTCAAAGCTGTGGAAATACTGTGCTCACTTCTTTTTGTTGTTGCTGTTTGCCTTGCATCGGGTTGTGTTGTTGTTTGTTTGTTTTCCTCTTCCTCTGATGCGCTTGTCGCTGCAGGTTACACTGAATCTGCTGCATTAGGAGCTGCTGCTGCCGGTTTTGCTCCGTCTCATTTGCCGCCTGCACCTGCTCTGCACGAGGGAACACCTGCAGCTCAGTTTCCATCTCACTCTCCTCCAACTCTATGACCTCTTCTTTTACGGTCACCCTGACCATCTCCATGGTGACACCAGGAGGTTCCTCTTTCACCTGGATTGGCGCGCACACCTGTTTGCCCTCCAGCTGTGAGCGCAGTGATTCAACCAGCTGCTGCTTCTGCAACAGCATGCGTGTGAGCTCCTGTATGCGCCGGTCCTTCTCCTTCAGCATCTGGTCCTTGTCTATAGGATCTGCTACAGTCACCAGGCAGCAGGAGGACTGAGGCATCTGACTGTCGGGCTCTTCTTTAATGCTGACCGTGGAGGGGAGAGGAGGTGAAGGCCGTAAAGAGAGCTGGGTCAGAGGAGAGGTCACCTGGAGAGGACAGCAACAACAGTTAAACAATTAGGTTCAGGGGTTCAAATCCAGTGATGAGCAGTAGATTCACTAAAAATTGCAAAGCTATTAGCTTAACTACATTTCTGAGTAGAGAAGTGGTAGCTTCGCTAGTTTTTAAATCGAGTAGCTTTTCAGTAGCAAAGCTATATTTTTGACTAAGTAGCGGCATTGCGTTGAGAAAAGCAACACCGCTACATCATGCCTTGTACCCGGTGTTGGTTTTACTATACTTGTGAGGACATCTCATAGACTTTCATGTATTTTATAGCAGGCTAAATATATATTCTATCCCCTAAACCTCACAAAAACTTGTGCACTTTATTAGATTTAAAGGTAAACTTGGTTTAGCTGATTTATGAGCCTTTTTTGCTTGTGAGGACCAGCTAAAATGTCCTCAGGTCGGTTTTCTAAATTTTTTCTACATATGTGAGGAAATATATCATGTGAATATGTCTTTTAGGTGCTTTATCTTTATCGGTATGCTCAGTGCATCTGCGGTCAAAAAAAATATGAAGTAGCTTAAATGTAGCAAGCTACTTTTGGCGTGTAGCTTTTATCTTAACACATTTTTCTGTTGAGTAGTTTGTAGCTTAGCTTGCTAAATTAGCACAACACTGGTCAAAAATCTGAAGGAATATTATGGGTTCACTACAAGTTAAGCTTGATCGACGGCATTTTTGGCATAATATTGATTAACACAAAAATAAATTTGACTTGTCTTTCCTTTTCTTACAAAAAAAATAAAAATCTGGGTTACAATGAGGCACTTACAATGGAAGACAATAGAGCAGTTAAAATACTCACTGTTTCAAAAGTATAAACACAAGGAGAAAACAACATGCATGTTAACATGATTTTAATGTGATAAATTCACATACTAACCATTTCTGAGTTATAGTACATGTTTCAAATTTGTTGCCATGACGACCTAATGCCATGAACCCAAAACCCCAAATACGACTGTAAAAATGATGCTTTAACACCGTTACAGCTTAAATACTACACACATTTTAACAAAAGAATGTATGAAAATATAAAATTATAAGCTTCACATTTCTGCCTTTAAACCCTCCAAAAATGGGCCCCATTCACTTCCATTTTAAGTGCGTTACTGTAACCCAGATTTGTGCTTTTTTTCCCCCATTTACACTCGCTGATAAGGACATCTGTATATATCAATTTTTACACTTTTACATGCATCATTGGATCAGTTATTTAGTAGCTACACTTTTCAAACTATCTGATGACAATATGATAATTTACCATTTCCCCAAACGCATCCCCATTGCAACTTGTTTCATCTGGGCTAATTCCAGCCAATGAGCGATCAGAGTGGGCGGGGGAAATGGGAGGGGAGGAGCTAGTGCTGCCAAACTGCATTATATGGAGTGCTGTCGCCTGAGCCCCGCCCCTTTCTACAGTGCCAACAAATGTGAAGGTAGGAACCACCATGCTGCTGTCTGTTGATTGGCAGGGGGAAGAGGACCCTCCCACTGCAGGGGCAGAGGGTACACCTGACTGCTGTGGTGTTGGTTGGGTTATGTTGGTTTTACATGACGTTGGCACATTAGTGACGGCATTTCCACCGTATTGCTCCTGAAAATTCTTCAGCCGTTCTATAAGGTCATTTTTGGTGCCCGAGACGGTTAATCCTCGCAGTTTTAACTCCTGCTTCAGCCCTGCCACCTACAAGAAATGAAGAGAATAGCAGGATGTTACATCAGTTCACTTATAAGATTTGCCCAATTACTGAATAGCCATTTAGTAATGAGTATTGAATGCAGAATAAGTATTCTGATAAACTGATAGCAGGAGGTGTTAGTACCTTTAGCTCTTCCAGGTTTGGAGGCAGAGGCCCTATTTTAATCCCACTCTCATTTGCAGTGGTCGGGTGATTCTGGCCAGTTGAATTAGTAGATGTTGATTGAAGGGGCGGGGCATTACTGGATGGTGAAGGGCCATTGGCTGAAGCAGGGTTTTGATCAGCAGGAGGCCTAAACACATTAACATAACACAAATAAATTACATTGTTGAGGACAAAAGTAACAAAATATTTTAATTAAAAAAACAACAGTTCTAAAAGACATCTATTTAACCCATTTAAATTATATCAAAATAACAGGAAAATTTCAATCTCTGTCGGAGATCATACAACTTTTCATAAGTTGGAAAAAAGAGATTTATTAAGCAATGTGTATGGCAAGTGACAGAATAGTCCTATTCTTTGGGTAAGCACATGTACAGAGGTGTGCCTTACTTGGGTGGGGCGGGTAGGATGGTGTGGTAGTTGTAGTTTTGCTGTTGTTGGTTGATGATCTGTAGTTGGAGGAAGATTTGCTGTTGATAGAGAAGTTTGGCGTAGGAGGAGTCGAGCAGAGGTGGAGGCTCACGCTCGGCTTTCTGATCCGGAGGAACATACTGGTGATATTTCAGCTTTTTTACCTTCGGTTTACTATCTCGCACCTTCTTAGAACGCTGACCAGGGCGCTCACTTGACCCTTTACCACCCTGAAAGAGATAGATGATGAAAGTTCTGACGACAACATGTTAATTATAGAAGCAAACAAACATCCTAAGTCAGATGCAATGTAACAAATTCCAGTGTCGAGTAGTTTTTCTCCCTCACTGAAAGTAAAATAATCAGCAAAGCGAAAATAAATAAAAATAAAATAAAATAAATAAATCACAGCTACAGGGTTCCTTACTTTGACAGGCACCGAAATAGAGGCTATAAAATTAAAGTCCCATATTCTTATCAGTTTATTGATCAAACAAAATCCCAATAACGACCAGAAAAAAAAAAATGACGATTTTGTGCATGACGCAGCCAGGACTTTTAGCTATTAACAAACCGGAAATACACTTGTGATCACGTCTGTGCTTTCAGCTCACACAAACACATAAGGGAAACAAAACATGGACTCTTATAATGTTCTACAATGTATTACAATATAAACACTATAAAATAAACATTAGCATATGGGATAATAAATACCATATGAGCAGTAATTCTTCAACAATAGATCATCAGCGAACACTTGTCCGGTAATATATAAAAACATATAAAAACAGACTTTTCTTCTTTTCTCTAAGGACTCAAAATAATAATATATGCATTGAAGTAAAAATAAGGATGAATATTACCAATGATAAAAGATTTAGATACAGCAAAACACCCACAAGGTGTCAGTGAATGTTTTTATTTCATCTCTGGAGGCCACTGTTATTCTGAAAAACCAATCCGGCCACAGTGGAATACAACAAAAAAGAAAAAAAAGAAAAAGCTGCAAATATCAGCACCGATTAATTGGTCAAACTGATAGATTAGTTAACAACATTAGTTAACATGAACTAACAATGAACAACACTTTTACAGCATTTATTAATGTTTGTTAATGTCAATTGTGTTATTAATTAATATTCGCAATCTAAAGTTGCATTTGTTAACATTAGTTAATGCAATATGAACTAACATTAACAATAAACAATTGTAATTTTATAAGCTAACAGTAACAAAGCTTTATAAATGTTGTAATAAATATATTGTTCATTGTTTGTTATTGCTATCAAATGTATTTACTAATGTCTACAAATGGCACTTTATTGTAAAATGTAACTAAACTATTTTAATATTTTGTGGCTCTTCAAGTTTTAGCAATGGAGATCACACTGTTTAATTTCTCTATATTTTCTAAGTTTTCTAAGACTGTGGATCCCTGCAGGTAAAAAGATAATGTTTGATGTTTAATACACAGCTTTGTGGAGTGGGATTTTTTTTATACCATTGAGATTTCACTGAGGGTGGAGCTAGCCAGTGTGTCATGAAAACCAATAAGGCACTGAAAAAAAGCTTCTAACTATGGAGATTTACAGCATTTCTGGCTGTAGTGCGTTGGTTACTGTTATGACCCATCAGAAAACCTCAATTGTGATCGCAGTTGATATAGTTTATATATAGAAAACCAGTCACCTTCTGCAGTGCAGGGGCTTGCTTTTGGCCTGTTGTTCCATTGGCTAAATTCTGTTGATGGGCGGGTCCAGCTGTGTTTGGCAGTGGAGGGGGAGGAGGAGGAGGGGGCGGGACCTAACAGAGAATTTAGAGAAGCACATAAACTTGAGGAACTCTTTGTGACTACATTAATATGGCATAAATGTGACAAAAGAACCAATACACAAATGTGTACAGGTGATAAAATGCAATCACACATTGCATGTGTGTTTACATACGTGTTTGAAGGTGTCTGTGTTTGGAAGTTTAATGAGCGGAATGGAGAAGGAATGTGCTCTAGATAATTCCCAATTATAGAGAGCTGAGTGAGCAGAGACATCAAAGTGTGTTTCTAGTACTCTGATGAAGGGTAATTACTTTATTAACCTTAAAGGTGGATTTACTGAAAGTGCAACCTGTACGTATTTGAGACAACGTGTCTGAACTTATCCCATATTGCATACTTACACTATACAATATAAGTATATAGTTCACTGGTGATGGCAAAGTACATAGTTTTGAGTGTATATCAACACAGTGCACCATTATTGGGACAATCGACAGCCTTTGTAGCATAATGACCCTGTTTGCACCTTATTTTAAGATGCGTATCGGTTGATCCATTCTCAAGTGGTCAGCGTTAAATACAGGTGTAAACTGGGTGCAAAATGGTTTATGATCCGATCACAAAACCCACATATGGCGGTAGTCAAAAACGCATGTGACCACATTGCATTTGTTGTGTAAAAGCTAATCTATCCTAAATGTGTCAATCTGTCAATCAACCACTGCACTATCACAAGAGTTTAAACTATCACTTATGTGCTGCTTTAAAAGGTAATAACCATCTGATCGGAAAATGTGAACATTTGAACATGCACAAGAACTTCACAGATCTTCTTCAGTGTGTCTGAAATCAGCATGCAGAGACACCGATGACAAGCACACACATCTGGAGCTCAACTGATACACGTCATCCACTAAAATGACATGAAATTTTGCTGTAAATGTTGTGTTTGTGCTTAGATTAAATTTCAACTGCATCTGGGAGTAAGAGCGCGCCTTTTTTTTTTTTTGCTTTCTTTGTCTTTTCTGACTTTGTTGCACTTTAATGTCATGCAGTAACACACTGACATAGCGGGGTTTTTCCTGTCTCAAAATGAGGCGGAGGTGGTACCATACTGATCAAAAATGTGACGTTAAGAACACGTAAACCTTGGCTTTGCATTAATAGACTCCTAATGACCTGGCAACTGAATAATAGTGTTCATTTTGTCACCAGTTTTTTAATTTAGCCTTAGTCCTGTGTCAAATGTCCTTTTTAGTTATTATCATATTTAGTCCATTTTTATTTAGTCATATTTATTTGTTTTTTTTAGTCAAGTTTTAGTTAACAAAAGTCTGGGCATTTTAATGTGGTTTTAGTCAATGAAAACTGTTGACAATTTAGTCATATTTTAGTAACATTTAGTCATATTGAAATTTTAGTCACTGAACACTGTAAAAATGTTTAGCCATAAGAGTTTTATTGATAAGCATTTGTCAATCTAATCGATCCAAAACCTATATATTATATATATTTATCCACACATACATTTTATTGTTGTTTTTTGTGTTATTTTTCACATAAGATTGATCTTATCATGATGATCTCATAATGATGATGTTGCGAGCTGCAGACAGCGGGGTGAGAGACGAGAGTCTCCGTGTTAGAGGGCGCATCAGCCGGCGGAACTTTAAATCTGTCCCGGTCTCGACTCCCGCTCAGATTGGGTCTCTTCCGCGACTGGTTGAAGCAGCTCTGACCGCACCGAGAATGACAGTTTTGGAGTTTGTTTATTTACATGGCGCACTCCCATATTATACGAACTTAAATTAAGGATGAAAACGATTTATCGGCAAGTTTCTATCAGACTCTCGAGCTGCAGCGCTCCACTCGTCTCGCGTGTCATCATTATAGTTTTATATGATCCCAAGTTTTTTATTATTATTGCTGAGATTTGCAGTTACAAATGACAATCCACCGAGTGCAATGCTTGTTAGTGTTTTCCATGAAGACACCCACCAGAGTTTTGTAGACACCCGGAGGCGGCACAAAATTTGAACGAGGCAGCTGCCTAGTAATTCTCTATGCAGGAAAAACCCTGCATAGTGATTGATGTATGTCGTCTTGAAACAGAAACCCTCCCCTCGAAATCCAAACACACGTGGTCACAGGAGAGACTTTTTAGCCACCGGATGTAAACAGCGAAGAGTCTCGCCTGACCAAATGTGATTGGATTACCCGATACACTTCTTAATACAAGGTGTAAACAGGTTCAATAAAATGTGCTACAGAAAATAAATACGACTTGTCTCTTAGTTAAAAAAACTAAGCAAAAATCTTGGTTACAGTGAGGCACTTACAATGGACGTAAACAAGGCCATAAAATAAATGTTAAAATACACAAAGTTCACCAGAAGCATAGTACAGAGGTTAAGAGTGTGTGCACCTGTTTGGGTGTAGTTTCATTGGCCAGTTTCTCAGGTGGTGAAGGTAAGTGTGTGGGGCCTAGAGGAGAGTGCTGACAGAACATCTGATCCGGAGAGAATCCGTCACTGCTTTCCTCGTCGAATGAAGAGTTCTCCCCCACAGCCTTAGGAAACTCTGTCTCTGATACACAGAAAGTGAACCGAGGAAGAGTGAAATAAATAAAAAAATGGATAGTTAATAAAGGATAGTAAGATTTAATCAATCATTTTAAAATCAAGGTATGGCTTGGGCCCCTCCTTCAATGTAAATTTTTAAGATTTCTTCCACCATTTCATAGTTCACCAGTTCAATATCATGAGTCTGAGTTCCCAGAAATGTAAAAGCACACCTCTCCTTAAGCCACATGATTCGAGGTAGTATTTATATCCATAGCATAAACGTGGGGCTCTAATCTCTAAAGCCAAATATAAGCAATAATAATAATAATTATAATATAATAATAATAATAATGGATGCTTTCCTTAGCAAACAACATAAAAAGTAAAGCATTTTCACATCATGATGAAAGAAACCTCTTATCTTTAGATCAGTGCTTCAGTTTTTCACTAACTCTGCCATAATATTGCCCCAGTGGAAATAATAAAACCTTTAAATCTTTACATTTAATTTGAACGTGCTCAGATTAAAATGTTTAAATTGCATTTCTTCACCGTGTATTTTTGAATGACACTGCATAAACTTCAGTTAATCGACACAGTCTGCCACAATGCGGCGAATGTGCACATGAATGTTAATTCCCATCTAATTAATTTAACTGTGTTTGACGCGCACCAATCTCATTACCATAACTCAGCATTTAATTACCGCACGCTGCACCGCTGCAGGAACACGGCAGGATAAAATATGAAGATGAATGTGCACATGCCGCAAACAATGTGATGGAACGGGCTATGGAGTGCCTGTGTGTGGCTTTAAAGTGAGAGGAAAGTGTTGCGCGGCATGAATATAAATGCGAATATTTGAGTCTGAGATATGACTCGATTAGATGACTCGATCGCTAAAGCTAATGTTAAAAAAGGAGCTTCACTTCAGTCAGGACAGTAAGAATGGTGAAAAAAAAAGAGACAGATGAGGATAGGATAAAGATAGAGGGATTTAGATGGGAATTAGTGGAGATAAAAGAGTAGAGTATGAATGAAAGGGTAAAAGTTCAATAAGTGTGACTACTATCTTAAGGTTTAGCCAGAGCAAACTTAACTTTAACTCTAGGTAGTGTGTACATTAGCTCCATATAGTGTTGGACACTCCTAAAGAGAGCCACACTAAAAAATAAAAACGTCTGAATCGCATTACATTAAATAACAACTATCAAACCAAATGGCAGCTGCATACTAATCATGTTAGACCTTTTCAACTGAAATCAACTTAATTGTTAGTGGATGAAGTCAGTTCTCCTCAAGTTCCACTGGTATTGGTTATTGTATTAAAGGGGTAGTTCACCCAAAAATGAAAACTCTCTCTTCATTTACTCACCCTCATTCCATCCCAGATGGTATGACTTTCTTTCTTCAGCAGAACACAAAGATTTTTAGAAAAATATCTGAGCTCTAGGTTCGTACAACGCAAGTGAATGGTGACCAGATGTTTATAGATGTAAAAGTGAAAGTAGAGATTTAGAGCAAAAAAATTACTTAGATTTTGTTCTATTTATCACCCACACCTATCACATCACTTCTGATGGCATGGATTAAACCACTGGAGTTATTTGGATTCTATATTTCCTTTATATGATTTTTGGAGCTTCAAAGTTCTGGCCACCATTCACTTTCATTGTATGGACCTATAGAGCTGAAATATTCTTCTAAAAATCTTAATTTGTGTTCTGCAGAAGAAAGAAAGTCAATCTGGGATGGCATGAGGGTGAGTAAATGATGAGAGTATTTTCATTTGTGGGTGAACTATCCCTTTAACTATGGACATGTTCCGCTAACATTACATAAAATGTGCTTGTGCTAAGTTTTTTGAAAATACAGCCAACATGGTTTGATATTTGTAATACTTTTAAGTGTGGCTTAAGTGTGACTTTTAATGTGCTTTTACAGTATAAGTGGCTTAATATGTTTTGGGGCCACTGTACAGTATCGTTTATGGCTTTAATTCAGTACCTATGATGGCTTGTTTGAGGCTGCTGTGTACTGGGAGGATGTTCTTGTGAATGAGCTCCATCGGGCCGGGCCGCTGGGAGATTTTGTCATTCAGATCGTCTGCTAGACGAGCTCTTTTCAGGAGAAGCTGCTTGGCCTGAAGAGAGGGTTCCGCTGACGTCTCTGTATACGGAAAAATATATTCAATTGCACTGTTGTAAATAGATACTAGAGCACATACATTCTGTAAATAATCTGGCATCATGTGAACACAATGGTTATTACTTTTACTTGAGCATTTCCCTTAATTTTTGGCATTTCTGCCACTTTTAATGAGTAAGAATGATATATAGGGTTTCTTCAACTTCTGGGAATTTCACGTCTCACGAGTTGATTTTTATATAAACAAACAGATTTCAAGTTTTGTTTGTGTTATATGATGGTCACATTAAAACTGACTTTTACAACTTTTCACCACACCAAACAACTTTAAACAGCACCTAAAACAGCCTTTTCAATTGTTAATGAACTTGTTAACCAAGTCAACAAAACTGTCTGTGAGGAGCATGATTGAGATGAAAAAGTGATGTTTGTAGGAAACAAAGAAAAATCAGGGTAAATATAATTTGTGAGCAGAATATTTATTTTAATTGGCCGTCATTTCCAAAGAAGCTCTAAACTAAATTTTACCAAAATGTAAAATTATTATTTAATTGTGTGTATTTAGGATACATTAAATGCTAGATATGAAATTAGCCTTATAAAGACAAGGTATTCTGCCATTTTATTTAATTATGTTTTTTAAAATGTCATTTCTATCACGTCATTTCCACTAAATTCAATTTAACGCAACACAGAATTTGAGATGTGGTCGAAATGACACTGTGGTGGGAATTATCATTACTTTCAGGAAAACAAATGACAAACATGACATACATCTCCTGTAATGCATGTACATACACTGGACATTTTTATGGGATAAATAATAAAACTGGAGAGAAAATAATGCTTCAACAAGAGTACACTTTCTAAAAGTCCACACCGCTAAAAGTGCCTTAAGTTGAAGAAACACCCATATATACCTTTATTAGTCTCTGGACCCGTTATGATGGAAGTGTGTGACAGTGTTTGATAAGGGGTATACGACTGTGTGAAAGACACACCTTCCAGAATGTGCATCCTGACCAGCTCTGATCTCTCTGGACGACTGCGGATCTTTCTCTTCAGGTAGTCCTCAGTCTAGGATACAGAGAAAGTAAAAGAGAGTACGAGTTTTTTGTTTGTGCCATCAAGAAATGAGCAAAAATAAATAAAAGTATTGTGGTGGAGAGAGTCTCACCCTGGCTCGCTCTAAACTTCGTTTCTGCTCGTGAAAGGAAGCAGAACTTTTCAGTGCTGGAGGATAAGAAGAGAGATACAGAGAAATGACTATTAGAATATAAACATTTTTTCTTTTACAAAAACAGCTGTGAGGATAGGAAACATTTTTCAGTAAATGAGAGAAATCTTAAATAGCTAACTTGTTATTTGTGTAGTGCAGATACCAGGCTACGTTTACACTTCACTGTGACGCAAATACATATCCTAGATTTTTTGATCAGTTGAAAATTAATATAGTTATTTTGGTATAAGTGAACAACAGCTCATACTTGGGAAATAGAACAAGGAAGAGAGTGCACTTTTTTTTTTATAAAAAAAGAAAAAAGAAAAGAAAAAAACAAAACAAATTAGAGACAAAAAAGAAATATTTGTTAAAGGCATCAGTTACCGGGAACAACACTTCCAAGCAATAAACTCTCCATTACAAGGCACCTTTCACTGCAGGCACACATACACGCGCGCATGTCATCTAAAAATAATATCGAGCCAGACACATCTGAGAGTTTGTATACAGAGTTTAATACAGCAGGTTCACAGTCTGAGGAGTTCGGCATGTGTATGTGTGTTTCCCCCATATTTGCTACACTCTTGAAACACTACTTCTCTCTTCTCGGTTAACATTGTTGTTGGTACACTGTGACTTCAGAGAGTGAAAAAAGTGTGCTGATGATAAAAAGGTGGATTTTTTTTATCCATTTATGGAAGAAAATGTGAGTGGTAATTGCCTGTGCAAAAGTCATGATGCCAGGTTGTTATGTGTGGTTGTCAGGGTGTTGCTATGTGTTTGCTATGGCATTGCTTGGTGGTTTCTTTTTGGTCCAGGTCAGAAAAGCTCATCCAAAAGTCTCTATGCAATTTTGGTCCATAAATAAGTTACAGATCCCTCCTTAAATGCAAGTCTACAGGAAAAAAAGGGATATTCTTGGTTCAATACAAGTTAAGCCAATAATTGTAGTTTTTTCATTTTTGTTGAGGTTCGAGATTACAGTGAGACACAGTATGGAAGTGAATGGGGCCAATTTTTGTAGGGTTTAAAAAGGCAGAAATGTGCATCTTATAATTTTATAAAAGCACTTAAATTAATTATTCTGTTAAAACTTGTGTATTATTTGTGCAGCTAAGTTGTTTAAATTGGTGTCTTTGTGGTCGTTTTAGGATTTGTTGACAATTTTGTCATAGCAACGAAGTTGTAAAATTGCATATAACTTTACACAGAAAAGATTAGTAAACGATTTTAATCACACCAAAGTCATGTTAATAAACATATTGTTCCGGTTGCTGCGGGCCTGCTGCATTAGTGTTTGTAGCTTGCTAGCCTGCTTAGCTAGCTTTCCGCTTTTTTAATGTTTCAACTGTATTTTTAACGCACTCACCCGTTTTCACTTTTTTCTTTTCCTGCTTGTCTACATCTCACGTCTCGACTTCAAATGTAAGGAACGTAGAAATAGAAACTCTAGCTACCACTGTTAAATGCATTTCCGGGCTTGAGCATCTGACATCCGATCAAATTTACAAGTGCTGGCTAATGTTAAATGTACATTTTCTGAAACTGTTATTCATGTCGGCACTGACGATGTCCGGCTTCGCCAGTCGGAAATCACTAAAGATAATGGTAAAGAGGTGTGTGAACTTGCAAAAGCAATGTCAGACACAGTAATATGCTCTGGTCCCACCCTGCTCATTGTGGTGACAAGGTTTAGAGTAGATTAGTGTCACTGTACGGCTGGATGTCTGAGTGGTGTCCGGAGAATAGCACTGGATTTATAGACAATTGGAAGAGTTTTTGGGGTAGACCTGACCTGCTAAAGAGAGACAGACTCCATCCCTCCAGGGAAGGTGCCGCTCTCCTATCTAGTATTTTGGCTCATAGTCTTAATAATGATAGTATTTGATAAACTGGGGCCCAGGTCAGGAAGCAGACAAACTGGCTAATCCGAACGTCTGCTAGCTGCCTTGAGACGTCACACAAGCCACATAAACTACAACACATAGAGACTGTATCACCTAGATATCTCATAGAGACTGTGTCTTTTCCCCGAACTAGCAAACACAAACCCTTCACTAAATCAAAATATATGAAAAAGTCAAACTTGAAAAAAATACAAATAAAATTTGAAGATAAACATCATATAAAGGTAGGGCTACTAAACATTAGATCTCTTTCTAACAAAACACTAATTGTAAACTAAATTGTTACAGATCGTTGTTTGGATGCGCTCTGTTTGACTGACACCGACTTAAACTGGAAGTATATATTAATTTAAAATTAATCTACTCCCTTTTATTATATTTTAGGTTATTCTTATAAACATGAGCCTCGCCTGAAGGGTCGACGAGGAGGTGTTGCTACAATTTACAGGGACTTTTTTTGTGCTACTCAGAGGACAGGATGTAAGTTTAAGTCTATAAATAATAATGCTTAATGTGACACCATCAGATAAAAATTTAAAAAAGCTCTGTCGTCTTTTGCACAGTACAGTATATAGATAACTTGGGCCGTACTCCGATTTCCTTGGTGAATGTGCAAATTTTCAATCAGATCTAGTAGTTAATGTAGATAGAGCTTTAATTGTTGGTGACCTCAACATTCACACAGATAATGAAAATTATACATTGGGATAAGCATTTAACGATATACTCAACTCTCTTGGAGTCAGACAAAATGTGACAGGACCAACTCATCACCATAGATTTAATTTGGTCATATGGAGTTGATACTATAGAAATTGTACTGATGATCTCAGATCATTACCTCGTCTATTGTTTGCTGCAATCAGCTAATGTTACTCAATCTACACCACACTAATGTTCAGGTAGAACTATTATATTGACCACTAAAGATAGCTTCACTAATAATCTTCCGGAATTTTCTCACATACTCAGTAAGCCAAAAAGTCCAGGAGAACTTGATGTAAAAACAGAAAATATAAATACAGTCTTCTCTAGCACTCTTGATAGTGTCTCCCCCTTCGAGGAAAGAAAATTAAAGAAATAAGCCCCACACCGTGGTCCAATGATCACACTCTGCTCTCAAGTGACCAGCTCAGAAAATGGAGCACAAGTGGGAGAATACAAAATTAGAGGTATTCTGCGGTGCATGGAAGGATAGTGTCTGTAGCTACAGACAGGCACTAAAAGCTGCCAGGTCAGCATATTTTAGCAAACTCATAGAAAATAACCACAACAATCCTAGGTGTTTATTCAGTATGGTGGCTAAATTGGTTTGGAATAAAATTGAAATAATCAGAAATAAAATTGGAACTATGCAATCAACTGTCACAATCAGAATCGGGCCAAAAGATCAGTATTGTGCTGTGCAAATAGCATTCACCCCATATTTTGTTGCTGTTTTTGCGGCATTGCCTGATCTGCATAATTTAATAAATCGTGTGCTAAACCAGCGAGTGTCCAAATGAATGCCGCTTTAATTGGAAAGAATTAATTGTTAGTGAATCTTGCAATCCCCCTCTTTATATGTCAGGTTTTCAAAGAACTAAACACTTATCCATCCTTTCCACTATAGTGTACATTAGAATGTTAAGATGTTTTGAAAGCCATATACATTCATAAACCATATAGCCTAGAAAAAGTAAGAGGAAGATGGGTCATATGAATGGATGGGTCATAGACCGTACAGCAGTCAATGGCTCCTTTCACATCAATGCGCACACCAAAAAATGCCCTTTAAACATGACAAGCAAAATACATGCAGCCATCTGCCTGAAGAGGGTGAAGTGTGTGTGTTTGAGACAGAGAGAAAGAGACTTTGTTTGATTATGTGTTTGCTGTGAAAAACCACTTCATGTGTGTGAATGGTCTCATCATCATTTTCAGCTCTAACGCCCCCTCAAACATGATGCCACCCAGCAGCCATCTTCATATAGGGGATTAATTAAATCGGGTTCAAATTAAGTTGCAGCAACTGCCATATAATCTCGAATAGACAAACTCTTAAAACATATAAGTTAACACTACGTCCACATTAATCCGGATACATTGGAAAACGGCATTTCAGTTTGAAAATGCTCTCAGTCTACACTGCTGTTTTCAAAAGTTTTCCAAAGCTGCTCGTCCACACTCAAACATTTGAAAACACTAAAATCTCCTCACAGTGAATGCAAAAATTATTTGGATTGAACGGGACATGACAACATATACAGTACGTCATTGTGACAAGGTTCTTTAACACTCTGAAGGAGGAAGCAGGAGCCGGGTGAACAATCCAATGCGAGTCTTTAATTTATAACACACTTTCAGTGCAACACACCAATGAATGGCTTTTCAGCCCAAACAGGATCATACTCCATATCAGCATCATGCATCTCTCTCTCTACCCTCCGGCAATCTGGACACCCTTTTATCCCCCTCAAGCTCTCACTGAAACAAAGAACAACTGTTAGAGATCACTTCCCACAGGTGTCAATCCTTACTGTTCTTCCTCTCCCAGCCTCGCTCTCCACAGCTGTCGCTCGGCCACGCCCACATCACCACAGTAATTTTTTTTTTGGAGTATTTCAGTTTTCCAAGTTCACACTATAACACGAATACAGTGTTTTCAAATTCATCCAGATTCATGTGGATGTAGTCTTAAATACTAAAAATATCCTAGCTTAATGTGAAGAGATAACTATTAGCAAGCCATTTGTAGGCTGACATTCCCAAAAGTGTAAACAGTGGCTCTCCAGTGCTATCACAACATTCCTTCATTTGTTTGAGCATCCCATCCTATTTTTTAAATACTGTTTAGTGATGCAAGCGAGAAACAAATTACACACTTTAAAGCGGTCCACAATAAGGATATGTACAATTCTTTTATTCAAAGATGGTTTGATCAATGAGAAAAGATTAATGCAAAAAAAGGTAAAAAATTAGAGCACAGATTGAACCAGTTAATGTTATGTAATCCCTTTCAACTGTCCTGTATCCAAGACGTTTTAAGTTGTTTTAGTTTATGTAATCAGTACTTGAGCAGAAAGTCCCCGTAACCACATCCCTGTGTAAACTCAAAGCACAATCAAAGTCTCAAATCTTTTAACACCTTTTCAGGTTTCCTTTCCTTTCCTTGGATATGTGATACATGGTGCTGATTACACAAATGTAAGAACTGTGGTAGAGCTCTTTGTTTCTAAATTGAACATGTTTGCTTTGTCAATTTAATTTTGTTAGAATTTATTAAAGCTGATGTGTGTAATTTTTTTTAAATTCTTTACAATGTCCTACAAGACTGACATACACAAATCAGAATCCACACCCAAGTATCCAGGGTAGATACACAAAATATTTTAAATTCAAAATTTTTAATGAGAATGTTTCTGTTGTTGAGCATTTTCTGTGTATGCATGAGAGATGGGGTAAGATAGAGAGAGTACATTCAAGTTGACAGAAAGTACATGTCAACATACACAGGAAGTGAAAGGAAGAAAACAGTGAAAGTGGATATAAAAAGCAGATATTTGTAGCCACACTCTGAGACTTTGGATGCGTGTCTGTATTGCACATTTGTTGGTGGCTTTTAATTTTCCTTTGGTTCCAGATTTAGTTACTGGGTGAGTGCTGTGAAGATCCCCTCAGGGTGCTATCTGCTGTCACGCTGTTTATTTGTATCCTGGACAGTCCTTTTCAACTTTCTATACTCTCTCTTCACTGTATCTAGTTAGATCTCCACATAACCAAATTTCTTTGAAAACCATTTTTATTAAAATAGCACAGGACTGAACTTTGCCTAACAGATATAATGGGAAACAGGGGATTTTAGGTGTGTGCAGTGAAGCCATTATCTCTATCTATTCATATGACAAAATGACCTGTATCTATCAATTCGGACAGAACTGGGTGTGGGCGGGGCTTAAACTGGAAATGCTTCAAAACTAAATAAAACCCATTTTTAAATGTTACTCTTACATTTATAGTTTCTATTAATAAAATATGCCTTTTTATAATAATAGCCTATTAATAATAATCATTATTATTATTACTACTATTATTAATTATATAATTATTATTTCATTAAATTATTTAATAATTTATTACATTACTATTATTCATTTTAGAGTTATTTAATTTATATATTTTTTTCTAACCAGATGAAGCTGAATTTGTAGGCTACATTAAATGTGAATATGTTGCTAACTGTGGTTTCTCCTGGTATTTCAGATATTAATATCTGCATGAAACAGAATTTTTGCTTGTTCATGTATACCAATATTATTCTGGAGGTGTCAAAAAAAATTGTGAAATGTCAAGCACACTTGAAGCGAATAATTTTTTTAAAAAATTCAAACATTTAAAGAAATTAAAATAAAACAATACAGCCAAAAAAATAGGTGAAATTCCCAAAAGTCTATCAGGAATGATTATGATAGGACACAATTATTTAGTTAAATAATAATAGCCTAATAATAACAATAACAATGATGTTACATTTACATAGTGCTTTTCCAGAGCTTAAGAACACTTAACATTCTCAAATTTAGCCCAGTTTAAAGAAGAAAAAGATTAGTTTTCAGATGTTTCTGTTTCTGCGTTTTACACAAGGAGGAATATTCCTAATAGATGAATACTCTATGGAGCATTTAAACATTTATGGAGCATTTAAACTTCTTTAAAGTCTTAACCAGTAAATAACCTTAAATCACTAATGTGGATATAAATGTGGTCAACTTTATGAGATGGATGGACGAGCTCCAACGTGAAATCATCACTTCAGATCAAGAATTGAACTGTGCACTCAGGTTTAGGCTACAAATGAGAATCATGCATGAATCATGTGATACATAAACAAACATTTCAAGAAGTGGAAAGAGTATATGATGTCATTTCTTAGTTAATGTTACACTTGAAAAGCTCCACGTGCGCACAATTAATGGAGACCGCAAACAGAGTCGAGACCGCGCCCATGCGATCTGAAATCACACCGTACGTAAAATTACACTTGGCTCACAGATTCATAAATTAGTTGTAATTTTGGATATATTTACTTAAAATGTCGCTTCATCTTTGCACTTCTTGGATAATTAGTCAAACGATTATTTTTTTATATTATTCAAATTAATCCGTTATTCATTTTGAAGTCAATATTCATGCCTTTCTGAACAGTGTACTTGGCTTTGGGCACATCCCTATGGCACATATATAAATATAATCACTTAACACCTGGTCTCTGCATCCGAGATAGGCTTTACTAGCTGAGGTAAGGGACATTCCATCATTTAAACTGGTGTGTATAAATGAGTATAGTTTACTGAGCATGTGGATATGCTTGTTTTTCTCAATGACATGACATGAGATACAATATAAACATGATAACTATTATTTGGGCGAGTGTTTATAGACGTCCTGTACATTAACTGCATCAGTTTACATCATTAGCGGTTTCTTTTTCTTCGCTTTGCGTGAGCTTAAATGCTTTCATTCTATTCTTTTTTTTCACGCATTGCTTATTTAAATATAATTAAAAAAAAACAGAAAAAAAGAAACACAGGACATTGATATAAGCAGATATAAGCTTGTTTTGAATATAATTAGAAGCTTGTTTTTATTAATGGTGATGCAACCTTTATGATTAAAATATCATTTTACAACAACATCTCTTTCTCATTAATTACCTTAATTTAAATAATAGAATATTAATATTTTATGAGCTTAAATCAACAAATACCAAATTATTGATGAATTCCTAGTATTTATTATTTATTTTCAGTGATGAAATCAGTATTTATTATTTATTTTCAGTGATGAAAATACAGCAGCTTTAATTTCCAATAAACAATAGCACCAATTATGGAAATTGTATTGTTGACAAGCAAGGAAACCAGCAATTATTACCTAGTTTTTCATTCCACAATGTTCCAGAAAACCAGTAAAGAATATATTTGTGTTCAGTGTTAACGGGCCAACCAGTGTGCCAAAGCCAGATGCTGATATCAGCAGACACTAGGTTCAAACTGGATCACAGATACTGGGAGATATTATAGGAGCAGTCTGAATGAAGCACAACACTAACTTTCTAAAGAGAACTGCTACTAACTTTAAACTCTCTGCTTCTGCTTTGTCTTTCCTTTGCATTTTATTTGAACTATTCCTTTAAGAAATATCAAGACATAATGTAGCCTTTATTTTGAAAAGTAAAATGTTATCCACTTTAAGCACCGGTGTATATCTTGAGTTAACATTGCCAGATATTATATTATTACCACCGAGTACATTAACTCACAATGGTCCATAAACAGTTTCTAAAACCATCTCAAAAGCATATTTATTAAATTACTTAAATTTCATATTGTTTAAGTGTCTAAACAAGCCCAGGTGACTGTGTTTCCTGTGGCCGGCAAACTTAGTGTTATTGACAGTTATGCATGAGCTGCATTTAACACAGCTGCCTAAAAACACCACTGATCTAGACTGATGATACTCAAACTTCTCCCCTGGCTAAATTTGACAACCACTACAGCGCTCTTTCAGAGCTAAGCATAAACGAACTCTCCTGAATTTTGCAGCTAATCTACACTGATACAAAAAAGAGATTTAAATGAATCGAGATCCAAACTGCAACAACTGAAGTAGACGCCATATTAACAGGGTAGTTCACCAACATATTATAATTCTGTCATTGTTTACTCACTCAAACCTCTATGATTTTCTGTCTCCAATGAATACAAAAGAAGATGTGAAGTGGAATGTTAGCCTCAGTCACCATTCACTTTAACGTTTATTGAGTTGGTGCTAAGATATTTTTGAAGTTTTGGCCCTGAAACGAAGCTTGTTTAAACTTAAGTTGAGTCCGCGTGTGGGTGAGAACATTGGGTGCTAATTGAACTCATTCAGATCATAAATTCTCTTTATATAACTGCATTAATCGAACCATCCACCTCCAACAACAAGATGCAGCCAAACTTTTTCATACATTTTAAGAGCATGGAAATCAGTACAATGGTGATGAACCAACAGTTAAGCTCAAAAAGTTTTGATATGAATGGGCCGACCTTCCACGCAGCTCAGTTAAATACCACTTACAAGGCAAAGGAAGTGTGTTTGACTGTCTTACACTTACCAAACCAAATCAGCATGTTTGACAGGATGAGAGAGACTAGCTAAATCTGCCAACTTCAACCACAAGACAACTAGAACTTTATGGACTGGCCCCATTCACTTTCATTGTAAGTGCCTTAATGTAACAGCATTTATTTGATGACATATATTTTTGTGTTTACCAGCATTATGACATCAATGCTGTCGATTGAACTTAACCAGAACCCTTCTAATAAGGAAGCCCACAAGCTTAGCCCAAAATAGCATAATTTCTATAGACATTCTATGTCAGTACACTGGTGAGGAGACAAGAGGCCGTTCTTTTTGAATGTATGTCTATGGAGGAGATGCCTCAGTGTGCTGAATAAACTGCTTTTGTTAATAAACAGCTCATCACTTCATGAACTGACCGCCTGTCCGCTAATCTTCAACATGTCCTAAACAATCCTTTTAGAATGAACTATGTGTGGAGTTTACAACGATTAACTGAAGTTTTATAAGGGAAGTCACAAAGGATTTTGCGACAGGTAGGTGTCAGTTTAAGCACCTGTGCATATTGAGTTAACGCTGCCAGATACAACTGACATGAATTACAGCCTGGTTATATGGAAGACTTTCAGTGCTTATTACCACTAACAGAATACATTAGCTCATAATGGGTCCATTAAACAGTTTCTAAAATCTTCTCCAAGCATATTTGATGAATTACTTTGATTTTTTTAATTGTTTAAGTGTCTAAACAAGCTCAGGTGACCCTTTCCTATGACCGGCAAACTTAGTGTTTTTGACACAGTTAAGTGTGAACTGCATTTACAGTTGAAGTCTGTAGTTAAATAACATATGTAGTACATAAACCTTAGCCAAATACATTTAAACACACAATTTCTGACATTTAATCATAGAAAATATTCCCTGTCTTAGGTCAGTTAGGATCACTACTTTATTTTAAGAATGTGACATGTCAGAATAATAGTAGAGAGAATTATTTATTTCAGCTTTTTATTTATTTCATCACATTCCCATCGGGTCAGAAGTTTACATACACTTTGTTAGTATTTGGTAGCATTGCCTTTAAATAGTTTAACTTGGGTCAAACGTGTTGGGTATTCTTCCACAAGCTTCTCATAAGAATCGTGCCCCATTCCTCCAGACAGAACTGCTGTAACTGAGTCAGGTTTTTAGGTCTCCTTGCTCGCACATGCTTTTCAGTTCTGCCCACAAATTTTCTATCGGATTGAGGTCAGGCCTTTGTGATGGCCACTCCAATACCTTGACTTTATTGTCCTTAAGCCATTTTGCCACAACTTTGGAGGTATGCTTGAGGTCATTGTCCATTTGGAAGACCCATTTACAACTGAGCTTTAATTTCCTGGCTGATGTCTTGAGATGTTGCTTCAATATATCCATATAATTTTCCTTCCCTATGATGCCATCTATTTTGTGTAGTACACCAGTCGTTCCTTCAGCAAAGCACTCCCACAACCTGATGCTGCCTCCCCCATGCTTCAAGGTTGGGATGGCGTTCTTTGGCTTGCAAGCCTCACAATTTTTCCACCAAACATAACAATGGTCATTATGGCCAAACAGATATTTTTTTTTTGTTTCATCAGACCAGAGGACATTTCTCCAAAAATTAAGATCTTTGTCCCCATGTGCAATTGCAAACTGTAGTCTGGCTTCTTTCATGGTGGTTTTGGAGCAGTGGCTTTTTCCTTGCTGAGCAGCCTTTCAGGTTATGTCGATATAGGATTTGTTTTACTGTAGATATACATACTTGTCTACCTGTTTCCTCCAGCATCTTCACAAGATCCTTTGTTGTAGTTCTGGGATTGATTTACACTTTTCATCTCTAGGAGACAGAATACATCTCTTTCCTGAGCGGTATGATGGCTGCGTGGTCACATGGCGTTTATACTTACGTACTATTGTTTGAACAGATGGTACCTTCAGGCATTTGGAAATTGCTTCCAAGGATGATCCAGACTTGTGGAGGTCCACAATTGTTTTTCTGAAGTCTTTGCTGATTTATTTAGATTTTCCCATGATGTCAAGCAAAGAGGCACTGAGTTTGAAGGTAGGCCTTAAAATACATCCACAGGTACACCTCCAATTCAGCACAAATCCTATCAGAAGCTAATTGTCTAAAGGCATGACATAATTTTCTGTAATTTTCCAAACTGCTTAAAGACACAGTTAACTTAGTGTATGTAAACTTATGACCCACTGGAATTGTGATATAGTCAATTACAAGTGAAACAATCTGTCTGTAAACAATTATTGGAAAAATGACTCGTGTCATGCACAAAGTAAATGTCCTAAATGACTTGCCAAAACTATAGTCTGCTGATATGAATTGTAGAGTGGTTAAAAAATGGGTTTTAATGACTTCAACCTAAGTGCATGTAAACTTCTGGCTTCAACTGTAACACAGCTGCCTAAAAACACCACTTATGAGACTCAAACTTCTCACCTGGCTAAATTTGACAACCACTACAGCGCTCTTTCAGAGCTAAGCATAAATGAACTCTCCTGAATTTTGCAGCTAATCTACACTGATACAAAAAAGAGATTTAAATGAATCTAGCAACAACTGAAGTAGACGCCACATTAACAGGGTAGTTCACCAACATATTATAATTCTGTCATTGTTTACTCACCCAAACATCTATGATTTTCTGTCTCCAATGAATACAAAAGAAGATGTGAAGTGGAATGTTAGCCTCAGTCACCATTCACTTTAACATTTGTTGAGTTGGTGCTAAGCTATTTTTGAAGTTTTGGCCCTGAAACGAAGCTTGTTTAAACTTAAGTTGAGTCCGCGTGTGGGTGAGAACATTGGGTGCTAATTTAACTCATTCAGATCATAAATTCTCTTTATATAACTGCATTAATCGAACCATCCACCTCCAACAACAAGATGCATCAGACATTTTTAGTGCAGTTAAGCTCAAAAAGTTTTGATATGAATGGGCCGATCTTCCACACAGCTCAGTGAAAAACCACGTATAAAGCAAAGGAAGTGCGTTTGACTATCTTACACTTACCAAACAAAATCAGCAAGTTAGACAGGATGAGAGAGACTAGCTAAATCTGCCAACTTCAACCACAAGACAACTAGAATTCACCCAGATTCACATGAGGAAGAAGACTGTGAGACCATGTTGGAGAAATTTTGAGCAAGTGAGGAAAAATATCTCTAAAATATCACTTATGGATTGAAGAAACATTCGGGATGTACAGTACTACATTTGAAATGCAAAGCACACATTTGACATGGCAGAACATAACTTCTGGGACACACAATTCTGCAGTGAAACTCACAAGATGGTTCGTGGTTATATACAAGTGAAGCTCAATCGACAGCATTAATGGCACAATGTTGAATCTGACAGAAAATAATTTTGCCTCGTCCCTCGTTTATTTAAAAAATGCAAACAGCACAGTTACAATACGGCACTTACAATGGACGTGAATGGGGCCAGTCAATAAACAATAAAATACACACCGTTTCAAAAGTAAAGCCACAAAACATAAATATTATATATGCTAACATGATTTTAGTGTGTGTAAAGTTATATGCAAATTCTGTTAACATGTATACTGTTTAAGTCTAGTGGCTATACTTTTGAGACCATGTTTGTTATAATGTTTATGGACTGGCCCCATTCACTTCCATTGTAAGTGCCTTACTGTAACAGCATTTCTTTTTATTAATGTGGTTATCAACATTATGACATCAATGCTGTCGATTGAACTTAACCAGAACCCTTCTAATAAGGAAGCCCACAAGCTTAGCCCAAAATAGCATAATTTCCATAGACATTCTATGTCAGTACACTGGTGAGGAGACAAGAGGCCGTTCTTTTTGAATGTATGTCTATGGAGGAGATGCCTCAGTGTGCTGAATAAACTGCTTTTGTGAGGAAACAGCTCATCACTTCATGAACTGACCACCTGTCCGCTAATCTTCAACATGTTTTACACTAAACAATCCTTTTAGAATGAACTATGTGTGGAGTTTACAACGATTATCTGAAGTTTTATAAGAGAAGTCACAGATGATTTTTTGACAGGTAGGTGTAAGTTTACGGCTCGCCACATTCATTTGTATAGTATCTGTAAACAGTGACTTACAGCCATAACATGCAAGTTGAGTGATATGCTCTCTCCGTTGAGGTTATCTCCATAGAGTATATATAAAACAATCACTGGCTTAACACATATTAACCTGGAACATTCCTTTGAGTAGAACCTTCAAGCACTATTAGAACTTTACTGCCAAGTACAAAAGATTATTATTAACTTCTAGTAGGAGTGTGGTGCGAATGGTACTTACGTGGCATGATCCCCTGGTTAACCAGCTCTTCTCGAGTCCGCCTCTGCTGAAGTTTGAGTTGAAGCACTAGAAGAAAACAAGCGAGTTAGAGACAGTTAATTATAAAGAACGAAAATAAACATTCAAGTGACTAATTCAGTCTATTCATTATCAAAATAGGCAAAGCTCAAGCTTCAAGTACATTGAAGCTCACAAAAACTACAATTCATTCAATATGCAAAATCATTGGAATGCCATTCAATAATACTGCAGATTGACTGGTTGATTAACCAATGAATATAGTATAAATTCAGGAGCAAAACAGCATCCTCATCAAATGTACGCAATTCAAAAGTGCATAAAAATTCTAACTTTCATATATACACACTCACTCATATTGCAAAATATCTCATATAGTGCAAGTACAGACCAAAAGATACCATAAAATTCTAGTACAATATAAGCAAAGTACAAAGCATTTTTTTTGGCAGGTCTTTTGCAATGAAACACATAAAAGTTCTCAGAACAGGTTAATAGAACTGAATAGGAAACTAAATTCATTTTGTACTAAATGTTTCGAAGTAGCCCATTGCTATCATTGCGCTGCATGATATTCATGTTTTCAGAAGAAAGCACCCCCATCCACCCTATCAGGAAATATACCACGATAGAAGACACATACAGTAAGTAGTAAAATACCCGACTAGCAGCTTGGTCGGTCTTCTTCATCATCCTCTCGAAAAAGCCCTTCCTGACAGCCAGCAGAGAGCTTATCAGTTATAGAATAGAGAGTACAGGCTACATACAACATACTTCCCCTTCCTGTTTCAGCATTCATTTAAAAACAGAAGCAAGTGTTGGAGATATTTCTACAGCTTACCACAGGAAGACATAGTGTAAATTTAATGTTGCTCTGAAACTGTCGTGAACAGTGTTTGAACTAAAATTGAGATAAAAATGATAATTCACCCAAAAACGAAAATTCTGTAACCATTCGCTCACCCTCATTATGCGATACGATGTATATTAGTATGTATATGTTAACATCTATTAGTCTCAGTCACCATTCCTTTGTCCAGAATATGAAAGTGTATGGTGACTGAGGCTGTCAGTCACTAAAATTCTGCCAAATATCTCCTTTTGTGTTCCACTTTGTATATTTGTATCATATCTCTGAAGGTTTACTCCTAAAAGAAAGCAAAAGCAAGTTGTACTTGTAACAAACATGTAACTAATCCCAACCACAAAGGCAATAGGCTCCTCTCCGTTAGATTAATAACGTGATACGAGGCTAAATCGAGCCCATTACCGCTGTGGTTTAGGTTGTTGCATCTGACATTTTGAAACGTCTGCTCCCTGGTATCATCACTTCCTAGTTGGTTCAAACTTGTTTAATAATTCTGTGAAACTTAAAAGATCCCCTTTCAATTTCATTGCATCTTTCTTCCATACAATGAAAGTGAATGGTGACTGAGGCTACCATTCTGCCTAACATCCCCTTTTGTGTCCACCACAGAAGAAAGTGGAACACCATTAAAGGGGAGTAAATGATGACAGAATTTACATTTTTTTAAATGGATAAAGTGACCCTTTAAGCTTTAATATATTCAAATACATTAATGTTAAAATTACAAATATTCCAATTACAAGTTGAATTGGAATTCATATCAAATAAACTCACTATTAATCTCATCTGCTCTCATTTCTACCTTGCAACCAATCAAAGAACCTGATAAAAAAAATGAAAGATTTTTCTAGCACATTAAACGTGATGGGAAGAATTTCAAGATGGTAATCAATATTGGAGCCGTGACCTAGTTGTTAAAGGTCCTGTAAGCAATTGAAGCATTCTGAAGCTTTCATGTGACTGAGCTGTTGAATAAGCCACGCCCCCTCATTCAAAAACCACGCCTTCCAAAGATAATATTGAGACCAAAACCAAGAAAATGAGCAGCATTGTTTGTTCCTGTGGCTGTCATATTCAACAGTGGCACAATAGCGCCCTCAACTGACACAGTATGAATCACAGCCTCAATGATCCACTTCAAATACAACACTATGAGAACGAGCAGAATGAATGACGTCAGAATGGAAAGCGTCACTGACTGTGGTCCGCTGACACAGTGAGCTGTTAAGACTTCAACGGTCACAGAGAGATATATCAGGACACTTATTTCAATAATCTCTTTAAGGAAGAAGGAAAATATTTGGCACTTACAGCACCTTTAATGCACATGCTCAAAGAATGCTGTCAATGTGGATGATGCAGGTCAGAAATACACAAAATACCAATCAAAATACCAATCAAGCTATTATTACAAGAAAACCTTTTGATGGTCATGATATTTACGATGTGAAAATGGTGGAGTTAGGGACTAACTCTAAATCGCAAAAGCATTTCATCACAAATCTGACAACTAAGCCAGAAGAGAAGGAAGTCGTGTTTTTGGACTTGACAGATGTTGTTGAGGTCTGAAGTTGTCTGTACATTTATATTTATTAACAGAGGGCCTTCAGACCTGTTCACATGCTGTTTGTGAGGTGGAATGGAGCCAGTGCAGCACCTGTTGCGTAGCTAAATTGTGATCTGGCACTTGTCATCACAACAGCTGTTGGGACGCTAAATTGTGATCTGGCATGAGGTCACTGAAGATACATATGGGAGGTGATATCGAGATGCCTGGCAGGAGGCACGTGTAACTGTTTTAAGTAGAACTAATGTTGTGGCAAATGTGTTGTCACTATCAGAGATCAGTGTTAAAAAGCAGTTAAACAAAAGAGAAAATAATGAAGTCAGACCACACACCTGCTGAAGACACACACCTTTGTGCAAAGCTAAAGTCAAGTCCCGTATTTCGCCGGACCATGTCGACATGCTCATTTTGCTCATCAAAAATGTTATGCTTTTGAGTAAGTAGCCTAGAAAATGACTTTTTAGGGTAGATAGGCAATGCCATTTTTTTATCTGTTGATCAAGAAGACTATTTTCAATGAGGTGCCGACTGCTTAACAGGTTAAACTATCTTTTATTCTGTGTGCACGGCATGTTTAGAATACAATAGGTTTATTGAAGGCTACATTAAAGGCCTATTTTTTCTATCCTTTACATACTTTATTTTTTTTTTTTTACATCATAACTGTTATTGGTTAACGTTCTTTACCGAACAGCAGTCATATTAGATCAATGGCTAATGCACGACTGTACGTCGTGAAATACGGACAACTTTTCAGCGCATTTTTCTTCTCTCGTAGATTTGGCTTAATCTAGCCGTTGATTATTTTCAACAATGTCCTGACTGTTTTAATATGTTAAGTAACTTTTACGTGGTGAATTCCGTTTAGAGCAGGCTGGGTTGCTCTAGTGGTCCTGCACTATTCATTCAGATGTTTTCAATAAATATGCCTGTTAAACATTTGCTAACATTGATTCATTAAATGCGTGTCATGTTCTATATTTTAAAGTATGATGATCATAATTCAAGGCATGCACGTCGCAGATAAATGTCCCTTTTCAGTGGAATTTAGTTTTGGATTTGGAATAGATTAAGTATTTTAAAAGGGGTCGCATAAACACATTAAACTTTTTATACCATTTTCTGAAGTTTCTGAAAAGGTTTCTTTTAGACTAGTCGACTTCAAAATTTCAGTTGAAATGACAGTGAAATTAGTAATTCGGTACATCCGTATTTATGATAAGATTGTGGATTTTATTGCGGAGTTGAAATCGATGTTAATTGATCGTAATCTTGACTGACCGTTTTGGGGATTTTGGTCTTTCCACATTCCAGTAGATAGGAGCTGTAATTTTATCCTGCATGTTTCCAATAGAGAAACAAATATGGCCGCCAAGTGAAATGTTATTTTGGTAAAAATGTTCTTCTGGTGGAGTGAGGGCAACTGTGTAGTAAAATGAAGGTATAGGTTCTAAATGTGCAAATTTATCATAACTAATGACATTATAACATTGAGTTCCTGTAGTTCAAATTGAAGAGCACGGCACTAGCAATGGCGAGGTCATAGGCTCAGTTCCCGTACTGATAAAACACATATCAAGAACATCAGAATAGAGAAGTTTTAGTTAAACGCATCGATACACAGTAAGCATAGACGTAAACAGTGTTGGGTGTAATGCATTACCAAGTAATGAATTACTGTAATTAAATTACTTTTTCATTGAAAAAAGTAAAGGGATTACTCTTAATTTTTCAGTAATTTAATTACAGTTACTTCTGATGTAATTGTTAAATACTGTATAGACTATTGAACAATTCTATATATATAAATTTAAAATCGAAATTTAAAGTCTAATGTTAAACAGTATGTTTTCTAATTTAACGCTGCCTCCTTAAATTCTTTGGCCAGTTCATGAATAATTTATTTGATTTTATATGATTTATATGAAAGAATTAAAAAGAACAATTTCACGTCAATCATTGTATTTTTCATCTGACCGATGTTGATAAGAGAGTAATTAGTACAGTAACCTAATTAAACTGTAGAAGATGTAATTAGTAGTTAGTAATTTTACAATTAATTAATATTAGAGTAACTTACCCAACACTGGACATAAATGTGCTAACCACAGTAATAAGGACACAACTAGGGTTTTATCTGTATTTACTATGGTCTTGATAATGGATACCATAATTAATCTATGGCTACCATATGGTTACAAGAATTATGGTTAATGTTTCAAGACATCTCTAATTCTCACTGTAGCACATTCTTATGTTTCTATTTGTGTCTTCACAGTCATACTTTACCTGACACTCAATCTGTGAAGCAGGCCTCTGTGCTGCTGCCAGATTCTTGAGGATATTAATGTAAATTACGTCCCACAGTTTAAATTGCAACCTGCAAGAAACTGAAACCCACAGTTCAACCAAGTGCATGTGTTTGTGTGAGAGCTGACAAATGTTTATCCAGGATAGAGGGGATTTCAACATTCTACTTGCAATATCACCCATGGCATGCCAAGCACAGCAAGCACGATCACACAAACACACGCACTGTGGATCGTGCCTGGTGTTTACGGATTTTGTCTAGTTTTGTCTAACTAACAAAATCATGTTTAATTAAATATTCAGAGTGGTTTTCAGTTCTGTGTGGTTTCTAGATGGTTGCTTACCAGACCAATGTCTCTATGACATTATTGTCCATAGAAGTGGCTTGGGTCAATGTGATTTTTGCCCATTTTAATTGGCTGGCAGGCAATTTTTTGAGCAATTCAATATTTGAGGTATCATTGTGTCTGTAGCACAAACGGAGTGGGATGAATTACACGCCAATGTATAATACTCTGGGTTAGGGGGTTTGTTCAAAGTATTAGAAACACTAACATTCATGCATGCTTTAGCAAACACGTGTGCGTTTGTCTCCACACCTTCTCTCAGATTGATGCAAGCACGCCGCACACGATCTAATCTGCCGGCTTGTTCCTCCGTGCCTCTGCTGATTGGAGGAGATCCAAAAGGGGCGGGGCCAACATGGAGGCATGAGCTGGTGTCCAGCATGTTAATCAGGCTTTTGAAGGAATATAAATCTTCCTGCAGCAAAAAAAGAAGATCTTCGCCACTTTTCCTTCGAAGAGACTTGAAAGTTTCTAACTCAAAAGTGGCGTTCAGCCTTTCTCAAAATCTCAGGCTGTGATTGTCTTTCATTTTTCATCTGTCTCAGTCATTTCAAGTCCAAGTAGACCCCCAAGCTGCTGCACATCATAATAAAAGGAAAAATGAAAGAGCAGGAAATGGTGGAAATGAAATAAATAAAAAATAAGAAGGGATATATCTGACGAGAAGAAAAAAAAAAAGAAACTTCAAAGATCCTGAGCTTCCTGCTGTTACAGTGGTAGCATGGAGACTGAAGTTATCCAGAGGGAAAGGTGTGTGTACGTGTGAGTGAGACACTACTGCTCCTGTGAGCAACTTTACTGCAGCTGTTCCTCCAGTCAGTCATTCAGCGCACACACACAACTTCTGCTGAGTAGTGTGTTTTTGTATAAAGCAGTCCACACTGGACTTGCTGATCTCCCTGTACAGACAGAATGACACACACACACACACACACACACACACACACACACACACACACACACACACACCTTTGAACCTATATCAATGAAGCCGTCTCATAGACAATGTTTTTCCATTAAACAATAGCTGAACAAATTTGTGTAAATTGTTCACGAATACATACTTGCAAGTATGGTACTTAAATTATCCCCCAATTCAATGGGACGATATACGTAGAAAGTGGTTTAACTAAAGATGTACACTAATTTGTTCTGCTCGTTTCATAACTAAGACCCAATGGTTTTAATACTTATAAAATGATATTTACTGTACTATACCCTACCCCTAAACCCAACCCTCACAGAAACCTGTTGACATTCACTGTGTCTCCTTTCGAACGCTGTGGCAGGTAGGACCCATCCTTTTAAAAGACAGCAGTATAACGATCATCCTCAACCTAAAATTATCTTCATTTAAAAGAGACAGCCTTCGTAGGACAAACGAAAGAGAACGTATCATGATTGTGATCACAGCTCACATCACTCTCACGCTGCATGAGCGATCTGAGAGAGAAGGGAACTCTGATGTAAACTTTAGGAGAGTTGTAGCTTTCATTTGTAGATCAATATGTTCGGTAAATCTGTGTACTTTTGAGAGAAATTAGGTACGTTTCTGTTGAAGCAAAGAATTGTGGGTTGTGAGTGCCAACAACGGATACACCTCTTGCATCTTCCGAATTCCTGTGAAAGAGGGTCGCATTTGGGGAGTATTCTACTTACTTTTCTGAAATGAGACCTCCAGAGCACACAGCCTTTGAAACGAGACACTGCTTTTATAACTGTAGATTTGGGGCAAAACATTTCAAACAGCGAGAACTACTTAAGTCGTAATTAGATGCAAAAAGTATAGCCAAATATGTAGAAACACACCTTAATCTAAATGAGGACGTACCATAGAAATCTACAGTTCTTAAATAAAGTACATTTTAATAAGAACAATCCAAGGCCAAAGAATACTTCTGTTTTCCGCGGACTGTCCGCGTGAAGCCTGGTTTTTCTAAACATCTGGACTGTCCGCAGCTTTGCACATGCACTTGGCGTTTGCTGTGCTAAGAGTATCAAAAAGCAGTCGTAATTCACGTGTGTCAAATGCGTCCGAATAGGCTTGCAATCTAAAGAGAATACTTCCTCGACCGGATGCGACAGAACGGGGCACGGAAAAATGCATATTCTAGAAGTACTGTTATCCCTAGCCTTAATTCTAACTTTTTTTTGCATTTTTAGAGGCTTTATATATAAGATACTTTATCTTTATTTACAATTATTTATTTACCTTGGAGAGGTTTGTCAGATTTAGCTCAATTCTGGGGACAATTTTGTACCCATTAGAGGTCGACCGATAGTGTATTTTACTGATACCGATAACTACGTTGGGCAGTACCTGCCAATAACCGATTAATGAACCGATAGTTTTTCAAATTGATACTGACTGAAAAAACAACACTCAAAGTAAAGTGGTGCTGAACTTAATGACAAAAATAAGCAGTACTGACTGGACCATGAAAATGTACTGTACTTTAAATTAAATAAATATATAAATATTAATATATATTAACTAATATTCGAATTTTAAAGTTAGCTGATATTTAAATTGACAATGTTTCCTTAAGACCACAAGGGGGCGCAATAAATACATAAACCACTCAGCACCTTTATATTATTGCATAGAACATTCCTATCCTGGCTGTTAAAAAAAAATACAAAATTTCAACTAATGTGCATAAAATAAATATAAAAGTTTTAGTCAGTCCACATTCTCAAATGTTAAGTCAAAAGTAAAATGGGGGGGGCACTTCATTAGACATTTCACATGGTGTAACACTTACACTGATTCCTACTACTCCAGACTCAAGCTTCATAATAACAGTGAAACACCACAATGTTTTTCAGATTCAGTACAGTTGTATGTAGAGTAGCAATATTCTCAGATAGCAGTGGTATTCGGCTGAACTCGGTGGTGAAGCGGCTCAGACTATGAGCCCAGGACAGGGGCTGTTCAAACAGACAGAACACAACAGACTGCCACCGAACGAGAGAATCTCAAGACACACGTTTCCAAGTTTAACATCTTTCCTGACAAAGAGTTTAAACAACTCATTGCTTAATCTGAGAAACACTTATAAGAGAGAAAGACACGATGACCAAAGACTCCACAAACTGTCAATGGCTGTTCGCACCAAATACTTTTGTAACCATCCATTTGTTTTCTAAGTAAACTCATGCTAGATGAACATCAAGATGATGACACAGTTTAGATGATGTGTCTAATTAAAAAGAACTTTAAAAGCATATTTATACACCTGCTTTCTGTTACACTATTTGTTGCACTGTGTCTAGCCTTTTTTAGCGCAAGAATATGATCAATCTGAAGTCATCATATTACAGCATAAAGTATAAATCAATTTAATTGAAATCTGATTTCTCATTTGTTTATACATTTCTCTCGGCTGCATGAAGATTATAATTTGCTTTCTCATGTCACTAGCTTTAAACATGCAACTTAGCTAGCTAATGAATGCATAAACGTGACCAGCTGGATATAAACTAATGAAAATAGATGGTAACAATTGTGACATTTAAACATTTGGGTAGGACACGCGTGTATTTTTGACACACTAACTGCTTGAGGTTCTAACTGCTTGAGGTTACCTTTAATGTCAACGCCCTCTCAGCCTTGTCGGCAAACATACTGCTGTTCTCTATGAATGCTGCATCTAGTAAACCAATTAATTACTTAATAATGATATGACAACGTCTACTGTAGTGTACTGTATACAAACCTTTTCATTGTTGATGTTTTAAATCTGCATCTGGAGTCTTCCGCTCCATGCAGAGTGTAGTCTCATGTGTCAAAACAAACACCACAAGGCATCAGTGAAGTGCTTTTATTTCACCTCTAGAGTCCGCTCTCATAATTTATAATGACAGCAGACAATTCCCAGCCACTCCAGCATCGGAAGCAATGGGAAAATCTATCGGTGTGTATTTTTGCCAATAACCGATAGTTACAGAAATCTGTTAACGTGCCGATTTATTGGCAAAGCAGATATCAGTTGACCTCGAAGTACCCATTGTATAGCTAAGTAAACTTAACTGGACAGCAAAAGTTGTCGACTAATAACTTTGGCTAATGTGAAACTGCAGGGTTTACCTCAAGGGGGCGTTTGCCGGAATGGAAGGTTTGGCATTTCATCGGGACACATTTAAATTTGGAGAGGTTTTTTGTTTAATTGGGGATATCTTTACACAAACAGTATGCTTGTTTAATTTGATTACTTCCAAAGATTGGTACCAGAGGTACACATGGACATCCACCCCCCCCCCCAATCTCTAGAAAATAATCCAAAAAAATTACCTATCCTGTAATCACAAGTGGCTGTGAGTTGTCCATCCAGTCCACAACATGAACACAGAGGAAGTCGGCATGTTGTTTCCGAGAGATCCAGTACCCTGGGACCAGCCACGTTATGCCGACTGACTAACATTCGGCATCTCTTTTTAGAAATGTTTGCAACCTTATGTTTTACCTTCCATTGTGGTGTGACCAGTAGCGTTTGGGAGACCGGAGTTTGGATCCTGCGTTGAAACCATGAAGTAATTGCATTTGCATAATCAGCAACAAAAGCGACTGGGATGTTTGAATTTTGGTAAACATCGACTTTAGCAAAGAAAAGTCAACCTACTGTTTCTGATTTCACTTTGAGATCAGTTAACGGTCCATGCTGCCAGTGCTGAGAAAAGTAGCATTTTCCATGTGATTGCATGCTTATTATCACTGCTTTAGCAGTGGTCTGGATGACAATGGCTTGCATTGAGAAAGTTTAACATAGTGTACAGTTAATAGCATAAAAAAATATGCTCTTTCTGACCGACGACAAGGACTTGAAAATGACCAATCGGAAAAATCATTCAGGCCGCAGCAACAGACACCCCTGTTTAATGCGAACTATAATTTTACAACTCTTTATTTTTTTTTAATGGTAAACTCCAATGCACATGGTCATTATCAGACAAGTGTGTGCGTTTATCAAAATTTCTGAGAATATGGCTAGAATGAACTCTCATAGACACAATTGTGACTTCCTAAAAATTGTGCAGACTTTCTGATGACCATACAGACAAAAACCCAATTGTCTGTAACAACTCTTTATAAATCAGAGCTGAATCTTATAGAAATATGTCAAAAGTGTGTTTGAAAGCCACACATTCTCACAATACAGGTGTAAAATCACTTTGTTCAGAAGGTGTTTCAGGGAGCTGTTTTTAGCAAACGTGCTGCAGTCTCTTTCCTGTTTTACATGGAGTGTGAGGGTGTAAAATATTTGTGGAGGAGAAAAATCATGCAATTAGCTGTGTGCGCTTCATAGATAAACTTAGCACTTAACAGAATGTGTTTATAGAAGGATCGAGAAAACTCATTTCAGTATAAGAAATGCTGAAGGTTGACAGTAATGTAACTAGACTGATAAAATGCATGAAGGAATAAATGTGTATTTGAATTACCGGTAAGCATTTGTTTGTTGGTGAATAAATGTGTTAAGGGTTTGAATTTAGGCATGTAATGTATAAATGTATATAGTGAAGTTTTAATCATAGAAAACATCCCCTCTCTTAGATCAGTTAGGATCACTACTTTATTTTTAAGAATGTGATATGCCAGAATTTCAGCTATTTTTTTCTCTCATCACATTCCCAGTGGGTCAGAAGTTTACATACACTTTGTTAGTATTTGGTAGCATTGCCTTTAAATTGTTTAATTTGGGTCAAACATTTGGGAAGACTTCCACAAGCTTCTCACAATAAATTGCTGGCATTTTGGCCCCTCCAGACAGAACTGAGTCAGGTTTGTAGGCCTCCTTGCTCGCACACGCTTTTTCAGATCATCGGATTGAGGTCAGGGCTTTGTGATGGCCACTCCAATACCTTGACTTTATTGTTCTTAAGCCATTTTGCCACAACTTTGGAGGTATGCTTGGGGTCACTTTCCATTTGAAAGACCCAATTGTGACTGAGGATTAACTTCCTGGCTGATGTCTTGAGATGTTGCTTCAATATATCCACATATCCTTCCTCATCATGATGCCATCTATTTTGTGAAGTGCACAAGTCCCTCCTGCAGCAAAGCACCCCCACAACATGATGCTACCACCCCCATGCTTAAAGGTTGGGATGGTGTTCTTCAGCTTGCAAGCCTCACAATTTTTCCAACAAACATAATGATAGACATTATGGCCAAACAGATCTGTTTCATCAGAGCAGAGGACATTTACCAAAAAGTAAGATCTTTGTCCCCATGTGCACTTGCAAACTGTAGTCTAACTTTATGGCGGTTTTGGAGCAGCGGCTTCTTCCTTACTGAGCAGACTTTCAGGTTATGTTGATAAAGTTAACTTATTATTATAATAATTATAATCACACTAGCAAATCCACTTAACATTACAATGATTCTGCACACAAGAGGTGTGGCATAGTTGTTAAAGGTTTGGGCTGATAATTCAACGGTTGTACGCAAGTTCGAATCCAGCAAGCGCCGATGAAGCGACCGTAACTTTATTTTCAGAGGGTCTATACTCCTCCAGGATAAGAATAAATGAACTAAACTCCACTGCCGTGTTAAGAAGGTTCACTGTGTGAGAGTGAACTTTCACTGGGTGGCAAAGCAATGATTTCCTCAAAACAAATGATCAATAAATAATGCTGTCCATAAAACATTGAGGCCTAGATACTTACTTGCACGATGAAAATCTTTAATCATTCAATCATGTTCAGCTCTGCCTCATCCTTAAATATATTTTCATCTTCTCTCTCACCATCACATACATCTTGTTTTCTCTCCTCAATTGATATTTAAATGAATCGTTCAACCAAAGTATTAATTCTGTCATTATTTATTTCTCTTTGTGCAATTCCAAACAGTTCTGTAATGACATGAGGACGAGTAAATGATGACAATTTTAATTTTAGCAGTGAACTATAAAGTGAAACTCAATTTCCCTGAAGACACACACAGAGATGGTGCGATTGCAAGTGAGTGTGCGTGCTCAAAGATAGAAAGATAACAAGCTACTAGTCACACAAACAACCATAGAAACTTTTTGTAGTTAGGGGGCAGTAACAATATGCTACAGTACATATGTCACTGCCATGAGACCAAACACAGATCATCAGTTTTTGCATTTGTCATATGCACCAGTGCAGATCATAACATTAAGCTTATTGTATCAAATTATAACATTATGCATGCAGTTGTGTGTGTGCAAATCTGAGTGTAAGTAGGAGCTCTTATTTTGACAGTGTCCATTAGTTTATGAGTTTGAATATGATTAATGTGACTAAAGCTTAATTATAAACCTGATCGTTCTGGCTTTAAATTCAGATTTAAGCCACATTTAATATATATATATATATATATATATATATATATATAAACATTTGCACATCTATTCTTTATTTCTGTAGAAATAGAATTCTATATTAATGCACAAAGTAGCTTGGCCACCATATAAGTAAAGTTTAACACAAAAACAGTCAATAAGACAAATGAGTGAGTAATTGTAGTTTTGAATGTTGTGTGCTCACAAAAGCTGAAGTATGACTCATTCCTGATTTTAAATCGAATCTCTGTGCATAATAATAAAATCCTCACCATTCCTCCTCTCACAAAGAGGAAGTAAGTTGGGGGCGTGCTGAAGTGACAGTTCTTGCAGATCATTGGTTACAGCTTCACTCTGTGGACTGGATGTAGAGCCTGTGATAACAGTACGGGCAGTGCTGCACGGACTTGACTCCTCCCCCAGCATGGAGTCCACTGTCGCCATGGTTAATGACAGTCCTGATGGAAAAGGGGAAATACAGTTATAGTAATAGACTGATTGATACTTAAATTTACCACAGCTGTGAAAATTTGTCTTTGGCTTCTCACACAAAACATTAATATCACAAACAAGAAATAAAGTCCTTAAAAAGTGACATATAAAACAGTGGGGGGTAACATTACATTTGACAACTTTGACACACTAATCCGCATTTGTGATGGAAGCATTAAAAATTCTGTGCATAATCAGATGTGAATTTGGTGTTAAAAGCAATGGTCAGCATCTTTTTTTAACTTTGTTAGTGACTTTTATTTGTGATGTATGAACAACTTTACAAGATACTGTATACAAAATGATATTTTCCAAAAAATAAAAGTAAATCATTGTAGTTATGCAACAAAAGGTCACATTTCACAAAGAAAAAGGGTGAATCTTATCCGGAGAGAATGTGTGTGTGTGTGTGTATGTGTGTGTCAGAAAAATATCAGTCACCCAAACGCTGTCGCAAATGTTTTAGGTAGATGACAAACGCCACGGTAACAAGTTATAACACTTCACACACAGAAAAACACATTACAAGAAGCATTTCAACTGTGATAGGTTGGGTATTTGACACACACAAACAACACATGACATCATCTCAATGCTGAGTCACACATACGTCATGGCCACATCTGCTTATGAGCATCACTCAAAGAGATCAATTAATAAATAGTGAGATTTTGTGTTATGGCAAACTGTTCCAACAAAAATTACAAGTACTGTATACATTACATTTATTCCACAATAACAAACTCTTGAAAATAATATTGTATGCAGTAGTACGCCAGTGTGTTAATGTTAGGTAGACTTAGAATGCTTGGATGTACAAAAGTAGGATTTTAGAATGTTGACAAGATTTAAAACGTTTGAATGTTCAAAAGCAGAATTTTATAATACTGACAAGATTTAAAACATTCAAATGTTTAATTTTAAAAAAATTTTTTTAGAATGTTGGCAAGATTTAAAACATTCAAATGTTAAAAAGGATAATTTCAGAATGTTGGCATGATTTAGAATGTTTGAATGTTCAAAAATTGTAATTTAAGAATGTTGGCAAGATTTTAAACGTTTTAATTTTCAAAAGCTTAATTCTAGAAGGCAGAGGCTATTGCACAAAGTTTGTAAGCAATGTTATTTACACTGTTAATTAATTAGCAGTGTTTATAGTGTTAATTTATAGTCCGACAGACAACCTTCACCCACCCCTACCTCCTAAAGCTAACCTTAAAATAATTTACCATAGTATGACCATGGTATTTTGTAGTAAAATTATAGTGACCACGCAATTAAACATGGTTACATTATTAACACCACATTACTGCAGTAACACCATGGTTAACTGCATTTAAACTATGGCCTCTGCATGGTTACTCTAATATTACAGTAGTAAAACCATCATCAATTTTGGCTGGAGAAAATATGATGTATTTGACAGAATACGGTTGTCAATCTCAAACACTGACTGAGTGAACATAGCCCATGTTTCTCCAATAACTTGTTAGAAACAGCCCAAGCCTGGTTACAACTGAAGGGCACATCTTTTTAACTAGCAACGACAGATCCAGATCTGTGCCGGAACAAAGTAGTTCCAGGCACAAATAAGTTTTTTGGTGGCAGTTCTTAGTCCTGATTGTTTTATTTACTTGCTCATTGACTGTTGTAAAAAAGCAATATTACACTTGCAATCATGCTGTACGGCACTAAATAAGGATGGCTGTGATTACCTGTGGCTGAATCACAGCCGTGCTGATGTATAGGGACATAAAGCACTCTTGCTTGTGTGATATTGCTAACATATACAGTATACACTCACCTAAAGGATTATTAGGAACACCACACCAATACTGTGTTTGACCCCCTTTCGCCTTCAGAACTGCCTTAATTCTACATGGCATTGATTCAACAAGGTGCTGAAAGCATTCTTTAGAAATGTTGGCCCATATTGATAGGATAGCATCTTGCAGTTGATGGAGATTTGTGGGATGCACATCCAGGGCACGAAGCTCCCGTTCCACCACGTCCCAAAGATGCTCTATTGGGTTGAGATCTGGTGACTGTGGGGGCCATTTTAGTACAGTGAACTCATTGTCATGTTCAAGAAACCAATTTGAAATGATTCGAGCTTTGTGACATGGTGCATTATCCTGCTGGAATTAGCCATCAGAGGATGGGTACATGGTGGCCATAAAGGGATGGACATGGTCAGAAACAATGCTCAGGTAGGCCGTGGCATTTAAACGATGCCCAATTGGCACTAAGGGGCCTAAAGTGTGCCAAGAAAACATCCCCCACACCATTACACCACCACCACCAGCCTGCACAGTGGTAACAAGGCATGATGGATCCATGTTCTCATTCTGTTTACGCCAAATTCTGACTCTACCATCTGAATGTCTCAACAGAAATCGAGACTCATCAGACCAGGCAACATTTTTCCAGTCTTCAACTGTCCAATTTTGGTGAGCTCTTGCAAATTGTAGCCTCTTTTTCCTATTTGCAGTGGAGATGAGTGGTACCCGGTGGGGTCTTCTGCTGTTGTAGCCCAACCGCCTCAAGGTTGTGCGTGTTGTGGCTTCACAAATGCTTTGCTGCATACTTCGGTTGTAAAGAGTGGTTATTTCAGTCAAAGTTGCTCTTCTATCAGCTTGAATCAGTCGGCCTATTCTCCTCTGACCTCTAGCATCAACAAGGCATTTTCGCCCACAGGACTGCCGCATACTGGATGTTTTTCCCTTTTCACACCATTCTTTGTAAACCCTAGAAATGGTTGTGCGTGAAAATCCCAGTAACTGAGCAGATTGTGAAATACTCAGACCGGCCCGTCTGGCACCAACAACCATGCCACGCTCAAAATTGCTTACATCACCTTTCTTTCCCATTCTGACATTCAGTTGGGAGTTCAGGAGATTGTCTTGACCAGGACCACACCCCTAAATGCATTGAAGCAACTACCATGTGATTGGTTGATTAGATAATTGCATTACTGAGAAATAATCCTTTAGGTGAGTGTATATATATAGCTTGTTGTCAGCTTACATTTGTCAGTCCTACATAGTTTGTATATGCTGTATTGTTGATAAATGGTGCAGTAGTGCAGAAGAGCGGTTTTCTTATTGAACGGATGGTTTGTGGTTACAGGTGCAGTCATACAGCAAATGTGTGTGTATGAACTGTAATGTTTCAGATCATGTGTAGATATGTCTGTGTTTTAATAGTTGAGAAATTTTTTTTTATAATGCATACTATAGTAATTACACATGCTACAAAATTGCACACAGCAATCAATTTATACATTTTGATTCCTGGAATATTGAAATGCCCTGAAAAAAGATATTCTTCAGAAAAATATTTTTAAAATATTCTGCACATCAGCTCTGTGTGTATTTGAAGGAATGTTCCCTCACTTCTCAGTATTGTTGTTTTTCCCTCGTAGCTCATTACTTTATTCGAAAGAAATGTGATAATCTTTCCATCAAAGATTCTCTTTTTCAGTTTCTCAACTTTCTCTGTTTTGGGTATGCTTCCTAGAAAACTGCTCTCAAATTACAAAACCTGTTCTAGAGTCACTCAGGACAAATGTTCTGTTTAGAAAAAGATCACTGGCACCTCCCATTACCTTGCTTTGAATAATAGGGAAATAACACAGTTGAATCCGCTAGTTTACTGAAGAATTTGCAAGGTTCAACAAAGCTACTGAGCTATATGGAGATCAGTTCATCAACTTAAAAGAACTCCAGTAATATCTGAGCAATATATCATTAAGAAGAGCTGCTCTTAAGGAGTATAATGTGGTGAAAAATCTAACATTTCTGTTCTCATCAAATGACACTGACTACATAAAATTTCATAAATTACAACATCAAGAATTTTTAATGATGTAGTCGGCTTCTTGGCGAGTTAAAGTTTCTTTGTTGACATGAACAAAAGTCTTCAAATGACATTGGGAGTGAGTGAATAATGACAAAAGATTTATTTTTTGAGTGAACCATTCCTTTAAACACAGAGGGTCGGACAAAATTCAAATGCATTATTGCAGACAAAGAGAGTGGTTTTGATGAAAGCCATTGTTAAAAGTCATTCATTTGCCTCTTCAAGGTTCGAGTGCAGAGAATTGAAGGTCCATTTCTGTGCAGATCAGATAACAGCTTAGTCATGAGCTAACTCAGAGACTCACCCACACATTTTCTACTCATCGGGCATCTGCACAAAACAGCACTGGAATCTATCACCATAGTGATGAATGATGTCATAATAGGGAAAATATGATTGACAGCCACATTCGGTTTACATTTCTGGAAGGTTTCTCAGCACTGCAGTGCAATTGCTTTGTAAACTCATCTATGTTAATCTAACATCCTCTTTTATCTTCTGAAATGTGCTGAGAGTGAGATGAGACGTGTTCTGAAGAGACTGTCTGTCTGTTACAATCAATGCTTTAAAGTCTGTTATAGAGCTAATCAAACATCTTAAAACATTTCGGTTAAGTTCTGACTGGACAAGCACCATTTGAATTGCTGTAAAAAAGACAAAATACAGTAACCTGTGACCACACATCAGTTGATATCTATATTAAAGTGCCAAACTGCAATGTTGCTTGGCAATGGTAAATGGCCTACAGTTCACTAATGAACTATATTATTTGACAGATGAAATGCTTATCGTGATTATTATTATTAAATTGGTGTCTTCATATAATATTGCAGTTGCTGCTGTTTTATAAAAGCAATAAGCCAATGGACGTTTAATTTGCAGCCCATTTTTCTTCCATAATGTGACTTACTTCAGAGTGAAAAGAGGATATTCAAGAAAATACAGGGCAGGATTTTATCCATTGGGTATGGAAAAGTGGGCTTTCAATACCATAATGGTGCCAGAACCAGGGCCAGATTCACGAAAAATGTCTTAAAAAGGTGCACTCAGTAACTTTTCCCGATTAAAAAAAAAGATTTACTCCTAAAGAAATAAATTCAAATTTTAAAACACAAGTATAAAAAAAATCACGACCACTTGCATTAGATGAGGACTCTAGTCACATCAGTATCCTTATAAAAGCTTTTGTAATCTACGTGGGACAGGGGCTCAAAAAAGGAAATAAAAAGTAGCATAAAAGCAATCCATAGACTACGGTGGAGTAATCCATGTCTTCTGAATTGATATGATAGGTGTGGGAGAGAAACAGATCAAAGGACTTAATATTTAAGTTCTCCCTGCCCACTAGGTGGTGATATGAACAAAGAATGAAACACTAAACTAAGAATGTGAAAGTGGAGATTTATTGAAGAAAAAAAGAATATAAATATTGATCTGTGTCTTACCCATACCTACCATAAAGCTGGATTGAACCACTGGAGATGTATGTATTACTTTGATGATGCCTTTATGTGCTATTAAAGCTTCAACATTCTAGCTACCATTCACTTACACCAATCAGCCACAACATTAAAACCACCTGCCTAATATTGTGTTGGTCCCCCTCGTGCCATCAAAATAGCTCCAACCTGCATCTCAGAATATCATTCAGAGATTATATTCTTCTAACCACAATTGTACAGAGTGGTTATCTGAGTTACTGTAGACTTTGTCAGTTTGAACCAGTCTGGCCATTCTCTGTTGACGTCTCTCATCAAAAAGGGGTTTCAGTCCGCAGAACTGCCCCTCACAGGATGTTTTTTGTTTTTGGCACCTTTTTGAGTAAATTCTAGAGACTGTTTCTTATGAAAATCCCAGAAGATCAACAGTTACAGAAATACTCAAACCAGCCCATCTGGCACCAATACAATCATGCAGATATGGGTCAGGAGCTTCAGTTAATGTTTAAATCAACCATCAGAATGGGGAAAAAAACATTCATCTCAGTGATTTGGACCAATGGGCTGATTGTTGGTGCCAGATGAAAAAGGATGAAAAAGGGATCTGTGTACGGAAATGCCTTGATGATGAGAGAGGACAACAGAGAATGGCCAGACTTGTTCAAACTGACAAAGTCTACGGTAACTCAGATAACTGCTCTGTACAATTGTGGTGAGATGAATAGTTAGGGTTGGTAATAGTTAAGTAACAGGGTTGGCGCTATTTAGGCTACACAATATTAGGCAGATGGTTTTAATGTTGTTGCTGATAGGTGTAGATTAAAAGGACCTACAGAGTTGAGATATTCTTCTAAAAATATTGTTTTGTGTGTTCACCAGAAGAAATTCATAAACATCTGGGAAAGCATTAGGGTGAGTTGATGATGATTTTTTTTTTTTCATTTTTGGGTGAACTATCCCTTTAAAAATGTTTCCGGAATCCAGTCCCAGAACACAAATGGATGACTTATTCCTAGAGACTGAACAAGTTCACATCAAAGATTACAAAAGACAAACATTTTATTTATTTGGAATAAGGCAAACCGATGAATCTTCCACAGTAAGATGTGTATGGTGAAAGTAAATATGGTCAACCTAGATTTCATGTTGACTTTAACGCTGAGGTATGCAACTTTTTCTGTGTTATAATAATTTATTCTATCCTAGCTTAATATGGTCATTGGTTAATTTTCTCAAAAACGAAAAGCACTGTGTTTGTGTGGCACTTTGAAAACTGCTGTTTGTTTTGCGTAACCCGCTTAGACACACCCAAACAACATTACTTAACCAATGGCGTGAGTTGGGGCGGGGCCATCTCTTTGTTTGACCAGCAGAAGAAGGAGGGCATAGTCAGAAAGCTGTTTTGAAAACAAAGTTTATTTTTGCAATTACGTTTGGTGGTGTTAGTGGCACAGATTTACAAACGTCAGCTTTAAGGTGTTTTAGGCACTCTGTTTTGAATCATGCCAAAGTACATACAGAAACCTACAGCCTCGAGTCAGTGGCTTATTGCTTGAGTTAAAAACAGTGAAGTCTTATATACCGTAGGAGTGCACTTCAAACTTAAAAACATGCTCGCAGACATCCTTAGTGCACAGATGAACACACGCTCACTGGTTACAAATGGAAGATAGAGACATCTTCTCTATACACTTAGACTAAATGTATAAGATTTATTGACCTTTATGGGAAACAGATGTTCCAGTGCTGGGAACATATTGCGCAATCAGCACTTACTGACATCACTTACCATCCAACACTTTAAAGATTAATATCATCTCTATGTTGAACTTATTATCTATCTGATTCCTTCCATCCAGTAGACTTTTAAAAAGAAGAGTTCAGATAAAGACTACAAGCATTCACATCATTTTCAGGTTTACGGACACTTTTTAGGTGGGGGAATAATATCAGGACACAGCGCATGCCAAACTCGAACCCCACCCTCCAGCATAAGCACTACGGCTCAGACCAAATTATAATCGTGTCTATCAGTCACATGAAACAGAAAAAAAGACAATATGATAAACTTCCTTTTCAACACTCTTTCAAACAATGCATGTGTTATTTCAAAACGATGTCAGCTAAATAATGCACTAGCCTTTTATACTGTGGTTTCAGTCATTTCTTTAAAATGTAAAAACTGTGGTCATTCAATTTGATTTTATCAAGGCAGAAATGCAAACTATCCTCCCACTCAAATGCTCACCGTCGGTACGAGAGGCTTCAGCAGCAGGCGCTTTATACAGTTAGATGATTCCGTTTTCTGTTAACCAAGCAAAGCAAAAAATATAAGATACACACTTTACCCAAAAGATGAGGTTACTGGCTCAGAATATCATGCTGTGTGCCCAAAGCCTCGGCACAGCAGCAACTGGCTAATCCATGACAGATGCACCTACGCCAACACCTTGTTACCCAACAAGTTAACCACAACTGGCAGTCAGAACTCCATTTTGCAATTAAAGGAAATCTTCTAGGGATGATGACCCCCCCCCCCCCCCCAATTTTTTAGAAAAACTGAAACATTTCACAAATAACTGCTAGATAGTGCCATAAACATGTGAAACTTATGAGTTGTTACTTAGGTTGTTTGGCTCATTTGCTTGAACAGACAGTGAATCAGGAGCCCTCAAACATCGTATATCATATTTGAAGATTTTCATCCTTATTTTCTCATTTGGATGAAAACATGAAATAGCATTTAATACATTTTCGGCAGAATATTTTGTCCATCCCTAATAAACATTCATTTAAAATCTCACACAGCACAAACATGGTCAAACACATTTGGAACGCACATTGAATTGCCGCACTTCTTATAGAGACAGTATCGTTTTAGCGCTGTTATACAAATGAATGTCAGTTCAATGTTTGTCATGTCATAACAATATTAACTGATAGAATGTGGACTTTTTTTGAAAAGTGATAGCACTAATGATGACGAACATATTATACAAAAAACATACACTTTTCACATAATATACACTCACCTAAAGGATTACTAGGAACACCATACTAATACTGTGTTTGACCCCCTTTCGCCTTCAGAACTGCCTTAATTCTACGTGGCATTGTTCCAACAAGGTGCTGAAAGCATTCTTTAGAAATGTTGGCCCATATTGATAGGATAGCATCTTGCAGTTGATGGAGATTTGTGGGATGCACATCCAGGGCACGAAGCTCCTGTTCCATCACGTCCCAAAGATGCTCTATTGGGTTGAGATCTGGTGACTGTGGGGGCCATTTTAGTACAGTGAACTCATTGTCATGTTCAAGAAACCAATTTGAAATGATTCGAGCTTTGTGACATGGTGCATTATCCTGCTGGAATTAGCCATCAGAGGATGGGTACATGGTGGCCATAAAGGATGGACATGGTCAGAAACAATGCTCAGGTAGGCCGTGGCATTTAAACGATGCCCAATTGGCACTAAGGGGCCTAAAGTTTGCCAAGAAAACATCCCCCACACAATTACACCACCACCACCAGCCTGCACAGTGGTAACAAGGCATGATGGATCCATGTTCTCATTCTGTTTACGCCAAATTCTGACTCTACCATCTGAATGTCTCAACAGAAATCGAGACTCATCAGACCAGGCAACATTTTTCCAGTCTTCAACTGTCCAATTTTGGTGAGCTCTTGCAAATTGTAGCCTCTTTTTCCTATTTGTAGTGGAGATGAGTGGTACCCGGTGGGATCTTCTGCTGTTGTAGCCCATCCGCCTCAAAGTTGTGCGTGTTGTGGCTTCACAAATGCTTTGCTGCATACCTCGGTTGTAACGAGTGGTTATTTCAGTCAAAGTTGCTCTTCTATCAGCTTGAATCAGTCGGCCCATTCTCCTCTGACCTCTAGCATCAACAAGGCATTTTCGCCCACAGGACTGCCGCATACTGGATGTTTTTCCCTTTTCACACCATTCTTTGTAAACCCTAGAAATGGTTGTGCGTGGAAATCCCAGTAACTGAGCAGATTGTGAAATACTCAGACCGGCCCGTCTGGCACCAACAACCATGCCACGCTCAAAATTGCTTAAATCACCTTTCTTTCCCATTCTGACATTCAGTTTGGAGTTCAGGAGATTGTCTTGACCAGGATCACACCCCTAAATGCATTGAAGCAACTGCCATGTGATTGGTTGATTAGATAATTGCATTAATGAGAAATTGAACAGGTGTTCCTATTAATCCTTTAGGTGAGTGTATAGTGCATTCATAAAGTATTCAGACACCATTTTTTTTTCAACTGAAATATCACATTGACATAAGTATTTAACCCTTTGTTAAGACACTTAAAATTTAGCTCTGGAATTTAACTCTGGATTATCTTTGAGATGTTTCTACACTTTGACTGGTGTTCACCTGTGGCAAATTCAATTGACTGGAAATGATTTGGAAAGGCACACACCCTGTCTATATAAGGTCCCACAGCTGAAAATGCATATCAGAGCAAAAACCAAGGAACTGCCTGCAGAGCTCAGGGACAGGATTGTGTCGAGGCACAGATCTGGGGAAGGTTACAAACATTTGCATTGAAGATTCCCAAGAGCACAGTGGCCTCCATAATTCTTAAATGGTAAAACATTCAAACAACCAGGACACTTCCTAGAGGTGGCCGCCTGGCTAAACTGAGCAATTTGTGGAGAAGTGTCTTAGTAAGAGAGGTGACCAAGAACCCGATGGTCACTCTAGTTGAGCTCCTGAGATCATTTGTGGAGATGGGAGAAATTTGCAGAAGGACCACCATTACTGCAACACTTCTGACCATCTGGGCTTTATGGAAGAGTGGCCAGACGGAAGCCTCTCCTCAGTGCAAGACATATGAAAGCCCGCCTTGAACTTGCAAAAAAAGTGCCAAAAGGACTCTCAGTGTCTGATGAAATGAAGATTGAACTGTTCCATGCATCATGTCTGGAGGAAACCAGGCACCACTCATCACCTGCGCAATACCATCCCAACAGTGAATTATTGTGGTGGTAGCATCATGCTGTGGGGGTGTTTTTCAGCAGCAGGGACTGGGGTACTGGTCAGGGTTGAAGATAAGCTGAACACAGCAAAATACAGAGATATCCTTAATGAAAACCTGGTCCAGAGTGCTCAGGACCTCGGACGGCTCCAGGGCTGGGCTACCGGGGCTTAAGCCACAAATGTTTTCCGTAAAGCCCTGAATGTTTTGATCATCTTTTTGAAGTGACATTATAAGAACCAGTACTTGTGTATCAAGCTGATATGAAAACACATTACATTTTATTATTTTAACATTACATTTTAAAGTTAGGGTTATACACTGTATATACATGAATGATTCCTGTCTTTCTATGGTACTGACAACACGAAATACAAACTCAATTCAGTACCCACGTGCTGTCTTGTCAGCAGCTGCTTTCCAGCTCTCATATAACCTTTATGTGTGCATGCAAGAAGAGATCATGAGGCACGTGATTGCGGCTGTGTATTAAAAACTGTGTTAAGTTGGTCCATCCAGATTCAGTATGTACCAAATATTTAGATGTATAACCCTGAAAACAAGGGAGCAATATACACAGACGTATTTGAGATATTTGCTAACTTTAAAGTCACGAGCCAGGGCATTTGAGTGTTTAGCAAAACTCTTTATTAAAACACGATACAATAAACATAGCAAACTTTAGGCGATATAGCTTTTATTTTTCATCTCTAATACCAATTTAGCTTGTTTACAACCTGCTTTCTTGTAAATTAACTTAAGCACCTGATGAATCAATGAAAACTGTAGACAGTACAGCCATCCACAATATGTCAATCTACGGAAAGCCAAAATGGAAAAAAATTATTATTTTTTTTTTTAATTGTGTTTTAAAGTATAGATGTTAAAGCATGCAATTTCTGAGACTGGGCCGAAGGTTTACCTTCCAACAGTACAATGAGCACACAGCCAAGACAACACAAGTGTGGCTTAGGGACTCTGTGAATGTCCTTGAGTGGCCCAGAACTCAATCAAACATCTTTGGAGAAACCTGAAAATGGCTGTCCACTGATGGTCTCCATACAACCTGACAGAACTTGAGAGGATCTGCAGAGAGGAAATGGCAGCAAATCCCCAAATTCAGGTGTGCAAAGCTTGTCGCATCATACCCAAAAATACTTTAGGCTGTAATCACTGCCAAAGGTACTTCAACTAAGTACTGAGTTAAGGGTCTGAATACTTATGTCAATGTGATATTTCATTTTCTTGTTTATAATAAATGTGCAAAGTTATCAAAAATAATTTTTTTCCTTTGTCATTATGGGGTATGGAGTGTAGATTGATGTGAAAAAAAAATTATAATTTAAGGCATTTTAGCATAAGACCGCAACATAACAAAATGTGATAAAAATGAAGGAGTCTGAATACTTTATGAATGCACTGTATATAAACACTGATGAGCCGAAACATTATGACCACTCACAGGTGACGTGAATAATGTTGATCATCTCCTAACAAGGGCACAAGTCAACGTCTAGGTAGATTAGATGGCAATCGAACTGTAAGCTCTCGTAGTCAACGTGTTGAATGCAGGAGAAATGGGCAGGAGTAAAGACCTGAGCGACTTTGACAAGGGCCAAACTGTTATGGTCAGATGACTAGTTCAGAGCATCACTGAAACAGCCAGGCTTGTGGGGTGCTCCCAGTCAGCAGTGGTTGAGTACCTACCAACTTTGGTCTGAGGAGGGACAAACCACAAACCAGTGACAGGGTGTTGGCCAACCAAGGCTCATCTATGCACGAGGGCAATGAAGGCTATCCCGTATGGTCCAAACCAACAGAAGGTCTACTGTGGCACAAGTCACAGAAAATTTTAATGATGTTCCGAGAGGAATGCGTCACAACACAAAGTGCAACACACCTTGCTGCATATAGGGCTGCGTAGCCGCAGACTGGTCAGAGTGCCCACAACATCACCCATCCACCGTCGAAAGTGTCTACAATGGGCATGCGGGTGTCGGAACTGGACCTTGGAGCAGTAGAAGAAGTTTGCCTGGACGGCCGTGTAAGTGTGTGCTGTTTACCTGGGGAAGGGATGGCACCAGGATGCACTGTAGGAAGACAACAAGCCGGTGGATGAAGTGCGATGCTCTGGGCAATGTTCTGCTGGGAAACCCTGGGTCCTGCCATTCATGTGAACATCAATTTGACACGTGCCACTTACCTAAACATCATGGCAGACCAGGTACACCCCTTCATTGCAATGGTATTCCCTGATGGCAGAGGGCTCTTTCAACCCTGCCCCACTGCACATATTGTTCATGAATGGTTTGAGGAACATGATAAAGTGTTCAAGGTGTTGCCCTGGCATCCAAATACCCCAGATCTCAATCCGACTGAGCATCTGTGGGATGTGCTGGACCAACAAGTCCGATCCATGGCGTCTCCACTTTGCAACTTACAGGACTCGAAGGATCTGCTGCTAATGTCTTAGTGCCTGATACTGCAGGAAACTTTAGGGGTCTTGTAGAGTCCAACCCAACCCTTAGAATTTCCTGGTTAAATACAACTTAACTATATAGAATACAGTTGATGACCAGAAACCTTTAGCTTGCCCCAATTGCATATAAACAAACAGAAAATGCCTTTATAGTGAGCACATGAATAATGGCAGCAAATCAGGCAATTGAACACAGCATCATAGAAAACGTTTACGTGACAGTCTGTCTCACTGACTGTCTGATGCATCATACTAATGCTTTCAAGTTTTATCCTTTTTATTCATCAATGCATGTTACTCCAACGAAATTAAAAGTCTTTGTAATCTTTAATCAAAATGTAAAAATTTACTCCACTTCTGCAACAACTTTTCTTTTCAGCTGACGTCAATCCCTTTTACCATTCACCCCTGCCCTCCAACCACCTGGCTTCATTCTGGTATTTAATGCCCACATTGCACAATCCAATCAGTTTTCGATGAATAACATTTCCAGAGAATAAAAAGTCTCGCCCTACATTTTTCCCCCATTGAACATCCTGTTTAAGTCAAAAATATGTCAGATAACAGAAGTAAAACAGGTTGTGAACTGTGTTTTGCATTGCTTGCTTCAGGATATGACCGATGGGTTTTGTGTAATCATTGCCCTGCAAATATTACTGTAGTTTACTTAAGTGTGGTTTTCTTGGTAATTTGACATCAAATTAACTACCTATTACAATTCAGAGTTTTGAGTTCTGAGAATCGCAGAGAAGCGTATGCGGAACAGTAGCAAAATAAACATGAGTCTTATGTGAGGTGGGAAAATTACCCAGAGATGTTTTTGTGTGTGGGTGACTGTGATTTGGTGTACCTGGTTTACTTCCTGTTCAACACGGTCCTGAGAGTTTCCATTTCAGATGTGTGCCAGCAGTAACTGAAAACAAAGTAAAGAATCAAAGATTAACTAATAAAAAATAAAAAAACATTAAATAGATATAATTATATTAGGAGCCTGCAGTCAAGCCCACAGTACTACATACATAAAGACTTTTGCATTTTAAAAATATTATTTGCGATGATACTGATCTCACACAAGGAATAACAAGGAGTTGCTTAGGAATGTTCCAGATTCATACAAGTTAATCTGTTACATCTGTGGCATTCTGTCGATTATGACAAAATAATTCGACAAGTCCCGACAAGTTGAAATCAAACCAAGACCATGTGCACCGTAATGCACTTACAATGGAAGTCAAAGGGAGAAAGCATGTCACCAGGATAATCGTTAGCCTAAAATATAAAACGGTTTGGAAGTATAGCCACAATAAACAAACATTACACCATTAAACATTATTATTAGTGTGATCACTTAGTTGTTTTCTCTCCTTTCCTTTTCCCCAACTCCTGTCATGACCATGCAAAGCCAGTAATCTTCGTAACTTTCTATATATGTACAATACCACCAGAAAGGGACGTAGCAAAGTCCAATTACTATAAGGATGATTTAGATAACTTACAGCACCAAAAACACACAATTTTGTATGGAAAATTATTTTCTAAGACACTCATCAACACAAATGTTGTCAATATATTGCGAAGTTATTACAAATTTAAGCTGCTTTGCTTCAAACCCTGCAGGACTTTGGAGTTCTTTTTGCCCCACTTTTTTATCACTATGAATCATCAGCTTACCCAGTTTATACACACACACACACACACACACACACAAAGTCATGCTTGGAGATGATAAACAGTGGATATTGTGTATCCATACTTCCATTGTGCAGTTGAAATGCTAGTATGACAGAAAAACAGATCAATAACTGCAGTGCACCATGCAATGCGCCTCTATATGCGTCTTACAACAGATCCTTGAACCCTAACAAGCTGAAAATAATTTGAATGGTCAAACCATTAACTTCCATTTGAATAATTAATGCAAAACAGGATGTTAATCTACTGCTTATGACTCAATACTGCATGTGTAACATTTTTAATTGGTTCAAATGAATATTGATTTGATCTTTAAGCATTACAGTAGTACTCTGGTGTTACCATCAAACAGTAGATTTTTAATACCATGGCACTTATATCATAGTATTTACATAGGCTAGATGTCCAAAACAAATAATCAGCATGGTATATGTGTCAAAAAAAAAAAAAAAAAAAAACATGGTTTGGTGACATGTCAGGACAAATACAAAAAACATGGGAATAACATGGTTCTTTGTGCACACTTATAAAAACACCATATGGAAAGCATGTCTGTCCAATCTGTCAACAGACACCTAACAACAGCCTTTTGTCTTCCATCAACACAGTCTGGAAGACAAATAACAAGTCAGCATGCACAATGTTTTAAACTATTCCAACTCCAGACCTTGGAAATACATTTTATCACGAGCACTTACAGAAAGCATAATGGGAAAACCAACATACAGTTGGATTAAATACAGATTGCAGAGCAGAAGACTCCATCTCAAACCTGAAAGATGTTACATAACAGTCCCACCTCCACAGCATCAGGACCACAGACACCCTCCAATGCCCCAATGTTACCAAGCAGGTCTATATCTCTTATAGACCTTTAGTCAAGCCTTTAACAGATCCAAACAAGAGGCTTTCTTACCCTGCAAACATGTGGCACAGTAGCTCATTAACAAACCAACTCACTCCATGTGCTGCTGCTCACAACTAAACAACACAACTTCCAGCAAGCTTAAACATGTAGGAAAGACTGCGCAACAAACGAAAGCTTTAACATCATAAATAAATAAAGTTACCTTACTTTACGTTGCTTAGCGCATCTCATCTATTGGTATTCCAATGTTCTGCACTCAACTGTATTTGTTTACGATATCCAGTAAACTTAAACAGGAAACCCGCCTAGCTTAAGACTCATCCAATAGTAAGAGAGTACCCTGCAGATTGACGTTAGCAATGACCAATCGAATCATTCAGATAACCTTTGGCGTATGGTTACTCGTTGACATTCTAAGCCAATCGCCTCGCTGCTCGTCTATCACCGATAAAATTAGTAGACCAATGAAAATGCTCACCGGTTTTGCGTACACCTCTCCGTTGAAATTTCACAATTGAAGTGGGCAGTATAGCTATTAGCACATAAAACAGTGTTTATTAAATAACCGTGTTCATGAATACTAATTAATGTCTAAAATTGGCCAGATACGATGGGTCAAGATTATATGTCTCCTATGCAACAGTGTATTTCCGATCCAATTGCTATTAAAGTTTATCTGTGTATTTATCAGTGGTGGACAGTAACGAAGTAAATGTAATTCGTTACTGTACTTAAGTAGTTTTTTTGCATATCTGTACTTTACTCAAGTATTTCAATTTTGGGAGACTTTTACTTTAACTCCACTACATTTCAAAGTCAAATATCGTACTTTTTACTCTACTACATTTTCAAAATCAGTCGTTCCTTTTTATTTATGAGTGGACAAAAACTTAACTGGTAAAACGAGCCACCAATCACAGTACAGCGCGCGCTTTGTTTTGAACTTGTTTTGTTTTGCCCCTGTTGGCGCCTTGGCGGTAACGTTATCTACCTAGCGCGAACATACGATTCAATGTGACATCACATCAGCTTCAGTGCAACTGCAACAGCATAACATTTTGAGTGCCAGCGTCTTTATAAATGATGGAAGAAACTACTGACTCTAACTTGCCACAACACCCATGGCCTTATTTACGCGATTTTTTTGAAGTTGTTGAAAAGAAGAACGAGTCTTTCATTTTTAAGTGCATTCTCTGCCTGCCTCGGCCCTGTACAATTTCGTCTTACAAGAATTCTCCTTCCAATCTAAAGAAACATATAGAGGTAAGTCATTTTAATTTCACTCATTAAAAAAAAAAAAAAGATAAATCTAACAGTAGCTTGCAGAAAACTGTTTCACTGTGCAAATTTGGGTTAAAATCATGTTAAAATATAGACTGTGACGTTACCATGAACATTGTATACGTCATCAACTAAGTTAGCTGTTTCACCGTATTTCTTTCATAGTATTTGTATTTGAAACTTTTCAAGCTGAGTGCTCTGATATTGTGAAATGGCAATCAATCGATTTTAACATTTTATGTTGGAATATAAATTAATTCTATCTTGACTAGTACATGCAGCGAATTCAATTCACATTTATTTATATTAGCGTTTTTAAAGCATTTACTTTAATTGAAGTAATTATTACAAGTTGGGAACATAATGATTACATTATAAGAAAATTTTGCATTGGTGCGTGCATGTATGATGCTAAAACAGTTGACTGGTGGGGTTGAGTGCTCCTTATTAACAGAGATTATTATTTTCAAAAGCTTCCAAAGACTGATCTAACTAAGCCTATGCTGGAAAAATATACTATGTAGCCTACATCTAGGCTATGCCGTGCTAAAAGCACATAAAAAAAGCACATAACATAATGCTTATTTTATTTAATCAGAGAGGAGACTGATCTCTGGTATGTACAGGTGAAACTCGAAAAATTAGAATATTGTGGAAAAGTTATAATTTTGATGATTATGGCTTACAGCTTATGAAAACCCCAAATTCAAAATCTCAGAAAATTAGAATATTACATGAAATCAATTAAAAAAAATATTTTAAATACAGAAATGTCGGCCCTCTGAAAAGTATAATCATGCATATATATATAGTTATATATACTAAATATATTAGTTTCACCTTTTTAATTTGAATTACTGAAATACATTAACTTTTGTACGATATTCAAAAGTAGTTAATGTTTTGAATGTTTACTTTTTGCAGAGAAAACATGGTAGCCACATGCAGAGATATATTGCCCTAACAGCACCAAGGAAAAGAAAAATGGAGAGCGAGGAGGCTCCTTCAACCTCCAGACAGTTGAAATTGAGCGAAACCAAGCTAGTCACACAGAAGAATGTTGATCATGCAGTGTTGAATTTTGTGACCCAGAGTCTACAACCCTTTAGTGTGGTGGACCAGCCATCATTTCAAGCTTTCTTGCATGAACTTCAGCCTAACGCCTCTCTCATGTCAAGGACCACTTTGCGACGTAAGATGGATGTGGCAGCACTTGAAATGAAGAAAAATATGAAAAAAGCAATGTCGGGGATCGATTTCATAGCAACGACAACAGATTGTTGGAGTTCAAGGAGAAGAGGTTTCATCGGTGTCACTGGCCACTGGGTTGATCCTAACAGTCTGGAGAGGTGCTCCGTAGCACTAGCATGCAGGCAGCTCAAAGGTCCACACACTTTTGATGTTTTGTCTTGCACACTAAATGACATACATGTGCCAAGAGTGACAATAGTCTTCATGTATACTGAGTTAAGCAAGAGTCTTGTGACAAAAATGATAATAGGACATTATAGCCATAAAAAAAAAAATCATAGTACTTGGATACTTGAGTACATTTGAAGGCAAATACTTTTGTACTTTTACTCAAGTGAAAGTTTAAAGGCAGCACTTCTACTTTTACTTGAGTAATATTTTACCTTGGGTGTCTCTACTTTTACTCAAGTACATGGTTTGTGTACTTCGTCCACCACTGGTATTTATGTGTAATTTACCGTCCATGCCGCTTTTTAATGTATTCTTCTCAGCACTGGCCAGGATGAATCAATTACATCCCAATTAACCATTTTTGGGTCCAAGAATATTATGGGACAGGGTCATTTGTGGTTTAAAAAAATAAAAACCCAAAAGAATGTTCCTAGAATGTTAGGAGTTGGAACTGAAAAACAAACAAACAAACAAATGGGAACCATAAACTATCTTAAGGGGGCAACATTGTATTTGCTGGGAGTTGTGTATGTTTACAGGGCTTTTTTCATTAGTATTTTATTTATTTACCAAGACATAATTTTAGAGCCTCCTCAGGCGTATTTCTATTTGTCTGTTAGGTATCGATCATTAGAATTAAAATGTTTAAGCAAGAATATCTCCTAGAGTACAAATATGAGATTTTATAGGAATCGTTTACCCAAAAATGAAAATTCTCACATCATTTGTATGACTTTCTTCTGCAGAACATTGGTGCAGATTTTTAGAGGGAAAAAAGCTTTAAGTGAATCAATTTAAGTGAATGGTGACCAACACTGTGAAGCACCTAATAGCACACAATGGCAGCCTAGTAACCTATTTGTTTCCAGATGCAAGTGTCAGATGTACAGTGAAAAATGAGTTACATTTTGGTCTGTTCTCACCCATATTGCTTTTGAAAACATGGATTAAACTACTAATATTGATTACATGCTGCCTTTATGTGCTTTAAGTATAGCGCACCATTCTCCCTTGCATTGTATGGACCTACAGAGCTGAGATATTTGTCTAAAAATCTTATTTTCAATTTTTGAGTGACTATCTCCTTAATGCTTCTCAATGGACAATTTAGCATCAGGATATTCATGTGCCCCCAAGAGGACGAGAACTTTTAGCTTGCAGCATTTGTCCAGTGAATTTCATCGATGTTAAATCATTTTAAGTGGGATAAATTGCTGATCAGAGAAATCTGTCAGTTTCAAAAGAAACGCCAGCAGCCGTTAATATACTGAACATGATTATGGCACATTTTTACTAGCATGTCACACAGTGAAACAAAACAGTTTTCCACATTTAAATTAAAATATTTAAATCAGTGTGTCAAAATGATGAATCACAAAATGTCAAAACTTATTCACCCCAAATACACCTAAAGCACAAGGTGATTTACACACCAAAAAGCAAAGAATATTAAACACTGCGACTAGAAGGAAAGTAACTTTAAGATGGCCACATTTCCATATAGCTTGCACCTAAGAAACATACATTTCTTTCTAACCTTATTTGAACTCATTTAGTTTAAAACAACTTTCTCTTTTTCATGTGCGTACACAAATAAAGGTACGGTACTGCCACCAAGATTTGTAGTAGTGTAATTGTCTGTTTTCCTGGCTGGTAAACAGGTACATAAATATTCAATATTATTTATTAAAATACATCAATTTATACTCCATTAATTTAGATCATTCATCTAAATGACTTTGAGTTTGTGGTTATCAAATACATTAAACAACAATCTGATACGCTATATTAGAGAATAGTACAATCGAGAAAAACAAAAACATATCTACATGCATATACCTGTATAACTCTTCCTGTTCTACAATGTATGCTGGTGAGTCACCATATGTGCACTGCAGAGTGAACATTAGTGCTGAGCAAGACCTTTTAAAAAGCCTGAAAATAATTCTCAGCATCTTTGTACAAATGCACTTGACCTCTTATCACGCATTGTGAAAATAGACTGTTTTAAAGTTCAGACTCTAAACCTTTTAGGTTAAAGGTCAGTTGCAGTCACAGTGGGTATTGTTTCCAAGTAAAATCAAGTGTTACCTTCACAGAACCAGAAAAAACAGTCCCGAGGTTGTTGCCGTATATGACTTATCAAAGCAGGAGGGCTGATCCAAGATCAGGTTCTATTGTTGATCACAGAAAAATACTTGACAAGGACATTTTTCTATTTGACACTATGTATACCAGCTTTGCTGGTTATAAAAGTCCATATTTTCAATGAAATGTTCTTTCAAAAAGCCTACATAAAAAGTAACCTGGCAGGAATTAAAATTCCCTCATTGTTTACTCATGCTTAGGCCATCCCAGATGTGTACGACTTTCTTTCTTCTGCAGAACACAAAAGAAGATTTTTAGAAAAATATCTCAGCACTGTAGGTCCTTACAAAGCAAGTCAAAAGGGTCCAAAATTGTGAAACACAAAAAGCACGTAGTAAAAAGGAGGACTTAAATATTGATCTGTTTCTCACCCACACCTATCACATTTCTTCTGAAGACATGGATTAAACCACTGGAGTCATTACTTTTATGCTGCCTTTATGTGCTTTTTGGAGCTTCAAAGTTTTGGTCACTATTCACTTGCATTGAATGGACCCACAGAGCTGAAATATTCTTCTAAAAATCTTCATTTGTGTTCAGCAGAAGAAAGAAAGTCAAAAACATCTGGGATGGCATGAGGGGAAGTAAATGAGGAGAGAACTATCACTTTAAATTTCAGTACTAGTTCCAAGTTTTGGTCATTCTTTAGTCATTATTAATGTAAAATGGCAATTACAATGACATAATCTAACAACAGCCTTATCAACAGAGAAACAATCTCTGTTTTCAAATTCCTTTAGTGCATTTTGAGTAAATATTGTGTAAAATAAGTGATAATTACGATAATTTATGTACTTATTAACATTCTCCAGACATCAGCATTGGCCATAAAAACACCCATAATCGGTCAACCACCACTCATAACACATACATACTCAGTGTAGCCTATGAAAGTTCCTATGATATTAGTGAGATCATAAAGGCCTGTTGGATGTCAGTGGGATGTCATCGGACGTTTGACACCCATGACCCTGAAGGTGGCGCTAGCAATCTTCTCATAGAGTGAGAACATCAGCGCAGCAGTGAGGACCGTCTGAAGAAGCTTCGCCTCCAGGCCTTTAAACAATCCCAGCATGCCCCACTTCCTACAGTAAATCAATCAACAAATACATCACCTCAGTGTGCGACCAGGAATTCAATGTCACAAGCAGCCAATGAGTCACTTTCATTTGAAACTAACTTCTGTGACAGCTTAGGTACTCAGAATGAACTGCAGAGAACTAAATATTTGCAACATAGTTTATTAAAGTGAAATGTGTCAAAATATCCTGAAATCCTCCTCTGGGATCAATACCTTTATCTCAGAAAATATCTCTTTCTGTCTACTGTTTGTTGAAGGAATAGTACACAAACAAATGAAAACTCTGTCATCATTTACTCACCCTCATGTTGTTCCAACCCCATTTTAATTTCTTTATTCTGTGAAACACAAACGGAAATGTTTGCAATGTTAACCCCAGTCACCATTGACTTTCATTGCATCTTTACTCCACAAATGTGAATGGTGACTGAGGCCGTCAGTCCCTTACATTCTACCTAACATCTCCTGTGTTGTACAGATAAAAGTCATAAATGTTTGGAACAACGTGCAGGTGAGTAAATGATGACAATTTTCATTTTTGGGTGAACTATCCCTTTAAGTGTGCATGTTGTACCTGACTCTATTGATGAGCAGATACATGACAGATCTCAGGCTGTTCAGTAGTTTGGAATGCTCTCTGGTCTGCCCGTGCTGTCCAAACTAAACACAACAGACAAATTATAACATTACACAAATAACACACAAAAAAAAAAAATTCTGAAGAAGAATTGCACAGCCCACTGTCACTGAATGGAAAAAATATGCAATGAAAGTAAATGGTGACTGAGGCTAACATTCAGCCTAACATCTCCTTTTATGCTCTATGGACGAAAGTGTGTCATATGGATTTGAAACAGCATAAGGGTTAGTAAATGATGACCTATCTCTTTACGGATGAGCAATAGTATTAATGAAGATGCTCAAGCGAGTGTGGTTTAACACACTGAATAGTAGAGGTTTGTGCAAAGGAATACAACAAACGTACACAAGGCAAAAAAGTAGATGTCTTACCCGAAGAACCGACTGAACTGTCTGAAGTGGGTAAGTTATTGTAGTAGCTATCGCCTTGGCAACGGCTCCAATAAGGAACACCTCCAGAGATGAAAGCTATGAAAAATTAGACAAAACAATGTGAAAATTTAATCAACCTATAGAAGATGACATCGATAACAATTGGGTATACGGACACAACAGCAACCACTCATTGCAAACTCATTCATACTGTTAAAGGGATAGTTCACCCAAAAATGTATAAACAAAGAGCACCCTCATTGCATCCCAGATGTGTGTGACTTTCTTTCTTCTGCAGAACACAAAGTAAGATTTTTAAAAGAATATCTCAGCTCTGTAGGTCCTTACAATGCAAGTGAATGGTGGACAGAATTTTTTTGGGTTGAAAACAGACTAAAATATAACTTTTTTTTCACTGTACATGATCATGATTTAAAGCTCAACTACACTTCCTAGTGCTTGATGCGTACACAGAGTGCTATATGGTGCTAGGAAGTGTAATCGAGCTTGAAATCATGATCACCAAGGAGACGGCTGATGTCGAGAATTATAGTGAAAAAGGAGTTACATTTTGGTCTGTTCTCACCCAGATCGCTTTAGAAAACATGGATTAAACAACTAGTCGTTTGGATTACTTTTATGTTTCCTTTGTGTGCTTTTTGTTCTCCATTCACTTGCATTGTACGGACCTACAGAGCTGAAATATTCTTCTAAAAATCTATATTTGTATTCTGTTGAAGAAAGAAAGTCATACACATCAGGGGTGGCATGAGGGTGAGTAAATGATGAGAGATTTTTCATTTTTGGGTGATCTATTCCTTTAACAACATTATCACTTTTGAAGTCATTTAACTGCGTGTGAGAAACAGAAGAATTTAAACTTAAATGATCTGTGACATCATCAATGGTTGCCATGAATTTTCTTAATAATTTTGCTGTTACCAGCAATGTTTCTATGGTAACAATGCACATGTCTACAGCCATGTGCAGTCATTTAGTCTAACTCAACAGATGCTGCATAGACCCAATCAAGATCTGAATGAGCGACTCCAATTCAAATCATCATCTGTGCAAACTTGAATATCATATGGTTGTTCCCGTCTCCCAGACAACTAAGATCTTGTGAACTGGCTCATCTGTTTATATCATGCAATATATGCAGTCTATTCATCTTTTCAAGATGAATGTTGAAGTTTTAAGTTTTAAAGGGATAGTTCACTCAGAAATGGCAATTCTGTCATCCTTTACTCACCTTCATGTTGTTCCCAAACACATGACTATCTTAAATTTATACGACATAAAATATAACGATAGGCACGATGACAGCCTTAATCACCGTTCAATTTAATCGCATCACTTTACCATACATTAAATTGAATGGTGACTGAGGCTGTCATTCTGCGTAACATTGTCTTTTATATTCCATAGAGAAAAGAAAGTCAACCTCATATGGGTTTAGAAGAACATGAGGGTGAGTAAATGATGACAGAATTGTTTTGTTTTGATGATGGAAAATGTTTTTTTGTAGTCTCCATGTAGTCTCCCTTTAAATGAGAGACTACATGGACTATTAACTAAAAAAATAATTTGTCAAACCACAGGACCTTAAAATGAGTGAAGGCAAAATGGTGACCATCACAGCACATTTTCTCTTATAAATTCATACAAAATGAATTTTTTTATATTTGATAATCTGATATTTTAAGCTCCAAAAAAATTAAGTTATCATGTGTTTCAAACGTCAATGCAATTACTGTGTAACACGCACATACCGATTCTGACTGGAGGAGTGATTTAGAGTTAAAAAAGGTACTTAAATATTTATATTTTTTGCACCAAAAGCGATCGTGTCACTTTAGAAGACATTAATTTAATCACTGGATTCATATGGATGACGTTTATGCTGACTGTCTGTGATTTTTGGAGCTTCAAAAATCAGATCCCCATCCACTTACTTTTAAGGACCTACTGAGCTGAGCTATTTTTCTTCAAATGTGTTCTGGTGAAGAAATAGTCATACAAACCCAGGATATCATGAGGGTGAGTAAATAATGATAGAATGTTTGGGTGAACTATCCCTTTAACAAATAGACCCCAATTGTAAAGTGTTACTCAACATTGTAACCTAAAATGTGTATGTTTACACAACAAAAAGCTAATGAATAGGGATGTCCCAATACCATTTTTTGGAGAACAAGTACCGATACTTCCTTTTCGGTACATGCAGATACCTTTCTTTTTTTTTTCTGGATTCCATATGAACAGTTCATTTCAATTTTATCATCAAAATGGTATCAAAATAAATTAATTAAAACTTTAATCAAATAAAATATATAAAAATTACTTTTCTTAATCATGCTGTATTATTGTAATAAAATGAAACGCTTTTATACAGAACCTCACAGCACAATCCAAGAGTTATTCTGGTCAAATAAAGTGCTGCATAACAGAGCATCACAGATGTGAGATATTACTTAAATATAATACATTTACTATTAATTTATTATTATAATTAGTTGTACTAACAGTAGTATTAAAGTGAATTTTACATAACTATGCAGATGTGAAATATTTCTGTTTTACTTCCATTTAAATTGAGCTTTTATTTTGAAGTATTTCTGTGTGTTTTTCACTAGTTTCTTACCTCTGGAAACGCAGCTCGCTACGAGACCCAGTGTGATTATTAAACCTCAAAAGGCTGTTATTGAATTAAATAAATATGTAGTGTGTATGTGCCTCATGCTATAAAGTGAAGTAGTGCTCTGCTCGCTTTTATCTGCAACAAACAACTGCAACACAGTGCTCTTGGTGGTGTTTTCTGTGTATGAGCCAAGGAGCTCTAAAAGTTATGAGCAGCCGGCGTCAGCACAACACCGGCTCCTCACAATTACAAGCGCAGCACAAGCAAACTATACACTTATCTCACTAAATAACAGCCTTTGCAGTTGAATCATCACACTAGGACATAACGTGATTTTATTTTGTACGATGAATGTTTATGGAATGACATCTGTACGTCAGATGGCATTGGAGGAGTTTTACGAGCATGAGTACAAGTACATGAGCGTGGTATCGGAGCCTATGGAACAGTAGTCTTGAGTGAAGTGTGCTGGCCTGACCTCTCTGTGCACTCCTCTCATGAGCTGCCTCTTAAGACCCTCATATATCATGAACTGCACAGCCGGATTCATCACCAGCAGCAGGGAGGGAAAGGTCCCATTCCACAACGCTCCCACTCCTTCCTGCTGTATGATCTGCGCAAACGCATCTAGAGAGAAGGAAACAGAACGAAGATCATCCACTGAAGTAATCACTTAAAACAGATATTAATGATTTATATGCCATGCCTGATGTGTTTTACCCATAATTCCTTTGTAGTGTGTGGGCTGTATGTCCTCATTTCTGAATTTCGCCCCCTGCAGCTTGAGTCTGGTATTGACCACCCAGAGTGGAGTAGTCACAAGGACATTCACTACACCTAAATTCATCACAGATGAGTCAAGTGTCATGCGAACATTTTCAAATACTGCATGTGTCACACGTACACAGTGGAAGTATAGGCAGAAACAGAGTGCACTAAATGTCTATTTTCATTAACTGGCTTATTTCAGAAAACATATTAAACGCTTTTTAAATCAGTAAACCTGCAGAGATGCCAATGATAAGGTCTCGTCCGGGCGTTGACCTCTGACCTTGTAGCCAGGTGGCCTTCAGACTATGGAAACAGTAGAAGTAAACAAAGTTCGAGCAGCAGAGACTGCAGATAACAGGAAACCAGCCTCTATATGGAGCTAACCTGAGAGTGAGAGTGAAAAAAAAATTAGTTAGTCGCCAACAACACTGTGACTGCTACCACAACAACAAAGGGGCATCAGCCATAGTCAATAGACCAGTTTCGATTCACCTTGCACGCTATTTTGTGCTTATAAAGTCAAAAAGCAGCCTGTTTCCATTCAAATGGCCTTTTATTGATAAAAATGGTGTGCGTGATGACGTCATACCTAAAAATAAAACCACTGTGTTGCATAAGTTTTGGTTTAGTGCAAAAGAAATCTGCCTTGAAGCCGTTTCCATTCAGAAATGTGTGTTTATTGCTAATTCGACTCCCAGATCATGAGGGCCAGTGGTAGCTCAGCGGTTACTGACCGAAAGGTCGGGGGTTCAAGCCCCAGAACTGTCAAGAAACCACTGTTGGGCCCTTGAGCAAGGCCCTTGACCCTATCTGCTCCAGGGGTGCTGTTTCATAGCTG